>OZ002728.1:12456885-13056885 GCA_963924305.1 Polygonum maritimum
AAGGTCTTTTACGTCGGAAAGGGCCTACCCGCTCAAGATCTCTCGGACCTTACATCCCTCCTGCAAAGGAATCGCGACGTGTTCGCGTGGAGTCCTTACGAAATGTCCGGGATCAACCCGGAGCTCGCATGTCACAAATTGAATGTGAGTCCGAGTATGAAGCCAGTGGTGCAACGAGCCCGGCGGTCCTCCTTTCAACACGCCGAGGTTGTCATCGTTGAGATAAAGAAGCTGCAAGAAGCCAACGCAATTCGCGAAGTATGGTACCCGACTTGGTTGACCAATACCGTCGTCGTCAAAAAGAAGACGGGAGATTGGAGAGTCTGCGTGGACTTCACCGATCTCAATAAGGCATGCCCTAAGGATCTCTTTCCTCTCCCGAAGATTGATCAATTGGTGGACGCCACCGCAGGGCACGAGCGGATGAGCTTTTTGGATGCCTATCGAGGGTACCATCAGATTCTGATGCACGGCGAGGATCAAGAGAAGACCGCATTCATAACTCCGCGAGGGATCTTTTGTTATAAAGTGATGCCCTTCGGGTTGAAGAATGCAGGGGCAACCTTCCAACGTCTAGTTACCAAGCTATTCAATGAATACTTGGGAAAGACCGTTGAGGCTTACATTGACGATATGGTCGTGAAGAGTCGACGAGCGTCGACCCACCACCTAGACGACCTGCAACAAGTCTTTGACGTCTTAAGAGCTGCCCAGATGCGGTTAAACCCTGCAAAGTGCGCTTTTGCAATCGGATCAGGGAAATTCCTAGGACATCTAGTGACCCGAAGGGGAATTGAAGCAAGCCCAGGCCAAATTCGCGCTATAAATTCCCTGGTTAGCCCTAGAAACGTGAAGGAGGTGCAGAGATTGACCGGGATGGATGCCGCTCCTAATCGATTCATCAGCAGGTCCTCGGACAATTGCCATTCATTCTTCAAAGCGCTGAAGAAGAAGGGCACGTTCGAGTGGGACGATGATTGCGAGCGAGATTTCCACAAGTTAAAGGCCTACCTTCAGTCACCTCAGGTTCTCACTGTTCCGTCAAAGGGAGACGTCCTTAAGGTCTACTTGGCCGTGTCATCTAAGGCAGTAAGCGCAGTGCTAGTTAAGGATATCGGGAGGGAGCAGCACCCCGTATACTATACTAGCAAAACCCTGCTCGATGCAGAGACTCGTTACTCACCCATGGAAAAATTACTCTTGGCTCTGGTCACGGCTTCTCGTAAGCTGAATCACTATTTCCATGAGCACGCGATCCAGGTGGTAACCGGTTATCCTATTCGATCTCTTCTTGGCAGCTCCGACCTATCCGGCCGAATTGCGAAATGGGCTGTCGAGCTTGGCCAATATGACATCGAATACGTACCTCGCACAGCTGTCAAGGGGCAAGTCCTGGCTGACTTCATCGCAGAGCTGACCGAACCCGCCGAAAGCACCGCGCAGGCGATACCCGCGGTCGCGGGTGGAGATGCCGCGGTCGCGGGCTCAGGAGCCGTGGGCTCGGGTTCGGGGGACGCGAGCGCGGTTCACCCCCAGAATACTTCGCCGAGGTTTTGCGTACAAACCGCGAGCGCGGGTGCGGAAGCCGCGGTCGCGGGTCAGCCAAGCGGCACTCAGAACCCGATCTCGTACGGTTGGGTCCTAGAGATAGACGGGGCAAGCAACGCACAAGGGTCAGGCGTCGGGATCGTTCTCACATCACCAACCCAGGAAGCGTTACAATTGGCCGTACGGCTTGACTTTGACACAACCAACAACAAGGCCGAGTACGAGGCTTTGATCCTCGGTCTCGAGACTGCAGCGAACTTAGGAGCCCAACGCTTGCTCATATTCTCCGACTCACAACTTGTCGTCAATCAAGTGCTCGGAGTATATGAGACCAAGGGCGAAAAGTTGGCTAGGTACGTAGAGAAAGCTCAAGCCATGTTGGCGACTTTTGAGCACATCGAGCTCGAGCAAAGATCGCGAAGGATGAACCAGGCAGCGGACACGCTCGCCACTCTAGCATCCATGTCAGGGAAGTCGCTTGCTTCCACCATCAGAATAGAGACGTCCGGATGTCCTCTGGTGCAGGACGACGTCAGTCTAGTGATGATGGGCGAAAACCCCGCTCCGGATGAGCTCCCGGAAGGCGGAGAGGTGGAGGATTTAGGATGGCAAGAGCCCTTAATCCGCTACCTCAAGGAGAATGTACTCCCGCAAGATCCTCAGGCAGCCCGAAAGACTCGCGCAAGGGCAGGAAGATTCTGGATATCGCCAGAAGGGATCCTGTACCGAAGGTCTTTTGCTGGGCCCTATTTGAGGTGCGTCACTCCCGAAAAGGTTGAGCCCCTCCTCTATGAACTCCACGAAGGGAGTTGCGGAATCCACGCCGGCGGTCGGAGCTTGGCGGCGCGCGCTCGTACTCAGGGGTATTGGTGGCCCTACATGCAAAAGGATGCGGAAGCTTACGCCCGACGGTGCGAGAAATGCTAGCAATTCGCCCGTCTAACGCATTTGCCAGCTGAGGACCTCCACACCATCACCAGCCCTTGGCCGTTCGCACAGTGGGGATTGGACATCATCGGTCCATTCCCTAAAGCCCCCGGAAACGTGCGGTACCTCATTACCGCCACCGACTACTTTACCAAGTGGGTCGAGGCCAAGCCCTTAGCCAACATCCGTGATTCGGATACGCGCAAGTTCGTTTGGGAAAACATCATCACCCGCTTCGGGATCCCAAAGGCGCTTATATCGATAACAGAACACAATTCAACAGCGCAAACTTCCAAGAGTATTGCAAAGGCTGGGGCATTAAGAATATCTATTCGTCCGTGGGCTACCCTCCATCAAACGGACAAGCGGAGGCAACAAACAAGATCATCATAGACGGACTTAAGAAGCGTCTTGATCAGGCAAAGGGTCGGTGGGCGGAAGAGCTTCCGGCCATCCTATGGGCATATCGCACCACTCCCCGAAAGTCAACAGGCGAGTCGCCCTACGCAATGACTTATGGCACTGAGGCAGTCATCCCATTAGAGGTGGGACTCCCGACGTTAAGGACGGCCCTCAGCCGGGACCAGAATGACCAGTCCCTTGCAAGGAGCCTCGACTTTGCCGAGGAGCGACGGGAGGCCGCGGCGGTGCGCCTCGCAACCTACCAAAGCGCCGCTAAACGAGTCGTCGCGCGACGAGCTCGCCTACGGAGCCTGCAAGTTGGCGAATTAGTGCTTCGGATGGTCATGGGGAGCGCGCGGGACCCCACTGACGGGAAGCTCGGGCCAACTTGGGAAGGACCATACGTAGTAGCCGCGGCCTTGGGACAAGGGGCATACGTGCTGAAGCACTTGGATGGACGACCAGTGTCGCGCACATGGAATATAGCGAAATTGAGAAAGTTCTACCCATGAGAAAAGTGCAAGGTTCATCATGCTAGTACGGCGCGCCACTTTTTCGTTCTTATTTTTTTGTTTGTTTCATTTCAAACGGTTTCACTTTTAATAAAAATCCCGAGAACTATTTTCGCATATCTTTTTGATTTCAAACGTTTTTCCTAGCATGGGGGGCCGAACACTCGACTCGGGGCCGGAATGGCGCCGTGTGCAACGCTATCACACGTGTTACGCAGGTCACGCGTTATTCGCACGCGTTTGGCCAACGAATATACGAATATACGAATGTACGAATGTATGAATAAGGGCACCTAATCTGCATGGCCACTCACCGCTTGACAACGGTCCCTATACACGGGATAGTGCATGGTACACGAGTATATGGGCCCCGGAGGGGGCAATTGTAGGCGGGCATGATTCCATATCAATTAGTTAGCATTTATTTCTCTATCTTATTTATTATGCTTATCCATATTTATTCTGCTTTATCCTTTAATAGGGTAGTTACTCTAGATTAGGATAATATTTATGGAGGAGGATCTTATCTTCGCTTGGGATAAGATCTTGGTTGACTTGAGGAGCAAGCCAGTTGCCCTGAAACTCTAGTGGGCCGATCGGCCCATAGGCGCGCCTAACTCTCCTTCGCCTGTCTCCCTTCCTCTATAAATACACATGTATTCGCTCATGTGCCTGGTAAGTTCTAAGCTATCGCTCTGCCTGGACGCCTTTATTCGACATTGCACCTATTTGACTTAAGCACCGGAGGTGGATTAGGGGTCGCCCGCCCCTAGATCCATTGTTTTGCAGGTCATTAAAGACTAAGAGGCGCGTGGAGCGGAAGAACATTAAAGAAGGAGTTGAAACTTGTACACGACATATTTTATGTACTAACAATATGTATTGACTTAAGTTATAGTACCAAAATCCACTACTTCAAGCGACAATTGCTAATCATCTTATTATTTGATATAAGTAACTAACCATTGTTTTTTTCAGCTAACGTTCTTTTATCCTGCACAGTCTCACCTACTATTCAATTTTCAAAAAAGCTGGAGTAGCATTCGTTTTTATTCTTCTTATTTCTATTTTTAACAACCTCTTATACTTCTAGTTAACTGGTATGTATGATCTATTCACTATTCATTCGGTCATGGATGCAAATGTCGATGTCCTAGAAAACTTACTCTATTGTTATTAATGTTGGCCTTGCCGATAGTTACATATATAATGATAATAAAACCTAGAGGTAATAAACGAGGAAACAATGACTGTACCGTTAATAGTTACATTACATATCTATATAATACATTAAAAAGTTGTGTACGAAACGCATTTAATGCATATGACAAATCTTATATTCATACTGTAGTAGATATATAATTTGTCAACAAAATCACCATAGCATAGCGGTTAAGACCATTTCATTTCCCATATAGATCCTTGGTTCGAATCCGATTGCCATCCATTTTAAATTTATGAACATTGCACCTTATGATCACTACAATATGATAAGTTGTAAATTAATATTCATATATATATATCGGGAGAAGCATTACATCTAGCTAATTTGTTTTTAGCATTAATAAATAGAATTTTTTATATATAATAAGATGATGACTTAGAATGCTCGTAATACCATAAACTTATAGTTAAAGTTATCATATTGAAGTTATCATGGCATTCTCATACATAACACAATTTATGTATAGTAATAAATTTACTTGTAATTAATAAGAAATGTTTCTTTAAATAGAAAATTATATTAATATTCAACTTTATATTATTATTATTATACCTTGGTCAATTTTTAGCATCCCTATAATTTTAGTTAAAAACCAAAGTCCAAATAATATAATCTAAAATCTAATAGCATTGTAAAAGTATATATTAGCATT
This sequence comes from Polygonum maritimum, assembly GCA_963924305.1. NCBI lineage: Eukaryota > Viridiplantae > Streptophyta > Magnoliopsida > Caryophyllales > Polygonaceae > Polygonum > Polygonum maritimum. The sequence continues at coordinate 12,462,152 of OZ002728.1, forward strand.
TTAATTGTAATTATCTCTATTTTTTCATAAGGGCAAAAACAAAAACTTTCTCTTGTGGTTTAACGTAGAGTATGTAATTTCCTCTCAATTCCACTCATTAATTCCTATTTAATTTGTTAAAAGATGGAAGTTATAGTAGATGGACGTTACAATGAGAAAAAAGAAGAGAATACAAAAGATGTTGACATCCACTCATTAATTCCTATTTAATTTCTAGACCAATTCAATACACCAAAAACTCCATTCAACAACCCCATAAATTCCATTACTATTACACTAATGAAATAGATAACGTTTGCCTCTAGATCATATGTTGTGACTATTCAATACCCAAATTTACACCTATAGATGACTGTTACAATAAAAAATTAAATTGACAAATATAGGCCATATACAACATATAAATACAACACCACCTTCTCTCTTCCCTCTCACTCCAAGAAATATACTCTTCTCTTCCTGAATTCTATTTCCACTTGCCAAAGTCATGTCAGACCAATTTGCATGTCCGTTACATAGGTATATCGAATGTAATATGCCTCATCACACAAATCTGGTACGTACTCAATTCTATCACAATTACATGATGTCATTTTCAAAATACACAATTATTCCGTATATTGTAGCTCCTCTTCCGCCTCTTTTCATTGCTCTTACGGGCCCAAATTAGGTAAGAAGGTTTGTGTTTTCTCTTTTGCTTATGTTTCACTTTCTTCAGCCATTACTTCAATGCAGTGTTGTTATATTTATATTATGCAGTGTTAAAACAATTGTTATATGCAGGTTATTGCTCCCTCAAAGGATGTGTTCCTTGGGATTGGTGGAGGTGTCGCCTTCGGAGGCCAAGATGAATGAGACCAGGGTGCAAGAAAGCAGGAGTTCATGTGTGAATCTGAATGAGATTCCTGATCGTGATGATGTTGAATGATTTGTTTTATAATTTGGGTTTTGATATCAATGTAATTTGATTGCGCTTGCAACTTCTTAATATGTTCATTTCTCTTAGGGTCGGATCATAGTCGTACATACTAGCCCCATGTGTTGAGATTCAGATTTGACTTTCTCTTTTGTGGAACTAACACTTTAGCCTCCAAATCCTCTCCTCTTTGTCTGTTCTATCATTTTCTATTTTCCAATATACACTTCGATCTGGTGGGAGTTCTAAACTTGCTTCTATATCTAATTAATTTTTTCATTTCAAAACTTTCAAATTTGTTCATCCCATGTTGTATTGTACTCGATCATCACGGATAGTTTTTTGTATCCGTAAATCTTTTTTCTCTATTTTATTTTTTCATTTAATTTATCCTCCATGTTTTATATATATATATACACATTTTTTTGATTGGTTTTCTTTAGAAAGAAATCAAAGATATTGATTACGGATATCTTTGATTAAAAAATAGATTTAAAATAATCTCAATCATGTAATTTAGTGAGTATTATCGATCATAATACGTATATGTATGTGAGCTTAAGATTTAAGATCACATTACTGTGCTTTAAGATACATGTGTTCCTAAAATGATTTAAGACCATGTACAATATATAGTGAAATAAACAACTCTACAATTGTGGAGACTTTTATGTTTGTTTGACTTCTCAAGCTGGAATGGGCAAATCAAGGGACTATTATTCATCCTTTTGTAAATTGCTCAAGATGGGACGGAGAAAAATTATTGGCTATTTCTAATTATTGTTCGTACTTTAGACCTTTTAGTCACTGTTTTACTACTTATTACATCAACAATCTCCTAATGGATTAACATATCTTAATTCATGCATGTCTTAATTATTACTATAATATAACATATAAAACTCATGCCCCGTGCGATAGCACGGGCCTGTTCTCCTAGTAATGATATAAAACCGAGAGGTATTAAACGAGGAAACAATGATTGTACCATTACCCCCACTAATTAACGAAAATAGTTTACTCGATCGGTAACGTTTCTTTGATTATTATTCAATTGATAAAAGAATACGTAATAATATCATTAGGAATTAGATATTGACATTGTCTTTTTTATCCAAAATCATGACAACATTTTGTTAATACGAAATCGTGATTTGATGTTAACAATAAAGTTAAATTATATTTTATATGGTACGACTTTAATAAAAATCGTAGATAAAATTAGAACATTTTATTTCAAAATATTTGTGATCAGTTCAAAAAGTCTATGTAGTATGATATGAAATCCCAAGTGAATTATTTTATTCCACATATATATTTGTATAATTAATAAGATTTTTATATAAAGATAGAAATAAATTAAACAAATTGAGTTAATTATGACTTAATTACATACATCTTTTAGAAATAAACTTGTATCAATAAGAATTCTTTTTGAAATATGATAAATATTTTAATAGATCTTATAAAAATATAATTAATTTCATAATAGTAGAATTACAAATCATTACAATTTATAAATGAATATTAACTTAAAAACGAAATAATATTTAGCAAAATTTGTTTTAGCTTTGAAAGTATTCATTAATATTTTATAATATAATATTATTTCTAACAAGATATATGCTAAAATAATATTTTACATAAATAAATAAATAAAAGAAAAATATATATTGTTTTTAGATATTTTTAGATCAAAGTAATGTGTAGATATTTTAGTGGGTTTGCTAAAACAATGTACCGATTATGTTTGGCTTAAAAATTAATTTATCTACTATATATAACCTACCTAATATACGTACATGATAACATATTCTCTTCTCAATAAAAAAAATCTAAAAATGTTAATATCTAGTTAAACTTTTTACTTAAACTAGATTATTGCCCGTACCCTGTACGGGACACAATAGATAATATTTTTTGGTGTATTATTCAATTAATAAAGGAATGCATAATAATATTATTAAACATTAGATATTGATATCGTCTTTTTTATCCAAAATCGTTACAATATTTTGTTAATCCAAGATCGTGATTTGATGTTAGGAATAAACTTAAATTTAAAATTTATATAATATGAATTAAAGAAAAAGTATAGATAAAACACAATCATATTATTTCAAAATGTATTTGATTAATTTAAAAAATCATATGTGATACCATTTGAAATCTCAAGTGAAATATTTTATCAACAATTATATTTTTATAATTAATAAGATTTTTATACGATGATAAAAATCAAAATTAAGGTAATTATGGCTTATTTAAGTAAATATTTTAGAAAAATAGACTTGTATCGGTAATAATAATTTTTGAAATAAAATAAATATTTTAATAGATCTTAGGTGAAAAAGATAGAAATTACAAAAAGAAAGAGATAGATGATAGATAATTAATAAGAAAAAGAAAGAGATAGATGATAGATAATTAATAAGAATAATAAAGACTTTAAAATTATTTTTCTAAAATTGAAAAGGATAGAAATTAGGTGAAAAAAGATAGAAATTAGAAAAAGAAAGAGGTAAATTAATAATAGAAAACTAATAAGAATAAGAAAGACTTTACAATTATTTTTCTTAAATGGAGTGGGGCCAGAATTAACATGGAGGCTCGAAATTCTCCGGCTTTAATATATAGTATAGATTATAAATTTAGGGGTCGAAGAAAAAAGATTGACATATTATGTGGCAAATAAATATATGATTATAAAATAAAAATAAAATTGTAGAGTTACAATAAGATTAATATACAAACAGGAAAGTGTAAGCAAATAGTTGAAAAAAGATATATATTTCGTGAAAAAAGATAGAAATTAGAAGAAAAGACTGATAATTGGCAATTAATAAGAACAAGAAATACTTTAAAATTATTTTCCTAATTTAAGTTTTTTAAAATAAGGTGGGGTCAGAATTAACGTGGATGCTCAAAAAGTCTCGATGTTAATATATAATATAGATGATTCTCCAATCTTTTTTTTTTGTTGAAAAAATGATACTTCAGTCTAAATTTAACGGAGCTAGCTATTTTTAATTAATACTTATGAAAAAAAATAGTGAAATTAATGTACATTGTTTTATAGAAATTGGTTAAAATCCTAAATATAATAGATATATTCACCATTTTCTTAGTATGACTTTAGTTGTAATCAATCCTCTATGCAAGGCCATCATCTTTACTTTAAATACAAAATTATGTCCACACAAATTTGACCCCATCTTGATCACAAAAATTAAATGGTCCTAAGTAACAATGCTAGTAGTTGTCTCACCGTCTGCAAACTTTAAAAGTATAAAATATCAATTTTTATAAACATCTATTAACTGATATAGACCATGTATTATTTCAGAGTATCGAGCTATCACATACATGGAACTCCTATTATTCAAAGAATAACAATTGGCCTATCCAATATCCACATAGATCCATAAGGACCATAACAACCTCTTCTTCTTCTTCTTCTTCTTCTTCTTCTTCTTCTTTTTGAGATGAGCTACTAGCTTATAATATGGGCAACATTAGGTAGTCTGAATATTACAAGGTCAGCCTAAACCATCAATAGGGACTATATAAAAAAAAGTAAACAACAAAGGTTGTTAACTCAACACCAAATTAAGTTGAATTATAGACAAATGATTAGCCCTAACTTTTGGAACATCGAAAAGAATAGCGTGCCGAAGGCGGTTAAAATTAACATGTCTTTTTGCAAGGAAATCAGTTTTTGAATTAGACTCCTTGAAACAACAAAAGAAAACCACATGCAGAATATATATGAAATAAAGTAGCGAATACCCTTCATACTCGATTGAATTTCCCAAAGTACTTTCCAGATTTTTTTAAAGAATTCATTAGTATCAAATTATCTCTTTCAATAATTAAATTCTTAATGTTTACAGATGTAACCAACCTAATCGCCTCCAAAAGGGAAGACACTTCTTCGTGTAACAAAGACATCGGCTGTAACCTCACCCTAGCTATCACAACTTAGGATTTTACTATCATGATCTCAGAATAAGAAGCCAGCAAAAGTCATCAAACTAACTTCTACGCAAAATCAATATCACTAGGGAATCATTTAATTAGGGTCAATCCTTGATGGATTAAAAATTTTCGATTTTCGATGACCACAAATAAACCACCAAAGAAAGAAAAAGTAGTCACTGTTTTAGTTAAGGTTTATAGTTAAAAAATTACAACCTATATTCTTGAAAATATAGTTTCATTCCTATCTACTATAATACAGTATAAAGTAGAACTCATCTCTGTTGAAAAAATTGTGTCACCTCATCAACACTGCATAAAAAAATGTTAATAGTGCCACCTCAACAATTGCAGGAAAAAATACTAAAAAAAATATGAATGATCTTGAAATTGCTATATATATTAGTACGTAATTTTTCATTGAATTATGTACATTTTTTTTGAACTAAATTGAATTATGTACATGGATAGATACGTACATACTTTACCAAATAAGTGACAGTATACTTTACCAAATTATGTACATGATAGATACGTACATAATTATGTACATGTGGAAGATATTGTCCAAACACTTCCCTTAAACAATAGATATGTACATACATTCAAAAAAAAAAATGATCCCGAAAATGCTTCTATATGCACCAATTAGGTAGTTAGAAGATTAGGCAGTTTATGAATGATACCGAAATTGCAGAAAAAATACTGAAAAAAATATGAATGATCTTGAAATTGCTTATATATGCACCAATTAGGTAGTTACTAGTTAGAATATTGCTTATATATTTGTACATCTCAAAGATCAATTTTATACCTACATAATTATTGCGGATTCATATCAAAATTCGATCTCAAATAAATTGATTCCGATTTATATTTATATTACATGGTACGGGGTTTGTACTAGTTATACTAAATAGACGACCAAGCAGTTGCTACCATTGCTTAACCACAAGCTTCACTTATGCTACATATGTATAACGTCTTGTTGTAATCAGGGGTGGCAAAATCGGCCCCGATCTAAAAGAATCGGCCGAATTACCCAACACGAGAACCAATTGATATCCAAAAAAGAATTTATAAAATAAAATCCGGACCCAACAAAATCTGGCCTGGAGACACAAACAAATCGTTTAAGAAATGTCCTAAACTCGATTATATGCAAAAAGCTAATCCGATGTCAAACCGAAACCCGAATAATCCGACGTGATTATACCTCGCCTAAATTATACCCAAAACCCGAAACAACCCGAAATTGATTATATTTGACATTTAAAACAACTCATAAGATTAATATATTATTTATCGTTTAATGTGTTGATATAATTTATAATATATCGATATTTTCATTTGTTAATCTAAGATTATAAACTTATATGTTGAGGTTAGCAATTTGTTCTAAGATTATTGATTATAATCTAGCAATATAGCAAACACTCTCTTTTATTATTATGTTATGAATGTTTTCTTTTATGCATATGTTATAAGTTTGCTTAAGTACAATATTTTTATGAATACCTAGTTTATTTCTCATATAGCAATCAATAATGTCACTTACAAGAATAAGTCACTTAATTAGTAAGATATTTGATATAACAAAATATAATTATTATTGGTGTAGACAGATCATGAGAATGTAAGAGTTTCTATAATCATTTATTAATTTATGAAAGTATTTTGATGTTCTATGAAAACTATTGATCATAAGTCATAACCTCATAAATGTCAATATTATCATTCGTCACTAACAATATCTTTGTTTGACAAAATATAGGATTTTATTTATTAGTGTATGATAATATATATGATCATACACTAATAAATAAAACCTAATTTAATTTAGGGAAATTCCGCCCGGTAACCACAAGGTTTTGCATTGCAAATTCCGCGTGGTCCCCAAAGTTTTTCGGTATTCCGCATGGTAACCATGAGGTTTTACAAATTCCGCGTGGTAACCTTGCCTATTATAAAAAGTTAAAATTATATAAAAACTTACCCATACTTTCTACTTAATTACACAAATCACCCTATCTTTAATATCACATATACATGTTATCAAAAATATATTGAGAATGGTCCAAAAATATATTGAGTTTTGAGATTTGTGAATTTGCTTAGTAGTATTTTTTATGATTTATTAATTTGAGAATGGTCCAAATTAATCCCAAAAAATTAAGATTGTTGAAAAATAATCTAAAAATAAATGTATATAATATAGTCTACAAATTGTAGCATTTTGCAAGAAAAAGTAAATTCGTTTGTATTTAAATTTTAAATGAAAAATATTTTTTTTGGATGAAAAATGACTTAAAATAGAGTTTTGACTATGAAAATGAAAATGTACAAACCATAAGGGTATCAAAAGGAATAACTTTTTTCCTAGGGTACCAAAAGGAATTGTCAAAACCACAAGGATACCAAAAGGAATTTCCCTATTATTTTTATGAAAGAGTTTATAAATCAATCTGTAGAAATGAAAGACTAAACGTTTATCAAACCACCGAATCAAAACGGTGGTTTGATTACTTTGGTATAAACGTTACTCTTGGGGACAGACTACTATACGTTGTATACATCTCGTGTATGAGGTATGAACTAATTAGAAGCCATATAAACTGAGGCTGGGATCACTCCTGACGTCATACCTTACAGTTGTCATCCTCATCCTTAGTGAACATCGAAAACTCAAATTCTTAATGAACTAACCAAAATAGATAGTGCAAACGTACAAATATTGTGGCAACGTAATTAAGATATACTCTAACGAAGGATGCATCATGCATGTGGCATAAATGTTGTACCTATTCTATAAATACTGCCTACCCAATAACCACTGTTTTTTTACAAGAAAAAAAAAATCATGTCCTTAATATAACTCATTTCTTGATTTAAGTCTTAACAACATAACACCACTCTTTTGAAAAGATGAACATAGATTGGAAAGTGATTGATTAGTCCAGCTAGAAGTGAATTCCTTACCTTAATCTCACATTTTAATTGGTGGGTGGGGGAATTGCATTCACAGCCTTTGTCAATATAAAGCCCTCTTACTCCGCTCCAATCATAATAACACACCAATATATATCAATGGGAGAGGAAGAGCAGCAGCCGCTCCTGGGCAGCCCGAAAGCGGGTACCCGATCGTTCTCGTCTTTCGTGGCGGACGTGGACGACATCCCTCCGATCACGGGAGCAAGAGTGTTCGCTCGGGAGTTCTGGGTGGAGTCGAAGAAGCTATGGTACCTGGCGGGGCCCGCCGTCTTCAGCTCGCTGTGCCAGTACTCCCTGGGGGCCGTCACCCAGGTCTTCGCCGGCCACGTCAGCACCATCGCCCTTGCCGCCGTCTCCGTCGAGAACTCCGTCGTCGCCGGCTTCTCCTTCGGTATCATGGTCCGCCTTCTTAATTTTAACCTCATTAATCGATCCTGTTTAATTGATTAATTAATTAGTAAATACTAGCAATCACTGTACGTTTGCATTACTTTGGGAGCTGATCGCTCCAGCAGCTAGTAGTACCAAATCATACCATATCAGATGGGGGTTTTCCCAATAGATTTCATTTATAATCAATCAAAGCCTAATTATTATACTTGGCCTAGTATTTTACGGAAAGTATAGCGTAATATAAGGGTCGGTTTGGTCAAATTCGAGTTGGGTTTTTACTTATACTATATGAGTTTTTTTTTTGGTAGAAATACTATATGAGTTGAGAATAGAGGTTTGGGTCGTTACTGCTGTTTGGTTGGGTCGATTTGTGATCGATTTTGTATAGGTTAAAGTGTGTATATGATGAGGTTACGAGCATAACATTTTATTACGATTAATATAATATAAGTAATCCTTCCGTTTCAAAATAGTTATCGTATTTTTTTCAATATTTGTTCCTTTATATCCCTTATAATTATATCTATCATAATCATTATATTTTGTAATATAGGAAAAACAATTCTTTATTTCTTAATATGGGTTAAATGCTCAAATAGACAATTACTTTAAAATGAAGGGTTACTAATTAAATATAAACATTATTTTATATATTTACAAAATAAATATTGTAACTCTGAAAAAATAATGATGTAAAATTTGGGTTTGTAACAAACAGCATGCATTTATGAGTCGGTTCAGAGCACGTCCAAGAGCGAGTATACACCTTATGATTTTATAACTTACCAATCCATTCCAAACCAAAGTACAATGATTCCGATCGAAAACAATAATTGTGAAAATGCTAAATATATATGACCAGTAGGTATTAAAACAAACAGCATTAGTCGTCCTTTGTTAACTAACACATTTTAGTGGAGTGAGTACATTGTTTAAGGTTTACTAAATCTTTCTAATTAATATTATTCACGTACTAATTGGGATTTGGCAGCTGGGGATGGGGAGTGCGCTGGAGACGCTATGCGGGCAGGCGTACGGGGCGGGGCAGGTGGACATGCTGGGCGTGTACATGCAGCGCTCCTGGATCATCCTCAACTCCTCGGCCCTGCTGCTGAGCCTGCTGTACGTGTTCGCGGGCCCGCTGCTGAGCCTGATCGGGCAGAAGGCGGCCATCGCCTCCTCGGCGGGGGCCTTCGCCGTCTGGATGGTCCCCCAGCTCTTCGCCTACGCCTTCAACTTCCCCATCCAAAAGTTCCTGCAGTCCCAGAGCAAGATCATGGTCATCGCGGCCATCTCCGCGGCCGTCCTCCTGCTCCACACCCTCCTCAGCTGGCTCTTCATGCTCAAGCTCGGCTGGGGCCTCGTGGGAGCCGCCCTCGTCCTCGACTGCTCCTGGTGGCTCATCGTGGTGGCCCAGATGGTTCACATCTTCAGGGGGGCGTGTGGCCGGGCCTGGTCCGGCTTCTCCTTCAAGGCCTTTCTGAATCTCTGGGGGTTCGTCAAGCTCTCCACGGCCTCCGCTATCATGCTCTGGTCAGTATACTAGCTTAGCCTCTTTCAATTTTATTATGACGTAGCTTCTCTAAATTTACTTACCTTGTTTTGCGGAATAATAAAAATCATTACTTCTAGCTATACTGGATCAAGAAAACCGGCAATCATGATTTGGTTCAGGCAGGGGTATTGAATTCGCAATTGTTGAGATCAGTATTTATTATTTTCATGTCAGTGCATAAGTTCGTTGCATGTTGTTTTCGATGTTGGTTCTATTGAGTTTTGTGAAATTCCGGTGGGCCGAGAGAACTGGGTGACGTGTCGAGGTAAATTTAACCACTTTGTATATAAGGTCGGGATCCACCTTTCTACCCAAAAACTTAAACTCATGGGTAGGGGTTTCACCTTATTTATAAGCTAGTGGCCTTCTATTCTCTCTCGATCGACGTGGCAAGGCCACAATCTCATCCCAACAAGTTTAGATTATTTGCCCGTCCAAAAGATTTGGCGGCCTATCATTTTCCACACTATATTATTCTTTATTGCATAAAGAGTTATGGAGTTGATTGGTTATTTTTACGATCATATATGTGTCTTGGGCACTACTAATTATAAAAAGTACAATGAATATTTCATTCACCTAAGGGTCCTCGGACGGAAGGGAACTTAAAAAAATGGAATCGAGATCCTTGTATCTATACTTTACCAAGAAAAAAAAGTCAGTTATTATATATGCATGCATGTTTGCTGATTTTTATTGACTTGTAATTCGTGCATGCATTCTCCCCCTTTGCCAAAATTAACGGGCCAAACTTCTAACCTAAATTTTGCTTAGTGGAGTGTTTTGATTTCATGGCTTATCTCGAGTTGAATGGTAAGTGTATAATAGTTGTAGTGTTAACCGTTAAGTTTGACCACAAAATAATGTTACGGTACGTGTTCAATGACATCACTTCTCAGTCCGTATACATAATTCATGAGATCGGAAACATGATCCCATTCTGCTTCCTTTTATTTTTTTTGACAGAGTATATGATGGTTCCTAAATAACGCAGGACTTTAAGCTAATGTTACAATTATTATAGCTTGTGTAATGCTATTATAAGATGAATTTTAATTTCTTACTAGCAACTAATTGTACGTTAAAATGACGGTTGCAGTTTGGAGGTTTGGTACTTCATGGCGTTGATTCTGTTTGCTGGGTATTTGAAAAACGCAGAAGTCTCTGTTGATGCTTTATCAGTATGGTAAATAAGCTTTTAATTCTGTTCATGAATCTTTTCAATTTACAAAATGTGTGTCAACTGTCAAGTGAATGAACCAAGCAAATGATTAATTTTTTTCTTTTTTCTTTTTTCAGCATGAACATACTAGGATGGACCATCATGGTTGCGTTCGGATTCAATGCAGCTGTTAGGTAAGCCATATATATATTCGGTTACCAGCCTGATATATCTGTACGTTTGATGCATGCATTACAACGTATAGGTGTTTGATATATGCATGCATGATGCAGTGTTAGGGTTTCAAACGAACTCGGGGCGGCTCACCCGAGAACGGCCAAGTTCTCGGTGGTTGTGGCGGTTATGAACTCGTTGGTGGTTGGCCTTCTCCTCTCCGTCGTCCTCATGCTCTTTCGTAGCCAATATCCGTATCTGTTCTCCGACAGCTCTGAAGTCATAGAGCTTGTTTACGAGCTCACGCCGTTGCTCGCTTTTACCATCATCATAGACAACATTCAGCCTGTCCTCTCTGGTATGAATAATACTATTTTCAACTCATATATCTTTCTTGTACCTTATCAATCAATTACCACCCAGTCTAGCTATCTTTCACGTACACTTAATTAGCTTGCTGGTAGGTGTTGGGCACTTGGGCAGGTTTCTTCTATGATTAGAGTCTACTTTTTTTTGGTAGAAGTATGATTAGGGTCTACTTACATGGGCATAAACCAGTTTTATTTATGGTTTTTATTGGACCGGATTGGAATGGCAGGTGTAGCAGTAGGAGCTGGATGGCAAGCCTTTGTGGCTTATGTTAACATCGGATGTTACTACATCTTCGGTATTCCTCTGGGCCTCATTTTGGGCTATAAACTCGGTTGGGGCGTTCAGGTATCTATATTCCTATTTATTTATAGCTAATTAATCACGCAATCCGGCCACTTTTCATAATTACGTATCCACTTTGAATATCCATCAATTGAGCTCAGTTTTGAGTAATGACTAAAGAATTTGTTTATTCTTGCATTGATTACCTAGGGAATATGGTTTGGGATGGTATCGGGGACTATTGTTCAAACTTGTGTTCTATTCGTCATGGTCTTCAAAACCAACTGGAACAAGGAGGTGCGTAACATTAATTAATTTGTATTTGTATATACTTATACAAAATAATTAATTATTGGATTTGTCTAATTTGTTAAGTAGGAACTAATTGAGACCTAATTAGATCGATCACGTGAAAATGTTGCAGGCTTCCATAGCCGGAGACAGAATAAGGCAATGGGGAGGACCTCCACAAGACGCTCAACCATTAAATTCGACAGATGATGATTAAAGAGTCCGAGACTTAGCACCATTTTTTTTTGTTTTTTTCTTTTTCGCAGATGAGTTAACAATAATTCAAGCTCGTCAAATTTTGTTTTCGGCCCAAATTGAATGAATAGAGGACAAGGATATGAACACATAGATTTATTGTATGACGGTTTTTCGGGGAGGGCTATATAAGAGCGTCGGACCTTAAATATGGTAGGGTCACGGTTGTCCTCCTCGAGTAACTCTTCGTCCGTATTTTCGACTACGCTGTGTGTGGTTGGATGTGGCCGTGAGACGTGGCCACTTGGGCGCTGTGGGTAGGGGTGGGCACGGGTGGTTAACCGGATTTCCGGTTAACCGGTTAATTGGAAATTCGGTTATTGAATTTCGATAACCGTAACCGTACCGGTTGTTTCCGGTTAACCGGAAAATTCGGTACGGTTTTTCGGTTAACCAATAACCATATCTTAAAAAAAGCTTATAAATTAAACTATTTAGTGGAGCGTTAACCCGGTCTCTAATACATATTGCACATCTTTAATAGATGTCAAAATAGAAAATTCAAATACATAGTCTTAATATCATTTCATAATACATGAAACACAAAAAACAAACATTGTTTTTTCATAGCATAAACATGTCAAAATGTATCTTCAATCGTCAATTGAAATGGACTCGTCAATTTCCATCAAAGGTTACTCCAAAGTCAGCTTTCTCATTCTTATAAATTGTAACAAATGTTAGAGACACAATAAAATGTTGTACTCAAATTAAAAAAATTAACAAATATAATAAATTAACCTTCTTCCATAACTTCTAATTAATTCAAGTATATTTTTTTCGGCAGTAAAATATGTAAATGAAGTGCGCATCCAATCCCACCCAGAAACTAAAGCTTTCACCATTCGAGGCGTTAATGAAGTATGGAAAAAATCAAATATACGACCTTCGTAAATCATCAACAATGTTAGAAATGAAAAAACCACCAAACTATTCATGAAAAGAACAATTGTCTAATATCACTAAACCTACCGTCTTGTATAATGTATATTATCAAAACATGTCTAATACGCCTTGTGTATCAAAACAATTGCTCTCTTTCTAAAAAAAAATATATATTATATATTCGGTTAACCACAAATTGAAAAACTAATAACCGTAACCGAACCGTTTAACCGGAAAATAATTCGGTCGGTTAACCGTAACCGGTTTTTCGGTTTTTTCCGGTACGGTTAACCAAAAAAAGTGATCGGTTACCGGTTATTCGGTTCGGTTATTCGGTTACGGTTTTTTTTTGCCCAGCCCTAGCTGTGGGGCCACCGGGTGTTGGTGATTTTAGTGTTATCACCTACTGTTACCCTAGGGGTAACAGTGCCATTTGGTGTGGTTAGGATTCATACGACACTATGAAGGACTCACTTTGCTATATCACGGGTTTGGGGGTGCGGAGTGCACACTTGTGTAAGCTTAGTTGAGATCTAGAGGAAGATATTAAGGAATTATGATGTTACCTATAGGGTAACAGGATGTTACTATAGGGTAACAGTGGAACGGTGTCTCTAAGACAAGAGTTAGACATGATGTTCAAGCTGTTTCATAAGTGTTGTTACCTGTTATGGAACAACGACTTTGATGTCTAAGATGATCGATAAGTGTTGTTACCTGGGAGGTAACAATGACTTTATTATCTTAGAAGGATGTCTGACGGATTGTTCTATCTAATGAAACAGTGACTGTTTCCTATGTGCGTCAGATGGTGTAACCGTCATGTAACTAACAAGAAACCACTTTGTAACTTCCTTAATATGTTGTTAATTAATGGTGACGTGGATAATACTATGTCATCCACGTGTGGCTGTTGGTAACCACCGATAACCATAAGTAACTGCCAGTAACGGCTAGTAACTGCCATTAACCGTTCCCTGTAACTACTCCCTTGCCTCTATATAAAGGCTATTGGGACGATAGTGTTGGGGTTAGAACGTTTGGTTCTGGTTGGTTCGAATGGTTCTTTTGCCATGATTGAACTTCAATGAAGAGTCTAAGTCCATTTTACATGAACTCTAAGGTTCGATCCATTACAAGAGCCTTGTATGGATTGGAGGGTTTGTCTTATCTCACTTCAAATTTCGTGGATTCCCTAAGGCTCGAAAGGGGCGAAATATTTGATTTCGGAAAGTGACTACACGATTCAAACCTATATCGGTACAGGTACATATGATTGATCTACTGAAGAAAGTTCGTCTTCAACAACTTCCACGAAGAGGCGTTCTACAACAACAATAGAGCACTGTTCCCTGGTTCGACAGAGTTGCTGTTACAGGGGGAACAACGCCAAGCACTAGCAGATTGAAGATCTTCGGTGGGAACAGCTGTTGTAGAGAGCCAACACCTAGAAAAGAAATCAAGAATCCAACATTCGAAATCAAATATTTTGAGATCAATCATATGGTGCTTCCGAGAAGACAATCGATTTGAAGTTGAAGGAGATCAATGGCATTTTGGTCGTCCTAGAAAAGAACCTAAGATCCGATGAAAGTGGATCCGACTTTCCCAAGTTTAATCTTGAGAAATGAAGGCTTTTGGTCTTGATATTATTCTAAAGAATGATATGTAATGGTTTATTATAAACCATGCGTGATCCTTTGGTCATGGAATAAGAGAATCACATGTATGGAAGTGTTATGCACACAAGTCCATAGTTTCTTGTTACTTCATAATGAGAATGACTAATGTGCTACCTAAGGGTGTGTTAATCATATAAGAGACTATTGTATGATTATGTAAGGCCAAATGGAATTTTGGATTAAACGAATTTCGGATGACTGTTTCTCTAGAAGGGATCAGTGAACGTTTTTCTCTAAAAGGGAATGTGTTTGTTTTGTTCTTTAAAACAGAACAAGTTCCTTCTATGGATATGTTAATCACGAGATAGTGATAAGACATGATTAATTTGCATTGAAATGTTGTATGACTCCATGTAAGTCATAGGGTAACAATGCTAGTGACTCACAAATTGTTTCCTTGAAGGCTTGAAGGGAACTGATTGTTTATTGAATATAGACTAGAAGTGAGCACTGTTCCTCGAAAGGGGGAGGTTTCCCTTATGAGTCTACTATACCTTGTTAATAAGGAAGGATTTAAACAATGTTGCAGGATTTTCACTTACGTCAATGTTATGGTTGGTTGGAGAGGTTGAATGTGACTGTTCCCCTCCTGAAATCCAATGTCCATTGGAAATGATAGAAATGTCCTTGGAACGATGGTGAATGATACGTTACATACGTGGTGTAAGTGAGAACTTATGAAAAGTACTCCTTGAGGATAATGTTCCCATTAAGCGCTTTCCTTGAGAGTAGCACTGTTCCTTGGAATTATACTTGCTATTTCCTTTGGATATGCCACGCATTCCAAGATTTTGAGAGATTGATGTTATCTTAGGGATTAAGATAAAAGGGGAGGAAAGAGGAGTTTTATATTTATCCCAGTCGCATTACATTGAGAATGGGTTCGAAAACGAGATTGAGGGATCAATGTCCCTGGATAGGACTGGAAACATTTCCTTTGGGATTAATGTCTCTTGACATGAATACTTGTTTCTTGTTTAGAAATGTGTCCCTCAACATTACTTGTTGACAATGTCATTATTTTCTTGGATATTAAGAAAATGTTGAATGCAAGTTGGATCGATTAGAGAACTGTTACTCTAAAGGTGGATGTATATTTCTACTAGGGATCAACATCAGTTCCTAGATGGTGGAAAACGATCTAGCATTCAAGTTTGACAATGAGAACGAAGCTGGTAGTGTGAGTTGTAGCCTAGGATAAGGTAACAACTATGGAAGTAAATCTACCATGTTTCGTTAAGGCTAAGACTGATTTCAACTATGTGGACATAGTAACTCTAGCTAGAGGATAACGATCATGCATGCGGTACTAGTGCACATCTTTGATGTGAGGAAATAGCATGGTTCGTGGATTCATTACACATAGTGTGATTTTAGCTGTTTCCATTCGATGGAAAACAAGGTTGGATAATCACTTGACGAAGTGGTTAGACCTAGGGGGATGAGAATGAAAGACCCGCATAGCTTTCTAGCGATCGGATACCCAATTCCTACCTAATGAAAATTAGGACAGAATTCAATGTGGAAATCCCATTCCTAGAAACTGTGAGCACAACCGTAACAGTCCCCAATGTGTGCTCTGTTCCTACAAGTTGGAGGTTGAAGACATAGTCTTCTTAATAGTTCCTTTGAAAAAGTGCAATGTAGGTGCATGATGAAAGGATCTACCCTATCCTTTGGAAAATTGCAATGTAGGTGCATGATGAAAGGATCTACCTATATGAATGTGAAGTTTTGCCGCTTCATGAAGTTTCGGGTTGAGCTTCGTATACATTCATGAATAGATATGGACTCAGGGCTATAATAGAGTCAAGTTATAACTTTGGAGATGTAACGAGACTTGTGTGTGTGTTATCTTCATACATCCAAAGAGGTTGATTGGTTCAATCCTTAGGACACCATGATTCCCGGATGTTTGAAATGTGTAACTACACTAAAGTGGAAATTCAATCGTCACGACATTTTCGCTTATGCACGAGTTTGGGACAAAGGCTGATTATTTTATGAATCAGGGATTACACTAAAATGGGGGAGGATTGTTGGTGATTTTAGTGTTATCACCTACTGTTACCCTAGGGGTAACAGTGCCATTTGGTGTGGTCAGGATTCATACGACACTATGAAGGACTCACTTTGCTATATTACGGGTTTGGGGGTGCGGAGTGCACACTTGTGTAAGCTTAGTTGAGATCTAGAGGGAGATATTAAGGAATTATGATGTTACCTATAGGATAACAGGATGTTACTATAGGGTAACAGTGGAACGGTGTCTCTAAGACAAGAGTTAGACATGATGTTCAAGCTGTTTCATAAGTGTTGTTACCTGTTATGGAACAACGACTTTGATGTCTAAGATGATCGATAAGTGTTGTTACCTGGGAGGTAACAATGACTTTATTATCTTAGAAGGAACAAAGATGTGTCTGACGGATTGTTCTATCTAATGAAACAGTGACTGTTTCCTATGTGAGTCAGATGGTGTAACCGTCATGTAACTAACAAGAAACCACTTTGTAACTTCCTTAATATGTTGTTAATTAATGGTGACGTGGATAATACTATGTCATCCACGTGTGGCTGTTGGTAACCACCGATAACCATAAGTAACTGCCAGTAACGGCTAGTAACTGCCATTAACCGTTCCCTGTAACTGCTCCCTTGCCTCTATATAAAGGCTATTGGGACGATAGTGTTGGGGTTAGAACGTTTGGTTCTGGTTGGTTCGAATGGTTCTTTTGCCATGATTGAACTTCAATGAAGAGTCTAAGTCCATTTTACATGAACTCTAAGGTTCGATCCATTACAAGAGCCTTGTATGGATTGGAGGGTTTGTCTTATCTCACTTCAAATTTCGTGGATTCCCTAAGGCTCGAAAGGGGCGAAATATTTGATTTCGGAAAGTGACTACACGATTCAAACCTATATCGGTACAGGTACATATGATTGATCTACTGAAGAAAGTTCGTCTTCAACAACTTCCACGAAGAGGCGTTCTACAACAACAATAGAGCACTACTCCCTGGTTCGACAGAGTTGCTGTTACAGGGGGAACAACGCCAAGCACCAACAGATTGAAGATCTTCGGTGGGAACAGCTGTTGTAGAGAGCCCAACACCTAGAAAAGAAATCAAGAATCCAACACCGGGTTGGCTCGGGACACACATATTGAATCCAACCTTTGGAATGATGGATGTTGTTGCATGGGCTCTTTTACTTTCAAGGCACACCTTAGTTGAGTGGCAGCCTCGGACACTTGTCTTTGGATCATCGCGTCAATGTGCACTTGGGGAGGGTTCACATGCACTCGGAGTGAGCCTAGCATCGGCCTCGGCCAATTGCCTCCCTAGGAGCTCATTGTGCTCCTCGGCATGTGACAAACACTTCTATATATATCGCGATAAAAACGTTGTCAAAGAATAACTCTAACTTCCAAACTTAAGTATAGTGAAAGCAAGGGTCATACTACATAGACTCGAACTTTTTTGTATTTATTTAGTAATACTAAAGTAAAAAGGGAGATTTTGAGAAGATTATCTAAAATCTAACTATAATAAGAAACAAAGCAAACAAATTTCTTGTAAATTCAAGTAGAGGAAAACATCCAATTAACTTGTTTCCATTGTTGAATTGGTGATTGATCATTGATTGTCATTATTTCCTTTCACCCTGATTGAACTATTGTGGTATTTTAAGAACCAATTTCATGATATTTTAAACCAAAGTTCAAACCTAGTCTAGTTAATAGAACCAATTGGAGCTACCAACCCTTATCACTAAACATCCTAGAATATCTCCTAGGCTTGATTTAACAATAGCAAAGAACATCAAGTATCAATTAATAGAAACAAAACGTAAAAAGAGATAAGACCTTCATATAAATTATGGTTGAATTTCCTCTTTAATTCAATTAGTTCAATCAACTCTAAACGGTTTAAAGTGTCTTACTTATGATTAAGATAATTCCAACAGGTAATTAAGGTGATCTACGAATAATTCAACTTAGAAGTTCAATTAGATAGCCAATCTAGCAAAACCCAAGGTTAAGGTCCCGTTTGGTTACAAAAACGGAAACGGAAACGTATTGAAAAAATGGGAGGAACGGAATCAAATTCCCTTAAGAGTCCTATATTGTTTGGGCCTTGGGGCGAGCAAAGAAACCGATTGAAAAGAATTCTCTAAAATGATTTCCTTGAATTTCAAACCCAAAATTTCCCTAATTTCATTAATTTCTCTCTAATTTCAAATACAAAATTAATAAGGCTTCTGATTTTTTTCCAAATTTGTTATCTAATTTGAGATCTAGAAAGTAGGGTTTCCAATTTCACAAAATTTCTCCCCAAATCAGAATTTCAGATCTAGGAATCATGTCTCCTGCTCTAAAGCCACCGACGAAGGTGAAGATGATGGAGGCCGGTGACAGAGAAGACGTTAGCGGCCATGGCGAGGACGGAGATAAGTGACAGAGAGGACATTGGAGGTGATGGCGACCGATGGCAAGGATAGAGGAGGTCAGTGACGGAGAGGACGGAGGAGGTGAGTGGAGGCCAACGAAGGTCGCCGATGGCAAGGTTGACAAAGGGTGGCTATGGTGGCAAGGTTGATAGCGGTTAGTGGAGGTGGCGGGGGCGAGATAGTGACAGTAGAGAGGGGAGAGAGAAGGGAAGCAGGGAGGGCGGGAGGCCGACAAAGCCTTTGGCGGCCGACGAGCCGCCGGTGAGAAGGAACGGGAGAGAGATGACGTGAGAGCTCTTTGGAGAAGGTGGACAAAGTAGGGAGGGTGGTAGAGGAAGGAATGGATTTTGTTTCTTCTGGTTTTTCAAGGGGAATCAATTACCTTTTCTTAAATGAATGTAAAACTTGAAAAAATGGCAACCAAATGAGCCCAAACGGAAACAAGTATTTCAATCCGTTTCCCAGAGTCCTTTTTTAGTGAAACAAACAGGCCCTAAATTTAATTCAATCTAGCAAAATCCTAGGTTAAATCTAGTTCAATTAGAAGATGCATCAACTTTTATAAAGGAGTTAAGTACAAATAAGATGAATTATGATAAGAGGCAATCAAATTCATGAATGCATGACAATCACATGCTGACATGCATAACATTGTTGGGCTTACCCCAACCCTAAAATAAAGCAACTAATCACACATGATCATGGAAATCAAGTGAGAAGGCATTGGTAAACAACAAAATAAATTATTAAATTAAAATAAAAATTAAACCTTTGAAAAATCTTGTTCACAATCAAGCCTTCAATCTCATGCAAAATATACCAAATCAACTCTCCCAAGCTCTCAACTCCAAAATATGATGACAAGTTGAAGAATTCCTACCTTGCTTAAATAGTAATTAGAAAGTCTACTCTATTTTAGGAAAATAAAATCTAAACAAATCTATCTAGATAAATCTAATAAAGATTTGGAATAAAGTAATCTCATCTTTCAACGCCGCCTACCCACACGAAGTACCTCGGTAACAACTCTCATTAGGGTCGGTAGGGCTTCACTCAGATTTTCTCGCAATTTTCCTCTTATGATGACCTCGGTAACGACCCTCACAAGATCAATAATGGGTCGTAAACGAGGCTTCCTTCT
The DNA here is from genome assembly GCA_963924305.1 of Polygonum maritimum. Classification (NCBI taxonomy): domain Eukaryota; kingdom Viridiplantae; phylum Streptophyta; class Magnoliopsida; order Caryophyllales; family Polygonaceae; genus Polygonum; species Polygonum maritimum. Next base: position 12,482,681 of record OZ002728.1, read on the forward strand.
CTGGCTGGCTCTTGTGGGTCGTTAACGGGCTCTCTAGTGCCTCAATTGTGCTTCTCTTCACCACGTTCCGCATTTTATCTCTTCCGTCTCTATCCTAGATCTTCTCACCTCCTCGTAATTCTCCACAATGTTTCAAATCAGCTTAAAAAACCTACAAAAACACCACCAGATCTTGTATAGACTCCGTTACTTAAGGAAATACAAACATCCATGCAATTGACTCCAAATTCAACACGAAACTAACAAAAAATACTCAAACTAACCTATTTAGACTCTACGAAACCTAACTAAAATGCATATATCACGAGCTTGTTAGGCGAGCAACAACCCACTCACGCGTTTGGCTATCCATCCACGCATTTTTGGGAGATCCTTGGGAGATTATTCTCAAACGTTTTAATTGCTTGGTTATAAGGTTGGTTGTTAGCTTTATTGTTATCCAAAAGAACATAGTCTTATTATTTCCTTGGATAGATTTTTACACCCTAGAAATGTTATAAGTAGTTCTAGGGTTGAGTTATTTTACCAAGCATGAAATATAGAGAGAAATCCGATTGTTGGATTCTCTCTTGCGCCTTGACTTGGTTTGATATTTGGCAATGTAAGTGTTCGTCAGGTTTGAATCAATTGTGTTCATGTTTTGTTTTGTTTCACAATTGTCTTGTATCTCTTCGCAATTACTCTTGTTCATGGAGTGTTGTAGTAGGTCGGGGTTATTTGAAAAGAATAAAGGTTCGGACATTCATCACGCGCTCAAGTCTAGATCCTATAGTCATAAGGCATGCGATTTCTTGGGTGGTCGTGCATCATAAGGTGATTAATTAAGAAATGGAACAAGGAGTCAGCTCATATGGTACTATGGTAGTGGCTTTAGGGCATGTATGTGGTGCCTCAAATTCGATCTTTCCTTTGAAGGGCGTGTACAACTGTCCTTCCTTACAAGGTAAATCTGGTGTGTAGAAATATTGTTGTTGGTGATGGATGCGTAGTGTGTGGAGCTCCAAATACGGGTATCCATTGCATCTATGGGTGTTAGCTGGCTCTACAAGTTTCACAATGGTTTTCAGGGGTTGATCAGCTGGGAGAAGGCCAATAATGTTTGACTAGGTGAGAGGATTCGTTTGGAGGCAAGAGAGCATAGCCAACTCTTTGGGAAGAGCCTATTGTGGATCCATTGGATGGCTCGTAACTATAATGTCGTTTGAATACAAATGCTCGGACTTGAGCGAACTGATTGATTTTGCGAGGCTTTGGTTCGCGATGGTGTTGTAGGAATCAAATTTCTCGCTAGGGCTCGAATAGAGGGGTCCTGTTTAAGGGTGCAAAGTAGCTTCAAAGATGCTCAACAATAGAGGTTGCAGAAGCGCATGTGGCGCGATGGGGTTTACAAGTGACAAATAATTTAAATCTTGAGCAAGTAATTGCCTTGTCGGATTTTCAAACCCTCGTATCAAAGATCTCCCATGGCGTCATACCCAAGTGTAGTCTTGGTGACAATATTGTTTTGATTGTAGAGCTTAGCTTTGATTTTATTTTATGTGGATGAGAATTTGCTAGACGAAATGCTAATCAAGTTGTGCATTGGCTTAGGGGAGTGGCTATCATCCTCTCCCGCTCTTGCTTTTAGGAATTACAGTTTTGATTCTAAATATTATAGGATCTTGTCAAATGATTTGGATGAAATTTAACTAACATAAAATAAAGAAAAAGACTCATGTAAGAATGAATCTTACGGTAAGAAGTAGGAATGAATTTCAACCATTCAATATACACGGATTACACGCGTCCCATATCAAAATAAAAACAAACGCGTGAGAATGGATCTCGTTTCTCCCCCTGCTTCGCTCAAGCATCCTCCGGCACCGTCCGCCTCTCCCATCGCCTCTCCGGCCCCGTCCGCCTCCCCCGTCGCCTCTCTGGCCCCGTCCGCCTCCCCCGTCGTCGACTCTGGCCGGTTTCCGACTCCGATCCTCCTCTGTCCTCGCTCCTCCCCGGCGCTCCTTGGTTATCCGATCGACTGCGGCCGCCGTCAAGGACCGACGCCGCAAATCCGTCAAGGCCAGCCGGATTAGCGTCCAGATCTAGAAACTTCAGGCGCGGAAGAGAGAGAATGCGAAGCGGCTGTTGCTCAGATCTGGAGTCGAACGGCAACGATGAGCCTAGAAGGTGCGGATCTAGCAACGGTGGCTCGTCGGAAGAAGGTGCGGATCTGGAGTCGAACCGAGGTGGTGAGGGCGATTCGTCGGAAGAAGGCCACTATTTCTGCTTTCATTGCATCGTCGAGTGGTCGAAGATTGAGTCCCGATGTCCGTTGTGCAGGAAGCGATTCGGCCAGATTCGAGGATGAGGACGGATGGGAGCATCTGACTGCTACAACTTGTCTGATTGAGCTAACACTGTTGATTATCTGCTGCGATTGAGCTATCTGTGTGTGGTTTCTTGCTGTTACAATTACGACAATGCGTTCAATCATATTCTACTAGCTCTTCATGTCCATCTGAAGTAGAAGAAACGGCAATGTCTTCATAATTAAGTTCATCTCTCAACAAGTCTGTTTTGTGAGTGTTTTTTATGCACGGGCTATCTCTTGTCAGGGTGTTACATGACCGATTAGTTTTCACAATTGCTTTTTCAGGAGGACACAATGATTGGATCCTTTCTAACTAGAGGGCTAGTGTATGTTGCATTATATGGTATGGAAGTGATTAGGTTTAGTAATTGCGCACTACCGCCTTAATCAGGTTTAGCTTTGGATGGTGACTGTATTAGTAGCAAATGAGATGGACAGGTTGTGTGATTTTAATTTTGTAGATTTAGAAAGTTGCAGTTAGTGTAAAGTTTCGTCAATGTTGAATCTTACATGAATCCACTTTCCTTTGGAGCCAATGTCGTAATTGCACAATCGACGATCGTAATTGCACAATCCTCGATCGTAATTGCACAATCCTCGATCGTAATTGCACAATCCACGATCGTAATTGCACAATCCTCGAACGTAATTGCACAATCCTCGAACGTAATTGCACAATCCACGATCTAGTTCACTCTAGTAGTGTAAATGCAATAACTTTTGGCTCGGTGATCCGTTTGAGGCGTACGAGCAGTCGTTTCGAAGGTCTCGATGTAAGCCACGAGGTGGAGTCTTGGGTTGGCGGTTTCCGGGCCGGCATAAGACCAGAATCTGGGGGGAAGCAGACAGGCATTGGGGAGTCCAGGGAGAAAAGGGGCATAACTTTGCGCTCGGTTATCGGAACGGGGCGTATTTTATGTCGTTTCGAAGGTCTCTTCAAGACGGGGCTATAGTCAAGACCGGAGGACTTGTGTGTTGGGGGTTCTGGCAAAAAAGGACATCTAAGGCTTCAAAACCGCGTTTGAGTGTCCCAAACGGCGTAGTTAGGTCCCGTTTTGGAGCTTTACATGCATCTAGGCTCGTCATGGCTCATTTTGTAGGTCCGTGTGGCGAATAGGCACAGTAGTTCCCGTCAAGACCTTCAAAATGAGTGGTCATAGTAATATGACTTTTGTTCAATTAAGACATGGATTTGACTCCTTCCAATGAATGTTGCTCCACGCAAACAAATTGACCATAGAGTTGTACAAATTTGACCATTGAGTTATACAAATTTGACCATTGAGTTGCACAAATTTGACCATTGAGTTGCACAAATTTGACCATTGAGTTGCACAAATATTGATGAACAAATTGACCATAGAATTCAACACATTGGCAATAGAGTTGAACAAATATGAATGAACAAATTGACCATAGAGTTGTACAAATTTGACCATTGAGTTGCACAAATTTGAACATTGAGTTGCACAAATTTGACCATTGAGTTGCACAAATTTGACCATTGAGTTGCACAAATATTGATGAACAAATTGACCATAGAAATCAACACATTGGCAATAGAGTTGAACAAATATGAATGAACAAATTGACCATAGAGTTGTACAAATTTGACCATTGAGTTGCACAAATTTGACCATTGAGTTGCACAAATTTGATCATTGAGTTGCACAAATATTGATGAACAAATTGACCATAGAATTCAACACATTGGCAATAGAGTTGAACAAATATGAATGAACAAATTGACCATAGAGTTGTACAAATTTGACCATTGAGTTGCACAAATTTGACCATTGAGTTGCACAAATTTTGTACGTGCGCTAATAAAAAACAGGGAAAAAAAGCGAAAAAAAAAACGAAAAAAAAAAATCGGAAAAAAAAATCAAAAAAAATTCGGAAAAAACGGAAAAAAAGGGAAAAAGCCGAAAAAGGAAAAAGAAAACGCAAAAAACGCGTATAATTCACGTATAATACGCGTATTATTCGCGTATTAAAAACGGATATTAAACGCGTATAATTCGCGTATAATACGCGAATAATTCGCGCGTGTGGCTTGTTGGGCTGTTTTCCCTCCGCGTGATGGACGACCGAGATTCATTCCTATTTCCTACCATAATAATCATTCATACCGGATCCGGACCCTAAAATAAATAGATATATTATGTATGATTAAGGTTGTATGGATACAACATGTTTTAGTGATTACATATTATATAAACATGTAGGGCAAATAGCTGAAAACCACCCCGATGATATGACATATTTCGAGTAACCACCCTTTTAATGCAATATTATTAAATACCATCCTTTTAAACATCTTTGTTAAAATTTCACCACCCAACTTCAGTCTGCCGTTTTAATCCGTTAAAAACTAGTGGCGTGGAAGCTTTTTTTATATGTTTTTTTGTTGTTTTCTCTTATGTGGCGTACAATTGTTGCATGTCAGCTTGTTTTCATTTTTATTATATTTCTTTTATAATTTTTTTTGTTTTGAAAATTAAAATACCAAAAAAACGTTTTCAATATAAAAAAAACCACCCCAGTATTGTATACTTTCTTTTTCCCCTATAATATGACATATGCTTATTTTATGCTTTCTTTTTGTTCTGACAATTAAAAACAAAAGTTAAAATAAGCTGACATATATTAGTTGTGTATGCCACATAAGCGAAAACAATAAAAAAATATAAAACTTTTGACACGTCACTGGTTCCTAACGGATTCAAACGGTAGGTTGAAGCTGGGTGGTGAAATTTTAACAGAGATGTTTAAAGGGGTGTTTTTTAATAATATCGCATATAAGGGGTGGTTACTCAAAATATGTCATAGGGGTGATTTTCAGCTATTCGGCCAAAAATGTATTGTTAGATTTCAATAAAAATGAATGCGCTAGATATAATTTTAAACTTAGAGAGAGGGGGAAGGATCTAAACATTTTTGGTAATTATAAAAAAATGGATAAATATGGTATGTATATGTATAATATGCTATATAGATGACTATAATGTATTATATGTTTCATATGCTATATAGATGATTATAGGGGTGGAAGAGTTTGTTTTAACGGCAAGAGAATGTAAAATAGATGAATTGAGAAAAACTATCCCTACCGATATAGTAGATAAAGCATTGTTGATACCTATTCCATGTAGGCTTAATATATTAAGAGACCCCTGTAATTTAATGTTTCTTCCTAACAAACCCCTCTACTTAAAAATGTGCTATTAGACCCTTCTACTCAGTTAAATTTGTTCTATTAAACCCCCCATCATAGATCTTTCGTTATATAAACCAAATACATGCTAACTTGGCTCCCATAAATGATGAGTAATCATCATGCAATCCAATTTTAAGCCACATCAGACTCTGTTAGTCACAATTACGGCAATAAGATAGGCTCAATACAGAAAATGAATCACCGTATCTGATATATATTATGTTATCATACGTGGTTTATATAGCTAGTGAAGTCGTATGTGATATAAAATTGGATAATATAATGATTAGTCATTAATTATGAGAGCCAAGTCAGTGTTCGATTATTTTACGTAACAAATCATTAGTGATGAGGGGTTCAACAGAACCAACTTATATTAGTAAAGGGGCCTAATAGAACATTTTTAAGTAGAGGGGTCAATTGGGAAAAAACGTTAAAGTATAGGGGTCTCCTGATGTATTGACTCGGGCAAAGTCGTTGTTCCCTTATCAAAAATAAATCCCAAACATGCAAACAACAGTATAGTAGGCAAGCAAGGGGTCAAACCCAAAGGAATCAGTTTTTATTCAGATTTTATGGTTTTCATGCAAGTAATCAAAAGGGGGTTTGAAAATCGGTTTCAATCAAAGGTTATCAAGTAGAGTTTATCCAATCAATTCCACTTTATTAATCCGTTGATCATGAATTCATCCACCTTTTTATATGTCTAGGTCAATTCCAATCCCAATCATTAGCAATCGCAAGTCCACGGTCCAAGCAATTCTATAATCCTAGGCAAGGACGCTTAACCTAGAATTAGCATAGAGCACAGGGATAATAGGAAATCAAATCATGCAATCAAGCTACGAGTCTCATGCACAATTTAACCATTGAATACTCTTCCCTAAACTAGTCCACGGTCCTAGAATAGAGTTGTTTCGAGAAATAGGAAAGATGCATAGACAACAACCAATCCTAAATCAAACAATAGATCTAAGTCAATCAAACAAGTTGATCAGGCTCATAAAATCAAACATAGATCATGGGATGAAGCACAAGAGTATCAATAAAGACCTAGGGATAAAGAGATTACCAGAATTTCACAACTTCATAATAAAGCTTCCTTGATTGAATAAACTCAAGAGGAGAGTTAGTTCTCCATTACAAAGAAAACTCTAATCTTTATTGAAAGACAATTGATTGACAAGTAAGTTGGATCTCCTAAAAACCTAGAAAGGTTCCCCTTATATAGCCCCAAAGATCAACCTTTTCGGACTAAATAAGATAGGAAACCGAAAGATAAGAAATGAAACAAGATAGAAATGGTGAAATCTCGTCCGCTTGAAAGTCGGTCGCACCGCGCCCGCGGCGGTCTTCTTCGGTCAAGGGCTGAGTCGGCTTCTACCGCGACCGCGCCACAGACAGCGCGACCGCGGCCTTCATGGGTCTTCGTGGTTCGTCTCTTCACGCTACCGCGCCCGCGTCCTAGACAACGCGACCGCGATATCCATGTAGTGACGAATCTTCGTCTTTAAGCTCTTTAACTCTTGATTCTTCATATCTTGTGTCTTCGGTCTTTATATTACAATAATGCTCAAAACTAACCTAAACACTCTCTAAATCATCTCAAAATACAAGAGTTATCCTATACAAAATAGCCTGAATCATGTATTAAGCCATTCCATGTAATGAGATAGAAGACAAGCTTATATGGACACTGAGCAGAAATGGATGGTTCTCAGCAACGTCAGTAGTGAGTTTAGTTATGAAGAAGGATGCGATGAATCCGAGTCCAAATGATTGGATCTGGAATCTTGACATATACCCAAAAGTGTAAAATTTCTTATGGAAAACTGATATGAATGGACTACCAACCAAACAAAGGCTTTATGAAAAACATGTCGCAATCCCTCAAGGATGTCTCATGTGTAATGCAACCCATGAGGACTCGATACACTTGATGGTTAGTTGCCCGTACACGCTATAGGGGTGACAGAAAGCATAAATGTAGATACCGAGCAAGTAATTAGGGCGTATGTCCCCCCACATCAAAACCCGAGGAATGTTCTAAACGATCTTAAAAGAAGATTAGGGAAGACAGAGTTCATTGAACTTGCAGTAATTTGGTGGAGCATATGGAATCAACGAAGCCAGATGGTCTTCCAAACAGTGCCTAGTGATTTAAATCAAGACCTAAGCCTATATATTCGAGCACAACTGAGGCAATGGGAACAAGCCAAGAGGTGGAGAGAGGATGAAGAAAAGGTACATGATAGGATGGTTCGACGATGGTCAACAACACGACAAAAATTAGGACACTAGAAAAAACCAAAACCTGAATTTGCCAAACTAAACTTTGATGGCTCTAAGATAAGTACTGGAAACGCTACGGGTGGATCAATTAATAGAGATATGGATGGAAACTCAATAACTGAAACTGTAAGAATATTTGGCAAAGTATCGGATTTGACGGCTAAAACTCTAGCATTGTGGGATGGAATACTAAAGGCCAAACAAAGTAATATTCGGAGCATTGAAATTGAAGGGGACAATGTGACAGTTATTAAATCTGTCAAAGGTCTAATCAATTGCCCATGGGAAATTAGAAGGATTGTAGCTGATATTCTCGTACTCCTGGACTGATTTGAGTAAGTTCGAATTTCACATGAGAGTAGGCAATGCGATGTTCTTAGGATCGCAAATGTTAGAACTTACAAGGAACTGTTATGGAACAGTTCCTTGGGCAGCGGAATAGTAAAGTAAGCAGGCAACTAAACAGGAACAGTAAACTTCGAAATAAGCATTGAACAGTTTAGGACATGTTTAATTATAGAGGAACCTCTACCGGATCAACTAATCCGATCGAGTAAACCTCTACCTCCTTTGGAGGATTTCTGAATGCCTTTTCCTTTATATTATTGATAGCAGTTTTACAGATCGTCTACATACAACACAACACCAACAGTTCCTAGCGATTGAGAGTTTGTCAATCATCAAAACTGAAGATGATGTTGTTCCTTATGATGTTTCCATCATTTCGTCACAACACATTCTTCCAGGGCAAAGCGTTGTTCCAGTGATATTCCTATCACCGTTCCAATATTTTCCCCCTTTTTGATGATGACAAACCATATAAAGAGATGCAAGTGTTTCTATGTAAAGGAACATGCCAAGCAGTCAGCAATTTCAATGAATTTCAAACTTCTCCCTTTAACTAGAACAGCTTAACAAGTTTCCAGACAAAGTTCCCCCAAGTACGAATGTAGATCAGAATATCATGTGTCCAAGATATTATTAGAACAGCTTAACAAGTTTTTAGGCAAAGTTCCCCCTTAAAGCATGAATGTAGATCAGAATATCATGTGTCCAAGATATTATCATAGTTCCAATTCACAAGAATTACGCTAAAGTTCCCCCTAAGCAATAGAATAGCTATATAATTAATAGACAACGCATCTTTGCAGAATTCATACTTCCTCCTTTTGGCATCATTAAAAAGATAAGGTAGTGAATATGAAAAGCATGAGAACACATCAAGTCACCAAAGGATGATTGCATTACTTAATATCATGGAAGTACAAAAGAGATGTAGTGGAACTTCAGCAGTTATAGCAAGGAGAAACACAAAAACATGAATAATAGGGTAGGAGGGTAGGAGTGGTTTGATCATGGAGCACGAGGAGCAAGCTTGTCCCTAATCATCGTAGGAACTATTCCTTCAGCAGGAGCAGGAACAGGAAATTCCGCATGCTTCATCTTCTAAATGTTGATGACCTCTTCAGGAACTTTCTGAGCAAACAATTCCTTTCATTCTTCCTTTCTTTTTTTTTTCAATTTTTTTTTTCACAACCATCATTCCAGATTTTTTTCCGATGGCATTCTTCATTAAGAGTGACATAGAACTGACGCCAATTTTTCCTTTCAAATCTCGATTACGCTTCAACTTCTTTTTGGCAGTGTTCCTTAAGCTAAGAACTTGTGGTTCCATCATGAACCATGATCAATATATATATAAAAGGCCAGGTTTGGAAAGACATGGGAAGAGCATCTTATACAAACAACAAATCATATACAAATATGCAATATGGAAAGGAACAATCAAGGAAACAGGTGAGTGAATCCAGTAAAACATGGTTCCAAACAATAAGGCTCATAGGAAACGTTTCACCTGTTCCACGGCTTAGGGACAACTTATGATCAACCATCCTTTCGGCTTATGATGAGGGTTAAAAGATCAGGTTGATCATTTTGGGCCAAAAAGAATACGGCAAAAGTTCCACACACTCAAGTAAAACCAATCAATTGAAACTAGTAATCATTATCAAAGACAAGATGATGCAATCATGTTCAAATCAAAGCAAAATCAATTCTAGCCTTTCATCGAGGGAATAATGAACCGGGACTTGTTTAATCTAGAGTTATCATTCCTAAGAGCAGCCGAAGATGCTCAAAAGGACGTCTATCTAAAGCTTTAGTGAAGATATCAGCAACTTGTTCCTTAGTTCTACAATGTTCCATGGAAATGATTCCTGATTCTACATTTTCACGCAGAAAGTGATGCCTAATATGGATATGCTTTGTTCTAGAATGATGCACAGGATTTTTTGCAATATTTAATAGCACTAGTATTATCACACTTCAGAGGAATTATGTCAAGAGAAATACCGTAATCCTGAAGTTGAAATTTGATCCAAAGCACCCGGGAACAGCAAGAAGCGGCGCCAACATATTCAGCCTCAACGGTGGAAAGCGCCACGGTATTCTGCTTCTTGGAACCCCAAGACACCAAACACGATCCTAGGAACTATGCCATTCCATATGTACTCTTCTATCCACCAAATGTCCGGAAAAATCAACATCGGTGTAGGCTTGAAGCTTGATGGAACTGTTCCTCGGATAGTATAGCCACATTTTGTCATTTCCTTGATGTACTTCTGCAGCTCCTTTAGGTCTAGTGCGAAGAGAGGTTAGATAGTTCTGTTTCCTGTCATGTGGTTGGAGCAAGCACCACATGTTGTTCCACCTCTCTTCCACCTGCATAAGAGATTAGGCTTTGGCAACCCATGCAAGATGCTCTTTGCCTGGATCCTTACATGGAAAATAAACCTTAGTAGTAAACTCAACAATGTTCACATCATTAGATCTCATAGCATAGCTCCTAGCATGGTTCCTAGCATATTTCCAAGCATGGTTCCTAGTATGGTTCTTAGCATGGTTTCTAGCATTTTGACCTTTTTCACTCTGTGCTTTCCTCTTGTGGCACTATTCCTTAAAATGCCCGTGAGCACCACAATGCCAACAAGTCTTGTAGTATTCTCCTAAATAGAACTTAGGATGGGGTTTCTAAATCCTATTCTTCTCCATTGTTTCCGGATTAGGAACTTTAGAACCCTTACCTTGGGACATCTTAACATACATCTTATGACTATTATTCCTAGTGTAATAATCCTTTTCCCCATTGGTACCACTTTCAAACACTTTAATTCTTTCCTCAAGGTGAGCATTTTTTTCTCTTTCAATTTCTAACTCAGTAGGCTTACAAGCATCAAGTTCCCTAGCCAGAGAGCATTCCTCCATGCCATCAGACATTGGAGAGTATCCAAGTCCAGCTCCGGATGGAACAAATACAGTTTCAGACACTATACTTTTCCCAAATGAGGAATTCTTCCTGTCTAGTTCCTTACTCAGCCTATCTTTCTCAGATTTTAAGTCATCAACTTCTTTCTTAAGATCGTCAATTATCTTAGCATCAGATTCAATTTGTATAGACATGACAAGACATTCAAGACAAATTAAATCATCGAGCATTTGTTCACATTTGTCAACTTCATCTTGCAAATCAACATTGTCCTTAACAATCTTAGTAATGATCTTAATCAGGTCATGCTTGTTATAATCAACCAGAGAATCAAATAGGAGTTGTTGAGCATTTACCTCTCTGATGGAACTATCAGAGGAATCGTCTATCGTCGTCATGGCTCAAAGATCCGGCTTGACCCATCCTTCTGGATCTTCATCCGTATCGCTCCAGGCGGCGACGTAGGCTTTTTCCTTGTCCTTTCCGCTCTCAGACTCCTGTTGACTAGGACAATTCTTGGCAAAATGTCCCTTCTTATGGCAGTTGTAACAACTCACGTCCTTATCATCCTTATCACCAACCTTTTCAGAGCCATTGTACCCACTGGAACTGTTCCTACGGAACTTGTTCGTTTTGTACAAAGCTTTTAAGACCTTAGTGATCGACACCAAGTCCTCATCATCAGACTCCTCACACTGTTCCACAACAGTCTTAGGAACCTTTGGAGTTGTCTCCATTTTAAGAGCAATTACTTTGTTAGATTTCTCAAAATCCATCATTCTCCACTCATAAGATTTTAGTTTCCCAAAAATCTCATGCATTTGAAGTAGTTTATTAGATGGATTTTCTTTGAAGGAAGTTCTATTCTGGGTCCACTCACCAGACAAACCATCAATCACTTGTTGCACTCTCATTTTTTCAGGAATTTCAGCAGTTGTTATTCCTAAGTGGTTCATTTTAGTACATAGAGTTTCAAAACGAGTTTGATATTTGTCAATGGTTTCTCCAGGAACCATACGAAAGTTATAGAACTCTCTTCTAGCACACATCTGGTGATCATCTTTCAGATCGGCACTACCAATATGCATTTGTTCAATAGCAGTCCACATTTCCTTAGCCGTGTCAATGTTTCCAATCTTAGTAGTGTCATGATCATTCATAGCATTGCACAAGTACATCTTAGCCTTATAATTGGCTTCGAGACACTTCCACTCAGTTGGACCCCACTGAGTATGGTCATTCGCCTTGGCTGGATTGATTTGAAAGTTCCCTTTCTCTATGACTATCCAAGCTTGGTAGTCGTGGCTCTTCATCCAGTTCGTCATGCGACTTTTCCATACCTCGTATATAACGACCTTCAAGGAGCCTAGGAGGCTTGTTGTTGTTGAGACCGACTTCCTGATCGTGATCTGAAGACATCCTGTAAAACCTGCAATCAAACGCACAAATCTAGAGTTGTTCAAGGCTCTAATACCAATTCTTAGGATCGCAAACGTTAGAACTTACATGGAACAGTTCCTTGGGAAGCGGAATAGTAAAGTAAGCAGGCAACTAAATAGGAACAGTAAACTTCGAAATAAGCATGGAACAGTTAAGGACACGTTTACTTATAGAGGAACCTATACCGGATCAACTAATCCGATCGAGTAAACCTCGACCTCCCTTGGAGGATTTTTGAATGCCTTTCCCTTTATATTATTGATAGCAGTTTTACAGATCGTCTACATACAACACAACACCAACAGTTCTTAGCGATTCTCTCTAATCCTAGAACTTATCTCTTCCCTAGATCTAGTAACAACTCTACTCAACAACACAAGTAAAGACAAACCTCTCTAGACGATCCCAGCTGGACTCGTCTTCTTTCCTTCCTTTGTCAAGAACTTGCTTCTCAACAGTTCCGATCACTGGTCTTCAGTGGTCTCCGATCGCCGAACTTCCTTGGTCGCCGATCACCTTCTTCTTCCATCTCTCTTCTCAGTTTTGTGGATATTTGTGTGTTTGAAGGTGTAAATGAACAGTAGAAAGCTGCTCACTATTTATAGGCCTAATGGGAGGCCTCTCCTTTTTACTTTCCCAAAGTATCCTTCTTTTTTGGGAAAATGGAAAATGTCTTTATCAATCGTTGGATTGCTGCCATGTGCCACTTTCATTTCCTTTTTGTGCTTTTGTGGGATTTGTCCTTTTGGATTGCTGACATGGCAGGGATTAGGACGCCAGCTACAGTACGTCATCCTGCTTTGCAGCTGTCACGCGCTTGCCTCTTAGCTGTCACGCATTAGCTCCGTACTTTTCCTAGGAAGGGTATTGTTCCATACATAGTTCCTGAAACACTTTTTAAACAAGTTAGCTCAAGAGAGTTTGTCAATCATCAAAACTGAAGATGATGTTGTTCCTTATGATGTTTCCATCATTTCATCACAACACATTCTTCCAGGACAAAGTGTTGTTCCAACAGATGTTGTGGCCGATACAATTGCGAATCTGGGCCACAATCACTCATGGGAAACAGTTCGGAACCACCCTGAGCTTTTAGCTCTCATCCACTTAGATGCTCTAGGTTTCTCGCCTTGAGAGGGATCCCTAATCCTCACCGAGTCAAAAAACACATGTGTGATGTATTATATATAGGTTTACCGTATTCAATAGCTCATAAGATACTTACACATATTCATGAAATTAGCTATTTAATTATGTGCATAACTATAATACATTGTATGCATGAATATAACACATTTGTACATGTTTTTCAATTGACAGTTGTTTATGTGTAATATACAATTAACTGATATTAGATTCATTGGCTGACGATTGATATATATAGATATGTCTCCATACATTGTCATTAGTTGATGATTCACGTAGATATGTCTTGATATGAATTCCATCCTAATACAATGCATTGATTTACTTCAAATTTAGTTTAGAATACCATACTAATTTCTAAAATGAATAAAATTATTTCCAAATAACGGTTATTACTAAATCTAGGTTAACCGGATATAGATATATGGATGTCCTAGTCTACCACTCTAAGCTAAAATATATACAAAATCAAATTCAACGCCATGGGTTTATTGGGAGGTCTTAGGAAATCAAAGAAAACAATGTCGTTTATTCAGTTGGTAGTGATCTTCTTCATCGTGGCTGTCGTCTCCTATAATTTCCTCGACCTTGCTATCCAAAACATTGCCTTTTTCAAGGCCTCAAGTGGCTGCAATTCGGTGAGATTAACTGCGCATAATTTCTAAGTAACTACACATGGTAACAAAAGAAAAACACCAATCTGAGAATTTTGGAGGCGTATTTTTTTCAAAGAAATAGGTTTTTATTTTTATTTTTTATTTATCGACGGATATAGAAACGCTCCTTGTTAGAAGATTGTTATGGTATAGGTACAACAAGTGGTCGACAATGAGAGCGAGGAGTTGGCAAGAGTTTTGAAGCGAGCAGCAACGCCAGACAAAACGGTGATAGTGACAAGCATAAACGAGGCGTGGGCGGCGCCTGGTTCGTTGTTTGAGTTGATGTTGGAGAGCTTGAGAAGCGGGAACAACACCGAGAGGCTGATAACGCACTTGGTCGTAGTGTCATTTGACGAAAAGGCTCACGCTAGATGTCTAAGCATGAACCTCAATTGCTTCTTCTTACAAGTTCAAGGCTTTAACTTCTCAGAAGGAGAGGCCTTTTTCGGGACTAACAATTACTATGAGATCATTTGGAGAAAAGTTGATTTGCTTCATTCTATTCTTAGCTTGGGATACAACTTCTTATTCACGGTAAGTGTGTGTATATATTAAGGAAACAAATTCTCTATTTATTTGGAATTTGAGCTTTGAGAGAATTGGTGATCATAGATTTCGCTCAAGGATTTTTCTATTGGGTGTCCTAAGTGCACACACTCACGGTAAGATAAAAATATGAATTGGTAAATTTTATGATTTGGGATGTTTTTTTTTTTTGTGACGGGTTTACTATTTTCTCTTTAGGGTTTAATTTCTTTATTTAGTATGTTTATAATGTGCTCTCAATGCACACAATAGAAAAAAAAATCGTTCATTAAATATGCATATATATCTTTGAGATTGGACAGGATACTGATATAATGTGGTTTAGAGACCCATTCATGCACCTACAAGATGAAGAAGTAGATTTTCAAGTATCATGTGACAAGTACAATGGTCGCCCAAGAGACCACCTTACAAACCTACCCAACACCGGAATCATGCACGTCAAATCCAACAAGAGAACAATCCTCTTTTTCGAGCTTTGGTACTACGCACGACGCTTGTACAAGGGAAAACACGAACAAGAAGTCTTCGACATTATCAAGTTCAGCGATGTCATGAACATAACGGGTCTCAAGGTGAAGTACCTCGACACTGAGTTATTCGGCGGGATTTGTAAACCAAGCACGGATTTGAGCAGAGTTTGTAGCATGCATACAAACTGCTGTGTGGGCTTGGGGCCAAAAATTCACGACCTTAGGCTGATTCTTGAGGATTGGAAGAAATTTTCGTCCTTGACATCGCCAGTAAAACCATCCAATAAGTTTACATGGAGTGCTCCGAAACAATGCTATTTCGATTGGAGTCATAACAAATAGCGCAGTGCTCATGTCATGCTCCACCTAGATTTTTTATGTTATCCTGTTTTAGGTTTGGTTTTTGTGACAATCATGATGTATGAAACAGGTGAGAAAGCATTATGATTGTCTAATCACGCAATATTTTTTCAAATCAAGCATGTAAGATTTTCTGATTTTGCATATGACTCCGAAATTTATAAGTGACTACGCATAATTTTATCAGTATCTTGCTTATATAATATCATAATTGACTATGTGTGACACTTGTTTGCTACGTAAGCATGACTTTCAGATGTTGTAACTTATTGTGTACATAACTTTAAAAGTGGTTCTGCATTATATTATTAGTGACTATGGATAATATCATAAGTCGTAACTGAATTTGCATGACACATTATAATGGGCGTGCAATATATTGCACAATTTTGTAAGTAATTATGGATAACTATATAGATAGGTGAATTGCATAATCTGTAACCGAGTGTGCAGGAATGAGTAATCGAAGCACTTTTACAATATCATTATAAGATCATTATTCACACTCAATTAAAATAGTCATACAGAATTTCAACCAAAAAAAAAAAAATAGTCATACAGAATCAATAGTGTAATTATACACACTCGGGCGTAAAACTATGCATAGTCAATCTTATATTAATCTATCTATTTGTACCATTAATACATGGTTCAAAATATATAATAGAAAAAAATCTATCTTTTTATTTATAAAATATATACAATTAAAAATTTTGCTCATTTATGACACATTCTTAAATCATTTCATACAAAAAAAAACACATAGTTATTACTCTTTAATAAATACATTTTGTATCATTTAGGAAGATAATCAATAAGTCAATAACCTTTATATTACGTTGTCAAATAGTCCGATTATTTCGGGTTCGGGTTGGGTTTAGTTTCGAGTTAATTGGGTAGCGCGCGCATCATGACACGTTACCGGGTTCGGGTCAGTCTAACGGGTCAATAATATCGAATTTTTATGATCTTATGATTAATAAACTAGTAGTTTTATAGTTTTTATAAAATAAAATAAAATAATTATTTTTTACAATAAACATTATTTATTCTAGATATGTAACTCAATCAGGTTCGGTTTTTATCCTTTGCCCACTGACTTTTGGTTTTTGTTTCAACCTTAAAATTTGCAATGAAGAGGATGAGTTATGACAACTCTACCTTTATACATTCTCCTATTATAAACTTTAAGATAGAATTATCATATATGAGATTAATTAATGGTCATAATTCTATTAATTTTTTTTTCAAAATAAATAGGAATTAAGAAAATTTAACCTCCCTTAGTCTTAAACATTGATATTAATGAGAATAATGATTATTATTCTAAAAAATTAATTAAATTATAGTGAATAATATTAAATGGTAATTATCCTTTTTACTTATAAGGATCTTAATTTGTCAAACCAATTATATATAAGTTATAATAATGTAAGAGTTGATTGTTCATAAGAAAATCTCATTTGAGGAGATAATGACCCAATTACATAAACTTATACATATCACATTGATATATAAAAAATATTATTCACAATATATGAAAAACAGTATAGTATTCTTTTGGATAATATAAAAGCTAATCAATGAGACCATGTGCGATAGAACATGCCATCTACCTACATTGTTTTAAAACTGAATCGGCCTCTTGGAAAATGATTAATGGGATTGGTCGAACTTACCGATATTTTAACCTCGTAGAGGGAAAAAGTAATACTTACGCATCGGTCATTTTGACCGACGGGGGCGCTTAACAAACCTGTTTTGGGCCCTCAACAACCCAAAAATTTTAGGCGAGACATGAGCAAGAGTTTTTTATTTTCAAAAAATGAGCTACTAGCTCGTGAGCTAGAGTTTTAAAAGTAACATTCTTGGGTTATAAAATGATACATAGTGCGATACAGTTCTAACTCTTCGTTCTTAGTATTACCACATCAGGTTGCCTTAATATGCATGTTTTTTTGATAAGGTACGTAAGGTATTAGGTCGACACAAGTACTAATTGCATCCGTAAGTGATGAGAACTAGTTACTAACCAGTTCTACAAAGAAGAGGGCAAACCGTCGTCCTATAGTCTTGAGCCCGAAACTTTATGATACACCCATGAGTGCTCAACCAGTGATTTGATGCGTGAAGAATGTTGGATTGGCCTTTGTCAACGTGTCGCCTCTATTTGAGTTGAAGACTTTATTTTTATTTTCTTTTGAGCCAGAGTTGAAGACCATATATTATCTCTTATCAAATATTTTCAAATTTAATTACTCAAAGTAATCACATATATCTTATTTTATTTATTAATTTGAACTATTTTACAGGGTTTTGATTAGTTGGATGATAGTAATTCATGGGGAGAGATTGAAAGACAACGAATAAGATGGAAAATATAGACAATTTTGTAGGAATTGTAGACAAAAAAATAAAATTAGCATAATCTTATATTATTATTTAAAATTTGCCAATTATAAATTGCAGTGTAAATAAATAAAGATGTTAAATGGTTAGAGACACATGTCACCATTTAATTGGTGAAGATAGAGAGCATGACACAATGGCCAATGTGAGCAATCTTCTACATATGGAGGATTGCTCACAATCCGATCTCTTGGAGAGGATCCTCTCTTAGAATATCCACAATGGAGAAATTCATCCATATTTCTTAGAAATTAAAATAAAGTTAAAATAAATTATTTGAGGATTTGTGTCAGGTGAATCAGAGAAATTTTTCTTCTCTTTCCTATTTTATTTCTTGCAGTAGAAATGTTCTCTATAGCTATTCTCTGCAAACTCTAATTTTGTCATATTTTTTTCTTTTAGTTAAGAAATATCCTAAATCTTCCTATCTCTAATTTGTGAAGCCAAGTCTTCACAAAAGATTGCACCACGTGGCGTGTTATTGAACTGACATATGGACCAATCAGATATCAAAACCGTGATATTAGCAGTTTTATATTTTTTGCAAACTGAAGTTCAATTGTTAAACCGCAAGTTGCACGTTCTCAACATTTAGCTTGATAACTGCTCTCTGCCAATTGCTATATAATCTTTGCAGTACATTGTAACTTGCAACATCTTCTTTTACAAGGTCTCCTCTTCTATAAATGATCTTTTGTTCTGCTTTTGCGAGTGTTCTAAAAATCCCTTCTAGGCCCCGCCTAGGCCCCGTCTAGGCGCTAGGCGGTCCCTGTCCGCTTAGCCTTATAACCCGCCTAGGCGGCATCTAGGCATCCATTTAGGCCGCCTAGACAACTGTTTAGGCCGCCTAGGCGCTAGGCGGTCCCTCGCCACCTAGGATCCGCCTAGCGTTTTTTAGAACACTGGCTTTTGCTATCCGGTATGTGCCCTAGCTACGTTCAGATTCAGACCATTGGAAGATCCGGAACTGGTAGGGGGAATGGAGGTTGATGAGGGGGAAGGAAAGGGAGCCATGGCCGGATTGTCAGGTTGAGGAGGAGTGGCTGATAAAGTCAGGATCAAAGGAATTTGCCGGCGAGATCTTGAGCCGGCCAATGATGCTCGATGGAGATTCGACACCGAACCATCGGACCTCGACGGCGTCACAGGATTTCTTGAGGGTTTTGGGAGAGGAGAACGGTGGCCACGAGGAGGAAGAAGGGCTGCCGTGGACGGCGCATGATGAGAGTTTCCCGACGACGGGTATTTTTGGTTCAATTGGGATGATGTGAGTTTCTTTTGAATTTTGTTCCGCTCGTGTATTCAGATATGTGCCCTACCTACGTTCTTATCCGTGCTATCATGCTTATGCAGGTTGTTTTCGATCGATGATAAAGGTGATTTAATCGTTTTAAACCACAGTTATGCAAAGAAAACCAAACTAACTTAAACCAAAATATAAAGCAAGTAAGGGTCGCTTCCACAAGGAGACAGGTTATCTTTAGCAGTGAACTTTGTGTCAAACGGAAGTAACAAGGGGGGTTTTTGGATTAATTCACACACTAACATGCAAATCCTAAGAATTAAAGAGTTTATTAATCAATATTTGGAAAGACTCAGACAAACAAATATCCGCATTCGCTTGACAAGTTGATCATCGATTTCAATCAATATCTATGCAATGGAAATCCCAATTCCTTTTCAAAAGTAATCAATAGCACAACCAGATACTATCAACCCTAACTAGTTAAATAATCATGAAACTATCAAGATTCAATCTATCTAGCAACATTCAACAACATGAATATATATAATTGGATACAAACTAAGATAAAACAACCAGCTTTTACCCTAGAATGCAAATCAATTCTCTTACGCATACAACTAACACAACCAGATATTAACACAATGTAGTTGCTACTTATGAAATAGAGATGCTCAACCAGAAACACTCTAAATCTAGCAATAACCTAATAACAATAAATCCTAGATGATCAGACTAGAAATTATTGAAATAAGTCAATAGTAATTCAAGCAAGAGAAAAGATTAAATCCATGCAATAGACAAGGAATTAGAAATCTCACAACTTAATCAGAGCGAACACTTCAATTGTCTGTCTAAGTAAAAGAGGTTTAGTTCTCAATAAATCTCCAAAACACAAAATAATTCAAAACTCAAAAACTAGGTCTAAATAAAAGGTCTAAAACTCCTTAACTATGAGGAAATTCATTATCCAAAATACATAAAAACCGGATTATAAATAATATCCAAAAGATAAATAAATAAAATGCAGTGTTTGAAGAGGAATTCCGCCTTGGCACTGGCAGCGGTCGCCGCCTACCACAGAACGTATTTCTTCAACTTTTCTTCACTTCAGCTCCAAGTGATCTTCAGGGTACCTCGGCACTTCCTTCTTCAACGCTCCAAACTCCATCTTTAACATCTAAAACATGATTAAAAGTATGATATAACGCCATCTAAATACACAACATAAATGTGTATATCAATCGAATTGGGTTTGTTGTCGTTTTGTTCTTTCGAGATATTTACATGGTGCCGATCTAGGAGTGATTTCCATACCTTATGTGTTCTTTACGTGATTCCTTCCTGTTGTTGATTTCTAGATTTTAGCTGCTCTGACCTAATGTATTTATGATGAGTTATGATTGATGGGTGCTACAGCACTCCATTTTACCTGTTGAAGTACTTGATTTAGAAGTAGTTTTATGTTTGCCTAGCAAGTGATAAAATGAAAACGACGTTCTTCAGATCATTATGACTCTTTGAAGGAGTTAAAGTTGCCGTCTGTGAGCAATCTCAGTTATATATGGTTTTAAATCTAATGTGTTTAGTCTATTTATATTAAAACTCACATCATCTCTTCCTTCTAGTTATAAATTTGGAGTTGGAATTGTGTATTTGGAGTTGTTTTATTTTGCAATGTCTGCTTATAATGCTCTTAAAGGGAGGTGGATTTTCAGCATTTGTGTTGCTTCCACCTCTTGCCTTGAACTGCTAACAAAATCTTCAGTTATATTTGATTATTAGATTTGAAATCAAACCTTTGTTTAAAATAGGATAGAAGACATAAATATAATGATTAGGTCATATATGGTGGTTCATGATTTCATCTAATACGGTTGGATTGACGATTTGATAATTAATTCACGAGTAATCTCTTATTGCAATTTGGTATATGGTACAATGTATTCTCTTCTCTTCTCTTCTCTGGTGATCTATAATGAGTGAGGATCTTCTAATCCTCTCCCTACTCCCTTTCACGCTCCACTTTATTACTTATACCATAAAATCATAATAAAAGATTTTATACAAATATTTTTGTGTTATAAATGATTCTTCTTATATACTACTAAAATTTTATGATATAAATTCCTAGTCAATATCTTTTAAATGTCAAAAACATGATTTATTCCATTATTTTAATGTAAAACAAAATTAATGATAATTTTCTATGATAAAAATGTGTAAATATATATGACTAAGTATTTTTTAAATCAAAATATATTTATAAAATTTTATTATTAGTATTTTGTATCATAAATAAGGGATAGAGCATAAGGGGTGGGGGGTATAAGAAGGAACAGAACATTCTTACTCAGATAATTCTACTATGAATGAGATTGTTAATTTTTTCCCAACAAATTTATTTGTAGGTGATGAACTTACACCTTGAGAAACTAATTGCTAGCAAACGATATTACTCATATTGTATTCTTTGTTTCAATTGTGTTCCTTTGTTATCCTTATTTCTAAATCTTTTTCATTTCTAAAACTCTCATAGAAAAAATTAGAATTATTATTTTGAATTTGTCTAAAAGAAACAAAAATGCACCCATGAAAGATTTACTTCGTTTAATTAGTAGGCTAAATTTTAATTTGTTGTGAAAAGTCTTGCTACATTTTCCCCTATACCACCTTCGCATAGGGGATTTAGTGATGTTATATTTAATTTT
This sequence comes from Polygonum maritimum, assembly GCA_963924305.1. NCBI lineage: Eukaryota > Viridiplantae > Streptophyta > Magnoliopsida > Caryophyllales > Polygonaceae > Polygonum > Polygonum maritimum. The sequence continues at coordinate 12,504,795 of OZ002728.1, forward strand.
TTTTTCTGCTATATCTGATTATATAAAATACGTTGTATTAATTATTTAAATAGACTATGTTGCTTCTTAGGTTAGTATATCAACCAATGTAAATTCATATATCACAACTTACATATACGGAGAACTTAATGAACCAAACTATACGAAAAAGTAGTAAAGTTAAATTATGTTCATTTTTACTATATTAAATCCCGCACGATGCATCCTTCGACCTAACCCACATAACAAATAAATAAATAGATCAACTTATTTATACGGTCCAAATCAAAAGCGTATTTCATTATAATTTATGATACGGTAAGTAACTTTATCAGCTTATCATTTAACGATTTATTTAAAATGGAAAGAAAATCAGCACCCGTACTGTGTATCTAGTCGCCAGATCAGTCCCCCCAGTCTCTGTCCCGTGATTACCAAAAAACAACTCCGAACCACCTCACTAAATAAAAAGGGAAAGATACAACAACACAGTCGAAGAACGGAACTCAATCGCCATCCGTGGGAAACCCCAGGCTCTCCCCCTTCTCCCGGAATCCTTGACAGAGGCGGGCACTTCGGTGGCGGCTGTGGCGGCGCCGGCGAGGAAAGCGACTGGTTGTCGTACCTGTATGTCAATTTCAACTTCAATTTCAATTGTGAACCCTCTGCAATGGCCTCAGCTCCGCAAAAAGCGACGTCTCTCTCTTGCTGCTCTCCCGACCGTCCTATCGGCGCCGGCGAGTCTGTAGCTTCGAAATCCCGTCCCGCCGTTTCTCATCCTCCTCCGAGCTGGCGCGTTGTGCCTTCGGTTACTTCTGGCGGCGCCGCCTCCGATCCGGCCTCCGCCGCTGATGCGATTGGCCTTCAGCAGAGGGCGGCGGTTGCCGCCGCCGCTTCCTCCGCCTTGGTTGAGTCTCTCCCTGAATCCGCTCCTGGTCTGTCTCTTCTTTCTCCTTTTCGGTCTGTTTCTGTGGATTTGTCTTTGATAGAACTGATGTGATTTTTTATGAGGTGTAACTGAAAATTAGGGATCTGAGTTATGACGGATTTATGTGGAGCTCCGTACACCTTGAGGACCATACATGATACATGATGTCACTACCAGATTTCGTATTGTTTATTTTTGATGGATTTTGCAGAATTTACAAGTTTCTATGATGTGTGAAATCCTACAATTCAGTTCTTATATGCTCTACTAAAAGTGTGTCTAGTTTGACGTTTCAACAGATTGAATCCTACAATCGTTTTCCCCCCTTGTCCGTATAGGAAAGCCGATCATGCTGAGGGCTCATAGTAACCATCCACTGGATCCACTGTCTGCTACTGAAATCAAGGTCGCAATTGCAACTGTCAGGGCAGCTGGAGCCACCCCTGAGGTGACTTGTTGACTCCTTTCGAGTGTATTGCATCAATTTCCCCCTCTTTTCCCTCATGTAATGAATTGGACCTCTTTTCCTTCAGGAAAGGGATAGCATGCGCTTTGTGGAAGTGGTTCTGTTGGAGCCGGACAAACAAGTTGTCGCTATAGCAGATGCATATTTCTTTCCTCCCTTCCAGCCCTCTTTGCTTACTAGAACAAAGCGCCAGCCCGGGATCCCTTCTAAACTCCCACCTCGGCAGGCTAGGCTTATTGTCTACAACAAGCGCTCCAATGAAACTAGTGTGTGGATTGTTCAACTCACAGAAGCTCATGCTACAACTCGTGGTGGCCACCATCGCGGAAAAGTCATTTCCTCCAAAGTTATACCTGATGTTCAGCCTCCTATGGTTAGTGCAGCAGCTCTAATGTTTACAGTATTGGCTCGCACTTTTTATTGTCGCGTATTCGCATCATGTGAGTTTTAGTCTGTAGTCTTTTTCTGGTTTAGTGCCTCTTTGTCTACTTCGTGCATTCTTGTTTAGTTCCTGCTAATGTGAAAGTTTAAAATGTAGAAGTGAATGTCATAAACAGCTTATTAGCAATGTAAGTGATTATGTTGCTTTGAACATCCTGTTGGAATGGGGAAATGTTGAGGATTTTGGGGCCAGAACCTGCCTTTTTTTTTTTTTTTTTTTTAAATGATGATTTACTGCTAACTTCATTAGGCAGCCTTCGCAATGGCTGGGGATGAGGGAGGAGCACAAGCTATAGAGCAATTTGCCTGCAACATCAAATTTGTGTTATAGAAGACATCATCCCTATGTCTAGATATTTGTTGTGCATCTATGGAATTGGAAGTCATGTTGGAATTCTTTATTCATCATTCTTTATGTTTAATGTACGCCCATTTTGAATTACAATGGTTTCTTTTGATATAGGATGCCATGGAATATGCTGAATGTGAAGCTGTTGTGAAGGATTTTCCCCCATTTATAGAGGCAATGAGAAAAAGGGGAATTGAAGATATGGATCTAGTAATGGTGGATCCATGGTTGGTTATTTCATCTCTGCCCATTGCTTTTTTTTATAATTCTAGCTTTTTATTGCCGTCAGAAGATTATCACTGTTTTTTGTATCTTAGATTTTTCTTTCCCTTCTATTCTGCCCATATACAGGATATACTTACTTATGCTCCTTTGTACCTTTTTCCTCTGAACATATTTGTGATTATACTTGTTTAGAATTCTTTTGTTTATGTCCATTCATCAGGTGTCTTGGTTACCATGGTGAAGCTGATGCTCCAAGTCGTAGGCTAGCTAAGCCACTATTGTTCTGTAGAACTGAAAGTGATTGCCCCATGGAGAATGGTTATGCTCGCCCAGTTGAAGGGATTCATATCCTTGTTGATATGCAAAACATGGTAGTGATTGAATTTGAAGACCGTAAACTTGTGCAACTACCACCTGCTGATCCTTTAAGAAATTACACTTCTGGTGAATCACGAGGAGGAGTTGATAGAAGTGATGTCAAGCCTTTACAGATTATACAGCCTGAAGGTCCAAGTTTCCGTGTGAATGGAAATTTTGTCGAGTGGCAAAAGGTGCGTTTTTCCTCAGATTTTGTTCTCTTTTTTTTTTGTGTTGTTTTTTCTTTGTTCTTTTTGGAGTTAAACACTGGGAAGCACCAAGCTGTGATAATTTACCATTGCCTTTTCCTTGACACTTTGACAGTGGAGCTTCAGAGTTGGGTTTACACCACGCGAAGGCTTAGTGATACACTCTGTCGCGTATGTTGATGGAAGTAGGGGTCGGAGATCTGTGGCATACAGATTGAGCTTTGTTGAGATGGTTGTCCCCTATGGAGATCCAAATGATCCACATTACAGAAAGAATGCATTTGATGCTGGTGAAGATGGACTGGGCAAAAATGCACATTCTCTAAAGAAGGTTGGATCTGCATCTTAATAATTTTCTTTGCGGTAGTAATCCTCCTATCTCACCCGTCATAGACTCCATTGAAGTAATCTAAAGTTTTCTTTGGTCAGGGATGTGACTGCTTAGGATACATCAAATACTTCGATGCCCATTTTACAAACTTCACTGGTGGTGTTGAAACAATTGAAAACTGTGTCTGTTTACATGAAGAGGATCATGGAATTCTGTGGAAACACCAAGACTGGAGAACAGGTTTGGCAGAAGTAAGACGGTCAAGAAGGTTAACAGTATCCTTCATCTGCACTGTTGCCAATTATGAATATGGATTCTATTGGCACTTTTATCAGGCAAGCTATTCTTTCTCTCATCGGTGGATTTTTCTCTCCTCTATTGCTCTTTCCTGGAGCATGAACTTACCTTTTCCAAACTTATATTGTCTTGTTTTTGCATTATCTCCACAGCTACAAATAAAGTGTACATTTTTTTTTACATATTTAACTTCCTAAGTCATCTCTTTTATAGGATGGAAAAATTGAGGCTGAGGTCAAACTCACTGGAATTCTCAGCTTAGGAGCACTGCAGCCTGGTGAATTTCGTAAATATGGAACTACGATTGCACCTGGCTTATATGCTCCAGTCCATCAGCACTTTTTCGTTGCTCGTATGGACATGGCTGTGGATTCCAAACCAGGGGAAGGTTTAAACCAGGTAAACCTTTCAATTTATGTAGAGAATGTTTGTTCTCTTATAGATAGAAGTTTATGTGTTTTTAACTTTATCGTGATCCTTTTTATATAGGTTGTGGAGTTGAATGTCAAAGTAGAAGAACCTGGGAAGGATAATGTTCACAACAATGCATTCTACCCAGAGGAGAAACTACTTAGAACTGAGTTGGAAGCAATGCGTGACTGCAACCCTTTGACTGCTCGCCATTGGATTGTAAGTTTCACTGAACATCTTTTTCAAGCTTCATTTACTTGTTCATGATGACATTGTTTTAGCATGATTCAGTATTTCTTTTCATATTCTTTTCTTTGTCCTATGTATGTAATATTTGGTACTTTGTCTCTGTCTAAATTTCTTCTATGGGCACTTCAGTAGGAAGTCTGCCATACCTCTTTGGTTTTTTCCTAGCATATCTCTGTAGGATGTCTGGATTTTATCTACGTCAATTACTTCTGTGTCATGTTCCCCTTGCAATTGAAACTATGGTTTTCTTTGCTGCAGACAATTGACTAAAGACTTGGTACTTCTAATGTTTGTTATAATGTTATCTATTGGTTCTTTTGTTAGAATTCCAAACAATCTGGAGCTTAACCGAGGGGTAAAGCTCCCTTCTATTTTGCTTTATCGCTTTTGGATTCCGGTGTTATTTGAACTGTTATGGAATGGTCATGCATGCCAATGTTGAAGTCACATTTTGCGAATATTAGTGCTAGTACTCATGCAACACAAAGATCCAAATATGTTATTCTATATATCAAAATATACAGTCAGATTTTCTTCTTTTGTCCTTCTTTGCTACCTTATTCAGATTTCAAGGCAATCAACTATTAAGAAATTTGCAATTACTTCCATCTTTCATTGAAGATGACAAGACTTCAAACTTCTTTTATGTATTCACTATTCAGAATGAAGGACTTTCACATACAATGGATATAAAGGATTTGCCACATTCATTAATCCTTCTGTTGCAATTTTACTGGTGTGATGCAGGTTCGAAACACTAGAACTGTCAACCGTACTGGTCAACTTACAGGTTACAAACTTGTCCCCGGTTCCAACTGCTTACCATTAGCTGGCCCTGAGGCAAAGTTCCTAAGGAGAGCCGCCTTCTTGAAGCACAACCTTTGGGTCACACCTTTTTCCCGAGAGGAGACTTTTCCTGGCGGAGAATTTCCCAATCAAAACCCTCGTGCTGGGGAGGGATTGGCCACATGGGTTAAGCAAAACCGATCTCTTGAAGAAACTGACCTTGTTCTCTGGTACCAAATATCAACAAATTCAAAACCTTTTAAAAGTCACTAACCACGTTCTCATGTTATCTCATCATTGTGTATTGCTGTCTGGATTTTCATAGGTATGTATTCGGAGTGACTCACATTCCTCGTCTTGAAGACTGGCCCGTCATGCCTGTTGAACGCGTTGGGTTTATGCTCATGGTAATCTTTACAACCCCTTCTCATAAAATCAACATCACTGACTAGGGGTTTAAGCATTCATTAAACTAAGAAAACCAAGTAAATTTTATTGGTTCGTTTTGGTTTATGAGTTAGCTATAATATTCTTAGTTGTCCAGTCACTTGTAAGGGGTCTAATTTTTTGCTTGCTTGTTCGTAACGCTGGTGCAGCCGCATGGGTTCTTCAACTGCTCACCCGCAGTGGATGTACCTCCGAGTCTATGCGAGCCGGAAGTCAAGGACAACGGGGTGGTTGCTACCAAACCAGTCCAGGATGCAATTATTGCCAAGCTCTAAATTCCGATTTTTTTTTTAATCCTGGTTCCTGGACTTGCTATGTTAAGGCTTTGAAACGTGTGAGCAGTTTACAATAAAATGTTGGACACCCTATATTCTGTTTTCCGTTAGTACTTATGCTTGGACAAGTTTCTATATACTCCGTATATGTATGCTGCTGAGTGTTTCAATTGTGATGGATTTGCCTGGGTCAGTTGAAAATGGTTTTATTCAATCGGGTTATTCTCAAATAATAATATTTTGATTTTGTTGGGGTACTGGGTTGCATGTGTTTCAGAGGGTCGGTTGTGTTTTGCCGTTTTGGATTTGGTTTGACATTTTATTTTGGGCTCAAAACATACACCGACTCCTGAACTTCTACGTTTTGGTGGCACCTCACCTTTGAAACGGACTTATTGGACACCTGTATTTGACAAACCTTACCTATTAAGCACTTCGTGTGTGATGTGACAATGTGTGTGTATGGAACGCGTGCTACATCTTACGCATGACGCCATGTCATATTTTTTTAATATTTAAATATTATTTTAAAAAATATTATTTTATTAGTTAAATATTATTTTAAAAATATTATTCTATTATTTTTTTTAATATTTAAATATTATTTTAAAAAATGTTATTTTATTATTTTATTATTTTAATATTATTTTAAAAATATTATTCTACTATTCTAAAATATGACGTCGCACCATGTGTAAGTGACATGACAAAAGGGGAAAATAATGTGGCGTGTGTCCCATACACACACATTGCCACGTCACACAAGAAGTGGTTAATAGGTAAGGTTATTCATGTATAGGTGTCCAATAGGTCCGTATTCAAAGGTGAGGTGCCTAAGTGACCAAAACGTACGAGATAAGGAATCTGTGTATGTTTTGAGCCTTTTATTTTGTTCACTTATCTGCTTTTTCAACACCTATGGGCTATACTTCAAAAATCACAGAATTAACAGTTTACCAATTAATACAACTCAGTCAAAAAAACGCTCCCTTTTCTTAACCTAAAAAAAACGCTCAACCTTTCCGCCGCCGCCTTGCTTTCTCCTTCATCCTTGGTTCTTGCCGGGCGTCTTCTTGGTGCTCGCCTTGGCCTTCTCCCTCCGACAGCCTTCCCTCTCCCTTGTGTGCGTCCGTGCCTCTGCCCCTCCGTCCTGATGGTGTCCCTTGTGTCCCGTTTGACTTGTTGGGGTGGTCCTGCTCTTGTTCTCACGCATCTCCTCCTTTGGATCCTCACCGTCGCCTCTATGGAGTCGCTGGGGTTCTATGAACCCTGTGCGCTCTTCGTCTCCCCGGCTTCCTCAGGTAAGTGGTTCTCTCCCTCGGATTTTACCTTTTTTCCTCTGGTGGCAATTTTGATGTTTGCTTGCTTGTGCGAGTGTCTTTGGATCTCTCTTGCCCTCCTTTTGGACTTCTGGATCGATGGATCCTCCTCTTTGGCCTCTCTTTTGTGGACGCCCATGTATGACCTCTTGTCTCATGTTTCAGATCTGATCTATTTGCTTCGTGTTGATCCTTTGCTCCCTTCGTGTTCGCCTCCCATGGCTTGCTTTCCTAGATCTGCTTCTTGCTTTGCTTTGTGCTGCTTGAGTTGCTCTTCTTGCGTTGGTTCTACTTGGGTTATGCTTGATGCGTTGGTGCTTCTCTTTCTTGCTTTTGACACTCGCCTCTGTTTGATTTTTTGGGTCTTTTGGGTTTGTCGCCTTGGTTTGGGCTACTGCTCTCTTTTCTCTGTTCCTTTTGCCTGTTTACTGCTAAACTTCCTGGTTCTCTTTCTTGCTTGTTATGAATCTGTTCTTTGCTGGTGCTCTCTACTGTGCCGTTTGTGTCTTGCATGTTTGCTTGCTCTGTTGCGGGCTTTTTTTTGGCTTCTGCTGGCTGGGATTGTTGGTTCTGGCTCTTTTGGGTTTCTGGTCTGGGTTCCTCTTGTTTTAGGGAACCTTGGGCTTAACCTTGGTTTTATTAATTTCCTTTTCTCTTTCACTCCTTTCAATTATCCTTCAACATGTGTTCCTCTTCTCTTGTTCTACTCTCACTTGAATGATTTTCTTCATTCTTGTGAGGCTGTGGAGTTGGTTTTGTGGAATCCATGGGTGCTTACCAATTACTATGACCCCTTTGTCTTCAAGACAATGAAAACTGTTACTACTCACTATACAAATCAATCTCAACATCATATTAATTTCTACTCTTGCAATTTTTAATACTTTAAACTTGATCCCGATTGTTGCTTTTTTCTGCTGGATCTCTTCTTCTGTCATGCTCTCCTTTCTCTATATTTCCTTCTTCTTTCGTTTCTGTCTTGCTTTTTGTGCTTCTGTTGTTTTGTTCTTGCTTGTTGGTTCCTGGCTTTGCTGTGGGTTTGTTTAGTGATGCAGGACTTCTTCTTCTGCCCTTGGTCTTTTGGCCTTGCTGCTTGGGTGGTGCTCTTCCAGCTGCCTCTTTTGCCCTTAAATCGTGGCTCTGCCCATGATACTGGTATTACCCCTCTCCCCTTTCACTCTCACAACCTTTTCACTTCTTTTACTCCATTTATATTGCTCTTCCCTTACCTGAATGGTTCCTTTCATTCATGTAGGGGGCTTGAGTCATATTTTTGGGGTTCTAGAGTGATTGAAAACTACTATGACCCTTTTGTTTTTATGGCGATGAAACTTGTTACCACTCTTGACTTTTTATACGCTCAACATCGCGCTGAAACTTGGTATGATACATTCTATATGATCTCTGCGAACTGTATGACCACTATTCTCTTGGTGCATGGTAAGCCAACTGTTAGTCCTATCAATATTGAAATGCTTCTCATCTACAAGTTCTCTGCAACTTCAAATCTTATTGGTCTGATTGCTAATCTGATGAAACTCAAATTAATACACCTCTCCTATCTTGTAAGGTGGGGGGCTAGGTTTCAAGTGCTCCCAGGTGCTCTTCCTTGTGGAAGTTTTGCCTTGGTTGAGGTGTTGAAACCATGTTTCTCTCATTACAACAGTTTGCTATGTGCCACTTGTTCTCCTGCTCAGCTGGGATTGATGTATGTGCTCTTTTGGCTTAGGCTCTTTCACTTTGGTGAGATTGTAGCTCGGTCATCCTTTGCACCATCTTTCCTACCAAAGTCGGATGATGAAATGTGGGAGCACCTGGAGGTGCTCCCTCTGAGACTTTATCTATCAATTAACAAACCTAACTTCACTATTCAACATAAATTGAATTCCACTCAATTGAATACCATTTTTATGATACCATTCATGACCCTTCATACATACCAGTCTGTTTATGATGTTTTCACATCAATTACTTATTTACCCCTTCTAAGTTTTAATGACCTATTATCAATTGTTTTAAGGAACTATGACTGCTTTCTGCATTTTAGTGCTTCTTATTTCTCAAGTTTATATCATTTCTGTTATACAAGGCACCTTCTTTTTGACATTTGCAAGGATTCTTTAAATTCTTTTAACAATTTGTTCAGCTGGCAGTACTGTGATCTTTACTGTGAAAATTACAGTCTCTTAATGCACCAATTCAATATACCACAGGTTCAGTACTACTACTACTTAGCTCAAAGTACAGTCTCCTTTTGCACCACTTACTACACTTACTACCATGCAAGTTTCATTTTATCCTACTGGATTCTATGCCAACACTTCTACTCTTATGTATGCTCTCACAAATTTATACCTTGTTTAGCTAAATTTGGATTCATCTTCTTCCTTTCCTGGTTTGTTGCTGACAGATGCATTCTCATTATTCATAAGTGTTATTCTTACTCTTGCTTCTACCCTATTACCTGCAGATACTTACCTCACTATCTGTCGGCTCTTAATGTGACTGCTAGTGCTTCTCATCATGATCACTACTGCCTTATAACTTGTTGCATCATCAGATTTCACTTCTGGCATTCCTTATGGAATTTTAAGTTTCAGTTCCAATTGAATACAAATTCACTCTTATTATGTATTCCATATTCTCATTACTATGTACTAGCCATTTTCCAAATTCAGGGCTATACTTTTGTATGTACAAACCTAAGTTCTAAAATAACTGCTTGTGGTGTGTGTTTTCCGCATCCACAACAGCAAGTTTTCTGTAAAATTGTACTCATTCTTGGTTTATCAAATTACTCTTATATTCCAATTTTCTGAATCAATGCAGTACAGTGCTCCCACATTGTTCATCTGCCTATATGTACTCAGTGGACCTAGACTTTTTCTCCTCTCACTGCAAGACCAACTGTATTGTTAAAAATAATAGCAGATTGTACTTATTTATTGTTCAAATTATTGTATTAAGGATTGTCAAACTACTACTTTCAGGCCTGTATTTATGTATTCAACTTAATAACTCTTTCGAGTATGGTTCTGCTTGTTTGATTTGTCATATGATCTATGATCTTCAAACATCCCAAAAAACAGCAACCAATTTTGTGTGCACGACTATTCACTTACATTCCGTTTTTTTATATCAAAATTTTGCTAGCCTTAAGGTTTATCTCTCCTTTCAGGTTGGCAATTACCATTTTTCATTTACCTTTGAAAGAGGATCGAATTTGCACAACCACCATTATTCTATTTACAACTCAAACTCATTTACAAAAAGTATTTTCATAATGCCCTATTATGCTCTACCAACTCTAAATACAATCTTATATGACCGTCCGTATATAAAATCGTTATTATGACCTGCGCCTATTGGAATGTTCGGGGTATTAGGAGGGCCAATTTCTGGGACGAAATTGCCTTCCTACGAAAACTTCACAAATTACAATTTTTATGTTTAGTAGAAACTAAAACTGAAACACATCCTTCTGATGCTATCATCAAAAAAATTGGTTTCCACCAATGTATCTCCTCTCCCGCAATTGGTTCTGTAACGCCCCGTTTTTCTAACAAGGCGTTACTCGATAGTAGGCCTCACGAGACACTACCAAGCTAGTTTGACAACTGAACATCTGGATCTTGCAACGCGGGCACGGCGAGAAAACAAGAAAAACATCTAACTCGTATTTTATAAAAATTACAGTTTAAGTAAAACATCATGATCCTAACTTATACAATCTCTTCACAACAACAACAACACATCAATGCCAATAAAAGAAAACCATTACAACAATGAACACTCAACTATCTAGAACATATGCATCCCTACTCCACATCACCATTCCGCCGAGGCTTGGTCATGACATCCTGAAATCACCTGAACTGAAAAATAGTGTCCCCGAAGGGTCAGGTCCTACTCTATTAAGCTAGAATAAGTAGGGCAATTACAAGACGTTTCAAAAACAGTTTTTCTAAAGTCAGCAACCAAGAGTCCACAAGCACACACATAACTCTAGTCCATTCCTAAATCCAATTAGTCACAATCAGTTCCAAAGTTCATATCTAGGTAGTTAAATTACTACACACGATCACTTAACAACACACTCAACCAAGTTTATCAATTTAACACACACACAATCACGAACCCACACATTGACACACACACACTCACTCACACACACACACGATTCTTCACACACGTTCACAAATCCACACATTCACATACACATACCATCACATCCTGCTCTTACACGCGACCATCTTCACACAACGACATACTCTTCTTCACTTACACGCCCATACTCACACAAACATATACCTCCACTCACTGTCCTAGTGAGGCGGAGCTGCAACCCTTCATCTACATTGCACTCCTGACCGTTAGTGCAACCCTTCACCCTCCATTACACTCGGTCTGACGATACAACCCTGCCTCCATCATTGTACGTCTGCCGGTCAATGCAACCCTTCTCCTATCATTGCACCCGACTTTTCCTTAATCATCGAGAACCGCTTACAAGCAACACACATACTCAACAAAGCATATAAAACAACGTTGCACACAATATCACACTTGCACAAGCTACAGCACAATCACGCAATCTGTAACAATACACTCAGAGACACTGATCAGAGAAAGTCATACAAATCATCACAATATTCATAACAAACCCACAACACATCAAACTCGCACACAAACTGACAATCAATGACTACTCATTTACATAACCAAATCAAACAATCATTTATAAGACAAGTTCACTCATAGCACAATAATCATGAAAAGGCATTTCAAAATCGAGCGGGACTAATTCCCAAAACCAATCTCACAATCACAATACAAACCCTAACAAGCTAGAACAGAACCGAGTAAGCCGAAAATCGACTTACCTTTAAAAAGATTGTTTCTTAAAGCCGTCAAGAAGCTCCACGATCGACTAATGCCCTCTTCCTAAGCATGATAACATGAGATCTAGTAATATGACCTCGAGGATTTTATCAGGCATACTTTAACCAAAGATTATCTTAAACCCATCCTAAACTCTCAAACCCTCGAACCAATTACTCACACACCTATTTAATCTTACAATTTACTTCGAAACACTCAGCCAACAAATAGCTAGTTCCTGCATATGTACATATACTCAAATCATATATTCCTAATAACAAAAGCCTAATCTTACTTATTAATAGCTTAAAACTAGGACCTAAACTAACTAGCTAGTACATGTTAGTACACAAAATATGTCGTGTACAAGTTTCTGCTCCTTCTTCAATGATCTTCGGTCTTCTTTCACTCCACCAGCCTCTTTCCCTTTAATGACCTACAAAACAATGGACCTAAGGGCGAGCGACCCCTAATCCACCTCCGATGCTTAAGTCAGTAGGGCACAATGTCGATTAAAGGCGTTCAGGCAAAGCGATAGCTTAGAACTTGATTTACCAGGCACATGAATACATGTGTATTTATAGAGGAGAGGGACAGGCAAGGGGGAGGGCGCGCGCCCCTAGGCCCGATCGGCCCACTAGGGTTATCTTTGGCGATATCTTGCTCCCCAAGTCAACCAATATCTTATCTCAAGCGAAGATAAGATTCTCCTCCATAAATGATATCCTAACTAGAGTAACTATCCTAATAAAGGATAAAGCATAATAAATAAGATAGACATAATAAATAAGATAGAGAGAAATAAATGCTAACTAATTGATATGGAATCATGCCCGTCTACAATGCCCCCTCCGGGACCCATATACTCGTGTACCTTGTACTATCCCGTGTATAGGGACCGGAACTCCAACGGTGAGTGGCCATGCAGATTAGGGTTCTCTTATTCGTATATTCGTATATTCGTATATTCATAGATTCGTACATCCGTAGGCCATGACTACGGGATCCGTGCAACTCCTACGCAAACGTCGCGTAGGGCCTTCGTAGGGTGTTTTCCTTGGCCAAGTTATTCCGTTAGCGCACCGCGTAACGTTGGTATTTTTTATGCAAAGACACAATCTAATGCAAAACAATGCAGACTTTAATTAAAACATGAATGTTATGAACTTAAGACAAACTAAAAAATGAAAAAACTAGGGGGGGGCTCATCAAAACCATGTGGGAAAAAGAGTACCGCCCCCACTACATGAAATCCTATGCCTCGGCCGACTCATCTAGGGCCATGCAGGGCCGGAAGTCGCCGGTTCTCACCCGCGCTCGCGGGGGGTAGGCCGCGCCCGCGGCGCTCAGGGCCGCGCTCCGCGGTGATCCGAGCCGTGCTCTCGGTTGGTGCCGGTGACTAGATCCACTCGCCCGAGCCCTTTGTCGCCATCCGCGATCCTCTCATCGGGCCGAACTCCTTTCGCGCACAACCTTGCCTGGAGTTGGTTAGCCCACACCCGCACAATTGCACCCTTATCCGTGAATTGAACCATTTGATGTAAGGACGAGGGTACCGCTCCCATGCCATGGATCCAAGGTCGCCCGAGTATCAAGTTGTACGGCCCCGGGACGTCGACGACTCCGAACTCAGTGGGATGCTCCTTTCCGGCGAGACTTACGCAAGTCTTTTGGACTCCAAGTGGAAAAGTGGGATATCCACCGAGTCCGGAAAGTTGCATCTTGACCTCCTCAAGGTCCTTCTTGGATTTTCCGAGCGATTTGAGCGTGTCGTAGTACATCACGTCGACCGAGCTACCGGAATCCACTAAGGCGCGGTGGATCTTGACGTCTCCGAGCTCTACCGTCAGGACAAGCGGGTCGTTGTGTGGGTGCTGGACGGTTGCCAAGTCTTCGTCGCGAAAGACGAGTCCCGGACCGCGCGGTCCATGCGGGGGACGCGGCTCGGCATGCTGGACGCGCATCACCTCTAGCTCGTGGCATTCCTTGCGAAACCGACTCCGCGACTCCGGATCATCTCCCTTGTAAATAGCCGTAATAGTCTGGACCACCTCAATTTGCTTAGCACCCGTCTCGTCATCCGAGGCCTTAATGTACTCCTTGAGGTGTCCTTTCTTTACTAGCTCCTCAAGATATTTTTTGTAGGGCTCACAATCCTCGGTCATATGCCCCCGGGATCGATGGTACATGCAAAACTTACGCCCGCGCGGGCCTTCCTCCGTATCTACCCCTCTTGGCGGGAACTTGAACCATTCAAAGTTCCGAATTCGGCCCAAGATTCGGTAGATCGGGATGTTGAACGTGGTAAGCACGGCCTGTACCTGGTCCACCCTCTTTCGCTTTCCGGCGCTCGGCCTCGGCGACCCGCGCGTTCGGCGGGGAGGTGTAGGGGACCGATCGCCGTCGTCTTCGTCCTCCAACTTAGCATACTGGTGGACTCGATCCTGCAACTCGTCGAGCGTGGAAGGCAGACGCAGAGTCAAGCTCTCTCGGAGCTTGGACTTTTTCGGCACCGCTCGGCGGAAGGCGGCTATAGCGGTCTTCTCATCGTACCCGTCGATTTGAACATAGCACTCCATAAAGCGGTTTGTGAACCGACGGAGGCTCTCATCCCTGTGTAGCCTTAGGCTGAGCAACGTATCCAGGGAGATCGCTTCTCGACTGTTGGCAATGTACCGCTTAGCAAAAAGCGAGGCCAACTGCCCCCATGACCGAATCGACCCGGGCTCCAAGCTTTGGAACCACCTAATCGCGCCCTTCCCGAGACTGCCGAGGAACATCTTACACATGACGGCGTCGTCAGAAGTCCATAACGCCATCCTGTGAGTGTAATCCGCGATGTGTCACTGGGTCCGACGCGCCGTCATAGACCGTGAAGCTTGGTGGTGCGAATTTCTTGGGCGGCTCCGCCTGCTGAATAGTCCGGTGGAATGGTGTAGAAGTCACCAGAGCCAATTTCTTATCCGCCCGGTCCTGAGCCGACTACCGTAGCCCTCCCTGGCTCTTAAGCAGGTCGAGCAGCCTCTTCTCGGTCTGCTGCTCGGCTCGAGCCTCAATCCAGCGACGCTCGTCGCGGTCAAACCTGTCCTCATCCTCGTCGCGCCGACTCCTAGGATGGTACCGATCGCGATAACGGATTTTATCCCGTCTGCCTTCCGACCCGCGGTCACGGCTAATGGACCCGCGGTCGCGGGTCGTGACGCTCGCGGAATCGCTCGATTCTGCGCGGTTCCCGCGCCCGCGGGGCTCGTTTCCGCGCCCGCGGGTTGGGTCGTTCGCGGCGCCGTGCGTTTCCGCACGATTCCCGCGCCCGCGGGGCTCGTTTCCGCGCCCGCGGGTGCGCTTTTTGCGGCTCCTTTGCTCGCCGTGATCGTCTTTTCGGGATTCGTACCCGCGTCGGTTGTGATCCCGCAAACTCTCCTCCTTGGTGGTTCGCGAGTCCTCCCGCGGATCCCGGCTCCGGGCCCGCCTACCGCGCTCGCGGTCTCCGCCTCTCCTTCGGCCCCTTGGGGCCCTCTGGTCGCTATCCGAACCGTCGCTACCGGCGCCCGCAGGTTTCGGAGTTTAGCGGTCATCAGGAATTTGGATGACGCTAGCCAAACGTTGCGGTTGGAGATTTTCGTCGACCGGGCGCTTTCCTTGCATCTTCTCTAAGGAGAACTTCAATGCTGCAATCTCCTTCCTGGCTTCCTCGAGTTGAGACTGAAGGAGAGGCCTTTCTTCTTCATCTCCTTCTTCACGATCTCTTCCCGTCATATTGTTCGTTGGTCCCGCGACATCCCTCAGCCCGACCGCCTCTCTCGTTCCGCGCGCACCGCTCCGGTGGGCTCGCGAGCTATCGTGGTCATGCGAAAGCTCTTGGATGCGAAGGGACGAACGATCATGCCTCCTTCCGGGAACGGAGTCACGCGAACTCCTGATCGCCATTAACTCGGGCTGAAACAAGTAGTCAAGGTCGGCCTGAGTCTCGATAGGCGGACCCGAACTACTCGCCACGTTCGAACCAACGCGCTCAAACCGCAAAGCGTTGTTCGTGTCTTGTTGATTACGAGGCTCCTCGTAACCCTCACCCGCGCCCTCAGCAGGGGGGCGGTGATCGCGGCGACCGAGGTGATCGCGAAGATCCCCGGTCTGCGCGTTAACCGCGACCACGGGGCTCAGATCCGCGCCCGCGGCCCGCGCATCGCCCGCGATCGCGGGTTGTCCCTGGCGACTGCCGCGCACAGCCTCGCGGCTTTCCGCGCGGTTGACGGCGTGGTTCTCGGCCATGGTCGCGCCCTGGATGGCGGGGGCGACGTGATGGCCGGCGTTGTCAGCGATGGCGTTGCCCCCAGCGTTTAGGGTTTCGCCGTCATCAACAAACACTGCGACGTCCTCCTCTGGGATGGATCCCAAAGTCATTTCTTTTAGCGGGAGACGTTCCTCGGATCGATAATCAACGAGAATGACGTTCTACCGTTCCCCACGGACGGCGCCAAATGTTAGTACACAAAATATGTCGTGTACAAGTTTCTGCTCCTTCTTCAATGATCTTCGGTCTTCTTTCACTCCACCAGCCTCTTTCCCTTTAATGACCTACAAAACAATGGACCTAGGGGCGAGCGACCCCTAATCCACCTCCGATACTTAAGTCAGTAGGGCGCAATGTTGATTAAAGGCGTTCAGGCAGAGCGATAGCTTAGAACTTGACTTACCAGGCACATGAATACATGTGTATTTATAGAGGAGAGGGACAGGCAAGAGGGAGGGCGCGCGCCCCTAGGCCCGATCGGCCCACTAGGGTTATCTTTGGCGATATCTTGCTCCCCAAGTCAACCAATATCTTATCTCAAGCGAAGATAAGATTCTCCTCCATAAATAATATCCTAACTAGAGTAACTATCCTAATAAAGGATAAAGCATAATAAATAAGATAGACATAATAAATAAGATAGAGAGAAATAAATACTAACTAATTGATATGGAATCATGCCCGACTAGAGTACACATAAACTTAATTAAAACCTTCCTACCCCACTTGCTTGGCTGAATACTTCCACCTCCCAAAACCGAGCAATACATGCATGGACACACACCTACAACACATTCTACTAGAGATTGAAGGTCATGATCTCTGTAATTGACAAATTAATTAGGCATGAACCTACTCACGAGCACAAGTACATGTTTTTATAGTCTTATTCAAATATCTATCTTCCTTTCTTTTAATGCATGATTAGATTACATAACCCATGTTATTGAAGGGTTTTAGATGCGTATAAGCGGAATTTCAGAAACAATTTCTTGCACCTAAACATGGATCTAAAGCATTCTTGATCAGAGACAAAATTAGGGTTAGTAGAATACCTCTTGATGCGTGATTAGGGTTCTTCCTTGGAGAGATAAAGCCTCAATTGTGACTTCTCTAATCAGTCCACACGAGCACGGGATCTGGATCTCCTTTGCTTTCGATTGCTAGATCGAAGTGCCAAAGACTAGAAGAAAAGAGGAGAAGAGAGCTTTTCCTGTTTTACGTAAAAGTTGTGAAACCCTAGCTCTCTTCTTTCCTGTCAAGGCCTTATATATTTATTTCTCCAAATAAATATATCCTTTTCTTATTGGACTGACTTTCAGCCCGCTGATCCAGCCCGTCAACTCAATGTGTGTGACCTCATAGGACCCAATTATAATAGCTATGGATTAAACTATTTAATCCATTAATCGTAGTTGGTTTCTAGCAAAACACTACGACTCCTAAAATAATCGGATTGAATCTCTCTATCAACTGTCCTATTCCATGTTCGGTAATTGCACCTTTTATTAAAGGACACAATTCCTTCAATCTCCCACTTGTCCTTAAAAACAAGTGTGCAATTTTAAGATACCTTTGTCACTTAATGTCTTATTTGATGATATGCTGACATTCATATCTCCCATCAAATATGTTTCTTGAATACCTGAGTTCGAACTATCAAATAACGAATGATTACGATTAATCCATTCGAGCATGGCCATGCATTTTCTAGTTCTAGCTCTTCAAGTGGCCTAGTCACCTTTCCTTCTTCATGCATCAATGTATACATGAATAAGGAGGACAATTCCAATCTTGTATGACTATGACTCCCACTCAACTTTTGGCAATCCCAATAATTGCTTTTATAACCCCCTTTTACGGAGAGCGTTTAGCAATATCAAAGACATACCAATCATCAACTAGGATACATAACATACTCATGTTTAAGGAATCCACCAATCATGGTCAACTTAAAACTCCACAATCCCTTTTGGAGAGTCTTAAGGTTGGTCTGTCCGATATGTATCATCCATACATATCTATGTAATTGACTGGACATCTCTATATCCCCATAGCACATGAAACCTTGAGCTATCAGTCAATGTACAATATAGTTGTAAATGAAATCATCTATGTCCTGTTTAATGATTCAAACTATGGACGTGCAATAATTCATAACTGTAGTCACTTAATGGGGTTTCATTCACCAAAAAACTTAAGGTGAGCCCATTTACGAACTATGAATTATTCGGACATATTATTCAATATTAATCAGTATAATATATAAATAAGAATGAAATATCATATATTATCAGAAAGTCAAACATAACAAGTGTCCAACACTAAGCAGAAATAATGTAATATAAGGCAATCTCACAACCATTCACCAATGTATTTGAGATCCATAGCCTTAGTGTGACTATCATGCTTAGCCCTAGGCATAGGCTTAGTCAAAGAATCTGAAATATTGTCTTTTGTATGCACCTTACACATCTTGATGTTACCTTCAACAACTATTTGTTGAGTAAGATGACACTTCCTCATAACATGTCTAGATTTGAAACTCAAATTTTGCATATTGAACTTGTCAAGAATCTTATCCATATAAGACCTTGACATAGTATCAACAATCTCTAAAATCTATCCTTATAGATTTTTATTCCAAGTATGCACTCTACCTTTCTCAAGTCTTTCAGTGAAAAACATTTCTTCAGCCATTCCTTAACGGACTCTAGCATTGGAATGTCATTCACATAAGTAGTATGTCATCCACATACAAGACTAAGAGAACCACCTTACTCTCGCTAAACTTCTTATATACACAAGGATCTTCTTCACATATGATACAATCAAACTCTTTGATCTTTTCATCAAAACGTAGATTCCAACTCCTAAATTCTTAAGTCCATAGATAGATCTCTTAAGCTTACATACCTTCCCAGCATGATCAGGATCCTCAAAACCCTCTGGTTGTGTCATATACACATCCTTTTCCAAAATACCATTCAGAAAAGCGGTTTTAACATCCATTTGCCAAATCTCATAATCATAATAAGCGGCAATAGCTAGGATTATCCTTATGGATCTAATCATGACAACTGGCGAAATGTTTCATCATAGTCCATACCATGAATCCGTTTAATACCTTTAGCAACTAATCTTGCTTTGTATACAAATACATTTCCATTTTGTCAGTCTTAAGTTTGAAACCCATTTGCATCCTATGGGTTTTACCCCATCTAGCAAATCTGTCAAGTCCCAGACTTGATTTTCAAACATGGAATCCATTTCAGATTTCATGGCCTCAAGCCATTTCTTGGAGTCTGGACCCGTCGTTGCTTCTTTATAGGTAGCAGGCTCACCATGTTCTAACATTAGAACATCAAGGCCTTCGGTCAAGATGAAATCATCATATCGTCTTGGTTGAAACCTTTGCCTGTTTGATCTACGTAGGAGTTCAACTGGTTCAACAACTGAGATTTCAGCATGTTCCACAACTATTTGTGGATCTGAGATTTCAGCATGTTCCACAATTATTTGTGGATCTGCTTCTTGAGAAATTTGTTCAGGTTCTTGGATAACATCAGATCCTTGGCCTTTAAACAAATCCATCTCATTCTCGACATCAACTATGTCATCTTGCTGTTGTGTTTGTTGCTTTTCATCAAGAACCGGTTCAAGATGAATATTTCTCCCACTTGACTTTTTGGAAATAAACTCTCTTTCCAAAAAGACACTATCCCTTGCAACAAACACCTTTTGTGCAGTGGAATTGTAGAAATAATATCCAAAACTACTTTTAGGATATCCTATAAAAAAAGCATTTTTCTGATTTAGGTGCAAGCTTATCAGTTTGTAAACGCTTTACATAAGCTTCACATCGCCATATTTTCAGAAAAGACAACTTTGGAACTTTTCCAGTCCATATCTCATATGGGGTCTTGTCTACAGTCTTTGACGGAGTCCTGTTTAGTGTAAGTACAACAGTCGTGAGTGCATATCCCCAGAAGAATACCGGAAGATCAGCAAAACTCATCATAGATCGAACCATATCCAACAAGGTCCTGTTTCACCTTTCAAACACACCATTCAATTGTGGTGTTCCTGGAGTAGACAATTGTGTTACAATCCCACAATTTTCAAATGATGATCAAATTCATGGCTTAAGTATTCACCACTACGATCATATCGAAGTGCTTTTATCCTTTTGCCCGTTTGAGTCTCTACTTCATATTGGAATCCCTTGAACTTTTCAAAGGCTTCAGCTTTATGTGACATAAGATAAATATACCCATATATGCTCATGTCATCAGTAAATGTAATGAAATATCTATAGCCACCTCTAGCTTCTATACTCATAGGTCCGCATACATCAATATGTATTATGGCCAAAAGTTCATTAGCTCTTTCATTTGTTCCTTTGAAAGGTGACCTTGTCATCTTGCCCATCAAGCATGATTCACATAAATCAATAGATTCACAATCCATATCTTTTAGAATTCCATCTTTATGGAGTTTCTTCATGTGATTCAAGCTAATGTGACCTAAAACGACAATGTCATAGATAGGACTCACTCAAACAATTTGATTTTTGCCTTTCAGTATTAATGTTATACGATTCTGATTTGATATCCAATACAAATAGTTTATTAACCATTGGAATACAAGCATAGAAGATTCCATTTCTTAAAATAGATATACTTCCATTCTTGATATCAATCTCAAATCCTTCAGAATGCAAACTTGAAATTGAAACAAGGCTTTAGTAATAGTAGGGACAAAATAACAATTATTTAGTTCTAAAACTAAACCAGAAGGTAGAAATAGACTAAAATCTCCTACAGCAAGCGCAACAACCCTTGCTCCGTTTCCAACGCGTAGGTCTATTTCTCCTTTCTCCAACTACCTCCTACTTCTTAGTCCATCCACATTCGAAATAATGTGAGAACCACATCCGGTATCTAATACCCAAGTAGTAGCATTGGTTGTTAAAATTTCAACAATATTAATACTTGAACTAGAACTCACAATTCCGTTCTTCTTGTCCTCAAAGTACTTGGGACAATTCCTCTTCCAGTGTCCTTTGTCCTTGTAGTAGAAGCAATCATGTTCAATAGTCACCTTTGACTTTTCACCTTCCTTGGGTTTTGCAACTTGTTTGCCTTTCCCTTGGATATGATTCTTCTGCTATCTTTTCCTCAACATTTGAGGCATCAGTCAGAACAAGAACTAGGATTGCTGAAACATTCTCACGTCCTTTGGGTTTTAGAACTATTCTCGAATTCTGATCACAATCAGGAAAATTTGCTACATCGAGCTTGTTTCTCTCAACAAATGAGCACAGAGTGAATTTCAAATTATCGCTAGACATGCTTTCTACAAAAGGAAATAATAAAACAAAAGTTCATGTTTGACATGCAAATACTTAATATTAAACTCGCTTTAAAACAAGTAAATGCACATTTTATTCAAATAAACAATTTATGTTCCCAGTGAATAAAATTATTCCAAGATCCTATTCCAGACAAGACTCAACGTACTTTTGCACTGCCCTAAATCTTGTGTGTTCAAGGTAAGCAACAATTGCTAATTATAACTCCTTATAATTCTTGGTTAGTGGTCCACATCCAATGTAAGATCCACTACCATGTCTCAAGATCCAAAACTTTGCCTTTTGGTCTCTTGTTGGGTACAACCATATCAAAGTTTATGAACCCCCGTATAGATCCACCCTCACTAGTTTAATGTTTAAGAATGACACCCTCGCTTTTGCGAAGCCCATCCAACCGAAACCAATAAACGTCATGGGTTATGATATGGAAAGACATTGCCCCAATATTCTTTTGGGAACTTAAGCATGCAATAGTTATTTATTACTAGTGACAAAAACATAATAAATAACTTATGCAAAACTTAAACAATTCATCTCATGAAAATTATATTATGAACCATTCATATGCAAGAATTAAAATCATACTATAAAACAAGCATATAACTATTAGAAAATTCATCTCATGAATAACTAATATGAAAATCTTGATTCAAAAGAAATTAATATATAAAATTAATCAACATTAATCATCAATGTGCATTTAATTGGACAAAATTGTATGATCAAGATATAATATCAAATATTTTATCTTACTTTAGTGGGATTTCCTAACTCCTTAGGAAATTATTATATTTGATAATATCATAATATCATCTAATAAAACCGATAAGATCTTATCTTAACATGTATGATGAAAATTTTCCTTTTTCTTAAATTGGATCATGACCTAGTCTAGATCCAAATTTACATGAGACAAAAGATAAAATTAACAATTAATTTATCCAATTGTACACATAAAGTTTAGAGAACAATAGATCACAAAATCCAATTTCATGATCACAAATTATAATAAAATAAAATAATTGTATACATTATATAAGGTGTTCTCATTAATTAAGACAAAAGTACACCAAAACAAATTGAAATCTAATTTCAATTTTAGTATGATTTTCATATATTTCTGTATACCTAAAAGATACTCCGTAATTATATACGGGTGAAACCTAATTTCACGTGTACATGTACTGTACGGACCAGCACAATCCAATTGCACTTGAATTAAAATTCAATCGGCACAATCCAATTACACTTGAATTGAAATTCAATTTCCACCGCAGAATAACAATTGTTCACAGTACTTTCCATTGAATTAAACCCACGGTGACCGTGCACAATTGAAACTCAATTTCAATTGAGTATATACTGTACTCCGTATATAGCACGATTCCCATCATCCTCAATCACGTCAATAGTACGTCACCGGACAGAACTCTTCGTACTCGGTACGTATTCACTTCGTACCGAAATCCAATTTCGATCCGTGATCTCTTGATGCGTATGGATTCAATTTAATTATACAGCGTACCGATTAATTATATCCCGTCCAATTAATAAAAATCCCAATTTCAATCGCACAAAGAATTATATATCAACTTCATCAATTTGAATCAAAATTTACATCAAGAACAAAAACCTAAATCTTTGATCCAATCAAGAGATGCTTAAGGCTCTGATACCACTGAAGGGTTTTAGATGCGTATAAGCGGAATTTCAGAAACAATTTCTTGCACCTAAACATGGATCTAAAGCATTCTTGATCAGAGACAAAATTAGGGACAAAATTAGGGTTAGTAGAATACCTCTTGATGCGCGATTAGGGTTCTTCCTTGGAGAGATAAAGCTTCAATTGTGACTTCTCTAATCAGTCCACACGAGCACGGGATCTGGATCTCCTTTGCTTTCGATTGCTAGATCGAAGTGCCAAAGACTAGAAGAAAAGAGGAGAAGAGAGCTTTTCCTGTTTTACGTAAAAGTTGTGAAACCCTAACTCTCTTCTTTCCTGTCAAGGCCTTATATATTTATTTCTCCAAATAAATATATCCTTTTATTATTGGGCTGACTTTCAGCCCGCTGATCCAGCCCGTCAACTCAATGTGTGTGACCTCATAGGACCCAATTATAATAGCTATAGATTAAACTATTTAATCCATTAATCGTAGTTGGTTTCTAGCAAAAACACTACGACTTCTAAAATAATCGGATTGAATCTCTCTATCAATTGTCCTATTCCATGTTCGGTGCACCTTTTATTAAAGGACACAGTTATGAATATACATAACCACTTCCCTTCTACCATGTACACTCACTCTTCTACGCCAATTACCAATTCAAGTATTCAACTAGCTAACAAATATTTGACAGATCTATTTACTAAGACAATATTAATGAACATACTTAAAATTAACCATGGACAACCACTACCGACTACAACCCGCCACTTCACTCAGCCCCGCATGTAGTCCCGACCAACCCCGACCCCGACCACGGCGGCCCGCCCGACTTCCCGACAGTTCTCCGATCAGCCCCGACTTCCGCTCTCTCTCCCGTCACTAGCCCCGCTCAAACGCCGACTCCAACAACTTACGCTCCGACTCCGGCCAACTCCCTCAACTTCCTACTTAGCCCACCACGGCCCTGCTCGAGAACGGATCTGCCCGGACCAACCAGACTCCGACGGAACCGACTGCCCTCGACCCTAACCCGACTCGATTGGGACCAAAACAAAAAAAAGAAATCACTGGATTACGTACCCGAAAGACGACGACGGCCTCGAGGTGATGGAATGGAACTACACCACGACCTACGGCTACGAGCGGGATGGTTTGGCTTCGGTCGACAAGGAAGGGCGATAGGAAGGACAAACGGTCGAAGGACGCAACGAAAAATCTACTTTTTTGGCAGAGGGTGACGGTACTCGCTGAAGATATGAACAAAGGAAGCGGACAAGTAGAAACCAAAATCCTATTTTGCCTCAGCCTTCCAATATCTAAACGAAGTGGATCGAAATCTTAACAGTTAAGGAATATCTTCATACACATCCGAACATGTAGCTATATCCATATAGACATTTAATTTGTCTTTTCTTTCCCTTTTTCTTTTCTTAAATAATACTCCCTCCGTCCCCGAAAGTTTGTCCGCCTTTCCTTTATGGGCGTCCCGGAAAGTTTGTCCATCTCTATTTTATTTCCATTTATATCACTATGCTTTTACAATCTTACCCTCGTACAATCTGATATATTACCCCCATTATCCAACTTTCCTCTCAACTTTATCACTTTTTCCTATAAAATTACAAAATTATCCCCAACCAATCTTATAAATTACTCCTTTTTATACCCTTTCCATCAACTTTAACACATATTCCCATCACTTATCAAACTTTTCCGTTTTTCATTAATCCGCGTGCAAATGTGCTTTATGGACAAACTTTCCGGGACGGAGGGAGTAGAAGAGTTAAAATAATACCCTCATTAGATACAATTGAGCTACTTTACTTCACCAAAAAGGTAAAATTAATTAATTAACCATGAATAATAAACTCATAATTTTCTGATCAAGAAATACTACCGACACTAAAATGAGACCGGACATTATAGGTTCTAAAGGTGGTATTGCACTCTTTATTTACCAAACAGACTTCACTCGTTCATGTCACCTTGCTCTTCAAACAACAAACGTTATCATAATGCGCGTAAAT
Source organism: Polygonum maritimum (assembly GCA_963924305.1). NCBI lineage: Eukaryota > Viridiplantae > Streptophyta > Magnoliopsida > Caryophyllales > Polygonaceae > Polygonum > Polygonum maritimum. The sequence continues at coordinate 12,530,107 of OZ002728.1, forward strand.
GATCCATTCCATCCATACCTCTTGATTTTTGTTTATGCGCCTGCTCGTGAGGAATATATACCTCTCTTCTGGGATTGGCTTGAACAAACTATTGCGTCTTACCATCTTCCGTTCCTTTTGATTGGAGATCTTAATGAGATTGACTGCACTTCTGATAAATCTGGGGGCTCCTTACCACTTCCTAATAGATTTAACCGTCTCCGAACCTTTCAAAATAATCAAGGAGCTATCAATACAAGGTTCTCGGGGTTTCCCTTTACCTGGAGAAAAAGCACTACGTCTACTGATAACACCTTTGAGCGTCTTGATCGGGTCCTTATTCACCAAGATCTCACGACAATCTTTCCTTTATTACAAATTCATCACCACCCATTCACCACCTCGGACCACTGCCTTATCTCGTTCAACTTAAATATTAAAAAGAAATTTATTAAATACCCTTTCAGATTTGAAAATGCGTGGACCGCTAACCCTGCCTATGCAAAATTGGTTGATAAAGTTTGGAAATATAAACTCTCGGGCTCTTTTATGTTCAAAATCTATATGAAAATGCAATTACTCAAAAATTATTTGAAAACTTGGGCTAAGCAATATATAAACAACAATTTCGAACAGTTAAAAATTGCGGAAAAACAGTTACTCCGTTTACAAAATGAACTCCTATTAACACCTCAAAATACGATTATCATTAACAAACTACAACAACACCTCAATAAGTACAATGCTTTAATGGATTTCCACCATAAATTCTGGCAGCAACGAGCTAAAACAAACCATCTGATTAATGTTGACAAAAATACAAAGTACTTCCAGACGATTTCGAAAATAAGAAGATTCAAACAAAATATAGTTTCTTTCCAAACTCATGATGGTCTTGTTGTTTCGGATCATGCCTCCATTTCAGCAAATATTACGTCTGAGCTAGCCTCGAGATTCCAAAGTTCATCTGCTTTACTCATTAGTAATGATGACCTACAAGTCATCCCTACAATTGTAAGCCCAATTGACAACATTTCCCTTACTAAGGCACCAACTCCATCGGAAATCAAGTTATCAGTTTTTGATCTCGCCTTAAATAAAACACCGGGTCCTGATGGATTTACTGCTGAATTTTTCCAACACTACTGGCCCACGGTTGGTCAGTCTGTCATTCGTGCAGTCACAACTTTCTTCCATTCAGGTTCAATGCTAACTGTTGCCAATAAAACATTTATCACATTAATCCCAAAAAACCCGATGCCCCAATATCAATTAACCATTTTCGACCTATCAGCCTTTGCAACACCATTTATAAAGTCATAACTAAACTTCTATCAAATAGAATTCAACATATGCTTCCATCTATAATTCATCCCTTACAAAGTGCTTTTGTGAAAGGACGCCTCATTCAAGATAATATTCTAATAGCTCATGAAATCTTCCATTCCTTTCACAAAAAGAAAAAAGGCCGCCTCGGATGGATGGCCGTTAAACTAGACCTCGAAAAAGCATACGACAAAATTAATTGGGATTTTATTCGGCTTATCCTGCAAAAGTTTGGATTTCATCCTAAATGGATCCAACTTGTTATGACCTGTATCACGACTTCCTCCTCGTCTGTCCTCGTTAACAATGAACCTGGTACAGAATTCCTCCCTCGATGTGGTATTCGTCAGGGAGATCCAATGGCACCGTTTATCTTTGTCCTATGTATGGAGTATCTTTCAAGAACTTTGCAAACCGAATCTTCATCTTCCCCTAACCGCGTTGGTATTCAATTAACTAAGAATGGTACCAACTTACCTTTTCTTAGCTTTGCGGACGATACAATAATCTTTGCTAACGCAACTGTCCAGAATATGGAATATATTAGAAACACACTCGATAAATTCACATCAATCTCTGGATTGGCAATCAACTACCATAAAAGTTCAATTCAAACTTCTGCGAATATCTCTCAAACTACTTCAACTGCTTTGGCTAGTATTAATAATATACAAGTTACAACTTCAATGGAAAAATATCTTGGGATCCCGATTCTCAAAGGACGAGTTCAAAACTCTATGTTCAATGATTCTATCTCTAACCTTAAAAAACAATTATCTCATTGGAAAGCAAATTCCATTTCGCAGGTAAGGTGTGTGGTTCTCATCCAGTCCTGTCTTTTAAGTAAAGTTAGCTATCTAATACAAAGTTTCATGTTACCTCAGGGTATTCACAAACAAATTGATAGTATCTGTAAAGCCTTCTTTTGGAACAAATTTATCCCTAACCACCATCCGCTTCTTAGCTGGGATAAGATTTGTTCACCAAAGCATGAAGGGGGTTTAGGGCTCCGTTCAGCTGAAAACATCAACCTCTCACTTCAGATGAAGCTTCTGCGGAAATTAGTAACTCAACCCTCCAATGTGTGGGTTCAAGTTATTACGGAAAAATACTTAAAACACAGACTCAATCTTCGATTACCAAAAGAATAACTGTTCTTGGCAATTTGGTCGTCTTCTCAATATTAGAGATACTTTCTCCAAAGGACTTAGGTGGTGTGTGGGTAACGGTTCTACTATTATCTTTTGGAAGGACCCTTGGGTTCCAGATATTCACCTATTGCCTTTTCTTGACTCAGCCGACCCTAATCTTAGAGTTGCAAACTTCATCCTACCCGATCGCTCTTGGAATGTTGCGTCCCTCTTACAATTGTTACCACTACAGATCATTGATATCATTTCCACTATTAGAATACCAATTACAAATCAGCCCGACCGACTAATTTGGCTTCCGTCTTCTGACGGGGTTCAATCGTCAACTTCAATAATAAACAACAACACAGTGGCTCATAATGATGGCTGTTCTTGGATTTGGAAAACAAATCTACCTCCCAAAGTTAAGAATTTTCTCTGGAAGGCAACTTCGGATTGTCTTCCTACCACAGACCGGATTAATAGATTCCATAACTCTGTTCCAGATCTTTGTTCTCTCTGTGAGCTTCAAAATGAAAATCTTAACCATCTATTCTTCGAGTGTCCCTTTACCAAAAACATGATCGCAAAATTAGGTAATCTACTAAATCATAAATTTAACATTGCCACAAATGACACATTCCACAATAATATTCAAAATACCTTAGCAAATAAAAAATTTAATAACCAACTCTGTTTCCTCTGGTGGTTCATCTGGGCCCAAAGGAATGCTAAAATCTTTGACCCAGCAAGGATCAACCCAAAAAAATTGCCTTTTCAACTAGCCTTTTCAGGTACGCTTGAATGGGAGAGTATAAACAACCCAGTTAGGAAAATTTATAGCGCCGCACCCAAAAGGAAAAATAACTCCATTTGGAAGAAACCGCCCTATCAATGGTCTAAACTAAATTTTGATGCGTCCAGATTAAACAATGGTACTACCCACGCCGGCTTCATCCTACGAAAATATAATGGGATCATTCAGTCCCTTGGTCGCCAACAACTACCACCTATGTCAATAGTCCAGGCTGAAGCCTCTGCTCTCTTATACGCCCTTAGAAATACTGACTGCTCAAACATATACAAATTAATCATTGAAGGAGATAACCTAACTGTCATTAATTCATTAAAACGCCAATGGAAAGTCTCTTGGGAAATACATTCAATTATAACTGATATTAGAAATATCATTGCAAATATCCCCTGTGTGTTATTTTATCATTGTTTCAAGGAATCCAACGCTGCTGCTGATTTCCTTGCAAGAAGACCAGTCAACATTCAGAGTCTTAATGCAGCCATCCAGCTTTCTTCTTTGTCTCTTTCCGCTTCTAATTCATTTGTAACTCAGTCAAGGTGTTTGTTGAGTCAACAACCCTTGCTGTTTGATTTTTTAAAGATCATCCGTCGTGATGATTTAGGCTATCCTTGTAATAGATAGGTGGCCTTATTTTGGCTTGTTCGAGCTAGTAGCTCCTCAATCAAAAAAAAAACACCTATGGGCTATGAACCTACTTATGTCCTATGAAATTGAATTAATCTACTTGTACATTTTGAGATTAATGTTTGCAAATATTACATGTCTCATCAGAATTGTAAAAGCTTCACCCGACCCGAGTGATTGACCCGAACTAAACGAGAATTTTAGGTTTGAAACCCGACTCAAAAAGTAGCGGGTAAAAGAAAAAAGTGAAGCTTGATCCGAGTAATTGACCCGAACCAAACGAGAATTTTAGGTTTGAAACCCGACTCGAAAAGTAACGGGTAAAGGAAAAAAGTGAACGTAATTGACTCAAATCGTACAAGCTTGAAACCTGAACCTGACTCGAATCCGTTGGATTGATCCTATTTTTTATATATGTCGAATAGATAAATAATATTTTAAATATTATAATAAAATTTATTAAAAAACTATAAAACTACAAATATTATTTAATCATACAATTATTTTAAACAAATATTAAAAATTCAAATTCTTGATCAGTTATACTGCACGATAACCCAGAAGACTGTCGGCCCTGGAAAGCGAATGATGGATCTAGACTTTGAACAAGTTGTATAACGTATTCCTTGCTCGATCTCGAACACGCTCAATCCTCTCGTCAAAACTCAAGAGAGTTCCAAGTAAATTCAACTGTAAACTTACCAAAACAATGTTGAAGCAAATAGAACTAACACTTGTATTAAACAAAGCAAAGAATATCAAAGGCGTAGGGAGAGAAACTCTAGGTTCTCTTCTCAAAATACGTTAAAGAAAACAATCCGTCCTTAATGCAATTTATAAAATTGCATAAGGTAATAGGATTTTAAAATTATATCCTAAAATAAAACAATAAAACAAATATTAAGATAGCAAATAAGCTAACAAGATAAAATCTTGCTTGTGAGTCAAGGATGCCCATATGCGGCCTAGCACACAACCCATACGAAGAAAGAACATGCCCGACCACGTCCGCTCATGCGCGCCCACACCCATGGCTCAGTAACAAGGTGGACAAGGTCGGTACCAAGGTGTCGAGGGTGGGTACTAGCCTTGACACCTCCGTGCAAAGCTTGACCTATCATGATTTTCTTTGTTATCACGTTAGGTCGATCCGAATCTGCACAATAACTTATTAAGACTCGACCCGACTTGATATGTAACTCGATTGACCTGAACTCGCTCTTAACCCGAACTCGAAATGACTAAACTCGAACCCGTCTGAACCGACCCGTTTGACAACTCTACATGTCATGTACACGTGTTACATCAGATATAATGTATAATCTTTGAATATTATGAAAAGCCTTTTGACATTCTTTAACCCTATTATTGTTTTGTGCTAAATTTTGTCATTGACTATCTTGACATGGATATTGACGGCATACATGTAAAGGAGAAACAAATGCACTGACAAATTATTTCGTCAAACTAAGTGTAAATTAATTATTTTTCATGGAATTTTCTTAGGTGTTGGGACACTAGAGAGAACTTAACGAGGTGCAAGAGACCACATTATAACTAGGTGGGCCATCCTGACATTTCTACCAATGTCTTAGTGGCCAAGAAGGGATGGTAACCTCTTAGTACTATCAAGAGGCTTTTTACCACTCGACCAACATGGATTGATTATGTAACTGGTTTTTATTATCATCGACAATGCGAAATTAGTATAAATCTCATACCATGTATTGATAATGTGATTATAAACCTGATAAAATTGACTCGAGCTTGCTTTTTACTCAAGAATATACAACCAATTAAATTTATATCTTATTTGATAATATATCTTTTTATGTTTTATCTATAAATAAATAAATTCAATCAATTTGATTAAAAGAAATTAGGTAAGAATAGTTCCCCAAGTATTATTTATTGAAATAATTGTTTAAATTTAATAATTAAGATTTTCATTTATATTTAATAAGGTGCCTATTTGTATTTTTTCTATAATTAAATAAAATACAACTGCTTTAACTATGTAATCCTTTATTTTAATTAATCATCTAAAGCCTTCATAAAAATGATTAAAAAAATCTCTTTTACTTAAAATGAAAAACATTTTAATTATATAAATGAAAATGATATGTTCTTAGGATATCAAAATTAAGTAGGATTTCAAAGATATCAAACATTGAGTATGATATCAAGTGGATATAAAGACTATTTTTAGAAGATATAATTAAAAAATAAAATCATTATTTTTTATTCAACATGGATGACGTGCATGACACAAATTTTACCAAAGACTTGGGTTGTACTTTATATTTTATTATAGTAGATTATAGTAGATGAGAGAGAGGATCATTCAATCTAAAAAATTTAGGCCCCGTCTGGTATTGTTATCGGATCGGACTAGAATCGTCTTATAGTATATGGAAGTTGGTTTGTTTTCTAATAAAAAGGATTATTTTTTATTTTATTAAATTAAAATCCAATTCTAAATTAGAAGCAATTAAAACAAATTTCGAATATACTATATAAAAATATTATATAAAATAAATTTATCAGGTCGATTTTATATCATATAACTTAAATTTATGAACTTACATCCCAAGATACTTCAGTATTTACATTACAATTAATATATTCTATTAATATATATTTTCATATAGATTCTAAGTATTAGTAGTTTGGGGTAAGATTTTTAAAATATCGAACTTCCATCTTAAAAAATATATTATATAATTTAATATGTTAAACATATGAATTTGTCAAAATATATGTAAATATATGCATATGTATGAAAAGTTAAATTACAACTATTAAAGAATATGTTATACTTTTCTCTAATTATTCAAGAAATGAAAATACATACTCTTTATTATATCAACATATACAGGAAAACTTTGAATCGATACGAATAAATAGTGAAAAGTTACTACATAAGACTTTTTTTGATAAATTTCACATATACAATATTTTATATTATATGTTTTCTTTCAAATTGATAAATATAAAGCATATACATCAAGAACCACTTGAAAATATTTATATTTTTATTTAACATTTTAATAGAGTATCTTTTTAAATATATTTAAATTATTTGTATATTACAATTGGGTTTTAACATTATACAATACAACAAAAATATTTTATATAAAGCTAATTAATTTTTCAATAATTTGAGAGAATTTCATAAGTTAAGTTAGGATACATGACACACTTTTAAGAGAGTTTAGGGACACAATCCGAACTTTAACAAGAGTTCAGGGTACCACCCAAGCTTTAGCAAGAGTTTGGGGGTTCACTCGGAAATAAATTTTTTGTAATATATAACAATTGTTTTATTTTTTGACAAATATAGTTTTACTTCTCAAATTAGGTTTTTGTAATGAATTCGCATCATGTGTGTACGGTTACTAGAGAAAGAATTGAGAATATATGCTCCCCAGCCGTCGATGTGTTTCAATCTAACGGCGAGAAATGTGATGCGCGTGGGATGGTTTAAGTGGGAACGCGCTGATGTGATCATGCCCCGGACTCCGAGAGGCACGCCCGAGCTCAAGAGGGTCGGCGCCGAGTGCCCCGCACAAGCGGCCTTCAGCGCCGGTGCCTCGTTTTGGCACCGAATCCGCGGCGCCGATGCCTCGTTTTGGCACAGAATCCACGGCGCCAGTGCCTCGTTTTGGCGCCGTGTCCGTGACGCCGGTGCCTCCCGAGGGCGTGCGCGCCTAAGGGCGGGTGCCGGTGCTGGGCCTTCCACTAGGCCGCGTCCCAGGCTGTCAAGTCAAGCCTTTCTTGGAGAGAAGTCCACAAGTGCCCCATGCAAGACAAGCCGGGCTCGTCCACAACAACCAAGGCAAGAATTCGGGCCCAAGCCCACTCGTCACTCCCATTCTCCAAGCCTAAGCCGCCACTCCACCTCCTCAATCTTCCTTGGAGGCCAAGTTTGAGCTTTGAAGACGGTGACTTCCGTGCCAAGCAACCGCCATCAAAGAACCGCCTTGGAGCCGAAGTCACTAGCTTAGAATTTCTTCATTTTTGTCCCTATAAATAAAGAGGGGATGTAATTTTATTTTCAATGTTGTTTTGAGCTTGAACCTAACTTGAGACGTTTTGTCCTAGTTTCTAGGTTTCGGGCTTTCCCGGTTTGTGGGACTCAAGCCGTAGGGCTCTCGTGAGACGCGAGAGCCGGGCGGCGGGCTACGGTTCGTGAGACTTGAGCCATGGCCCCGCGGTTCTTATTTTTCTATCCAACCCCGGCCTTCGGGTAACCGAGGGCTCGGAGGGCGGCTTGGCTCGTGAGACTCGAGCCTCGCCTCACCCTCCTTAGGCGTTCAAGCTCGGTTCATTCCGAGCGAGTCGCCTACCTATCCTTAGGGCCGCTTGGGTTGTTAGGGTTCGGTTCCGCATCCCTTGTATCCCTTAGTCGATCCCTCTCGGTGAGTGGACCGAAGGGAGGGCTCGACTACTTATCCCACATTAATAAAAATCCCACAAAAAAAAGAGTTTGTTGAATCAAAAATTCCACACGTCCGAAATGTTGCAGTTTCTCTTGAATTTCGCAAGATTGAACACGAGCTCACGACCTAGACGTCTCCACGCAAGCCCACGAACTCCCTCGAGCCAGAATCGAGTCCGATCCTAAGGCGAATCACATCATCTGGTATCAAAGCCTTTCGAGGCGGGTTCTGTAAGTTTTGATTACGTAAATTACATTTTTCATGATTACTTTCGTAAAAGCTCAAGTCTTTTAAGACCTTTCGGCCAACTAAGACCCGAACCAACCTTAAACGTCACCTAGGCTCGGGAACGACCTTAAAGCCATAAAGATCCGGGAAAAATCTAGTAGACGTGGTGAAATTTTTCTAAGGCTCCCCATTCCTTTCGCCCACGCCCAGGCCTAGCCACCTTCCCTCGAAAGTCTTCCCAAAATAAAAAAAAAAATTTACGGAAGCTAAGAAGGGAGGTTTGTGAGTGAGATAAAACTTCGTGATCTTTCGAGACTTGGAGCCCAAGGAAACCAAGGGGGCCGAGCCACTTCCATGCACGCGAAGGGAGCTAGCAAAGAGGAGTGTAAATGGCATTTGCACCCCTTCCTTGCCGTCTTGAATTACCATGGGCGTCTTGAAGAGCCTTGGCCACCAAGACATGCATGGATGCCATAACACCGAGCACCCTTTCGGGTCCAACAAGTATCAAGTGTGGGAGTTCCATCAATGCTTATTAACTCAACTCTCACTTCCTTAACTCATCTAAATCTCCTCCTCATTGACCTTGGTGTGCAAGCTAAGGACGCCATTAAGAAGGTGTGCCCATGAGTTGCTTGCAACTCTTCCCTTGCCTCCTTAATGTCGACCACCTCCTCACCATCGAAGGCTAGCCGACTCCTCCTAGTCCCTCACCGCCCACACCTTATAAATAGGAGCCATTTTGTCTTCATTTCTTTCATCCAAAACTCAAGCCTCAAAACCGAAAGCTCACGCCGAGATTCCAGCCGTGCAATTCAATCATTAGGCCACCCAAGTTTCGGAAAACTTTGTGTGAGAAGGAGTGTGAGTGAATCCATCCATTCGTTCACAAGGATCGTTGGAATTGGAGTCGAGCCCCAAGACTAAATCGTTCGTCTAATCTTTCGAATCCTAATCCAAGTAAGTGGCCACAACTTCAAACCTTGTAGTTTCTTTTCGTGGGTGGGTTGTAGTCGTCCATGATGGGCTAAGTTCCATCAAATCCAAGAGGTTCCACAACCTCAAAGGATTCAGCCCCGGCCCTAGCCAAAATCGGATCCCTAAAGGAGGCTAAACCAAGACCCTAACCCGAGTATATCCGAGCCAAACCTTTGAGCATCGAAAGTATATTATGAATTGTGTGATTTATGTGTCATTAAACTTAAGAAGGCTTGTGTTAAAATCATTTGAGTCAAGCGACAAGAGACACAAGACGTGTTCCTCAAGTCTAAACCCGAAATGATGCTAATAGGCTTTCAAAGCAAGAATATGGGGGTCGATTATGTCTTCAAAAAAAAAAAAAAGAAGACCGCGAGCTTGGATGCAAGCTCGGATGATCCCAATCAAGAAGAAAGAGTCGGATGCATATTTAAAAAAAAAAGAGAGACGAGAGGAAAACCGAGCCCAAAGTTAAGCCGGTTCGGATGTGTATCTTACGAAGGCCTTTGTGTGTTCTTTGCGGAATTTTTCAGGAATTTATCATGGCCTCGAAGATGATGATGGGTGTGAGGAAGAGTGCCTCAAGCCACACCTTGGCTGGCCCCCGTCGAGTATGCGAAATGGCACCCCGCAAGGAGGATGTTGTATTCATCGATCTCGTAAGTGACGACGAGTTCGAGGTGTTGACGAAGGCCGCAAGCGAGCCGAGTGTAAACCAGCAGCTCGCTCCGGAACAAGACGAGAAGGCCGATGCAAGCTCCGGAGAGGAGACGGACCCGAGCATCAACACCGGCAACGGGTCGGACGACTCAAGCTCGGGCAACTCGGGTTCGAGCGACGAGTCGGACGGCTACGAGTCGGGTCTGTACATGTCCACCGATGGGGAGGACACCTATGTGGATATCATGGATGATGATGCTCCCGTTGGAGGATTTGGGGGGCCAGCCGAAGAACACTTTGAACCACTTCAAGTAGTGTATCTGGAGGAAGTCGAGGTCGGAGTCGAGAATCTGAATGACGGCTTCCCCGAGTGGGAGGCTAATGAGTGGTTTGAGCTTGACGAGCTTCTTAACCAACTCGACGAGCCTATGGAGGAGGGGGAAGTCACCGATGATGTGGACGGTGTAGGTGACATCCTCATGAGCGAAGACGAGGCCGACTTTGACGGGCAAAAGTACAATTTGTTTTATTGCCGGGCTCTTGTGTTAGGCGTGGACTTCCTAGTGAACATAGACGGGGGAAGCGCCTCTAACCTCGTGTCCGAGGATGTCCAAAAATAGGCCGGTCTTCGGCTACAACGACGCACCAAACCTTACACACTCGGGTGGCTTGGCGATGAGGATGCCTTACACGTGACACACTATGTGTATGTGCCGCTCGTCATCGACGGGTACCACGACCTAATTCGGTGTGACGTCGTGCCCATGAAGACGGCGCATATTGTCTTGGGGCGTCCTTGGCAATAGACGAGGTGTGTAACACACGATGGACGGCTGAACACGCACTCCTTCGGGCATGACGACAAGATGTTCTGCTTGACTCCGTTGGAGGCCGGGGAAGTGGAGCCGCTTCTCAAGCGCGGCCCCGCTCGCCTAAACCATCTCGTCACCGCCACTCCCATACGCAAACCAAAGGATTCGAGGCCGAATCCTCCTCAAGAGGGGGTGGATGATGTGATCATGCCCCGGACTCCGAGAGGCGCGCCCGAGCTCAAGAGGGTCGGCGCCGAGTGCCCCGCATAAGCGGCCTTCGGCGCCGGTGCCTCGTTTTGGCACCGAATCCACGGTGCCGATGCCTCGTTTTGGCGCCGTGTCCGTGGTGCCGGTGCCTCCCCAGGGCGTGCGCGCCTAAGGGCGGGTGCCGGTGCTGGGCCTTCCACTAGGCCGCGTCCCGGGCTGTCAAGTCAAGCCTTTCTTGGAGAGAAGTCCACAAGTGCCCCATGCAAGACAAGCCGGGCTCGTCCACAACAACCAAGGGAAGAATTCGAGCCCAAGCCCACTCGTCACTCCCATTCTCCAAGCCCAAGCCGCCACTCCACCTCCTCAATCTTCCTTGGAGGCCAAGTTTGAGCTTTGAAGACAGTGACTTCCACGCCAAGCAACCGCCATCAAAGAACAGCCTTGGAGCCGAAGTCGCTAGCTTAGAATTTCCTCATTTTTGGCCCTATAAATAAAGAGGGGATGTAATTTTATTTTCAATGTTGTTTTGAGCTTGAACCTAACTTGAGACGTTTTATCCTAGTTTCTACGTTTCGGGCTTTCCCGGCTTGTGGGACTCAAGCCGTAGGGCTCTCGTGAGATGCGAGAGCCGGGCGGCGGGCTACGGTTCGTGAGACTTGAGCCATGGCCCCGCCGTTCTTATTTTTCTATCCAACCCCGGCCTTCGGGTAACCGAGGGCTCGGAGGGCGGCTTATTGGCTCGTGAGACTCGAGCCTCGCCTCACCCTCCTTAGGCGTTCGAGCTTGGTTCTTTCCGAGCGAGTCGCCTACCTATCCTTAGGGCCGCTTGGGTTGTTAAGGTTCGGTTCCGCATCCCTTGTATCCCTTAGTCGATCCCTCTCGGTGAGTGGACCAAAGGGAGGGCTCGACTGCTTATCCCACATTAATAAAAATCCCACAAAAAAAAGAGTTTGTTGAATCAAAAATTCCACACGTCCGAAATGTTGCAGTTTCTCTCGAATTTCGCAAGATTGAACACGAGCTCACGACCTAGACGTCTCCACGCAAGCCCACGAACTCCCTCGAGCCAGAATCGAGTCCGATCCTAAGGCGAATCACATCACGCGCTCTCCATCTCATTTGTATTACACGCACCTTTATATTTCCCTCGTAAAATATCAATCAAATCAGCTTTGCTTTACGTATCTTTCTATCCCTGCTTTTCCCCTTTGGCGATTCAGATTCTTCTTCGGCGATTTTGCTAAATCTCTTCGTCCTCCATCGATCGTTTGCTTGCAATCTTCATCTCTTCTAGTTCAAAATGTCTTCCTCTCAGAGATCTACATCAAGCTAACTCCCACTGCCAGGTTAGGGTTTTAATTTACGGATTTTAGGTCTTCTTCGATTTTAGGTTTTTAGACTATCTAATGGTTTTTTGTTCGTCTTTTTGCTTTTTTTTTGTGTTTCGAAGTGGTTAAAATTGTTGAAATCAGTGGTATGGAGGAACAACCTACCCCTATTGTTGTGCATGATAGAGAAGAAAGAAGCAAGAAGAGACAAGATCCTTTGGTGCATGTCGATTCTGGTATTCAACTTTTTTCGTTTTTTGTGTTTGTTGTGTTTGCATAATGTGTGGCATTTCGAACATTGTTTGTGTGTTTTGTGTGTTCTTTCCAAGCACAAAGTAGATCTGTGTGTTATTTGAAGTCATGTGTGTGTATTTCATACTAAGTGTATGTGTGGATTGTTAAATAAGTGTGTGTAGTTTGCTAACAAATGTTTGTGATTTAATTGAAGTTATGTGTGTGGATTTCGTATTAAGTGTTTGTGTTTTCTTGTTAAATAAGTGTATGTGTGTAGTTTGCTAACAAATGTCTGTGTGTTAATTGAAGTTTTGTTTGTGGATTTTCATATTAAGTGTATATGTTGTATGTGTAGTTTGATAACAAGTGTGTGTGTATTGTGTATTTTCCAAGTTGTGTATAGTAGATATGTCTGTGTGTTATTCTTGTTTTCATGTATGTGTGTATTTGCATAAAAAGGTGTATGTGTTATATATGAAGTGATGTTTGTGTAGTATTTAACAGGCTCTTGTGTGTTTTATAATAAAGTGTCTGTATGTTTTTGTATTCAGGCTTTAGAAGAGTAAAGGGAAAAGGTAAAGGAAGAGCAAGAGGAGCTAAAGTTGTTGTCAATGTGGCAAGAATAGATGAGGAAGACGAAGACGTTCCTTTTAGTCGTGTTTTCAGGAAATTCAACAAAACTGTTGTTACCAGACCAACACCACAGTCTTCTTCTTCTACTGCTACTCCTTCTCCTTCTCCTTCTCCCTCCCCTATCATAAAGGGTCGAAAGGGCAACGATCGAGCTCCTATCACTTCCATTGCCGAGTCTAAGAGGAGCAAGAAGGATGTTGTTGCTCCTAAGGCGAAGGATTCGGCCCCTTCTGCACCTAATGACCCCTTCACAAAACTTGATTCGGCCAATTCTATAAGACAAGTTGTTAATCTTGTCTCTGACCTGAAGACCAATCAGATTAGAGCCGTCCAAGAGATGGGTTTTGGGAGTGTTCTTGGATGGAGCTTCAGATATATGCCTCTCCGCTTAGCATATTGGCTAGCGGACAAATTCGACCCTGTCTCGTGCACTATAAAAATGATGGGCGAGACCAAGGAGGTGAGGGTCTGCGAGAACGACGTAGAGGTTTATCTTGGTCTTCCGAAGGGACCAAATCCTATTGTCCATCCTTACTACTCTTCAAATTCAGCTCTTCTGGCAGAGTTGAGGGATATCTGTGGGGTTAAGGATCTGAATTCTTTGCGGGCGAAGGTATTGAGGGAGAAGATGTCAAATCTGGAGGGAGATTGGTTTAAGAGGATTTTTTTGTTGTTGTTTGTTACTGGTGTTGTTAAGAGTAAACCAAATGGATCTGTCAATTTGAAGCTTTTGGATGTCCTTGTTGATACAAGATTGATAAGGGAGTTTAACTGGTGTGGTTTTGTGTTTGAGAAGCTTGTTGAGTTGTCAAAGGAACGGAAGAGGAGCAGAAAGACTTGGAGAGGTCCAATAGTGTTTTTAATGGTAATTTTATATTCTTTTTGGTTCCATCTATATGTATGTGTGTTGCCTATAATTATGTCTGTGTAGTATATATAATCATGGATGTGTACTTTCTCATTATATGTCTGTGTGTCTCATAAATACATGTTATGTGTTTGTGTTTGCTTTAAAACATGTTTGTTTATTGGATATTTAGCATGTTTGTGTATCCATACATGTTATGTATGTGTATTGTGTATAATCATGTCTGTTTACTCATAAACTACACGTCTGTGTGTGTGTTTTTAAAACATGTGCGTTGGTTTTAAGCATGTCTGTGTATTTTTGAATAGATGTGTGTTGATTATAAGCATGTATGTGTGTTGTGTATAAGCTTGTATGTGTACTCATAAAACACACGTTTGTGTGTTGCTTTAAATATTTTTGTGTGATGATCATAAGCTTTTTGTCGGTGCATTGCTGTTAACATGTGTGTGTATTGCTTTTTATATTGTCTGTGTACTGTCTACAGACACGCCTGTGTACTTTTTAGCAGACATGTTTGTGTGCTTTTTCTAATCTTTGTATAGTTTTTGCGTTCAGATTATGTATGTTGATTTGTCCTGGTTTCTGGGAAGGAGTCCCCTAAAGATTTACCGGTTATAAGAGCATGGACTTCTGAGCTTATCAAAGCTAGGGAGGAGGAGGAGGTCTCTAATGGCGGCTTTGGTTTAGGTTATCCAAGGCTGTCACATCATGTGGCTGTGGATGATGTACCTCCTCCTCAACCGACCGGTAAACCTCATGAAGAGGAGTTTGATCCCGACAGCTTGAAGACATTTGTGGAGGAGCATTTGAAAGATGCTGAGATCATTGCACGCCATGTGCGGAAGTTTCTGGAGAGGATGAGAGATGCTCCAAATCAATTCTCAACGAACTCAGTTGTTATAAAAGTAAGCAATGAAATTGAGAAGATGTTGAGGATGACTGCTGAAGCCCAATCCCAATCCCAACCCCAACCCGATGGCAGCGCCAATGATGAAGAGGAGATGTCTGATAGCCAGAAGGAGTTTTGGGACCAAGCTATTAAGGTCATGGAGGAGATAACAAAGACAACAAAGGTCACTGGGGGACCATACTACAACAAGCCTATTCACTCACCCTTTTTTGTTCCATCATACAATCGATTGAGGGATGAAGAAGGACAAGACCATTTGAATGATGTTGTCCCTCCTGCTGCCCCTGTTGTTCAAGATTTTGTGGTGCCTGTTGTTCCTGCTGCTCCCGCTGCCCCTGTTGTATCGTCGTCTGTCTCTGAACCTGTTGTTTCCGAACCCCATACTAAAGTTTCTATTGTTGTACCCCCTGTTGTTGCCCCTGCTGTTTCTGGACCTCCCCGATGGATCCTGATGATGTAACCCCTGTAGCCTCTACTGTCCCAATTGGTAAGTTTTTTCAAAAGTAATCATGTCTGTGTATTATTGATTTTATGTCTGTGTGGCTTTTTAAATTACGTCTGTGTATTGTATATACTAATGTCTGTGTGTAGTTGTTACAGGAATCAATACTTCTGATGCAGCCCCCCAACTTCCTTCCCAGGTCTTGTCTGTTGTCTTTAAGTTACCTATGTTTGTGACTCCAGTTTATGAGCACTCAGTATTTGGGCCTACCACTGAGGTATCCCTTTCATTCTTTTTGTCTTTTCATATTTTGTACTCTTTTGTTTTTGAACTAATTGTGTATTTTCAATTTTGTAGGCTCTTGCTCAAACTGATGTTTCCGAAGATGGCAAACAAGATGTTGTTTCTGAAGTCCCAAGACCTATGGAAGGCTCATCACATGTTGGAATTGATGAGGTTATGAGGGATGTGTTAATGATTGCAAGGAATGTGTCGGAACGACATTCCGAGTTTTTTTGATAAGAAGAATAATGAATCTGATGTATGATTTTTGTGTATTGTTTTTGCATCTGTTGTCATTTTTTAAAATGGATGTATGGGTGTGTTTTAAAATGGATGTATGTGTGTGTGCTCTATCGTGTTATGTCTGTGTAGTTTAGAAATTTATGTCTGTGTGTCGCTTTTTAACATGTTTGTGTACTTCTTATAGAGCGTTTGTGTACTTTTAGTATGCATGTATGCGTGTTAGTATTATGCATGACTATGTATTATGTGTTTTAATGTCTGTGTAGTTTTGAATTATATATCTGTGTGTCTCTTTTTAACATGTCTGTGTACTTCTCACACAATGTATGTGTACTTTCAATATGCATGTATGTTAGTTAGTGATATGCATGAATGTGTGTTAGTTATTTACATGTATGTGTTTTTATGTGATTATTAAGTGCAAGTTGAATTGATCTCAACTAGACCCAAAAAGGATATCACTGATCCTTTCTCTAGCTCTCCTTGGCACGTAAGAGAACTACCCATCAAATCCCCATCCGAAATCCAACTTGCTATGTATAACTGGGTTGTGGGAAATTATGGGTCGAAAGAGTAAGATTTTTTTTACATTTGTTGTGTTTGTTGATATTATATTGCGATGTTTTATTTTTTGATTACATATGTGTCCTCTTTTTTTGTGTGTTTTAGGGATGTTGTATTCAAGATGGGTTCATGTCACCTTAAAAGGAGTGATTTTGCTGTGATGAAGGAAGGAGAGTACATTGACAATCAATTTATAGATGCTTGGAGTGCATTCTTGAACGAGAATGAGAAAAACAGAAGTACTGCAACTCCATTGAGGTTATTCACATCATCCAATCCTTTGGTATGTGTCCTTTTTTGTGTTGGTTGTGTTTTTGTCTTTGTTTTACATTTTTTAGATATCTTATATTTTTTTTCTTGTATACTTTGCAGGTTCTGTCTGTGGTTTATGATACTTATGATTTTGAGGAAAGACGCAGACTCTTCATTGATGGTTTGCTTGAGAACTTCAAAGCTTGTGCCTTCTTGCAGAAGTATAAGAAGAACTTCACGCATGTCAACAATGTATGGAAAAGTGATTGTGTGTCTTTTTGGCATTTTTTATGAATGTGTACTCACTACTCACTAACTGTGTGTTTTTATATATGTATTAATGCAGTATGTCTTCCCAATTATACATTCACAACTTTGGTTCATTATTGTCGTCGATGTGGGTAAATCAAAGATCCACATTATTGACAATTCTGACGCCGATGTTAGTATTGAGGATAAATATGGTGGTATCCCTGATCGGCTGGTAAGTTTTAAAATTTTCTTTATTTTTTTGTGTGTTTGTGTCTAAAATGTATGTGTGATTCGTTATATGATATGTGTGTACTCTATCATGTTATGTTTGTGTAGTATAGAACTACATGTCTGTGTATTTCTTAACTAGTGTTTGTGTATTGCTTTTAACATGTTTGTGTGTTCTTATGTTACTATGCGTGTGTGTTTGTGTTACAGAGACAAATGTTTGTCGAATTCCTAGCCTCTCAAAATATGAATGTGCGAGCTGAAGCATTCAAAGATTCTAAGAAAACTCCTGTTGATAGAATGAAGATGCCATGGAGGAATACTGAAAATGTTAAAGACTGTGGCATATATGCAATGAGGCACATGGAGACATTCAAGGGAATCAGTTTGAATGATTGGGAAGCTGGACTAAAGAAGGATGAATCAAGCAAACAAATGTTATGCTTGAGGCAATTGTATTGTCATACTTTGCTCACTCACGAGTTAAATGAGCTTAAGGACAATATTAATGCCTCCTTTGTTGCCGATTTCAACAAAGTGCGTGAAGACATGAAGATTGAGGCTAAGAAGAAGAAGGAAGAGGCTGAGAAGAAGAAGAAGCTAGAAGCGAAGATAAAATAGGATGTAGATCGGAAGAAACAAGGGGCTCAAAGGTCTAAGAAGTACTGAAAAAACAATGTCAATTTGTGGCTTTTTTAGTGTGAATCTTTTGATTTTGTGTGTGGTAGGGATGAATGATGTTTGGATTTGTTAGTTTTTTTTATAGACTCTTAGTTGGTTTCTCATGTGATGAATGTGAATTAAACACCCCAATGACCGTGTGAAATAATATGGGAAAGCTTTTACACAGTCATCAATTAATGTAATCCACATTCATTCATACCTTAAACACACAATCATATTAAAAGCTTAAACACAGTCATGTTTTTTACAATGGGATAAAAGTACATACTCAAATCTAAAATATTACATAGTCATACGAAATCACAAGACACATTCATTTTACTATGTACCACACAATCATTGTCAATGTTATACACAGTATATTAAGAAGTTTATACACACAGTCATTTACTATATACTCTACGGTCATTTACTATGTACTCCACAGTCATTTACTATGTACCCCACAGTCATACACACAGTCAAGTATTTATTTGGTACACAGTCATAATGGAAGTGATCGAGCATGAGGTGTTCATTTTTGCCCCAAATTTTGCGAGAGGAAGCTTTTAGTTGTAGATAGGTCTTGATTATTTTTGCATTATTGATACCCTGGAGTTTCATGTTTGATATTCAATTTCAATTTGTAAAACGACCTTTGTTGATTTCCGTCTGTGTATTGATTTGATTGGGAAACGAATGAAATCGGAAATGTGCAATGATGAATTTTATTCTACGTGAGATCGAAGTTGAATTTTCCGAACGGCTTGCTTTCGCACGAAATCCTTTTATCTCGCTCAAAACAGAGAAGAAGCAGTTTTGGGGGGAGAAAGAGCTTATTAAAATCGCTTCGCTCTTAACGCGCACTAGCGTGTCGTTGGATCTGGAAGATCCAATAATTATTATTTGGTCTTAGGTCTCTCTTAGAGACCCGTACGCACGTATACCGCCCTCTTTTGTAATATATCACAATTGTTTTACAAATTGACAAATATAGAATTGAAGACTAATGAGATTAATCGAGGTGAAAACCGTCGATTTATTACATCCCTGTTCCAATAGAAACATACAATGTCATCGGCCCATTTCACGCACCCCAGGATGGGTCGACTTGATGCCTGCGACGCTAAGATTTTCTTAGTGTTTGACTCACCCCGATTCCAATCTCTTTTTGCTTTTGTTTTTTGAGAATTTGTACTACCCTTAGTAATTTCTGTCCGCCTTGTAGGGCTCTTTTTCAACCCTCCTAGCCATTTTCGGCTGCCGTTTATCGGCCTCTCGGACTACCAAATTTATTTGCTACTCCGAATTCTTACCTTTTCAAAAAAAAAAAAAATGAATTTGACCAAAAAAAAACATAAAATGAAAAACAAATTTCCCCAATTTTCCGAGAGAAAAACCCGACGTGGGCTGGAAGAGAAAGCAGATCCAATTCAGTTCTCTCCTCTATCATTTGGGTGCGAACTTTGAAATGATCGAGCTTGCACTACCGAAGCTCTAATGGAGTCCAGTATTTCATAATTTTGACCATATCATCTGGCTTTTCCTGTTCCCTTCCGTCTCTAGATCTCACCATCTTCAATTGTAGCGAGCGCTCCAACTCTCTACGTCGTGACGATTGGCGAGCAAATTGAAGGTCAAATCATTGCATTAGGAACTAGTTTCTCTGGACTTGGTTGGTGATTGAGTTGGAAAATGTCAGGAGCGGCCTCGGCGCTGTTCCTTTTGGATATCAAAGGTCGGGTGTTGATTTGTCGGGATTATCGAGGCGATGTGTCTGCTATTCAAGCTGAGCGTTTCTTCACCAAGCTTATTGAGAAAGAGGTTTCCAAAAACTTTGATCCTTTTGCTTAGACTCCTATTCCCAGTCGATTTACTATAGAGAGTATAGAGTTCTGAATCTGGCTGATTTATAAGTATTCTTAGGAGCAATTACGTTGGTCTGTAAGTCTATTTGGATGGCAACCTTTTTTTCGTGTGATCTTCAGCTTCTCTGTTTGAAATACTCTGTAATTTGCATACTTTGATCATATGTTGATGTTCTGCTTCCTGAACTGAGGGGCTTGTGATGCTCCTCTCATGAGTTGAATTTTAAGTTTGTATACTCCCAATTTTAGTATTTTCATTATAGTGCTGTTCAGCTATGCTGCTTCCTTTTCCTGCCTAAGCACTCTTGATTTCACATGCTTGCTTATGCAAGCAGAAATGTAAAAACCGCTTGTGAATTGGTTATTCTACTGTGATCAATAGTTTATCCTTTTCAATTTCTTGTCCCAGATGAGCTTTTTCACTCCTCATTTTTGTGGCGCCCTGTTTGGATAAGGTGTCATTTTTCAGTCACAATATATCCAGTTCAATCTTGATAAGAAGCAGTAGGTTTGGATAAACAAATGTGGTAATGTCGTACCTAAGATGTATCTTGAATAAATATTGAAGAACTGTGCGGGGGTGTCAGATCATGTTGCTCTAAAGATCTCACAAGTGTTAATATGATTTCATACAACTCCATCTTTTTCTCTAGCCATGCTTATTATTATCATTATTCTGATGCATATCTCCAGGGGGATCCAGAGTCTCAGAATCCTGTTGTGAGTGATGATGGAGTTACATATATGTTTATACAACACAACAACATCTACTTGATGACGGCTTCCAGGCAGAATTGCAATGCTGCTAGTCTTCTTCTATTTCTGCATCGTGTAGTTGATGTACGTTTATTGATGATCAATGCTTTATGCTTGTAAATACGGTTATATATTGCTTGTATTCTATTTGTAGGGACTCTCTACATAGTTTCTGACACTTTTTTAAGAATAAAGATCTTACATATGCTGGTCCTTCACCGGGAGATATATAACTTTTGCAGGTTTTTAAGCATTACTTTGAAGAGCTAGAAGAAGAATCACTCCGGGATAACTTTGTTGTAGTGGTAAGAGGAGTTTTTTTTTTTTTTTTTTTTAATTTTTCTTGTGATTTATGTCAATATAGGTTGCAAATACTGAGAGTGTCATCCATATGCATTCTTGCAGTATGAATTACTTGATGAAATCATGGACTTTGGCTACCCCCAGTTTACTGAAGCAAAAATCCTCAGCGAGTTTATTAAAACTGATGCATACAGAATGGAGGTTACACAGAGGCCCCCTATGGCTGTTACAAATGCTGTGTCTTGGCGCAGTGAAGGGATAAGCTACAAGAAAAATGAAGTGAGTTTGCATTGTTGAAGTTTCAATCTGCTCACTGGAGTCTGGACTAGTCTTAATTAAGATTATTTTCTGGTCTAGTCTTAATTGAGATTATATTCTTTGAACAGGTATTCTTGGATGTTGTTGAAAGTGTTAATATACTTGTGAACAGCAATGGGCAAATAGTAAGATCAGATGTTGTCGGAGCATTGAAGATGAGGACATACTTAAGGTTTGTTGAATAGCTTTTGAAGATACTTTTATTTTGTAATTAACCATTGTAGACTTTCTTTTCCTTCAATAAAAACTCAGTTTTCTTTGTTATTCATCACAAAACTTTCTTGGTGCATGTGCATCAATAAACCAGAGATTTTGGATTCAAGAAGTCCACACAATCTCACTCCTCAACAATCAGCATCATCACACATGTCATATTTCTCTCTGTTTGTTTTGTTAACGTACCAGATTGTGTTGCCTGTGTCTAGACAAAATATAAACACGAAAACTTTATAGAATAGAATGATTACAATTTTTAAAATTAAATAATTTGAAAATCCCCCAACATGTGTGAGAGCCTGAGCCATGATGCATTTTCATTACTAAACTAACTTTACTGAGGTATTCTGACTGGTTTCAGTGCCTAGTGTTTGATTGTTGCCTTTAGCCTGCTAGCGAACATTTGAAGAATTGATGCAGTGTAATTTCATTATTTTTCAAATTAGTTTGAGTGGCCTAACCTTTTCCTGTTAGAATTATGCTTAGCTAGGAGCCAACTGAAGTGCATACTGTTTTGCTATCTGTTGCAGTGGTATGCCAGAGTGTAAGCTAGGATTGAATGACAGAGTGCTACTGGAAGCGCAAGGCCGTACAACCAAGGGGAAGGCTATTGATCTAGATGACATCAAGTTTCATCAGTATGATTTTTTTTTTTTTATCTTGATCTATTAATCATGTAAAATGATGCAATTTGTTAATTCATCTCGTTTATTGCACTAAATGATACTGCTACATTTTTTTTAGGTGCGTACGATTGGCTCGTTTTGAAAATGATAGGACAATATCTTTCGTACCTCCCGATGGAGCCTTTGATCTCATGACATATCGACTCAGTACTCAAGTTAATATTTCTTCAGTTCAGTTTACTATTCATTAATGCTATTATTTTAGTTCTTGGCTTTTACAAAATGATGATATTTGTGACTTGTTATATTTTCTTTAGGTGAAGCCTCTAATCTGGGTTGAAGCTCAGGTTGAAAGTCATACAAAAAGTAGGATTGAGATAACGATAAAATCTCGAAGTCAATTTAAGGAGCGAAGGTAAAGCTTATTGTAGCCCTTCACTCCTTGACCCAGTTTCTTTTTGGGCTGAATACTTTTTATGTTTAGAGCATTGAAGAGAGATCTATCTTAGGGCTTGCCGGCTTGGTATAAAATATTTTAGCCTCTGACTTTGTCTTATACTGTACGACAGTACGGCCGCAAATGTTGAGATTGAACTTCCTGTACCGTCAGATGCTACCAACCCAAACATCCGGACATCAATGGGATCTGCTTCATATGCACCTGAAAAAGATGCACTTGTTTGGAAGATAAAATCTTTTCCTGGTGGCAAGGTGGCTTTTTTGGCTTTAAAAGCTTCATCTTTCTTTCCTTCTTGTTTTTTTTCCTTAGAAAAAGGTCACTTGTATTGACTGCTGCAAGTGCACTTCATTCCGCCTATAAAAGATCTTCCATTTTTTCCTCACCTGGTTGGCAATTGGAACAATGACATAGGAATACATGATGCGAGCGGAGTTCACTCTTCCTAGCATCAGGTCTGAAGAAACAGCACCTGAGAGAAAAGCACCAATACGTGTGAAGTTTGAAATACCGTATTTTACTGTATCAGGGATCCAGGTACACAGTTGGCTACTTGTTATCCTCTCTACTTTCTAGTCAGTGATGCCGTGTAGCACCCTCAGATTGGAGATATGCATATTTGTCGCTGAGTAATAGAAAATTTTAACTCAAAATTTTGATGTGCAGGTTCGCTATTTGAAGATCATTGAAAAGAGTGGGTATCAAGCTCTCCCCTGGGTTCGATACATAACAATGGCTGGCGAATATGAACTCAGACTTATGTAAACAACATCCACAGGTGAATATGAACCAAAACTTGTCTAAAATGCGTGTGACAATCAATCCAGTTTGGTGTAAGGGAGACCGGGCAGCTTCACTTTCTCCTCCAGCTTTATTCTGTAATGTGGCATCCTTTTTGCTGCACAGGTTTTGTTATGCAACTTTTGAACACTTGCATTGCCAAATGGTTTGCTCTAATTTTACCATCATCTTCATTTAATTTCCTTGGCGAGTTTTCGTACTTTTAGTTGATTTACAACATCTTCAAACTTTCAATGTTAATGAATGTGGTTTGATATAAAATTTTCAGTCTCTTGTTTTTATTGTCGATTTTACTTGAGAGTTTTTTTAATACAGTAGTATCTACTATAACATGCATCTTTCTTTCTAAACAACCATTAATACAATTTTTCAATAGTCCTAAGAACACACCATAAGTCACATCTCACTCACTTGCTCAATTCCAGAAGTTCTAGAACACTTGGCAACACTAGCTCTGTCACCAATATGTACTTCTCCAGTTCTCCCAATGTAGACATCCAAGATTGTTCAATCATATCATTATTTGCTTATATAATAGTAGTGGTTGAATATAAATTAACAAAAAAAAATCAAATACATTTTATAATGAAAGAACTTATGTCAAAAATAAATTAGGATTTATTTGTAACTAGCTTAAACCAAGTACCATGTACGGACAAACCTAACAATTAACAAGATATATAGTTTTATATGATCCAGAGCTGGGCTACCTGTTTTCAATCACCTATAAATAAATAAGTTTTTCTACCTAATAAATTATCCATGAAATTCACATATTGTAATAAATCTATATAATATTTTGATATTTTTATTACTATATTATTATTTACCTCTTATGTTTATTTAGATATACTTCATGGACTTTTTAATAATTTTATGACCCAAATATTTTCGATACGGATCTATATTTTGGAAGATTCTCTAGAAAGTCTATTTTCGGATGGTAAATCATACGTGCAAAGAATCTATTTCAAATAGTTGGATTTGGAAACTTAATACATTCCCAAAGGTGAAAAACTTCTTATGGAAAATAGATGTAAATGGTCTCCCAACAAAAGGTAGACTAAGCAAAAAACACATACCAACCCCTCTTGGATGTTTAATGCGTAATTGTGTCAATGAAGATTCTATTCACCAAATGGTTGAATGCCCACACACCATTAAGATCACGAACAAAATCAACCCTCAGATTGGGAATGTATTACGAACCACGAACATAACTAATAAAACACTTTCCAACATCATAACTGAACTGAACACATTGGGTACACAAGACTTTATCGAACTAGCAACAATATGGTGGTGCATATGGCAGCAAAGAAATAAGCTAGCATTTCAAAAAAAACCAAATGATTTCATTCAGGATTTAGATAAATATATCCGATCTCAGATTTTGCAATGAAAGATAGCCAAAGCATGGGAAGAAGACGAAGAAAAAGTTCGGAAAATTACATATGCTGGAATATGAAGAGAAATTAGACCAAAAACTTGGAAGAAACCACAAAAGGGATGGACGAAACTCAACTTTGAAAAATCAAAACTAGAAACTGAATCTACATCGACTATTTTTGTAATACGAGATCACTCAAGAGATGTACTAAGTATAGGATGAACACGAATTAAATATGACTCTATAGTACAGATTGAAGCTTGTGCGCTAAGAGAAGGAATTAAAGAAGCAATAAAGATGGGATTACGAAAACTAGAAATGGAAGGAGACAATCTCACAGTTATTAACAAAGGATGTGGAATAGGGATAAGTCCAGTGGAAATTTATATGTTCATTGCGGATATTTGGGTGCTATTCCGCAATTTTGAGACAATTAGCATCCGACATGTGCCTAGGGAGTGTAATGTTGTGGCTGATAAAATAGCTAAAATGGGCCACGTATACGCAATCTCCCACATCACCAACTACCCAAAACTTAACGTTCTCATCCATCTGGATGCTCTAAACCAGCCCCCGTAAGGGAGCTCGTCTAATTCTTACCTATTTCAAAAAAAATAAAAAAAATCTTTTTCAAATAACCCACCTGAAACCTGCGTGACCCACCCGTTTGCCACCTTATTCTTGTTCGTTGCCTTTCCAATTGGATAATGGGCCAAACCGAATCTCAACGGCCTAAAACTTAAAGCCCAATATCATTAAGATAGAGCAGGGCCACCGGCCCAAAACCTAATCCTGCATTCCCATTTCTCACTTAGCAACAGCGGACGACGACGAAGAATTGCCCGAGCGAACATCTACCAGATTCCGATCAAAAACCCTAAAAACCTCTATTCTGAAGCTCTTTTTTGAGATCAATTCGGCGACAATGGCGACCATGCCGACGGCGAGGGGGAGGACGAAGAACATATTGAAAAGGTCCAAGCAGTATGTGGAAGAGGCCTTGTTCGACAAGCTCTTCAAAAACGGGAGCGATGAGGTGAGCGTTCGCCACGAGCTCAATGAGTTCCTCAAGTCTCGCAAGAGAGTCTACAAGTGGGAGGTTGGTGACACCATCAAGAAGCTCCGAGATCGCAAGCGCTACTTTCCTGCTCTCAAGGTTTCTACATTTCCCTCATCTAATTTGGTTTCAGAGTTTCTCTTGTTTTCGGATTACTCGGTGATTGGATTCTGATTTTATGTGTTGAGCAATGCTGAGAAGGCTCCGATTTAGATATATATGATTCCTAAAGCTCGATAATTTCCTACTTGATTGCTTTGTTTCCCGTGTGGTTTGGACGAAACGATGAAATGTGCGTAGATCCTAACCTTCATAAGCTTAGTGGATTTTGAAGTGTGTGAATCTTACGTCTTGAATGGTGATTGAATTCTAATTCTTCAGATCTTATGTGGATAGATCGCACCTAAGGATGCAATTAAAAGGGAGAGTATGGGAGATTGAGCATATCTAAATTGGGGACTAGTTATAACCATTTTGTGGACAAGTGCTAAATTTTGATTTTACTATCTTAGAAGGTCCATCATGTTACATGATGAGTGAGTTCATGTTCTCGCACAACCATATTGTACTAGCTTCAGTGACTTTAGAACTTTGTTTGCAGCTTTCAGATGCAATGGCCAAAAGGGGAATGAACATGACCGTGAGTGATCAAGCTATTCATCTAGATCTTATTGCAAAGACTCATGGTATGTCTGCTGCCGAGAATTATTTTGTTGATCTTCCAGAAACATCGAAGAACATTCAATGTTATGGTGCCCTTTTCAATTGTTACTGCAAGGATTTAATGACTGAAAAGGCAGAAGCTCTGATGGAGAAAATGAAAGAGCTTGGGCTTTCTTTGACATCAATGTCATACAACAGCTTAATGACCCTGTACACAAAAGCCGGTAACCCAGAAAAGGTGCCTGGTGTTATTCAAGAAATGAAGGCATCGGATATAATGCCCGATTCTTACACTTACAATGTATGGATGAGGGCACTGGCTGCTTCAAATGACATTCCTGGTGTTGAGAGGGTCATTGATGAGATGAAGAGAGATGGCCGTGTTGCTGCTGACTGGACAACATATAGCAATCTAGCATCTATTTATCTCAATGCTGGTTGTCCTGAAAAGGCAGAGCTGGCCCTTAAGGAGCTTGAGAAGAGAAACACGTCCCGGGAACTTTCTCCATATCAGTTTCTCATCACTTTGTATGGACGTGCTGGAAATTTGGAGGAGACTTATCGTGTGTGGCGTTCTTTCAGGCTAGCATTTCCTCAAACCCCCAATATCGGCTACTTGAATATGATCCAGGCATTGCTAAAGCTGAATGATATGCCTGGCGCTGAGAAATGCTTCAAGGAGTGGGAAAATGGATGCACAGCTTATGATATTCGAATTGCAAATACTCTCATCTCAGCTTATGTGAACGATGGTTTGCTGGAGAAAGCTGAAGAGCTCAAAGAACGAGCTAGGAGGAGAGGGGCTAAGCCGAATGCCAAGACATGGGAAATCTTCCTGAATCATCATCTCAAAAATGGAGAGATGAAATCAGCAATCAACTGTGTAGAGAGTGCGGTCTCTGTTGGTAGAGGAGACGGTAGTAAGTGGGTCCCTTCAAATGAGACCATTAGTGCCGTTCAGAAACACTTTGAGCAGGTTAAAGATGTCGATGGTGCTGAATGCTTCATTGAGACACTGAAGAAGTCTGTGGATGATGTTGGATCAGGAGTGTTTGAATCTTTGATAAGAACGTATGCAGCTGCAGGAAGGACCAGCCCTTCTTTGCGCCGAAGGTTGAAAATGGAGAACGTCGAGGTGAGTAAGGCTTGTAACGAGTTGTTGGACGTGGTTTGTAGGGATTGAGCTTGATTTGGTTTGTTTCGGGTGTGATTCGATAGAGCAGGGCAAACTTTTGGATAATTTGATGACCCTTTTCTTTATGGGTACGTTTTTTTGTTCACAAAACCATGGTTTCGCTTGTTCAGGTCCTGCAGGGCGTACTTGAATAGCCCATCTTGTAGCTCCCCTGGTTCTTTGGGGGATTGTGCCAATTCATTTGAATAATTTCAGACCCGTTGTGCTCTTTGTTGCTTAACCTGCAACGGGTTGTTTTCTCATGCAAGCAGCCTCCAAAGTACAAAATCGCACAACGGCAATGATTGCGCTATATGTATGTAGCTAAAACTTAAAATGAGATTAAAGAAGAAAACAATCCGAAGTTCAATACTCCAATTGCTTAAAAGTGGATTGTTCAATAGGATTATAGGAGGACTACACGGCTCAAGTTAGGGAAATCTGAATATCTTGGTAATAAAAAGAAGAAAAATGTAGTGGCCCATGCAGGTCTCGAACCTGCGACCTTCGCGTTATTAGCACGACGCTCTAACCAACTGAGCTAATGGGCCCTTTTGCTAATTTTGGTCTGAGTAATCATTCTCTCGGTTTCTTACCAAACATCAAATGGTTAGTTAATAATTTAATAAATTCGATTATAATAAGTCAATTTTAAAGGGAAATTATTCAAAAAAATATGTGAAGTTTTGGTATTCAATTGAGATTTTTTTTAGAAGAGAAATTGTTTTTTCAGATTTTTTTTGATAGAAGAGCTACAAACTCAAACAAGTCAAGACTAGTAATTAATCCACACCGTACACGGGGGTGTTTTATTTTTATTATCTTGTATATGAATTCACTATAATAATTATAAATATTATCATATGTCTAATTTTTTTTAAAATAGTGCATATCTTTTAGATTATAAAATGACATAATTCTCATATATCAACAAATATTTATATAAAAATATTCTATTTATATACTAATTTTTTATACATAAATAAACATATATATATATATATATCGAAGAAGAATGCAATAAGATGAGATGCATTATTAAATTTTATTAAAATTTGATAAAATCTTTTGAAGTTTAAATTAAATTGCATAAACTAATCTATATAATTAAATCAATAATTTAAAATAAAAACTAGGATTCATATAGTATTATATTTTAAGATAGAGAATATTTAATAAGATAAAAAAATAATACCAATTTATCTTGTATGTATGTTATTATGGTGTAAAATTTAATTAAATAAGAAGTATATAAATATCAAATAAAAATACTAACAAATCATTATCTTAATAAGAAATCTATCTTTTATCTCAAATATAATCAATGTGTAATCTTACAGATATATTTAGGGTAGATATATCGTCTAATATTTTTATTAATATTATTATCGGATTTTGATAATACGATAGAAAAAATATTTAATACATTATTTAATAAAAAAGATGTGACGTAAATATAGTGGTAAAACTTGCTACTAATGATGAGTTTTAGAAAATTTTAGAACAAAATTTTGAAAAGACTTTTTATTATTAATATAATATTTAATTAAATGGGTAAAAATATTTTTTTTAATAAAATATTTATGATAAATTAATATATTAATTAAATAGGTAACCATATAATAATAAGATTGAGATTTATATATATTAGGATAGAAAGCAGCTCAAAATTTAAGATAGAACTAATATTTTAATTAAATATGTATAAGATTAAGTTAAAGGTAAGATTGATAAGATAAATGTTTTTAATAGGGGGTGATGTGGCGCAATATGGTGCCCAAATTTGCTTCCGCTTTGGTATATAGTAGTAGATTAGGCTATCTGAGGTTATAAGGCCAGCCTAAATAATCATGACGAATATAAATGATCTTAAAGAATTCAAGTAGTAAGGGTTGTTGACTCAACAGGTCCATTAATTGGATTACACATAAATCTGATAAATGAAAAAAAGAAGAAGAAATAATCCTTGGAATAGTACTTGTCACGCAATGAAGGTTTTAATGAATTAATGACAATTAAATTATCACCTTCAATAGTGAGATTATTTATTTGAGATAGAGGTAAATCTAGTAGCGCATTAAGCAGTGAACATGCTTCTGATTGTAATATTGTCATAGATGGTAGTTGTAGCCGTCCAACATTTAAAATGGAACCACAATGATTTTGAAGTATAAAACCTGACGAGGTTGATCCATTATGTAGTTAAGAAACATCATAATTATGCTTGACCCAATTTGTCGGTGGTTTTATCCAGGCAGAATGATTCTTTCTTTTAGTAGCATTGATAACTAATTCATGACTGGTAGTATTGATACTGTCCCACACAATGGCGGCAGAAAACGCCAATGCTCCATGAAGTTTAGATGGATCGATTCTTGCTGGGTTAAACATTTTTGCGTTCCTGTGCGCCCAGTTAAACCACCAAAGAAATCACCAGTTGGGTACTATATTGGTTTGCTTTTAGCGTAGACCGAATATTATGGGTAAACGTATCATATGTAACCAAAGTGAACTTATAGTTTAGCAATCGTTCCATACTAGTAATCATAGGTAAGGTAAACGTACATTTAAGGAATTAATGATTTAGATTTTCATTCTGAAGATCACATAGAGAACAACGACCGGGAACACAATTATAAAACCAGCTAAGTCTATCCGTAGTTGGAAGACAATCTGCACAAGATTTCCAGAGGAAGTTGTGAATTTTTATGGGGAAGCTTCATTTTCCAAATCCAAGAATAAATATCAGCATTATTGTTAACAGAAGAGGATAGAAGTGAAGATGCAGATTGGACATAAAAATCCCCATCGACCGCAAGAATCCAGTTTAGACGATCAGCGGTATTGATACAAAGAATTCTTATTGCAATTGTTTTTATTACTCTTGAAAAATGTATAAAGTACAAAAACATATACTTATTTCAAGACTTACCCCACAAAAAAACAAGACCATATCGCTCTAAATCTTTTGTCCCCTAAATAAGTCCCAGTTTGTGTTCCATTGTCATGGATTGGTTAAATGTTCAAAATTAATATTTTTTGAATTTTGTAAAGTCCATATACAACATTTTAAAGGCAATGAGATACAAATTTGGGACTTGTTAGGGGAAATTGGGAGGGGGATACATAAATGATTCTTGTTTAATCCGTTTGTCATACTTGTTCAATGAACCTCACACACTTGTTCAGAAGGATGTTTTTCACCCTTCTCGCCCCCAAGATGGGAGTATCGATCCTTATATATAGGGACAATATTTTGGTGGGGATGGACGGAAATTAGAAGGGGTGATACATTGGTGACTCTTGTTCAATCTGTTTGTCATACTAGTTCAATGAATAACACACACTTGTTCAGAAATATGTTTTTCACCCTCCTCCCCTCCCAAATTAGAAGCATCGATCCTTATATATTGGGACGGGATTTTGGTGGCGGGGGACGAAAATTGGGAGGGGGGGGGGGTGGGCGATACATATCCGACTCTTGTTCAATCCTTTTGTCATACTTGTGCATCTTTGTTGTGAAGAAAGAAAGAAATGTTGGAAAAAGTAGTGGATTGAAAGCAAAATGCTTAAGTGAAGAAAAGGGCACCGACCGAGGATAAGTGCACATCGGGCCCAAGTTTAGTGCAAGTCGATCCAAAGTGAAAAAAAGTGTGAAAAAATCCAACAAAAAGTTTAGTGAAAAGATGAAGTGGAATGTTTAGTGAAAGTGGGTTGAAAGTTGACAAGAAGAGAAAAATTCAAAGTCTTTTGGATGAGTGAAGTTGAAAGTGGAATAATTTGGTGAGTTTGGTGAGAGACTAGAAAGTTCAATCCCCATTGTAAGCACCACAAGACCAAAGTGATTCCCACCTTGAGAAATACCAAAAGCCCCATTACAACCCGGCCGAATGGAACCTCTTTGAGGACCTCCATTGAGCCAAGTTCATATTCTTTGTGTGCATTGTAATATGCATCTCTAGGTGGAGGAATTGGTGATATTAGCTTCAATAGTAAAGCCTTTACTTGCATGTTTTATGAGTATGAGTGTTCATTTTCAAGCCTAAACACATGATGAGTGATACACATTTCCATATCCTTAAAGTGAGGCTTTGTTGCACTAGACTTTATTCCTTGAACACTTGATCATGTGTGATGACATAATCTTGCTAGCATAACTATCACTTGTGCTTACTTGAGTTTTTCATATGAGGCTTTACTTGAAGATTGTGCTTCGGTCTTGCTTACATTGTTATTGCTTGAGGACAAGCAAGTTTAAGTATGGGGTATTTTGATGTCTCTCGTTTTGGAGGTGTTTTAGTAGTTAATTTCCCTTGTGAATATGTGTTTTTCATTCCTTTCTTTGTTAGTTTCGTTCCTTCTTAGCTTAGTTCCCGGTTTTCTTTGATATTCGGAAACTATGCGAGTTTGCTTTGTTTTGTAGGTAAAATGGCAAGAATGAGGACATTTTGGAGGAGCTCATGAAGGAGCCAAGTCAAGGAATGCAAGAGCCAAGCCAAGAATGAAGAGGAACTAAAGGAAACCCAAGAAGAAGATAAGGATCGAGGCCCAGGACCGAGCACCACCACGTCGGGCCCGAGATCGTGCAGCCAGAGACCAAGACCGACGTTCCCAACGTCGGGCCCGATGTTGCCCCGTGTCGATCCAAGTCGGCAATGGAGTGGATTGTTCCCCAAGGCATATTTTTAGTAACTTTCCACATTTGCCCCTTTCTAAATTGGGAATTCTTTGGTCCCCAATCCAAGGAGGAGGATAATTAGAGGTGATTAGTGATCATTTGAGGGGGGGGGGGGGAGGAGAAGAGTTGACACACACCACACCCAAATCACTCTCTAAAGGCTCAAGGAAGACTTGGAGAGCAAGGAGAAGAGAGGAGAAGGAAGAGAAGAGGAGATCGGTGGCCTAGAGAGGAGGATTTGTGAGTTTTGTACTTTGTTTTGCTTTGATCTAGTAGAATTGAGACTTGGATCTTATTGACACTTTAGATTTGAATGCAATTGGAGTTTGATTGGATGTTGATGATTGAGATTTGCTTGATTTCCCTTTTGATTGTGTTTTTCTCTTACCATATGGAGTAGATTCCATAGTCTTGGGCTATGGGGGAATCCCCTAGCTAGGATTGGGTAGAAAACCCCAATTCCATAACCTTGAGTGCTTGATTTGTGAATCCTCTCTACATTAAGCTTCAATTCTCTTGTGGAAACAAGAGATCTAGGGCTTGTGTTTGGTAAGAGTAAGCGTGAGCAATCTCGATTCCATCACAAGTTCCTAGCATCGAAGGTGAGTGAAAACTCCCTTAGGTCGAGGTGTAGAGTGGAGGGATCCGGGGCTAGCAACCTCGATCTCACAAGGATCAAACACTTATTGGTTGAATTGGGGAAGAATATCCAAGTCTAGTTAGGGGAGGAACCCAAAATCCCAAGACCGATCTACTTATTTGTGCAAGACCGTGTTACCCAGCAAGTCGGGCCCGACATAGTGTACGTCGGTCCCGGCCAAACTCGACCTCGATCCACCCTCGGACCGAAGTGACCAGTGTCGGTCCGAGGCGATCTCCCTTGTTTTTCTTTGTTTTGCCTTTCTTTTCTCCCTTTTTAGTCTTTCGGGTACTCTCGACGCACGAACTCCCGTGTGTTCGACACCCTACCTCTTTACTACAATTGAGGTTCGGTTTTATAAATTTAAATTGTGAGACCCTCCGATCCCGGACCGATCAGAATTTTTTGGCGCCGTTGCCGGGGAGTTCTACTTGTTCGAGGTACCCACCTTTAATTGAGTCTTTGATTTGGTAGTGATTTGGGTGAGGGACTAGCCCAAACCCCTTGTTTGTTTTGATTCGGTTTTGTTTGTGTCTTTGGTTGTAGGTGTATGCAAGCTCGTTCCGTCCGAGGAACACTTGAGCTCGACTTTGTGTGTGACCCGGAGAGTATTCTAAAGCGAGCCCGAAAGAAGAAGAGGATGGCGGACCAAGCCCGAGATGAGGAGTTTGAGAGGATGAGAGCCGACATGGCTCTAATGCAACTTGAAATGGCGAACCGAGATGCCGAGGCCCGTAGAGAGAGGGAGCAAAGGATAAGGTTGGAGGCTCAAATCAACACCCAACCCCGGAATGCTAGACAATACATGCATCCGGAGTTGAAGGTGCCCGAACCGGCTATCGTCTTGCCGGAGGTGTCAAAGAATTTTGAGATCAAAACTCAATTTATCTCACTCATCAAGAGAGAGCAATTCCAAGGGAGACCGAATGAGTGCCCGATCGAGCATGTGAAGCAATTCAAAGATCTATGTGAGACCATCTTGACGGACGATGAGACACTTGAGTATGTGCTACTCAAGGCCTTCAAGTGGTCTTTGGGAGGCAAAGCTTTGCATTGGTTGGAGAGCCAAGCACCTCGTTCTATCACATCATGGAGGGCTCTCAACGACTCATTTTTGATGAAGTTCTTTCCGCCCACCAAGACGACGGAGCTTAGAAGGAAGATTGCTAACTTTCAACAAGGAGCTCATGAGCCACTTTTCGAGGCATGGGACCGATTCAAAGAGATGTTAAGGGCGTGTCCGACACATGGTCAACAACCTTATGTCCTTCAAGACATTTTCTTCCAAGGAATCAACCCCGCCACCAAGGATAAATTGAACCTCCATACCGATTGTGGGTTCATTGACTTGCCTCCGGAGCAAGCGTGGGAGTTGCTAGACAAGCTCTCGGATTATGAAGCCATGTATGGAGTCAATCAAGTGAGCAAAGAAGTGAGAGTCCATGGAGAAGGTCCGAGGAGGCTCTACGATCCCAAGAGTGAAGAGGTGGACAAAGATGTGAAGATCCAATTCTTGGAGGATGAGTTGAACAAGATAAGGAGGAAGATGGGTCATCTCCAACAAAACACAAGAGCTTGTGAAGAGTGTGGTTCTTTGAAGCATGGAGCCCAAGAGTGCCCAAATGAGCGCCAAGTCCGATTGGCAGAGCAAATTGAGGAGGCCAACTATGTTCAAAGAAACTATGGAGGGAGAGCCAATTTCAACAATGGAGGAAGGTGGAACCAAGGCCAAGCTAGTGGCTACAACAACAACTTCAACCAAACCGAGCCAAGGGCCCAACCACCACCATACCGACCTCCCGGATTCTATGAGCAAACACCACAATAGGCTCAAGATTTGAAGAATCAAGTCACCAACATAGAGACCCAATTCAAGGAGTTTGGTGTGTGGAGAAGACAAGTGGACAACCAATTTGTTCACATGGTGAATCAACTTCCAAGAGAGGAAGGGAGACTCCCGGGCCGACCCGAGGAGAATCCCCGTGCCCAACAACAACAAAACGAAGTTCGTGCCATAGGATTAAGGAGTGGACGGAGTTTGCCCGAGCCACAAGTTCCAAGAACAAGAGAAGAGAGTCGGACCGAGGTTCCCAGCACCTCGGGCCCGACGTGCCCAGACATCGATCCGGTAGATGGAGGACGTCCCCTGAAGTGGACCGGGATACCCAGCAACTCGGGCCCGACTTGCCCTGAAGGTGGCTCGACGTGCCCAGAAATCCCCTGCCCCCGGTCCGAGATGCTTGACGTCGGTCCCGACGTTGATCCTAAGTCGGTCCAGGCTGAGATCGTTGAGAAAGAGAAAGATCGATCCAAGGAGGTGGATCCAAGCAAGAAGCAAGGTGTCACCACTCTTCCATATCCTATGAAGAAGCCCAAGGAGATTGTTGAGGGCAAGTTCAAGCGGTTCTTAAAGCTTTTGCAAGGCTTGAACATCACTATTCCATTCACCGATGCTCTAAGTGAGATGCCATCCTATGCAAAGTTCTTGAAGGAAATCTTGAGCAAGAAGAGGTCAATTGTTGAGATGCAAGATGAGGTGAAGATATTGGAGCTACCTCAAAAGCTAGGTGATCCCGGAAGATTTGCCATCACCGTAGGGATTGGATCCCAGCAATTCAAGGCTCTTTGTGATTTAGGAGCAAGCATATCGGTTATGCCCATGAGCATATGGAGAAGGGCTAACCTCGGAGATATGGAACCGGTTGATATGAGTCTTACTATGGCCGATGGTTCATCAACAAAGGCCACCGGAATTTTAGATGACGTCCCGGTTCGAGTTGGAAGATATTTTGTGCCCGATGATTTTGTGATCTTAGACATGAAAGAGGATCCGATGGTGCCCATTATTCTCGGAAGGCCGTTTCTAGCTACGGCGGGTGCCAAGTTTGATGTGAGGAATGGGAAGGTCACTTTCGAGATTGGCGAGGAAAAAGTTGAGTTCCATTTCAACAAGGCCCTTAATGAACCGGATGCATTGGCGATTTTGAAACTAGAAGAAAGTGCCAAGCGCAAGAGAGAGGAGTTGGAATCCACAAGAGAGGAAGTACCATTGAGAGGCCATGCCATGGTCAATGTTCAAGTCCATGAAGAGTCAAGGGATGGAGATAGCCCAGCAAGAAGCCATGAAGAGTATCCTAATCTATATCCTTTTGATGTGGGAGACTCTTACATTTGTCTAAGTGATTTGAAAGAGGATCTAGAGGATGATTACCTTTGCTTGAGTGATGTGCAAGAAGATTTGAGTTATGATGTCATTGAGTCCTCTAGAAATTCTTTAGACTTTTGTGATGTAGGTAATGAAGAGCAAGTTGAGAAGATGCAAGAGATACCCACCTACACTTTGGAAGAGAAGAATGATGGAGAATTTGGAGGCCACTCTTTCATCAAACACAAATGGTGGCACTTCGGTTATGAGGAGAATGGAGATGCATATGACAAGGAGGATCAATTCACCGTGTTTCACCCTCCTTGAAGGGTAGAGGTTAGAAGTCAAGCTAGTGACTTAAAAGAAGCGCTCCTCGGGAGGCAACCCGGGTTTAGTAGATTCATTTTCGTAGTTTCCAGTTTGTTTTTCTTTGCCTTAGCTTAGATTCTTCCTAATCTCTTCTTTAGCATGTATTTTGTGGATATATGTGTTATGTGAGCTTGATGATCATGTGTGGTATTTGTGGAAATGATGCAATGACTTGTGGGTAGAAAATACTAAGCCGAGGGAATTTTAGGAACCAAAACCGGGTAGGACCGAGGTACCCAGTACCTTGGGCCCGAGGTCCTAACGTCGGTCCAAGCTAGCCGACCCATTTTGGACTTGATTTTGATGGAAATTCCTATTTTACCCTTCTGACCTACCTTTGTCTTCTACCCCATTTAAGCCCCCTTTCCCTTACCTAACACCCATTACCTCCATAACTACCTTCCCAAAATACTAATCCCTTCAAAAACTCCAAATTCGATCCCCATCTCCCACCATACTCGAACCTCAAGCAATATCACCCACAAAAACTCGATCCAACCCCTAGCATCCTTAAACCTTGAACCAAAAGCCAAAAATCTTACCCAAATCCCATAGATCTTCATCCCTCTTCTAGATCTAGAAGAGAAATTTGGGTTCTAAGAAGTTGTTTGCTAGAAGTCTTTGATTCTTCATATTTGGTATGTGAATCTCAATCTCTACTTGATTCTTTGTGAATTTCATGCTTACATTGCTAGATTTGAGATATGCCATGATTGAGTGAGCTTAGACCTTAAGCATCCATGGTGATTTGCATGCATTGGGAAGTTTGTGCTTAATTGTTGCTAAATCCCACTTAGAACTTCGATTGGTGATGAGAAATGGTTGATTTTGGATTTTAGGAGCATGATAGAGTGTTTTATGGGTGATCCAAGTAGAGAAGTCGGAATATGGTCGGACCGAGGTACCCAGAACCTCGGACCGATGTTGCATGTCGGTCCACAGACTCGGACCGAGGTTGACAACCTCGGACCCGATGTCTTTTGCACGTCGATCCTATGCTTTTTGAGTTTCTCTTGTGTGAACTTTGGGATTCATGAGCTTGAATGTTGGTTATAGCATGTTTATCATGATGTATCTTGTAGCTTGACCATTGATATGTGATCCTTTTTTCATGCATGATTGGATTTTGTGAAGTGAGTGTGTTAAGAGCAAGTATGGGGTCATCTCTTTGCATGATGAATTGTTTGTAGTGGAAGTTTGTGCTCTTGTTGTGATTGTATAGATTTTATCTTGAAGTTCTTTGTGTTGATTGTGTGTAGGTACCATGTCTACCCGAGCATCTTCTTCAAGGATGGAGAAAGCAACTAGAAAGTCCAAGAGGGTCCAAAGGATGGACGATGTGCGCTTTGAGGATGAGGATGTGGCTAGAGAGTATGAGCGACTCATGGGTCTATCTCACCACATTCGGTGGTTAGATTGGGAGTCTATTCGAAAGATGTGCATGGAGGAGGCTCTTATTCGGTGCTATTCTCATATTGGGCTCAATGTCTTGCTTAGGTGGAACAACACTCACTATCCCGCCTTGACGTCCGAGTTCATGGCGACTTTCAGTTGCACCTATGAGGGAGTCGAGAGTGAAGGCATGATTTCCTTCCAAATGGGCAACGAATTGCATGAGGTGTCTCTTCGGGACATGGCACATTACTTTGGCTTCCCTTTCCCGAGAGATGAGGCCTATGTTGACAACGAGAAGGTGGACTAACTTTGGAGGTTTGTAGCCGGAAGACGTGAGATGAGGAAAGGAGCATCGACTAATGAGATAGCAAACCCACTCTTCCGAGTCATGATCCGAGCCTTGGGTTGTTCTATCTTTGCTAGGCATGAATTGAGCAAGCCAATGAAGGAGGAGGCCATGCTACTCTATGAGATGTTGTTTGAGAATGAGAAGCCAATGAACCTTGCATGGGAATGGGTGAAGATGGTGAGGGACTTCCAAAGTTCTTCATGGATCTACTTCGGAGGCATGATAGCCGTGTTGGCTCATCGTCTTGAGGTGGACTTGTCTACCTACACGCCGGCCCCTAATGGTGTGGAACTCATGGACCTAAAATACTTCAAGAAGGCCAACATCATCAAAGAGAAGCAAGTGACCGGTGCCACCACACACCTAGCTCCACACTCCAACTTTGACAATGTGCACATACCTTTGGGGCCACGTCTCTTCAATCTCACGAGATACTACAATTGGTTCCAAGTATGGACGGGAAAGGTGAATCCTTTTGGAGAGCCGGAAGGGACGCTTGAGGTTAGGAGATAACCACAACACATCCGCTTTACTTCTCCTCAAGTTTCCCCGGACACCGAAGAAGAGGAGCCTAACCAATATGAGTTCGTGAGAAGAGATGACATGGATGTGGACTTGCCTAGAGATGAAGAAGAAGAAGAAGATTGTGGTTACCACAATTTGCTCACCGACCACGCACCAACACTCTTGGACCGAGGTACAAGCAACGTCGGGCCCGACATCCACCAACGTCGGTCCCGACATCCACCAACGTCGGTCCGATGCATACTTGCCCGATCCGGTCCCGAGCCGATTTGAGAGGGGTGAGGGAAGTGGAGCACATCAAGCCCCACCAAGCTATGGAGGGTATGAGGGGTATGCCCAATGGTATGGGCCCGGAATGGTGTTCCCCGAGCCAAATCAATCGGTGGACATGAACTTCTTGGCCAACCAAATGGCACATCTCCAACTTCAACAATCAACAATGCTTCAAGAGGCACACCACATCAACCTTCAACAACAAAACCTCAACTTCCAACAACAACAACTTTTTCAACACCAAGAAGACTTCCAAGTGCAATTTGATGAGGTGAACCGCAACATGGCCTACATGAGACGTGATGTGGATGACTTGCGAGCGGCCGAGGACCAAAGATGGAGCGTCCAAGAGAGTTTCAATGAGTGGATGACCGGGAACTTCTCTTCCCGTGAAGATCAACGGATGCATCCCGCCCCACAAATCCAACCGCCAAGTCAAGACCCTTTCCACGATCAAGTGTACGAGCGAGAGCGGCACGCCCGGCTCCAAAGGAGACAACGCCATGGCCACCCTCCAAACTAAGCCTCAAAAAGCCATTCAAGAATAAGGAAAATTGTGAGCTTTCTCTACTCTTCTCTTTACTTTTGAGTTTTGATTTCTTTTGATGAGGACATCAAAATTTTAAGTATGGGGTGTGTTAGTAGCTCATAGTTCCATTTGTAGTTTCAAGTGTTTGTGTTTGTCTTGTTTATGGGATGTTTCATTTTTGGATAGTGGTATGATGAATGATGTGATGATTTGATGATTGAATTTGATGGTATGAATGGATGAGTTTGTTTTGTGTTTGAGAAAAGTTTTGCAAAAATCCATAAAAATTCGAAAAATTGTGTTGAAAAGAACAAAAAGATTTTGTTTTTGGACTAGGAATTCCCATCTTAGATGTCCATATGAAGGCTAATGATGATGTGAGCATGTAAAGTCGTTTGCATATTTTTGGATAGTTTAGCCTCTAAATGGATGTTGTTTTTGATGTGATATGATGTCTTGCATGGTTTTATTGAGCGAATGAGTTCTTGGATGAGTTTTGATGCAACTAAGCTAGAGTGAACCTTGTGAGATTATTTTTGGCCATTTTAGGGATGCTTGTTCATATTGCATATCCCTCATTTTCTTGTGTGAATTAGCTCATGCATGCTTAGTAAAACTTGTTATTGAGGTGTTTATCTATTTTCCAAGACCAATATGAGATTTGTTCTATGCTTTGTCACATTGATTTGAACTTTGTTTCATTTAGTCACAAAATGTTCCATATCCTACCTTGAAGATAAACCGTTGTTTGTAGCCCCGTTTTAGCCTTAGACCTTTGTTTGAAACTCCTCAAAAATATGATTCCTAGCCTATATGACTTGACCCTTATGGGATTGGACTTTAGTGAGAGTTTTGGAAGAATATTTGGAGAGTTGAGATTCTCTTTGGTGAAGGGCATGAAATGGAGTTATAAACCAAATGGGTAGTGCATCTTTGTTGTGAAGAAAGAAAGAAATGGGGAAAAAGTAGTGGATTGAAAGCAAAATGCTTAAGTGAAGAAAAGGGCACCGACCGAGGATAAGTGCACATCGGGCCCAAGTTTAGTGCAAGTCGATCCAAAGTGAAAAAAAGTGTGAAAAAATCCAACAAAAAGTTTAGTGAAAAGATGAAGTGGAATGTTTAGTGAAAGTGGGTTGAAAGTTGACAAGAAGAGAAAAATTCAAAGTCTTTTGGATGAGTGAAGTTGAAAGTGGAATAATTTGGTGAGTTTGGTGAGAGACTAGAAAGTTCAATCCCCATTGTAAGCACCACAAGACCAAAGTGATTCCCACCTTGAGAAATACCAAAAGCCCCATTACAACCCGGCCGAATGGAACCTCTTTGAGGACCTCCATTGAGCCAAGTTCATATTCTTTGTGTGCATTGTAATAGGCATCTCTAGGTGGAGGAATTGGTGATATTAGCTTCAATAGTAAAGACTTTACTTGCATGTTTTATGAGTATGAGTGTTCATTTTCAAGCCTAAACACATGATGAGTGATACACATTTCCATATCCTTAAAGTGAGGCTTTGTTGCACTAGACTTTATTCCTTGAACACTTGATCATGTGTGATGACATAATCTTGCTAGCATAACTATCACTTGTGCTTACTTGAGTTTTTCATACGAGGCTTTACTTGAAGATTGTGCTTCGGTCTTTCTTACATTGTTATTGCTTGAGGACAAGCAAGTTTAAGTTTGGGGTATTTTGATGTCTCTCGTTTTGGAGGTGTTTTAGTAGTTAATTTCCCTTGTGAATATGTGTTTTTCATTCCTTTCTTTGTTAGTTTCGTTCCTTCTTAGCTTAGTTCCCGGTTTTCTTTGATATTCGGAAACTATGCGAGTTTGCTTTGTTTTGTAGGTAAAATGGCAAGAATGAGGACATTTTGGAGGAGCTCATGGAGGAGCCAAGTCAAGGAATGCAAGAGCCAAGCCAAGAATGAAGAGGAACGAAAGGAAACCCACGAAGAAGATAAGGATCGAGGCCCAGGACCGAGCACCACCACGTCGGGCCCGAGATCGAGCAGCCAGAGACCAAGACCGACGTTCCCAACGTCGGGCCCGATGTTGCCCCGTGTCGATCCAAGTCGGCAATGGAGTGGATTGTTCCCCAAGGCATATTTTTAGTAACTTTCCACATTTGCCCCTTTCTAAATTGGGAATTCCTTGGTCCCCAATCCAAGGAGGAGGATAATTAGAGGTGATTAGTGATCATTTGAGGGGGGGGGGGGGGGGGAGGAGAAGAGTTGACACACACCACACCCAAATCACTCTCTAAAGGCTCAAGGAAGACTTGGAGAGCAAGGAGAAGAGAGGAGAAGGAAGAGAAGAGGAGATCGGTGGCCTAGAGAGGAGGATTTGTGAGTTTTGTACTTTGTTATGCTTTGATCTAGTAGAATTGAGACTTGGATCTTATTGACACTTTAGATTTGAATGCAATTGGAGTTTGATTGGATGTTGATGATTGAGATTTGCTTGATTTCCCTTTTGATTGTGTTTTTCTCTTACCATATGGAGTAGATTCCATAGTCTTGGGCTATGGGGGAATCCCCTAGCTAGGATTGGGTAGAAAACCCCAATTCCATAGCCTTGAGTGCTTGATTTGTGAATCCTCTCTACATTAAGCTTCAATTCTCTTGTGGAAACAAGAGATCTAGGGCTTGTGTTTGGTAAGAGTAAGCGTGAGCAATCTCGATTCCATCACAAGTTCCTAGCATCGAAGGTGAGTGAAAACTCCCTTAGGTCGAGGTGTAGAGTGGAGGGATCCGGGGCTAGCAACCTCGATCTCACAAGGATCAAACACTTATTGGTTGAATTGGGGAAGGATATCCAAGTCTAGTTAGGGGAGGAACCCAAAATCCCAAGACCGATCTACTTATTTGTGCAAGACCGAGTTACCCAGCAAGTCGGGCCCGACATAGTGTACGTCGGTCCCGGTCAAACTCGACCTCGATCCACCCTCGGACCGAAGTGACCAGTGTCGGTCCGAGGCGATCTCCCTTGTTTTTCTTTGTTTTGCCTTTCTTTTCTCCCTTTTTAGTCTTTCGGGTACTCTCGACGCACGAACTCCCTTGTGTTCGACACCCTACCTCTTTACTAAAATTGAGGTTCGGTTTTATAAATTTAAATTGTGAGACCCTCCGATCCCGGACCGATCAGAATTTTTTGGCGCCGTTGCCGGGGAGTTCTACTTGTTCGAGGTACCCACCTTTAATTGAGTCTTTGATTTGGTAGTGATTTGGGTGAGGGACTAGCCCAAACCCCTTGTTTGTTTTGATTCGGTTTTGTTTGTGTCTTTGGTTGTAGGTGTATGCAAGCTCGTTCCGTCCGAGGAACACTTGAGCTCGACTTTGTGTGTGACCCGGAGAGTATTCTAAAGCAAGCCCGAAAGAAGTAGAGGATGGCGGACCAAGCCCGAGATGAGGAGTTTGAGAGGATGAGAGCCGACATGGCTCGAATGCAACTTGAAATGGCGAACCGAGATGCCGAGGCCCGTAGAGAGAGGGAGCAAAGGATAAGGTTGGAGGCTCAAATCAACACCCAACCCCGGAATGCTAGACAATACATGCATCCGGAGTTGAAGGTGCCCGAACCGGCTATCATCTTGTCGGTGGTGTCAAAGAATTTTGAGATCAAAACTCAATTTATCTCACTCATCAAAAGAGAGCAATTCCAAGGGAGACCGAATGAGTGCCCGATCGAGCATGTGAAGCAATTCAAAGATCTATGTGAGACCATCTCGACGAACGATGAGACACTTGAGTATGTGCTACTCAAGGCCTTCAAGTGGTCTTTGGGAGGCAAAGCTTTACATTGGTTGGAGAGCCAAGCACCTCGTTCTATCACATCATGGAGGGCTCTCAACGACTCATTTTTGATGAAGTTCTTTCCGCCCAACAAGACGAAGGAGCTTAGAAGGAAGATTGCTAACTTTCAACAAGGAGCTCATGAGCCACTTTTCGAGGCATGGGACCGATTCAAAGAGATGTTAAGGGCGTGTCCGACACATGGTCAACAACCTTATGTCCTTCAAGACATTTTCTTCCAAGGAATCAACCCCGCCACCAAGGATAAATCGAACCTCCATACCGATTGTTGGTTCATTGACTTGCCTCCGGAGCAAGCGTGGGAGTTGCTACACAAGCTCTCGGATTATGAAGCCATGTATGGAGTCAATCAAGTGAGCAAAGAAGTGAGAGTCCATGGAGAAGGTCCGAGGAGGCTCTACGATCCCAAGAGTGAAGAGGTGGACAAAGATGTGAAGATCCAATTCTTGGAGGATGAGTTGAATAAGATGAGGAGGAAGATGGGTCATCTCCAACAAAACACAAGAGCTTGTGAAGAGTGTGGTTCTTTGAAGCATGGAGCCCAAGAGTGCCCAAATGAGCGCCAAGTCCGATTGGCCGAGCAAATTGAGGAGGCCAACTATGTTCAAAGAAACTATGGAGGGAGAGCCAATTTCAACAATGGAGGAAGGTGGAACCAAGGCCAAGCTAGTGGCTACAACAACAACTTCAACCAAACCGAGCCAAGGGCCCAACCACCACCATACCGACCTCCCGGATTCTATGAGCAAACACCACAATAGGCTCAAGATTTGAAGAATCAAGTCACCAACATAGAGACCCAATTCAAGGAGTTTGGTGTGTGGAGAAGACAAGTGGACAACCAATTTGTTCACATGGCGAATCAACTTCCAAGAGAGGAAGGGAGACTCCCGGGCCGACCCGAGGAGAATCCCCGTGCCCAACAACAACAAAACGAAGTTCGTGCCATAGGATTAAGGAGTGGACGGAGTTTGCCCGAGCCACAAGTTCCAAGAACAAGAGAAGAGAGTCGGACCGAGGTTCCCAGCACCTCGGGCCCGACGTGCCCAGACATCGATCCGGTAGATGGAGGACGTCCCCTGAAGTGGACCGAGATACCCAGCAACTCGGGCCCGACTTGCCCTGAAGGTG
This sequence comes from Polygonum maritimum, assembly GCA_963924305.1. Lineage (NCBI taxonomy): Eukaryota > Viridiplantae > Streptophyta > Magnoliopsida > Caryophyllales > Polygonaceae > Polygonum > Polygonum maritimum. Next base: position 12,574,683 of record OZ002728.1, read on the forward strand.
GCTCGACGTGCCCAGAAATCCCCTGCCCCCGGTCCGAGATGCTTGAAGTCGGTCCCGACGTCGATCCTAAGTCGGTCCAGGCTGAGATCGTTGAGAAAGAGAAAGATCGATCCAAGGAGGTGGATCCAAGCAAGAAGCAAGGTGTCACCACTCTTCCATATCCTATGAAGAAGCCCAAGGAGATTGTTGAGGGCAAGTTCAAGCGGTTCTTAAAGCTTTTGCAAGGCTTGAACATCACTATTCCATTCACCGATGCTCTAAGTGAGATGCCATCCTATGCAAAGTTCTTGAAGGAAATCTTGAGCAAGAAGAGGTCAATTGTTGAGATGCAAGATGAGGTGAAGATATTGGAGCTAGCTCAAAAGCTAGGTGATCCCGGAAGATTTGCCATCACCGTAGGGATTGGATCCCAGCAATTCAAGGCTCTTTGTGATTTAGGAGCAAGCATATCGGTTATGCCCATGAGCATATGGAGAAGGGCTAACCTCGGAGATATGGAACCGGTTGATATGAGTCTTACTATGGCCGATGGTTCATCAACAAAGGCCACCGGAATTTTAGATGACGTCCCGGTTCGAGTTGGAAGATATTTTGTGCCCAATGATTTTGTGATCTTAGACATGAAAGAGGATCCGATGGGACCCATTATTCTCGGAAGGCCGTTTCTAGCTACGGCGGGTGCCAAGTTTGATGTGAGGAATGGGAAGGTCACTTTCGAGATTGGCGAGGAAAAAGTGGAGTTCCATTTCAACAAGGCCCTTAATGAACCGGATGCATTGGCGATTTTGAAACTAGAAGAAAGTGCCAAGCGCAAGAGAGAGGAGTTGGAATCCACAAGAGAGGAAGTACCATTGAGAGGCCATGCCATGGTCAATGTTCAAGTCCATGAAGAGTCAAGGGATGGAGATAGCCCAGCAAGAAGCCATGAAGAGTATCCTAATCTATATCCTTTTGATGTGGGAGACTCTTACATTTGTCTAAGTGATTAGAAAGAGGATCTAGAGGATGATTACCTTTGCTTGAGTGATGTGCAAGAAGATTTGAGTTATGATGTCATTGAGTCCTCTAGAAATTCTTTAGACTTTTGTGATGTAGGTAATGAAGAGCAAGTTGAGAAGATGCAAGAGATACCCACCTACACTTTGGAAGAGAAGAATGATGGACAATTTGGAGGCCACTCTTTCATCAAACACAAATGGTGGCACTTCGGTTATGAGGAGAATGGAGATGCATATGACAAGGAGGATCAATTCACCGTGTTTCACCCTCCTTGAAGGGTAGAGGTTAGAAGTCAAGCTAGTGACTTAAAAGAAGCGCTCCTCGGGAGGCAACCCGGGTTTAGTAGATTCATTTTCGTAGTTTCCAGTTTGTTTTTCTTTGCCTTAGCTTAGATTCTTCCTAATCTCTTCTTTAACATGTATTTTGTGGATATATGTGTTATGTGAGCTTGATGATCATGTGTGGTATTTGTGGAAATGATGCAATGACTTGTGGGTAGAAAATACTAAGCCGAGGGAATTTTAGGAACCAAAACCGGGTAGGACCGAGGTACCCAGTACCTCGGGCCCGAGGTCCTAACGTCGGTCCAAGCTAGCCGACCCATTTTGGACTTGATTTTGATGGAAATTCCTATTTTACCCTTCTGACCTACCTTTGTCTTCTACCCCATTTAAGCCCCCTTTCCCTTACCTAACACCCATTACCTCCATAACTACCTTCCCAAAATACTAATCCCTTCAAAAACTCCAAATTCGATCCCCATCTCCCACCATACTCGAACCTCAAGCAATATCACCCACAAAATCTCGATCCAACCCCTAGCATCCTTAAACCTTGAACCAAAAGCCAAAAATCCTACCCAAATCCCATAGATCTTCATCCCTCTTCTAGATCTAGAAGAGAAATTTGGGTTCTAAGAAGTTGTTTGCTAGAAGTCTTTGATTCTTCATATTTGGTATGTGAATCTCAATCTCTACTTGATTCTTTGTGAATTTCATGCTTACATTGCTAGATTTGAGATATGCCATGATCCGAGCCATGATCCGAGCCTTGGGTTGTTCTATCTTTGCTAGGCATGAATTGAGCAAGCCAATGAAGGAGGAGGCCATGCTACTCTATGAGATGTTGTTTGAGAATGAGAAGCCAATGAACCTTGCATGGGAATGGGTGAAGATGGTGAGGGACTTCCAAAGTTCTTCATGGATCTACTTCGGAGGCATGATAGCCGTGTTGGCTCATCGTCTTGAGGTGGACTTGTCTACCTACACGCCGGCCCCTAATGGTGTGGAACTCATGGACCTAAAATACTTCAAGAAGGCCAACATCATCAAAGAGAAGCAAGTGACCGGTGCCACCACACACCTAGCTCCACACTCCAACTTTGACAATGTGCACATACCTTTGGGGCCACGTCTCTTCAATCTCACGAGATACTACAATTGGTTCCAAGTATGAACGGGAAAGGTGAATCCTTTTGGAGAGCCGGAAGGGACGCTTGAGGTTAGGAGACAACCACAACACATCCGCTTTACTTCTCCTCAAGTTTCCCCGGACACCGAAGAAGAGGAGCCTAACCAATATGAGTTCGTGAGAAGAGATGACATGGATGTGGACTTGCCTAGAGATGAAGAAGAAGAAGAAGATTGTGGTTACCACAATTTGCTCACCGACCACGCACCAACACTCTTGGACCGAGGTACAAGCAACGTCGGGCCCGACATCCATCAACGTCGGTCCCGACATCCACCAACTGGCAAGAATGAGGACATTTTGGAGGAGCTCATGAAGGAGCCAAGTCAAGGAATGCAAGAGCCAAGCCAAGAATGAAGAGGAACGAAAGGAAACCCAAGAAGAAGATAAGGATCGAGGCCCAGGACCGAGCACCACCACGTCGGGCCCGAGATCGAGCAGCCAGAGACCAAGACCGACGTTCCCAACGTCGGGCCCGATGTTGCCCCGTGTCGATCGAAGTCGGCAATGGAGTGGATTGTTCCCCAAGGCATATTTTTAGTAACTTTCCACATTTGCCCCTTTCTAAATTGGGAATTCTTTGGTCCCCAATCCAAGGAGGAGGATAATTAGAGGTGATTAGTGATCATTTGAGGGGGGGGGGGAGGAGAAGAGTTGACACACACCACACCCAAATCACTCTCTAAAGGCTCAAGGAAGACTTGGAGAGCAAGGAGAAGAGAGGAGAAGGAAGAGAAGAGGAGATCGGTGGCCTAGAGAGGAGGATTTGTGAGTTTTGTACTTTGTTTTGCTTTGATCTAGTAGAATTGAGATTTGGATCTTATTGACACTTTAGATTTGAATGCAATTGGAGTTTGATTGGATGTTGATGATTGAGATTTGCTTGATTTCCCTTTTGATTGTGTTTTTCTCTTACCATATGGAGTAGATTCCATAGTCTTGGGCTTTGGGGGAATCCCCTAGCTAGGATTGGGTAGAAAACCCCAATTCCATAGCCTTGAGTGCTTGATTTGTGAATCCTCTCTACATTAAGCTTCAATTCTCTTGTGGAAACAAGAGATCTAGGGCTTGTGTTTGGTAAGAGTAAGCGTGAGCAATCTCGATTCCATCACAAGTTCCTAGCATCGAAGGTGAGTGAAAAATCCCTTAGGTCGAGGTGTAGAGTGGAGGGATCCGGGGCTAGCAACCTCGATCTCACAAGGATTAAACACTTATTGGTTGAATTGGGGAAGAATATCCAAGTCTAGTTAGGGGAGGAACCCAAAATCCCAAGACCGATCTACTTATTTGTGCAAGACCGAGTTACCCAGCAAGTCGGGCCCGACATAGTGTACGTCGGTCCCGGCCAAACTCGACCTCGATCCACCCTCGGACCGAAGTGACCAGTGTCGGTCCGAGGCGATCTCCCTTGTTTTTCTTTGTTTTGCCTTTCTTTTCTCCCTTTTTAGTCTTTCGGGTACTCTCGACGCACGAACTCCCGTGTGTTCGACACCCTACCTCTTTACTACAATTGAGGTTCGGTTTTATAAATTTAAATTGTGAGACCCTCCGATCCCGGACCGATCAGGGGGATACATAAGTGACTCTTGTTCATTCCGTTTGTCATATTCCACACACACTTCTTCAGAAGGATGTTTTTCACCGTTCTCCCCTCCCAAATTTGAAGCATTGATCCTTATATATGTGAACGGGATTTGGTTGGGGGGCGGAAATTGGGAGGGTGGATACATAGGTGACTCTTGTTCAATCCGCTTGCCATACTTGTTTAAGGAACCACACACACTTGTTCAGAAGGGTGTTTTGAACCCTCCCTCCCTCCCAAATTGGAAGCATGCTTATATATAGGGACTGAAATTGGGGGTGATACATAGGTGACTCTTGTTCATGCCATTTGCGATACTTATTCAAGGAACCGCACATAGTTGTTCAATAAGATATTTTTCACAGGCTTGTACATAGTTATTCAACCTTTTCTTGCTTATTTGTTCATACTCAAATGAGAACTTGTTTAACTCGTCGAGGTTGTGGGAAACCCTTCTCTCCTCCCAAAAGGGAAGCATGATTATATATAGGGACGGGATTTGGGAGTGGATATATAGGTGACTCTTGCTCATGTCGTTTGCAATGCTTATTCAAGGAACCACACATAGTTGTTCAGTATGATGTTTTTCACACGTTGTACGTAGTAATTTAACCCTTTCATGCTTACTTTTATAATTAAGGAGTTTTTTTTATTAAGAAGACACGTTAAAAAAATCCACTTCCCTTTAAATTTTATCCTATTATGTACTGTCAAATCTCACCATTGATTTAATTTGATCCAACGTCTCCCCTTGTACCACATGTTGTACTGTAAAAGGTATCTCTCCTGAGCGTAATAAAGGGATACCCTTATAGAGAAACCTCAACAGGGGGATTATGGATCAAGCGTGGAATATTTATTATTCTGATGATCGAGAATCAATACTTTATTATTGAAATCTTAGTGGGTTGAAGGTAAGTAAACTAGATAAAAGCTTTTTTTATATATTGCTCTCATGTATGTATATAATTTATTGGAACCGCAGTAGAAAAAACAAGACAATCTTCTAAGAGAATCAGGAAATAGATGCATAATAACCATTGGATCTTCCAGACCCAACGACGCGGTAGCGCGCGCGTGGAACGCGCGTGGAAGCGCGTTAATTCACGATTTTAATAAGCTCTTTCTCCCCCAAAAACTGCTTCTTCTCTGTTTTGAGCAAGAGAAAGGATTTCGTGCGAAAGCAAGCCGTTCAAAAAATTCAACTTCGATTTCACATAGAATAATCTAATCACTGCACATTTCCGATTTCATACGTTGTTTTAAATCTCGCAAAAATGAATTCAAATTCAGTTTTGACATCGTTTCCCAACCAAATCAATGCACAGACGGAATCGACAGAGATCGTTTTACAATTGAAATTGAATATCAAACATGAAACTCAAAGGTATCAACAATGCATAAAATCAAGACCTACAACTAAAGCTTCCTCTCGCAAAATTTGAGACAAAATGAACACCTCATGCTCACTTTCATTATGACCGTGTACCAAATGAATATTTGACTGTGTGCTATAAACTTCTTAATAGACTGTGTATAACATTGACAATGACTGTGGGGTACATAGTAAATATATGTGCCTTGTGATTTCGTATGGCTATGTAGTATATTAGATTTGAGTATGTACTTTGATTCCAGTGTAAAAAACATGACTAAGCATAAAAATATTTGGTGACTGTGTATAAAATTTTAATATGACTGTGTGTTTAATGTAGGCATCAATGTGGATTACATTAGTTGGTGACTATGTAAAAGCTTTCCATATTATTTCACACAGTCATTGGAGTGTTTGATTCACATTTATACGTGATATTGTAACATTCATCACATAAAAACCCAACTAAAAGTCTATAAAAAACTAAAAAATCCAAACGTCATTCATCCCTACCACACAAAAATCAAAGATTCACACTAAAAATCCAGAATTGACATTGTTTATCAGTACTTCTTAGACCTCTGAGCCCCCTGTCTCTTCCGATCTGCATCCTTTTTTATCTTCGCTTCAAGCTTCTTCTTCTTCTCAGCCTCTTCCTTCCTCTTCTTAGCCTCAATCTTCATGTCTACACGCACTTTGTTGGAATCAGTAGCAAATGAGGCATTAGTATTGTCCTTAAGCTCATTTAACTCGTGAGTGAGCAAAGTATGACAATACAATTGCCTCAAGCATAACATTTGCTTGTTTGATTCATCTTTCTTTCGTACCACTTCCCAGACATTCAGACTGGTTCCCTTGAATGTCTTCATGTGCCTCATTGCATATATGCCACAGTCTTTGACGTTTTCAGTGTTCCTCCATGGCATCTTCATTCTTTCAACATGAGTTTTCTTTGGATCTTTGAATGTTTCAGCTCGCACATTCATATTTTGAGAGGCTAGGAATTCGACAAACATTTGTCTTTGTAAACAAACACGCACACATAGTAAAATAAGAACACACATACATGTTAAAAGCAATACACAGACACTAGTTAAGAAATACACAGACATGTAGTTCTATACTACGGCAAAATACATACGGATGCCCCCGTACTTGTACAAAATGTGCAAACGGGCCCCCGTACTTTTTTTTGTTCTATTAAGCACCTGTACTTATCCAATTTTGTTCTATTGAGCACTTGTGTCCCTATTAGTGTTCGCCTGCATTTTATGCGTTTTGTTTAATTGTCATGTAATGACCACGTAACACGGTTTTTTCCATTTAATGTCCACGAAATGCAAATTCAAGCCGCGTAACACTCTGTAATGCCACGAAACACCGTAAACAAAAAAATTAAAACAAAATTGATTGTGGTGTTTTACGGTGTTTCGTGGCATTACACAGTGTTACATGGCTTGAATTTGCATTCCGTGGATATTACATGGCAAAATTCATATTACATGGTCATTACATAACAATTAAACAGAGCGCGTAAAATGCACTTGAACACTAATTGGGACACAAGTGCTCAACAGAACAAAATTGAATAGGTACAGGTGCTCAATAGAACAAAAAAAAGTACGAGGGTCCGTTTGCACATTTTCTACAAGTACGGGGGCCTACATATGTATTTTGCCTCTATACTACACATACATAACATGATAGAGTACACACATGTCATATAACCAAGCACACATACATTTTAAACACAAACACACAAAAATAATGAACATTTTAAAACTTACCAGCTATTTGGGATACCTCCATATTTAGCCTCCATACTAACATCGGATTCAAAATTGTCAATAATGTGGATCTTTAATTTAGCCACATCAACGACAATAATGAACCAGTGTTCTGAATGTATAATTGGGAAGACATACTACATTAATACATATAAAAAGCACACAGTTACTGAGTAGTGGGTACACATTCATAAAATGCCAAAAAGACACACAATCACTTTTCCATACAGTGTTGACATGCGTGAAGTTCTTCTTATACTTCTGCAAGAAGGCACAGGATTTGAAGTTCTCAAGCAAACCATCAATGAAGAGTCTGCGTCTTTCCTCGAACTCATAAGCTTCATAAACCACAGACAGGAGTTGCAAAAGTATACAAGAAAAAAAAAGATATCTAAAAAATGTAAAACAAAGACAAAAACACAACCAACAGAAAAAAAGACACATACCAAAGGATTAGATGATGTGAAGAACCTCAATGGAGATGTAGTACTTCTATGTTTCTCATTATCATTCAAGAATGCACTCCAAGCATCTATAATTTGATTGTCAACATACTGTCCTTCCTTCATCACAGCAAAATACCTCCTTGTAAGCTTAGATGAACCCATCTTGAATAGAAGATCCCTAAAACAACAAAAAAGAGGACACATATGTAATCAACCAACACAACAAATTAGAATATCAACCAACGCAACAAATGTAAAAAAAAATCTTACTCTTTCGACCCATAATTTCCAACAATTCAGTTATACATAGCAAATTGGGTTTCAGTTGGGGATTTGATAGGTACTTCTCTAGCGTGCCAAGGAGAGCCAGAGAATGAATCAGTAATATCCCTTTTGGGTCTTATTGTGATCAAGTCAGTTTGCACCTAATAATCACATAAAACACACATACATGCATACTTAAAGTACACAGACACTGTATGAGAAGTACACAGACATGTTAAAAAGAGACACACAGATATATAGTTCCAAACTACACAGACATTAAACACATAATACACAGTCATGCATATCACTAACACACATACATGCACACTGAAAGTACACAGACACTCTTTAAGAAGTACACAAACATGTTAAAAGCGACACACAGACATGTATTTCTAAATTACACAGACATAACATGATAGAGAACACACACACATACATCCATTTTAAAAAATGACAACAAATGTAAAACAATACACAAAAATCATACATCAGATTCATTGTTCTTCTTATCAAAAGACTCAGAATGTCGTTCCGACACATTCCTTGCAATTGTTAACACATCCCCCATTACTTGATCAATTCCAATAGGTAATGAGCCTTCCACAGGTCTTGGGACTTCAGAAACAACATCCCGTTTGCCATCTTCAAAAACATCAGTTTGAGCAGGAGCCTACAAAATTGAAAATACACAGTTAGTTCAAAAACAAAAGAGTACAAAAATTGAAAAGACCAAAAGAATGAAAGGGATACCTCAGTGGTAGGCCTAAAAACTGGGTGCTAAAAAACCGGAGTCACAAAAAATAGGTGGCTCAAAAACAGGTGGCAAAACCTGGGAAGGAAGTTGGGGGGCTCCATCAGAAGTACTAGTTCTTGTAACAACTCTACACAAACATCAATATATACAATACACAGACGTAATTTAAAAAGCCACATAGACATAAAATCAAGAATACACAGACATGATTACTTTTAAAAAACTTACTAATTGGGACAATAGAGGCTACAGGGGCAACATCATCAAAAACTATCGGGGGGGGGGGGTTTAGAAACAACATGGGCAAGAGCAGGGGGTACAACAACAGAAACTTTAATGTGGGGTTCAGAAACAGATGAAGATACAACAGGCGCTACACCCTTCGAAACAACAGGCGCCACAACATCTTGAACAACGGGTGCAGTAGGAGCAGCAGGAGGGACAACATCATTCGAATGGTCAGGTCCTTCTTCATCAATGAATATATTGAATGATGGAGCAAAAAAGGATGGAGGAATAGACTTGTTGAAGTATGGATCCCCGGTAACCTTTGTTGTCTTTGTTATCTTCTCCATGACCTGAACAGCTTGGTCCCAGAACTCCTTCTGGTTATCAGACATCTCCTCTTCATCATTAGTATCGCCGTCGGGTTGGGATTGGGATTGAGATTGAGCTCCAGCAGACATCCTCAACATCTTCTCAATTTCATTGCTCACCTCTATAACAACTAAATTCGTTGAGAATTGATTGGGAGCATCTCTCATCCTCTCTAGAAACTTCCACACATGGCGTGCAATGATCTCAGCATCTTTCAAATGATCCTCCACAAATGTCTTCAAGTTGTCGGGAGCAAAACTCCTCTTCATGAAGTTTACCGGTCGGTTGAGGAGGAGGTACATCATCCACAACCACATGATGTGGCATCCTTGGATAACCTAAACCAAAGCCACCATTAGAGACCTCATCCTCATCCCTAGCTTTGATGAGCTCAGAAGTCCATGCTCTTATACCGGTACATCTCTAGGGGACTCCTTCTCAGACACCAGAACAGAATCAACATACATAACCTGCATGCAAAAAATATACAAAGATTAGAAAAAACATACAAACATGTCTACTAAAAGTACACAGGCGTGTCTGTCGACAGTACACAAACAATATAAAAAGCAATACACACACATGTTAAACAGCAATGCACAGACAAAGCTTATGATCATCACACAAAAATATGTAAAAGCAACGCACAAACGTGTGTTTTATGAGTACATAGACAAGCTTATACACAACAGACATACATGCTTTTAATCAACACACACCTATTTCAAAATACACAGACATGCTTAAAACAACACACATGTTTAAAAGCACACACACAGACGTGTATTTTATGAGTACAGAGATATGATTATACACAATACACATACATAACATGTATGAATACACAGACATGCTAAATATCCAATAAACAAACATGTTTTAAAGCAAAAACACAAACACATAACATGTATTTTATGAGAACACAGACATATAATGAGAAAGTACACATCCATGATTATATATACTACACAGACATAATTATAGGCAACACACATACATAGAGATGGAACCAAAAAGAATATAAAATTACCATTAAAAACACCATTGAACCTCTCCAGGTCTTTCTGCTTCTCTTCCATTCCTTTGACAACTCAACAAGCTTGTCAAACACAAACCCACACCAGTTAAACTCCCTTATCGACCTTGTATCAACCAGAACATCTAAGGGGGCGTTTGGTATAATTTCGGGTATGTGAATGGGATAAGGTATGCGGTTGAATAGGTATGGGGTTGGAATCTCATACTTGAAAATGGGTGTTTGGTAAAAAGTTGGGAAATGAAATTATTATGAAGGGAATGTAGAAGAGAAGAGTAAATGGGTTTAATTTGGAAATGCAATCTCATACCTTAGGTAGGAGGTGGGTATGAGAATCCCATACCTAGTGGGTTTGGGGTATGGGTTTGAAAAAACAAAAAGAGCATACCAAACACTAGTTTGGGAATTCCATTCCCCAACCCCATACCTTCATTCCCAATACCCGCTTAACAAACGCCCCCTAAAAAGGTTCAAATTGACAGATCCTTTTGGTTTACTCTCAACAACAACGGTAACAAACAACAACAAAAAAATCCTCTTAACCCTATCTCCCTCCAGCTTTGACATCTTCTCCCTGAATAACTTCGCCGCAAAGAATTCAAATCCTTAACCCCACAGATATCATTTAGCTCCGCCAGAAGAGATGAATTTGAAGAGTAGTAAGGATGGATAACAGGATTTGGTCCCTTCGGCAGACTAAGATAAACCTCTACATCGTTCTCACTGACCCTCACCTCCTTGGTCTCGTCCATCATTTTTATAATGCACGAGACAGGGTCGAATCTGTCCGCTAGCCAATATGCTAAGAGGAGAGGCATATCTCTCAAGTCCATCCAAGAACACTCCCAAACCCCATCTCTTGGACGGCTTTAATCTGATCGGTGGTTGGAGCAAAGACAAGATAAACAACTTGTCTTATAGAATTGGTTGAATCAAGTTTCGTGAAGGGGTCATTGGGTGCAGCAGGGACCGGATCCTTCGACTTAGAAGCAACAACATCCTCGTCTTCCTCATCTATTGTTGCAACATTGACAACAACTTTAGCTCCTGTTCCTCTTGCTCTTCCTCTACCTCTTCTCTTTACTCTTCTAAAGCCTGAATACAAAAACATACAGAAACTTCTTGTAAAACCACACATACATTTGTTATTAAACAAACATACATCTACTATGAACACTTTATTATAAAACACACAGAAACTTGTTAAATACTACACAACAATCACTTCATATATAACACATACACCTTTTTATGCAAAATACACATACATGAAAACAAAAATAACACACACATATCTACTATACACAACTTGGAAAATGCACAATACACACACTTGTTATCAAACTACACACACAAAAACCACACATACACTTAATACGAAATCCACACACATAACTTCAATTAACACACAGACATTTCTTAGTAAACTACACACACACTTATTTAATAAACCACACATACACTTAATATGAAATACACACACATGACTTCAAACAACACACAGATCTACTATGTACTTGGAAAAGAACACACAAAACACACAAACAATGTTTGAAATGCCACACATTATGCAAACACAACAAACACAAAACAAAAATTTGAGTACCAGAATCGACATGCACCAAAGGATCCTGTCTCTTCTTGCTTCTTTCTTCTCTATCATACACAGCAACAGGGCTAGGTTGTTCCTCCATAGCACTGATTTCAGCAAATTCAACCGCTTTGAAACACAAAATAAAGCAAAGGACGAACAAAAACCATTAGATAGTCTAAAAACCTAAAATCGAAGAAGAAACAAACTAAGATTCCGTAAACTAAAACCCTAACCTGGAAGTGGGAGTTTGCCTGCTGTAGATCTCTGAGAGGAAGACATGTCGAACTAGAAGATATGAAGATTGCAAGAAAACGATCGATGACGGACGAAGAGATTGAGCAAAATTGCCAGAGAAGAATCTGAATCGCCAAAGGGGGAAAGTGGGATAGAAAGATACGAAAAAACAAAACTGATTTGATTGATAGTTTACGAGGGAAATATAAAGGCGCGTGTAATAAAAACAAGAAGGAGAGCGCGTTCCCACTAAAACCGTCCCACGTGCATCAGATTTCTCACCGTTAGATTGAAACACATCGACGTTGGGGAGCATTCTCAATTCTTTCTCTACTAATCGTACGCACGTGATGCGCTTTCATATAACATTAGAGTTGTCAAAACCTGACCCTACCCGAAAAATCGACCCGAACCGACCAAAATTTTTTGGGTTGAAACCCGACCCAAATAGTAGCGAGCAAAGAAAAAAAACGAACCCGATTGGGTTGAAACCCGAAACCGACTCGACCGACCCGATATTTTATATATATGTAGAATAAATATATTTTCTTGTAAATATTATAATATATTTTATCATAAAACCTATTATAAATAAATTATTATTTTAAAAATATATTAAAAATAATACTTTATCATTAAATATTACTATTTAACCATAGTGTTATTTTAATAATCATTAAACATTCAAATTCTTGACCTGTTAGGTCAATCCGAACCCGCACAATAAGCTGTCAAGACCCGATCCGACTTGACCTGTAACCCGATTGACCTGAACCCGCACTCAACCCGAACCCGAAAAGACCAAACCCGAGTCCACCCGACTCGACCTGTTTGACACCTCTATAAAACATGGATTTGAATTAAATAAACCCTTTTCTTAACCTATAAACTAAAAACAATGAACATGATATAGAAGTACGTGAATGATCGGTCCGGATTGGGGGGTCAAAATTCTATTAAAAACCGAACCTCGTAGTAGTACAAGGGTAGGGTGTCGAACGCTCGGGAGTTCGTGCGATGAGTGTACCAAAAAGACTTAAAATAGGAGAAGAAAGGGTAAAAACAAGGAAAATCAAAGGAAACAACTCGGGACCGACATGGGTCACTTCGGCCTGAGAAGGATCGACGTGGGATTTGCACGGGACCGACACTGATGAAGTCGGGCCCGAGGTCTGGGTAAGTCGGACTAAGCAATAGGAGAGATCGGTCTTGGGTTTTTGGGTTCCTAACCCTAACTAGATGTGGGTAATTCCACCCCAATTCAGCCAATAAGTGTTGATCCTCGTAGAATCGAGGTTGTCCGCCTTCGATCCCGCCACTCTACACATCGACCCTAGGGAAATTGACTTCCCTTTCGATGCAAGTTCAAGTCATAGGCAAAAGATCGCTTTCACTCACTCTTGCCAATCACAAGCCCTTGATCCCTTGCTTTCATAAGAGATTGTAGCTCTATGTAGAGAGGATTCCTAGATCAAGCACTCAAGGCTATGGAATTGAGGGTTCACACCCAAACCTAGCTAGGGGTTTCCCCCATAGCCCAAGACTATGGAATCTACTCCATATGGTAAGAGTAAAAAGCAATCAAAGGACAAAGCAAGCAAATCTTAATCATCAAACTCAAATCAAAACCAAATCTCATTCAATTCAAAGGGAAATAACAAAGTCCAAACTCCAATTCACAAATTGCAAAACAAAACAAGTTCAAACTCACAAAGTCCTCCTAGATCTAGCAAATCTCCACCGATTTTCCTCTTCTTCTCCTCTTCCTTCTTCCTCCTTGCTCTCCAAGTCTTCCTTGAGCCTTTGAGAGTGATTAATTGTGTCTAAGCTTGGATAATCCTCTAATTGTGTTCTCTCCTTTTAATTAGGGGCCAAGAATATCCAAAAATGGAAGAGGGGCAAAAGTGGTAGATCACATTTGTGTGCCTTGGTGCCCAATCTACACTTCGCCGACTTGGACCGACACGGATCAACCTCGGGCCCGACTTGCCACACCTCGGTCCAGATCTCCATCAGCCGATCTCGGGCCCGAGTTGCTGGGCACCTCGATCCTGGCCTCGGTCTTCTTCTCTTCTTGGTCTTTCTTGAGCTCCTCTTCGTTGATCGCTCGGCTCTTCCGCTCCTTGATGCTCATGCCTTGCTCCTCCTTAGGGACTCCTTCCGAAACTTCCTCAAAACACGCCAATTTACCTACAAAACACAAAAAATTCGTATAGTCTCCGAATCTCATAGAAAATCGGAATCTAAGCTAAAAAGGAACAAAACTAGCAAAGAAAGGAACAAAAGACACATATTTACAAGGGAAATTAGCCACTAAAACACCACCAAAATGAGAGACATCAGAATACCCCATACTTAAACTTGCTTGTCCTCAAGCAATAACAATGTAAGCAAGACCGAAGCATAATCTTCAAGTAAAGCCTCATATGAAAAACAAAGCACAAGTGATAGATATGCTAGCAAGATTACGTCATCACACATGATCAAGTGTTCAAGGAATAGAGTCAAATGCAACCAAGCCTCACTTTAGGGATATGAAAATGTGTATCACTCATCATGTGTTTAGGTATAGCAATGAACACTCAAACTCAAAAATCATGCAAGTAAAGGCTTTACTATTGAAGCTAATATCACCAATTCCTCCACCTAGAGATGCCTATTACAATGCACACAATGAATATGAACTTGGCTCAATGGAGGTCCTCAAAGAGGTTCCATTCGGCCGGGTTGTAATGGGGCTTTTGGTATTTCTCAAGGTAGGAATCATTTTGGTCTTGTGGTGCTTACAATGGGGATTGAACTTCCTAATCTCTCACCAACTTCACCAAATTATTCCACTTTCAACTTTCACTCAACCAAAAGACTTTGATTTTTCTTCTTTCAACCCACAACTTCACTTAACATTCCACTTCATCTTTGCACTATACTTTTTGTTGGATTTTTCACACTTTTGCACATAGGACTGACTTTGAACACATATCGGGCCCGATGTCCTTTGTAACTCGGTCGGGACTCTTTTCTTCACTTAAGCACTTTGCTTTCAATCCACTACTTTTTCCAACATTTTCTTTCTTTCTTTTCACTTTATACACAACAAAGATGCACTACCCACTTGGTTTATAACTCCATTTCTTGCCTTTCACCAAAGAGAATCTCAACTCTCCAAATACATTCCAAAACCTCTCACTAAAGTCCAATCCCATAAGGGTCAAGTCATATAGGCTAGAAATCATATTTTTGAGGAGTTTCAAACAAAGGTCTAAGGCTAAAACGGGGCTACAAACAACGGTTTATCTTCAAGGTAGGATATGGAACATTTTGTGACTAAATGAAATAAAGTTCAAATCAATGTGACAAAGCATAGAACAAATCTCATATTGGTCTTGGAAAATAGATAAACACCGCAATAGCAAGTTTTACTAAGCATGCATGAGCTAATCACACAAGAAAGATGAGGGATATGCAAATATGAACAAACATCCCTAAAATGGCCAAAAATCATTCTCACAAGGTTCACTCATACTTAGTTGCATCAAAACCCTTCCTAGAACTCATGTGCTCAATAAAAGCATGCAAGACATCATATCACATCAAAAACAACATCAATGTAGAGGCTAAACTATCCAAAAATATGCAAAGGAATTTACATACTCACATCATCATTAGCCTTCTTTGAACATCTAATATGGGAATTCCTAGTCCAAAAACAAAATCTTTTTGACATTTTTAACCGAAATTTTTCAAATTTTTATGGATTTTTGCAAATTTTTTTCTCAAAAACTAAAGCAAACTCATCCATTTAAACCATATCAAACCAAATCATCATTCATGCAACATACATGCCACTAATCCAAAAAGAAAACATCCCAAAACAAACTAAGAACAAACACAAGGAACTACACATGAAACTATGAGCAACTAACCCCCACCCCATACTTAGAATTTTGATGTCCTCATCAAAACAAAGAAATCAAAACTCAAAATAAAAGAGAAGAGAGTTGGAAAAACTCACAATTTCTTATTCTTGAATGGCATGTCTAGATTTAGTTGGAAGGACGCCCTCGGCGACCTCCTCTTTGGAGCCTCGCTTGTCTTTCTCGCTCGTACACTTGGGCTTGGAAAGGATCTTGACTTGGTCGTTGGAGTTGAGGTGTTGGGCGCATCCATGGGTCCTCTCGGGAAGGGTAGTTCCCGATTATCCAATCGTTGAAGCTCTCTTGAACCCTCCACCGTTGGTCCTCCACCGTCCTCAAATCGTCCACGTCACGCCTTGTGTAAGCAAGATTCCGGTTCATTTCTTCACATTGAGCTTGGAAGACATCTTGTTATTGGAATAGTTGTTGTTGTTGGAAATTCATTTGTTGTTGTTGAAGGTTGAGTTGGTGGGCTTCTTGTAGCATGCTTGATTGTTGGAGTTGAAGGTGAGCCATTTGGTTGGCTAGGAATGCCATGTCCACCGGCTGTTGAGGCTCGGGGAAGACCATTCCGGGGCCATACCATTGGGAGTAGCCTTCGTACCCTCCATAATGTGGTTGCTCTTGCCTAGCTCCGCTTCCCTCTCGTCTTTCAAAGCGGCTCGGGACCGACTCGGGCAAATAGGCTTCGGACCGACTTTGGTGAACGTCGGGCCCGAGGTGCCCTGGATCTCGGTCCAAGAGTGTGGGAGCTTGGTTTCTTTCTCGGAGGTTGGCTAGCAAATCTTGGAAACCTTCGTCTTCTTCGGGAGGCGTGTCCACATCCATGGCCTCTCTTCTAGCAAACTCAAAGTTGTTGGGCTCTTCATCGGACTCCGGAGAAGGTTGGGGAGTAGTAAAGCGAATGTGTTGGGCACACTCAATCGTCCCTTCCGGTTCTCCAAATGGGTTCTCCTTCCCGACCCAAACTTGGAACCAATTGTAATAGCTAGCAAGGTCAAAGAGTCTTGGCCCCAAAGGAACGTACACTTTGTCAAAGTTTGAATGTGGTGCTAGATGGGTGGTGATGCCGGTGGTGACCTTCTCCTTGATGATGTTGGCTTTCTTGAAGTACTTGAGATCCATGTACTCCACTCCATTCGGTGCCGGCGTGTACTTGGATAGATCAACCTCGAGATGACTAGCCAAACGGGCTATCATTCCTCCGAAGTAAATCCATGAAGAGCTTTGGAAGTCCCTCACCATTTTCACCCACTCCCAAGTGAGGTTCAATGGCTTCTCGGTTTGGAATAGCATCTCATGGAGCAACATGGCTTCTTCCTTCATTGGCTTGCTTGGCTCGTGCCGGGCATAGATGGCGCATCCCAAGACACGAATCATCACCCGGAAGAGAGGGCTAGCAATCTCATTTGTAGAAGCTCCCTTCCTCATCTCACTCCTCCCCGCTACATACTTCCATAGGTAATTCACCTTCTCATTGTCCACATAAGCTTCGTCTCTTGCAAAAAGGGAACCCAAGATAGACCGCCAAGTTCCGAAGAGAGAGCTCTTGTGTCTCATTGCCCAATTGAAAGGTGATCATGCCGTCATTGTCCTCTAGTCCTTCATAAGTACACTTGAAGGTGGCCATGAACTCCGATGTCAAGGCGGGGTAGTGGGTGTTGTTCCACCTCAACATCACATCAAGGCCAATGTGAGCATAGCAACGGGTGAGAGCTACATCCATCCCCATCTTCCTTATAGCCTCCCAATCTAGCCACCTTGTGTGGTGAGCTAGACCCATGTACCGCTCATAACTTTCCGCCACATCATCGTCATCAAATCTCACATCATCCATCTTTGGTGCTTTCTTTGACTTCTTTGATTTCTTTGAAGGCCTCTCCATGTGTGAAGAAGATGCTCGGGTTGCCATAATACCTACACACACTCAAAGCAAAGAACTACAAGATAAAATCCATACAACCTCAACAAAATCATGCATATTCGCAACTCACAACTCATCACACAAGAATAACCCCATACTTATCCTCTAGACACTTAACTCACAAAATCCAACATGTATGAACAAAGGATCACAAAACAATGGTCAAGCTAGAAGACATATCATAATAATCAAGCCATAACCAACAATCAAACTCATGAATCCTATTGTCAACACAAGAGAAAGACTACTAGGACAAGGACCGACGAACTCTAGACATCGGGCCCGAGGTGCTCTCAACCTCGGTCCGCAGTGATGGACCGACTCCTCTATGTCGGGCCCGAAGTACCTGGGGATCTCGGTCCGGTTCCAAACTCGTCTTCTCAATCAATTTCACCCAAAAATCAACCTATCATGCTCCTAGAATCCAATATCAATCATATATCTTCACCAATCGAAGTTCTAAGAAGGTTCAATCATGCACAATCAACAATTAAGAACAAATTCTCCTATGCATGCAAAACACCATTGATGCTCAAGATCTAAACTCATTCAAACATGGCAACACTCAATTCAAGCAATGAAAGCATGAATTCACAAGGAATTAGATAGGAATCGAGGTTCACATACCAAAATAGAAGAGATCTAGACTTGCTAGCAATCAATCTACTTAGAACCCAACTTTGCTCCACTTAGGTCAAGAGGAGATGTGAAGAACAATGAAGGTTTTGGGATTTTCTCTTGGAATTTGATGTTTGGGAGTGTTTGTGGTGTTGGATCGAGATGGTTGAGGGTTTGCAAGGGTGGATCGAGTGTAATGGAGGAAAAGGGCCAATTTTGGTGTTTGGTGAAGGAGATGGGTATTTTTGTGGGGTGGTTGTTATGAGGGAGATGAAGTTAGGTAAGGGAAAGAGGGCTTTAAATGGGAAAGAAACAAAATCTAGGTCAGAGGGGTATAGTTGGTATTTTCCACAACTTGACCAAAGTTGACCGAGTTGGGCGGACCGAGTTACCTAAGTCGGGCCCGATGTTCTGGGTACCTCGACCCGGTTTGGTCCGACCACCAAAAATCACTCCAACTTTGCTACTTCATTTCCCATAAATCCTTTTATTATTTTCACCATTACCTCTACTCAATCATGAAGCACATATAACACCAACAATCCACAAAATACATGCTAGGAAGAGATTAGAGAAAATCTAAGCTAAGCTAAGGAAACTAAACTAAAATTATGAAAATAAACCTACTAGGCTCGGGTTGCCTCCCGAGAAGCGCTTCATTTAAGTCATTAGCTTGACTTCTAACCTCAAACTTCATGGTGGATGAAAGATAGTGAATTGGTCACCATAGTCATGTCCATTGCCATTCCCTTCATAGCCGTAGAACCACCACTTGTGGTTGATGTAAGCATGGCCCTCCAACTCTCTTTCACCTTTCTCCTCCAAAGCATAGGCTTGCACCTCTTGCACCTTCTCAACTTGACCTTCCTTCCCTACATCACAAACATCTAGAGAATTTCTAGGAGATTCAATAACATTGTAGCTCAAATCTTGTTTCAAATCACTCAAACATATGTAACTATCTCCTAGATCCTCCTTCAAGTCACTTAAGCAAATATAAGAGTCTCCCACATCAAAAGGATACAAGGAAGGATACTCTTCTTTGCTCCTTGGTCTATCATCACCTCTTGACTCCTCTTGGTGTTCAAATGGATCCACCAACTCTCTCTCTTGAACTTGAGTATTGACCCTTTCATGGTTCCTCAAAGGTGCTTCTTCTTCTCTTGTGGTTTCCACTTCTTCCCTTTTCCTCTTGGCATTTTCTTCCAATTTCAAGATTGCCAAGGCATCCGGTTCATTTAGAGCTTTGTTGAAGTGAAACTCTACCTTGTCTTCTCCTATCTCAAAATTCACCTTTCCATTTTTCACGTCAAATTTTTCTCCCGCCGTGGCTAGAAACGGCCTTCCAAGAATAATAGGCACCAAAGGATCTTCCTTCATATCAAGGATCACAAAATCGTCGGGGACCAAGTACTTCCCCACTCTAACCGGGACATCATCCAAAATTCCCGTGGCTTTTGTAGTTGAACCATCGGCCATTGTGAGAGACATGTCAACCGGCTCAATCTCACCAAGGTTAGCCCTCTTCCAAATGCTCATGGGCATAACCAACACGCTTGCTCCGAGGTCACATAGAGCTTGGAAACTTTGAAATCCAATACCCACGGTTATTGCAAATCTCCCAGGATCTCCCAATTTTTGAGGTAGCTCCAAGATTTTCACCTCATCTTGCATTTCCACAATCGACCTCTTCTTGCTCAAAATCTCTCTCAAGAACTTGGCATATGAAGGCATCTCATTTAGAGCGTCGGTGAGCGGTATTGTGATGTTCAATCCTTGCAAAAGCTTCAAGAACCTCTTGGATTTGCCCTCTACAACCTCCTTGGGCTTCTTAATTTGATGGGTAAGGAAGAGTTGTGCCGGCTTGATTCTTGTTGGGATCGACCTCCTTGGACCGGCTTGGCTCACTCACATCTTTCTCTGCTTGGACCGATGTAGGCTCGACATCGGGACCGATGTTCTGGTCCTCGGTCTGGGGGCAGAGTGGTGTCTGAGATGTCGGTCCGCCTTCAGGGCATGTCGGGCCCGACTTCCTCCCTTCCTCGGTCCTAGGCAGGGGACTTCTTCCGACTTCTGGCTCGATATCCTGGCACGTCGGGCCCGAGTTGCTGGGTAACTCGGTCCGACTCTCTTCCCTTGGTCTCGACACATGTGGCTCGGGTAAGCTCCGACCACTCCTTAACCCAATAGCTCGGACTTCATTTTGGTGTTGTGGGGCACGGGGATTCTCCTCGGGTCGGCCCGGGAGTCTCCCATTCTCTCTTGGAAGTTGAGTTGCAATGTGAACAAATTGGTTGTCCACTTGTCTTCTCCATACACCAAACTCCTTGAATTGAGTGCTCACCTCATCAACTCGCCTCTCAACATTAATGAATTGAGTCTTCAAATCCTTGAACTCGCCTCTCATCTCTTGTGCCCATTGTGGAGTTTGTTCATAAAACCCCGGAGGTCGGTACGGTGGTGGTTGGGCCCTTGGCTCATGGTGGTTGTAGTTGTTGTTGTAGCCATTGGCTTGGCCTTGGTTCCACCGTTCATTTCCTCCATTGCCTCCGTTGTTGAAGTTGGCTCTTCCTCCATAGTTTCTTTGAACAAAGTGTGCCTCCTCAATTTGCTCGGCCAAGCGAACTTGGCGTTCATTGGGACACTCTTGAGCAACATGCTTGAAAGATCCACATTCTTCACATGCCCTTGAGGTTTGCTTGAAATGACTCATTTGCCTCCTCATCTTAGTCAACTCATCCTCAAGAAATTGGAGTCTCACATCCTTGTCGACCTCTTCACTCTTCGGGTCATAGAGCCTCCTTGTACCATCTCCTTGGACTCTTGCCTCCTTGTTGACTTGACTCACTCCGTACATAGCTTCGTAGTCGGAGAGTTTATCAAGTAACTCCCATGCTTGCTCTGATGGCAAATCGATGATCCCACAATTGGTGTGAAGATTCAACTTGTCCTTGGTGGCGAGGTTGATTCCTTGGAAAAATATGTCTTGGAGAACATAGGGTTGTTGCCCATGTGTTGGACATTGCCTCAACATCTCCTTGAATCGATCCCAAGCCTCAAAGAGTGGCTCGTTTGATCCTTGTTGGAAACTTGCTATCTTCCTTCTAAGCTCCGTTGTTTTTGTTGGTGGGAAGAATTTCATTAAGAATGCTTCATTGAGAGCCCGCCAAGATGTGATGGATTGAGGAGCTTGGCTCTCTAGCCAATGTGCCGCCTTGCCTCCTAACGACCATTTGAAAGCCTTGAGTAGCACGTACTCTAGCGTCTCCTCATCCGTCGAGATAGTCTCACACATATCCTTGAACCTCTTCACATGCTCAATCGGGCACTCATTCGGTCGCCCCTCAAATTGGTCCCTCTTGATAAGTGACATGAATTGAGTCTTGATCTCGAAGTTCTTTGAAACCTCCGGTAAGACAATGGCCGGCTTCGGCACCTTTAACTCCGGATGCATGTAGTGGCGTGTATTCCGGGGTTGATTGTTGAGTTGAGCCTCCAATCTCATCCTTTGCTCACGCTCTCTCCTCACTTCGGCATCTCGGTTTTCCATCTCAAGTTGCATACGAGCCATGTCGGCCCTCATCCTAGGAACCTCATCATCATGTAGTGCTTGGTTCTCCATTCTCTTCTTCTTTCGAGTTTGCTTGATTATGCTCTCCGGATCACTCACAAAGTCGAACTCAAGTGTTCCTCGGGCGGAACGAGCTCGCATACACCTATAAGCAAAGACACAAACAAAACCAAATCAAAACAAATAAGGGGTTCGGGCTAATCTCTCACCCAAATCACTACAAAATAACAGACTCAACAAAAGAGGTACCTCAAACAAGTAGAACTCCCGGCAACGGCGCCAAGGTTCTGATCGGTCCGTATTGGGGGGTCAAAATTCTATTAAAAACCGAACCCTGTAATAGTACAAGGGTAGGGTGTCGAACGCTCGGATCGTGCGATGAGTGTACCAAAAAGACTTAAAATAGGAGAAGAAAGGGTAAAAACAAGGAAAATCAAAGGAAACAACTCGGGACCGACATGGGTCACTTCGGCCCGAGAAGGATCGACGTGGGATTTGCACGGGACCGACACTGATGAAGTCGGGCCCGAGGTCTGGGTAAGTCGGACTAAGCAATAGGAGAGATCGGTCTTGGGTTTTTGGGTTCCTTCCCTAACTAGATGTGGGTAATTCCACCCCAATTCAGCCAATAAGTGTTGATCCTCGTAGAATCGAGGTTGTCCGCCTTCGATCCCGCCACTCTACACATCGACCCTAGGGAAATTGACTTCCCTTTCGATGCAAGTTCAAGTGATAGGCAAAAGATCGCTTTCACTCACTCTTGCCAATCACAAGCCCTTAATCCCTTTCTTTCACAAGAGATTGTAGCTCTATGTAGAGAGGATTCCTAGATCAAGCACTCAAGGCTATGGAATTGGGGGTTCACACCCAAACCTAGCTAGGGGTTTCCCCCATAGCCCAAGACTATGGAATCTACTCCATATGGTAAGAGTAAAAAGCAATCAAAGGACAAAGCAAACAAATCTCAATCATCAAACTCAAATCAAAGCCAAATCTCATTCAATTCAAAGGGAAATAACAAGATCCAAACTCCAATTCACAAATTGCAAAACAAAACAAGTTCAAACTCACAAATTCCTCCTAGATCTAGCAAATCTCCACCGATTTTCCTCTTCTTCTCCTCTTCCTTCTTCCTCCTTGCTCTCCAAATCTTCCTTGAGCCTTTGAGAGTGATTAATTGTGTCTAAGCTTGGATTATCCTCTAATTGTCTTCTTTCCTTTTAATTAGGGGCCAAGAATATCAAAAAATGGAAGAGGGGCAAAAATGGTAGATCACATTTGTGTGCCTTGGTGCCCAATCTACACTTCACCGACTTGGACCGACACGGATCAACCTCGGGCCCGACTTGCCACACCTCGGTCCGGGTCTCCATGAGCCGATCTCAGGCCCGAGTTGCTGGGCACCTCGATCCTGGCCTCGGT
The DNA here is from genome assembly GCA_963924305.1 of Polygonum maritimum. Classification (NCBI taxonomy): domain Eukaryota; kingdom Viridiplantae; phylum Streptophyta; class Magnoliopsida; order Caryophyllales; family Polygonaceae; genus Polygonum; species Polygonum maritimum. Next base: position 12,598,276 of record OZ002728.1, read on the forward strand.
CTTCTTCTCTTCTTGGTATTTCTTGAGCTCCTCTTCGTTGATCGCTCAGCTCTTCCGCTCATTGATGCTCATGCCTTGCTCCTCCTTAGGGACTCCTTCCGAAACTTCCTCAAAACACGCCAATTTACCTACAAAACACAACAAATTCGCATAGTCTCCGAATCTCATAGAAAATCGGAATCTAAGCTAAAAAGGAACAAAACTAGCAAAGAAAGGAACAAAAGACACATATTTATAAGGGAAATTAGCCACTAAAACACCATCAAAACGAGAGACATCAGCGAACATGAAACAGATATACGTGAACACAAAACAGGAAATACGTGAATTCCAAAAATGTTTGTGATTTTGTATTATTGTGTTATTGTAAGGGCCGAGGTCCTAGAAGCGCTATCCCATGCCAACCCGAGGAATTCCCAAGAGGTCACCCATCCTGGTACTACTCTCGCCCTAGCAGACTTGAAAGAGCTCTTGTTGGCATGGGGAGCACCTCAACCCCTTATAAATTACCGGGGTGTTACAATCTCCCCCACTTAAGCACTTGACGACCTCGTCAAGGGCCAAGGATCACCCCCTGGGTCGAGTGACTGCCCTCCGGCCAAGCCAACTCGTAACCCATAGTCAGCTCTGATACCATTTGTAAGGCCCGAGGCCCTAGAAGCGCTATCCCATGCCAACCCGAGGACTTCCCAGGAGGTCACCCATCCTGGTACTACTCTCGCCCTAGCACGCTTAACTTCATAGTTCTTTTGAACTCTCGAACCATGAAAAAGAAGAGTTCTTGTTGGCATGGGGAGCACCTCAACCCCTTATAAATTACCTTGGTGTTAGAGTTATTATGTGTAGTAACCTGATTCATAACACATGGTATTGAGAATTTTTTTTATTACATATATTAATACGATCCATAATAAAAACATGTTTTGTTCACATATTTCTTCTTATTGTTCACATATTTATGTAATTTGTTCGCATTTTTAGTTTATAGGATGAGAAAAGTTTTCATCAGAACCAACCTCAGCTCATTTTGGGATTTTAGGGGTTCTGCAATTTACATGTAACATTTATATTTTAACGAGAATTAATGAATCATCGTTAGAGTTGTTCAAAACTAACCGATCCAAAAAATCCATCCGAATCGATCGATAATATTGGGGTTGAATCCCAACCCGAAAAGTAGCGGGCAAATGAAAAATCGAATCCGATTAACCCGACACGTATTAGTTTGAAATTTGAACCCTACTCAAACCAGTTGGATTGACTCGATTTTTTAAATAAATATAGAATAAATATATTTTATTTTAAATATTATAATATGTTTTATTGTAACAAATAATATTTTATTATTAAATATTATTATTTAATTATACCACTTTATAATCATTAAAAATTTACGTTCTTGACCCATTAGGTCGACCCGATCTTAAACAATGATCTGCTAAGTCGCGATCCAACTTGACCTGTAATCGAATTGACCCGAACTCACTCAACCTGAACCAGATGCCGCCCGAAAGGACCCGCTCTAATCATCATCGTTCTACGAAACAAAAGATTCTATAGGTATGGCAGGGTGAATCACAAACCCCATATGATACTATATCGATTCACTATTTTCCTTTCGAAAATTTACAAGTTACCTAGCTGATCCAGACCGACCCCACAAAGTACGTTCGTACGTAGTAATGGACAAAAATCAAGGTCAAAAAATAAGAACATCCACAAAAACGAAAAAAAGATATGCAAAATAATAGCACCCCCAATTTCAAACCCAAAAAAGAGAAGAACAAAAGGTAGGAAGGTGGCTAAGGGCAACGGACATTTCGACCAGGGCCACCATAGTAGAAGTAATTGCCCCAGACTTTGTTAACGCCGCCGCGAATGTCGTAGCAGTTGGGGTGGTCGGCCAGCACCCGCAGCCCGGACAAGGGTAGCAGGCTGTTGTCCCAGTCGACGATCTGGAGGTTGCGGAAGTAGGAGGCGCAGCCGAAGCCCTCGGTTGCGAAGTGGCCGCTGCCCATCTGGGTCGTCGTGTGGAAGCCGCCAGCACGCGCATTCACCGCCTCTCCCCCGAACTGGACCATGGTGGCATGGTCGCGCAGGTGGCTGAACAGCAAGGACGGCCAGTACCCTACTAGTATCCCCTTCCCAAATTCGAGCCACCAGTTCCCATGCTTCGGATCCTGCATGTAGAACGACCCATCATCGTATTATTTATCAAAAACACGTACAGTGGTATCAAAAGGAATTCCCCTATATTATTTGTCCAAGGCTCGGAAGTGACACGTGTCATCTACGTATGGGCTCGGACAAGTCAGCCTAGCATGAACTCGATCTGGCAATAAATGAATCATATATTGGATCCCCACTATACATATACCAATTGGGAGATTTTCGTGTCAAATAAGCAATGTTGTACTACATACGTAAGCATCGTATCAGAATAGGTAATGAGGAGATGGATGGAGATTAATTAATTAATGACGTACGTACCTTCCAGATCAACAAGGTGATATCAAACTGGCCGCCGTGGTAGGAGGAGGTAGGAGAGATGGCAGCTCCAATGGCAATCCTGTTGTTGGTTTGTACGAACCCGGAGCACAGCAGATTGTAGCACCCCGTTGTTCTGTACGCATCACTCTGCATGCAAATTAAACCCATTCATTAATTAATTGTGATGAACTAATTAACTAAGCACCAACATATATATATTATATATGTGACAGTAAGATTTGAGAAACAAACTTACAGTCCAGTAAGTGAAGAACCTAGGGTAGGTGTCGCCATAAAGCTCTGGGCTCACCTGTTACATTAAACACCAACGACAGTACTCCATCTATTAATAAATGAATCAATGGCCGGCTTCTAATTAATCACCAACATTTAGGTACCTACCTTTCGTATTAACTTATCACATTCAACTCATCAAGTGGTTGTTGAGATTGTCATAAATATATAAATCCCTTCAGCTTATACCACTTGCATGCACGTACGTTTTCCTTTGAATTATCTTCCTACCTTTTTTTATGCTACTAACAAAAATTGATCCCTGAAGTAGCAAGGCCAGGTACCAGACCTTATTATAACCATTTTAATGATGACAACTTCCTATAGCTAGCTAGCTTCAATAAAATTACATCGATCGGAATCTCATCACACAAAAATTCAAATTAATGCCCTTTTTCTCGAAAAAGGCGATGCTTAAACGCCACTTATCCTAATTAATGCCCTCCATAGATAGTACAACTACGCATATCGACGCTTACCCAAACTCTACGTGGACATTACGCTGTCTCAAATTCACAGTAATGGTATTAAACTTTAATTAAGTATGCGCTTGGTTTTCGTACCCAACTAATGCAGCATTTAATGACTCTGTACATTAAATAGGCAGCTAATGGTGCGCGCGTACACATTCGTCCAGAGTATTTTATTCTTGTCCAATACATACTAGAAATTCAATACTAGACATTTTTTGCTATATAATATAAGTTAGATATAGCATAAAAGATTGAAAGAGACAGGAAAAAGAGATAGAACATGCCTGCCAACCAGCTTCGATGGTGTTGAGATCATTGCCAAAGGATCCGGAAATGACCCAAAGCTGCGATAAGCTGAACTCGTAAGGATTTGAAACCCTAGGCGCCCACACATTTATACTCGCCTTTGCCCCGTAGTACTGATCCCCACTTACATATCCCACTGCATGCTGTTTAACTCCCTTATTAATAACCAATCAATCATACTTAGTTTAAATTGCAAGCTTAAATTAAACTAATTAATCGTAATAGGGGGATGTTTTCTTTTTTGGTCTTTTCATCATTCAATTTCCTCCCTAGCTAACTGCATTTACATTTCTCTCAGTCGGCCGGCCTATTGCTTAAATGGTTGTTGTCAATTGTCATGATGATACACATCTGACATGTCAAAGATTGTAAAGAAAACCCGGCCATGAGAGTTTGTAATTGCTAGGAAAAGAAATCTGGGTGGCAATTAATGAATGAATTCATACTAGTGTAAAAGAAGACCCAACTACCAAATACAGTATAATAAGTTTCTTGTTTGTTTAACAATCATTAAAAGTGACTTCAGACCCCCCTTTTTTCTGCAATTCTGCTCGATGACCTCCCTCTCTCTTTTACTTTCACAACAATGCACCCTTTCGTTTCTGTCATATACTAATTTCTGCCTTTTTTTTACCCACAAGTACTATATGATCTGATATCTGCATGTACAATGAAATGAGTTGTGCATTACATAGCTTATGAGTTTTAACCTTGCCCTTTGCTCTTACCATTGTCATATTGAATTACCGCCCTCCTGGCCTGGTAAAAAAACAGCATTCCCTATATCTCTTGCTAATCTTGTTTTTCTTTTAGTCCTATGAATTAAGAAAACAAGATTCTATTTTCTTTTTGTTTTCAAGGGCAATTGTGAAAAAAGGGGAAAACAGACAAATCAGCTCTATCTTTATTCTTGGAGCGCATGTGTTTCTCTTTATCAGTAGCTTTTGACCTTGGCTTTTGCTGAGTTACTTTTCTTCGTCCTAGCTTGGAGTTGTGTTTGGTGCTTAGCAATGAGAGTTCCCTTAGTTAAATAATGGTTTTCAATTAATATTAGGAAAACTAAATCATTTCATTTGGGTGCATACTTTAAGCTTACTCAACCTACAATAGATCACTGTGACAGGACCTATATACTGTATGTTTAAACAAACATAGACTATGTAACTTTAAATTTCATTGAATTTTAAATTAATTACCTCATGATCACTGCTTGTGGAATCTCTTCTAACAAATCTCCTGGGTTTTCTTCCAAACCTCCTCACAGAATTGGCCCTCAACATATCTTGCTCCGTTGTTCTTCTAACTGGGATTGTTCCTTCCGGGCAAGCCTCCCCATTCATTTGCCACATTTGAAAGTTTTCTTCCATTGCCTTTGGATCATCCCCTTTGGGTCTTTCTGGTGGATCCTGCAAGATTCAAATTTTCTTGTTTTAATACTCTGAATCAAATATATTTACATATGAAACAGCCTTCACTTTCAACAGCTAGCTAGCATTGAAAACATATATTGAAAGTAATTAGTTGGGTACGTAGGAACGTACCAATGGCTTTTTCCCTCTTAACTCAGGGTGATCAAAAGCTGGTTGCTGATGAGACGCTATGCAGTCTATGAGATCACCATCCAAACTCTGCCCAAATGCAACAAGCTTCAAAATGTCATCATTTGTATACAAGAAATGGGTTGTGCATATGAAATGCAAGAATTAATGTGCTTAATTGATTACTTGGATTGTCTTGAGAGGAGATTTATTGATCTTATTGAGATGCTCTCTGATCCTTCTAAGCCTCTGAAGCTCCTCCGCCGCCCGGAGATCGGTCTCGTTGGCCGGAGCCTTGCCCGAATCCGGCGAAAGGGCGTGGCAGGCAGCAATGCAAGAGCAAGCAGAGAATAGCAAGAAGAAGACAACAAAATTGGGATGGGTACAACTGCTACAAGAAGCATCCATCATCTAAATCTTCTTCTTCTTCTTCTCCTTGTCTTCTTGTATGAAAGAATTCTTTTTTTATTTCAAAAGACGCCTTCTAGAATTTGTTTCTTTGTTGCTCTTCTTCTGAATGCTGTTGCTCCTTTTTGCACATCTGAAGGGAGTTCTCTTTTAGTTTGTGCAAAACAACTTGCACAAGCCTTGATCTCAAAACAATGAAAATGATGGCATGATTCTAAGAGACCCAAAACAAACCCAATTGGAATTTGGAATTCCCTCTCAATCTAACTCTCACACAAACAAGGATGAAGTCAGCACAATTTTCAAGGCTTTTTTATTTCTGTCGTGGGGTTGAAATGAGAAAACAAAAATGAACAAAGAAGAAAACAGGGAAATGGAAGAAGCTGCTCTGGTTGGACTTAGCAACTTTTTTTCTATTCTCTTCTTGAGGCCTTCTAAAATGCACCTTGGGACATGTTTATATATTCTGACACCCTTCGCAACATCAAGGCTAAATACAAATATTTTTATAAAATATATAGCGATTGATTATTCATTATAAAGATGTTTGGGAGAAAGAGGAGTTAATTTAGAGGATTACCCATGTGGGTGTGGGATGGAGTAATTAATGTTGGTGGTGGTGGTGGACTGGTGGGGTTTGTAATTTGTTTGAAAAGGGTTTTTTTAGGTTGGGGCTTGAGATTTGGGAGTGGCGTGGGAGGGTCATGTTTCCAGTCTCCAATACAAAGCCTGAAGCCTTTACCTTTTTTTATTTACTTAAAATAAGATTTATGAGCCATGATTACAATTCCATATTGTATAGTTAGATTGAAAGGTTTTTACTTACTTAACAAAGTTGATAGGTTTGAAGGTGATAAAGTTTACATGCTGGATATAGAGAAGACTGCATTGTATACTGTATATGTCACCTATTTATCATATTCCTTACTTTGTTTTATGAAGACAGATTGGAATAATTTTTTACACCACAAGTCTCTTTCTCATTTCCCTAGATGTTCCTTTCTTCATCTATTCTATGTCTATTTGCATGCTCTTCCCACACTACCATACTGCTACCAGAATAGAGTTTTAACTTCTAATTGACCCAAGTTATAGTACATGACTAGGGGTGTCATTGGGTAGGTCGGGTCGGGTCATTTTGCGTTCGGACCAATTCGAATTCCGGTTATATTCGGATACTTTAATAATCGGGTTGGATTATTTCGGGTCGGGTAGGTCATGTCGGATCATTTCGCGTTTGGGTCCATTCGAATTCCGGTTATATTCGGATACTTTGATAATCGGGTTGGACTATTTCGGATCGGGTATTCAATTAGTCGGGTAAAGTTTGATTTCTGGGTGAATTTCGGTCGGGTTATTCAGTTTTCGGTTCATTTAAATTTCAGGTTGAATCGGATTTCGGGTTAGTCAGATTTCGATTTGGACGGAGAATGAGTTTGGGTGGTATTGAGGTAACAGAAGTACTATTACGGGTGGTTTGCGGTAATTAGGCATTGAACGGGTGGTTTACACGAATATGACATATTGTACGGGTGGTTTCCGGTAAAATAACTTCAAGTAAAATAATGAAACAATTTCTACCTTAAGAACTTTGTTAAACTTTTGCCACCTCATACTCAAATTACTTATCTAATTGGTTTTTGACTCTTCTATCACAAACCAAAAATCGAGACTCGATATATCACCAGAGGGTGGTTAAGAAGAGTAGCTGTAGCGTGTAATAAGTTTCAGTTAGTTCTAAGTCTGTAACAAACTCTATAAAAGCACCTCTGTAACATTCCGTTGGAATGCACCGTTCCTATCATTCTCTCTCTTTTCTGTTATTTTCTTGCTTGCGTTGGTTCTATCATGGTATCAGCCTAGGTCTTCTCGATCCTTCGATTGTCCTGATTGTCTGATCGATGCCAACATCTGATCCTGAATTTCCGCCTCTTACCCCTTCTTCCAATGGCGCTCGTGTTCCTTCTCAGCGAGATCCAGCTAATCCATGGAACATGGTGTCCAATTTCGCCAATTCAGCAAATTGTGATTCTGCGGTCTCCATGGCCGAGCTTTTACTACACCATAGCGATAATCCGAGTTATGTTCTATCTACGACGTTGCTCGACGATCGCAATTACGGTCCATGGAGCCGATCTGTTGAGGTCTCACTCCTTGTCAACAATAAGTTAGGGTTTGTCACCGGAACTTGCTCTCGCTCTCCATCTGATGGCAATCAACACGCTCTTTGGGACATATGTGATAATATGGTATTCTCTTGGCTTTTACACTCTATAAACAAAGAAATTGTTGAATCAGTATTGTACTGTAGATCTGCATGCCAAGTTTGGCTTGAATTGGAGTCTCGATTTAGTAAGGTCGATCGCACACACTTGTATCAACTTCAGCGAGACATTATGTCTTTGAGCCAAGGAAATTTCCAATTTTCTCTTATTTCACCAAATGCAAACGTGTTTGGGATGAATACTTGCTTCATTTTGACTCAAAAGTTTGTTCATGTGGATCAAATACTGTAGCTCGAAAAATTCTTGAAGATCAACAAGTAGTTCAGTTTCTTATGGGACTTGGAGAATCTATTTTTGTTGCTCGTGCAAATATCCTTATGATGCAGCCACCTCTTGACCTTGTTACTGTCTACAAAATTGTGCTTCAAGAAGAAACTTAGAGATCTATTCAGTCTTCTTCTTTTCCTATTGATCCAGACGATTCTGCTTTGGTAGCTAATAGACGCAGTGATGGTAGCAATTCTGGCTACAATTCTGTTTTCAAGTTCAATGGTGCTAATTCTAGAAACAATTCTGCTGGCTCTTCTAGAAGCAATTCTGATGGTTCTAATTCCAATCAGAGTACTGGTAAAAATCGTTTTTTCTGTGAATATTGCAAGCGCACTAATCATATTAAGGACAGGTGTTGGAAGCTTCATGGCTATCCACCTAATCATCCTGCTTCTCGTGGTGATTCTAAGGCTGCAAATAATGCCAATACAAACAATGATGAGGTTTCTTCTAAGGTTGCTCCTTCATTCACGCAAGAACAATACAAGCAACTTCGTTCTCTCTTGAATCAGCAGTCTCTTCAGCCTTCCATATCTTCAGATTCACACGCCTTTGTAGCAGGTATTGCTACTACTTCTTATAATCTTTCTTCTGCTCATAATATGGCCTGGATACTTGACAGTGGGGCTATTGATCACATGGCATCCACTGTTGATTTGTTGAGTTCTTCCAAGCCTGCTGATATACCTCTGTCTATTACAATGCCAAATGGTAGCAAAGTCTCAATTACTGATATTGGTTCTGTAAGTATTTCAGAACACATTGCTCTGGAGAATGTTTTACTTGTTCCTGATTTTTGCTTTAATTTGTTGTCTATTAGCAAATTAGCCAAATAGACTGGTGCTGATGTTGTTTTCACAACTACTAATTGTTATCTTCAGGGCCCTTTGATGAAGAAGCCAATTTTGATTGGTAAAGAGGAGAGAGGGCTTTACATCTTTATGCCATCTTCTCCTCCTATTTCAGCTTCTGCTTCTTCTGTTTCATTCAATAAGTGTCTTGATATTTTGCATTGTAGTTTAGGACATGTTCCATTTGATCAATTAGCTTCTATACCTTTCCTCAAGAATGTTGCCAAGTTACCTACAATTTGTACTATTTGTCCAAGAGCTAAGCAACACAGACTTTCTTTTTATCAATCCAAGAGTGTCACTACTGCTCCTTATGATATTGTTCATGTTGATACTTGGGGGCCCTATCGCCATCATACTCACAATGGCTTTAGATACTTTCTCACTCTTATTGATGACTATACTCGATGTACTTGGACCTTTCTTATGGCTAATAAAAATAATGCGTTGTCTATTCTTCAGTCCTTCACTAAGCTTGTTAAGACTCAATTTCAAGTTTTTGTGAAGTGTTTTCGTTCAGACAATGCACCTGATTTTTCTGATCCAGCTGCAAGATTGTTCTATCCTGATCGAGTGTGGTATTCAACATCAAACATCTTGTGCTGAATCACCACAACAAAATGGTGTTGTAGAACGTAAGCACAAGCATCTTCTTGAAGTTGCACGTAGTCTGAAGTTTCAGTCAAATGTTCCTCATAAATTCTGGGGTTTTTGCATTCTGACAGCTACCTATTGGATCAATAGAGCTCCTCTTCCTTCTCTAATAACAAGTCTCCATATGAGTTACTTTTCAATAAAGTCCCTAACTATGCCTTTCTCAGAGCCTTTGGTTGCCTTGCATTTGTTAACACACTCAAAAGAGGGTGTGATAAATTTTCTCCTCGGGCATCACCTTGTGTATTTCTTAGCTACTCCTTTGGTAAGAAAGCTTAACTATAATGGACCTTTCCACACAAAACATTTTTCATTCTAGAGATGTTGTCTCTCATGAGACTCATTTCCCATTTCATTATCTTTCTCACCTCAATTCAAAGACTGTTTTGCCAGCTTTAGCCAAAGATTACCCTTCTCATATATTTGCCCTCTCTCATACTACTCTTCCAGGTCATATTTCTTCATCTGAGTCTACAGATCAGATTTCTTCTCCTGCATATCAGCATTCATTTGTATCTCCTCCTAATCCTCCTGTCCATTTAAGGAGGTCCACTAGAGATCATGTCAAACCCTCTTACCTAGAGGATTATATTTGCTCATCTGCTATTCAAGCAACCATGGTTTCTTTTCCCTCTAATCATAATGCTTTCCTTGCAACCTTGCTGTCATATTCTAAACCTTCTTCATATAAGGAAGCTTCCAAAGATCCAAGATGGGTCTTGGCTATGCAAAATGAAATTTCAGCTTTGAATAAGAACTCTACTTGGGACTTAGTTCCTTTACCATCAGGAAAGAAAGCTGTGGGGTGTAAATGGGTTTTTAAAGTAAAGCTCAAGTCTGATGGGTCCTTGGAAAGGTTTGAAGCATGCCTTGTTGCTAAAGTTTTACTCAACAAGAGGGTGTAGACTATCAAGAGACCTTCTCTCCTGTTGTTAAGATGGCTACAATAAGGTGCATTATTTCTATTGCAGCATCTAAGAAGTGGCCTTTGCATCAATTAGATGTTAACAATGCGTTTTTGCATGGAACTTTGGATGAGGAAGTGTTTATGAAAGTTCCTGAGGGTGTTCCAAATCCTAGAAAGTTGGTCTGCAGACTTAATAAGTCCATTTATGGCCTAAAACAGGCATCTCGCCAATGGTTTCATAGGTTGACTTCTACATTGTTAATCTTTGGTTTTATTCAGTCTATAAATCAGTACAACTTGTTTACTAAGAAGGGTGATCACATTACCATCATCGCAATTTATGTTAATGACTTGCTTGTTACTGGTTGAAACACAATTGAAATCTCTTCTCTCAAGTCTTATATTGACTCTGTGTTCAGTATTAAGGATCTTCGCCTGCTCCTTTTTTTTCTTGGTTTGGAAGCTACTCATTTGAAAGAAGGTATTGTTTTACAGAAATCTAAATTTGCTAAAGAATTGTTAGCTACTGTTGATATTGAGAAGCTTCCTCCAGTTTGCACACCTTTGCCTTTGAACTGCCAGTTAATTTCAGATGAAGGTGATTTGTTAGAGGATCCTACAGTTTACAGAGTTTTGATTGGCAAATTAAACTTTTTGACTCATACAAGGCCATATTTATGTTTCGCGGTTCAAACTTTGTCTCAATTCATGCAGAAACCAAGGGTTTCTCATTATTCGACTCTTATACATACTCTTAGATATGTGCAAGCAACTGTTGACTATGGTATTTTGCTAAATGGCTATGATACACCAGTTTTGTCTACTTATTCTGATTCGGACTGGGCATCTTGTGTCATTACTAGAAGGTTTGTTACAGGTTATGTCCTTATGCTGGGTTCTTCACCTGTTAGTTGGAAAAGTAAAAAGCAAAGTGTGGTGTCCAGAAGTTTTACTGAAGCTGAGTATAGAGCAATGGCTCAGGCTGCGACTGGAGTCACTTGACTCGTGCGTCTTCTTCATGATCTTGGTATTGCTTCCATCAAGCCAGTAGTGTTGCACTGTGACAATACTTTTGCCTTTTAGACAGCCAAGAATCTTGTACAACACGAGTGAACAAAGCATATTGAGATTGATGTGCATTTTACCAGGGATAAAGTCATGGAGGGTCTTCTTCAACTCTCCTACATTCCTACAGCTCGTCAGTTAGCTGATTTGTTTACTAAGATCTTGCCTTCTCACCAACAGCAACTTCTAATGTCCAAGCTTGGGATATTTTTGCCATCTCATGCCTAGCTTGAGGGGGGGGGGGGGCGGTGTAGCGTGTAATAAGTTTCAGTTTGTTTTAAGTCTGTAACAAACTTTATAAAAGCACCTCTATAACATTCTATTGGAATTAATGAGAATGCACCTTTCTATCATTCTCTCTCTTTTCTGTTATTTTTCTTGCATGCGTTGGTTCTATTAGTAGCCTTCGGCATCTTCACCATTTCACCGGTGTTCATGCTTCTTAGATCCTTCAATTGGGAATTTTCATCCTCAAACTTGTAAGATAGGTACTTACAATGCCTCCATTGGTGTGAAATTAGGATATTCTTTCTTATTTCCGGTTGCCTAGCATTGACTGGAAATTTACAAAATCGGATTAGAATGTTTTTAACTTCATCGTTTTCATTTTAAGTTGAGGGTTCACAATATCTAATCAAATTGTTATCATTTTCAGTCCATAACATAGTTTATTGCATGAATGGTGTTCAATTCAAAGTCTGTGAGGCGATTTGAATTATAATAGAGGGACCTTGTATTGTTAGTCTTCTTGGTTCCAATTGGAATTGGTATTTAGTTGGTGAATGAATTTTTTATTCATCTTGCAGATATAGTATGGACGAAATTGGGTTTCTAACCCATGGGGGAGAGATATTGAACAAAATAGGCTACAAGGAAAAAAAATGAGCTCCCATAGGCTTTTTTCCAATTTTGCCCCTACCTTTTTTTTTAAATTTACAAGATGACGTCATCATATGCCATTGATGACGTCAGCACCCCTTATCACCATCCAGCGTTGACTGGCGTTGACCGTCGTTGACCAGTCGTTGACCGGCGTTGACCAATCGTTGACCGCCTTGTCATTAGTGATTACAAGTAACGTGTCATCAGATGACAAGTTTTTGTGTACAAAAAAACTTGTCATCAGTGATGACCAGTTTAGATCAAACTCAGCATTCACGTACTGAACTTGTCATCTGATGACAAGTTGAGGTAAAACCCATCATTCACGTAAAAAACTTGTCATCAGTGATGACTAGTTAAGAAATTGACCTATGTGGAATTTGAACCCACATGATTGTGCATCAAGCACATTGCTTTACCGTTTGAGCTAATAGGTCATAATTATAAGTAGTATATATACAAATTTAACAATGTAAAACTAAACATATCATCACCCCAACTAGTAAAACAAACTTGTCATCATCCAAAAACATACCCAAACCCATAAAATCATCCAAAAAACCTTAAAACAAACCTGTCATCACCCCCAGAACCTTAAAACACACTTGTCATCACCCCCAGAACCTTAAAACAACTTGTCATCACCAAAATACATTAAAAACAGACTTGTCATCGCCAAAACCCATAAAAAGCGAACTTGTCATCACCCAGAACCATAAAAAACAACTTGTCATCACCCAGAACCTTAAAACACACTTGTCATCAATCAGATCCGTAGAACAAACTTAAATTGTTCAAAACTCATAAAAAATCACTTGTCATCACCCCAAATCATAAAAATTGTCCCAAAAACCCTAAAATCAACTTGTCATTCAAAAAACTCACACACTCAAAACCCCTAAACACACAAAAAAACTTGTCATCACTTAAATCCGAAAAACAAACTTGTCATCCAAAAAATTTAAAAACATACCCAAATCCACAAAATCATCCAAAAAACCTCAAAACAAACCTGTCATCACCCCCAGATCCGTAAAACAACTTGTCATCACCAAAACACATTAAAAACGGACTTGTCATCGCCAAAATCCATAAAACGAACTTGTCATCACCCAGAACCATATAAAACAACTTGTCATCACCCAAAACCTTAAAACGCACTTGTCATCAGTCAGATTTGTAGAACAAACTTAAATTGCTCAAAACTCATAAAAAATCAATTGTCATCACCCCAAATCATAAAATCATCCCAAAAACCTAAAATCAACTTGTCATCCAAAAAACCCACAAACTCAAAACCCCTAAACCCACAAAAAAACTTGTCATCACTTAAATCCGAAAAACAAACTTGTAACCCAAAAATCCAAAAACCCAAAAAATCCAAACACCCAAAAACCCAACCGTAGATCTAGCTCGAACGAGCGTAGATCTGGCTCGTAGGAGCGTAGATCTAGCTCGAACGAGCCCATTTCTGGCTCGTTTGAGCCTAGATCTGGCTCGAACAAGCCTAGATATGGCTCGTTTGAGCCTAGATCTGGCTCGTTTGAGCCTAGATCTGAGTAGATCTGGGTCGAAACAAAAAAAAAAAGAGATTGAGGATGAAAAGGAACCGAAAGGAGTCGAAGAAGAAAAAAAATACCTGAAATCCGTCAAATCTGGCGGCGGTAGCGACGGCGGCGGTGGCGGAAGTCGTCGGCGAGGGCGGCGGCGGCGGCGGAATGGCTCGTCGAGGTGGTTGGAGCGTAGATCTAGCTCGTACGAGTCTAGATCTGGCATACACGAGCCTAGATCTGACTTGTACAAGCGTAGATCTGAAAAAATAAAATCGAAGGAGAAAGGGAGGAGAGGAGATAGAGGGAGATTTGGAGAGGGAGAAGGAGAGAGGAAGGAGAGGGAGAGAGAGAGAGATGAGAGGAAAAAAATGAGGAAGACAGAGAAAATGAAAGAGAAGAGGGGTTTTATATGGGGGGGATAGCCTATTCACCACATTTATTTTTAAGCAAGCCTATGGTCTTCAATTTGACCCCAAAAACACCCTCCCCACCCCAATCCCTCTATAGTATGTCACGTACAAACTTAACATCAACAACAGATTTTCTTAGTTTTCCCAGCTTGATTATAGGTAATGTGTATTCTACTTTCCCTTTTCACAACATTCGTAAAGCATGGAAGCTTCACTTGTGAATCATCCTTATAAAACTCTAAATACCTCTCAACTAGGTAAATTGATGTCACCTTCATGTTCTCATGTTGTGAGCCACACATATGCTTTCCAATGAATTTCTTTAATTGAAAACTACCATATGCTCCCATTCTCCTAGAGCATATAGTAAAATTACACCACTTTTTTAAAAACACATACTTTCTTAGAGTGTTTCATAACACAATCACATCATGCTCTATGGAATACTTTTTTAAAGCTCACCTGAAAATGTCATTCATTCAAATATCATACCAAACTCTAACATAAATTTTTTCCTTAAAATCCACAAGAGAGTTGAATCGAGGATATAGTAGCACATCCCTTCCCATCAATGTCACTTCCACCTCACAATTCATTAGAACCATCCAATGAATTCACGTTATCTACATATGCTTCTTCACACTCTGGTTCTAGAATAATATATAAGATCTGGCATATGCTCACCAACATTCTTATCAACATTTTTGCAAAAATAAGTCATCATCCTTAGCTTCATTGTTTGTGAACTCAAAATTTTCATCCTTAGAGGATTCTGAGCCTAGAATCTCTCCATTCTTATCAATAGAACTATACGAAAATTCTGTATCGATCTAACGACTTCGGTACATCTGAGCTTTTGAATGTATGAGTGTTTTTCCTTTTCTTTTGGTTAGACACGATTGCCACATCTACTAAAGCCCTAGTTGTCGTTCTCAATACGGTTTGAGTTGTCTGGTTAATGTGTTGAGATTTTGGGCCTTGGGTTCTCAATGGTAATGGAATAGGCTCATCTCCTTGGAAAACATACATGTTCATAACTCTTATCATTTCCAAAACATTGAACCATTTTAAATACATCACAATCCTCTTTGATATATTTGTGTCCACCGTGACATGTTCTTCTAGTTTATAAGAATCACATCCCCTTCACATTTCTAAAATCAAGAGACCACGACAGTGGTTCCATTTATAAAGTACCGAAATGCGAAATGGTCAGAGCCTTGTTTTAAACACCTAAGGATGTCAAAAGGACTCCATTAATCGGCTAATTAGAATTTACTAACCAATTTTTATAAGGAGTGATTAAGGATTTTTCGTAACCGAAAAGCAAGAATGGTTCCCGTATTTTTACTAACATTTCTTTACATATTACTTATTGTGTCTATTGCATCTATCAATTTCATTTCAAAATTTCTCTAGATTGTATCTTAAATCTTTTAAAGACTCGGTTAAAGAAAACATTATGCTTCTAGTTCTTCACCCTAGCTTGTAAGGGGACTCGTCTAATGAAATTTTATGCCTCATATTTCCTCTTCACCCTCGTAAGGAGACTTGGATGGAGACATTACACCTCATATTTTACGTCAACTCTCATAAAGAGACTCGGTTGAAATAACCATCATGTCTTAACGAAGAGCGAGTGGAGTCATAAACCGAATATTAGTTAGGGTACTGCCTACTTTAGTTTTAATATTGGTTTTATTTATTAAAAAACAATTGAATTTGTAAAGTTGTTTAATAATTTATACTTTTATAATAAGTAATACACGGATTTCATCATTCAAATATGGTAATGTATTGTAAGTGGTCGTTAGATCGATATGTAGAATGGATGCTCTAATATTTGAAATCCTGACATTTTCTTCAATTTGGCGTAAATTAAAATCTTAAATTGTTTGCTAGCTAAAAAAATCCTAATTTGGGCTTCGGCGAAATGAACTTGAACTGTAGATGCATGTGACATTATATAGAAAAGAAATGAGCAAAAATACTTACTATATAAAGTTGATATAATGATGGTTGCCACTACACTACCCTGGTGCCTCGAGCATTCACTTTCACTTCCTGTCACTTTTGGGTTTTAGTGTTTTACAGGTTCTTTTTCCAAATAATACTAGATAGAATATTGTAGTCATAATTGTACAGTGTGTTACAGAATTGTTAACTAATTGTACAGTGTGGTACATATATTTACGTCATTACGATTTACGACGTACGCATTCCTTACGGCTACATCGTTCTAATTTCACATTGGTGTTTAGATTTCATGCAAACTTCTATATCTTGAAGAAATCTCATAACGTCGGAAGATTAAATTAATTTGCATAAGCAGTTTGTACAAGAAATCATTATGAAGACAGTTTTTTTTTTTTTCTTTTCATGTCAAACTTTGATGTTATATATACATATATGTAGTACATAAGCGTGATGATAAACACGTCTGATTAAGGTGAATATATATGTTGGGTGATATAGGCCTTGTTCAATCATAGTGCTCCTCAGGCGTGTTGCCGAGTTGACATCATATATATTTTATTCACCCATCACACAACTAAGCTAGTTTCCAACATTTTGCATTCATATGTACGGGTCTAAGTAGAGGTGGGATGAACCGACCCGACCCGAAAAACCCACCCAGCCCGTCCGAACCGAACCCAAACCAAAACCGAAAACTTAGTTAAATACACAACCCAAAAACCGAACCGACCCAACCCAATTAAGACCGAACCGAATTAGGACCGAACCCGAAATGGCCCGAACCCGAAATGGCCCGAACCCACAATGACCCGAACCCATAATAACCCGAACCCAGACATTAAAATATAATATGCCATTTCTAAAGTACAATTTAATTGATAATTTTATATTACATAATTTATTTAGCATAAAGTCTTACCAATGAAGTAAAACCAACTAATGAATACAATAAAACAAGTATAAACTATCAAAATCTCCATCCATATTAACTAAATCCACAAATTACACTAATTCAAACTCCAACATAACGTATTGACATATCGAACATGTGAAAGTCATCAAAACCCGAACACATGCAACTTAATTTATACTAACTATAATCCGAACACAACCCGACCCGCTCTAATTGCACTCAAATATTACTCAACCGACGGTAACCCAAACCCGAACACAACCCGACCCGCAATGACCCAAACCGAAATAAACCCGAAATTGACACAAACTCAATCAGCTCGAACCGAACCGACTCGAACCGAAATTGAATTGGACCGAAATATAGCCCGAACCGAAATGGTCCGAACCCAAACGGCCCGAACCGAAACCGACCCGAACGGCCCGAATTCCACCTCTAGGTCTAAGTGATATAGTTATGTAAAAAAGATTTAAATCATTTGGTCTCCCCATTAATATATGTAGAGTAAATTAGTACAAGCTTTATCCTCCTTGATTTCATGAAGTGACTGTAATATGATCAAAAGTTTGACATGAAATTACCCCGCGTGCATACATATGAAATTCAACCAAAAAGAAAAACCATAATACGAAATGCATACACAGTATTAATCGTAAAGGTACTTTAATATAAAAAACCCTTTCATTCAAATTTTTTTTTTATCGTAACTATGCATACACAATATTAATCATAATTTTAACATACTTATGCATTTTAGCGAACATAAATATACGAGCTTAATAATGCTTTTATTTTTTATAACATTAAAATCAAAATTAAGGGCAAAAGCGCCAATTACTTTTAAGAGAATATCATTTTGGTCAAATTGGTGGTTAAATACAATAATCTACAAATAAGAGGTTGTTAAGTGTAGAGAAAAATATAAGGGTGGTTAAATGTAACAATATGTAAATAAAGAGTGGTTAAATGTAGGAGAACAAATATAGGGTGGTTAAATGCAACAAGTTTAAAATAAGGGGTGGTTAAATGCAATTTTCCCTAATTTTTATATATAATTAAACATTATACACAATATATGAACAAATACTATATGCAAAAAAATATAAACTCTTCTGGAATAATATGAAAACTAATCAATGAGATCCCGTATAATAGCACGTGCCATATACCTACTACAAGATAAAGAAGATAGTAATAATATCAATATATCCATGATAATTAATATCCTAAATTAAATTAATATATCACACATGCCATATAATTAAATATCTAACATTCTAACATATAATAAGATAGACATTAATTAAAAGACAAATAACATAAAATACACATATAGTTAATACCGAAATATAATCAGCACACTATAACGTATGCCCAACTGTACCTAATAAGTAGACAACAACACAATCTCTAATGTAAAATGTCTAAACTCAACTCATGAAGTTGTAATTGGTCCGTTGCAGATTGAGAGTACTTCAATATGAGCGATAATTGTAGGATCTACGTGTGTGAGAATACAGACGTTGATCATTCGGAGGGATCAACGAACTAGGCAGCGTAATAAAAACGATTCAAACAAGTAATTGTTCACACAAAGCAATTCAAATCAAGCCAGCCTTTTGTTATTACCAAGTATGAACTTACAAACGCGAATCCTTGATCTTAAGGTATACACGATACCTTCTACCCAGACCTTGATCCTTCAGCGTCGGATACACTCGTAATTCGACTCAACGGACTTGACCCACACCTCTAACCCTCGTACACAACTCGGCCTAGAGTACTTCGTGTGTTCTCTCTCTCTCAATCGCACTCAACAATTGAATCTCTATGCTTGGGTAAAAATTAACCTAGTACATGGTTCCTATTTATACTAATAGCTAGAAAGATTTTATCTAAAAATATAGATATTAACCAAATCAGATTTTATCTTATCTTGGAAAATAAGATAAAATCTTCCTCCAACTAACATATCCTACAAATCTTCATAAGACACGTTAATTGATTCAACCGATCCATTCACGCGTGTTTCCATATATAGTGCACAGCTTCCGCGTTGATCCAACCTTCCATAAATAGCTTCAGGCCTTTGCGTTGATCCCATGATGATCCTATCAGGAATCAGCGAGCTCTTCAGCTATTCTCTTGTTTCCTTGGTTGTTCCTGTCGGTTGTTCCTGCTTTTGTTTCCTGCTCAGTTACTCCTAATTGATCCTGAAACACTTAGCAAACACATTAAATGTTTCACAAGTGTTCCGTCATCATCAAAACTACTTGGGATCGTTATTGGGATCAATTACCATCCCAACAATTTCCCCTTTTTTGATGATGACAAACACTTGGGAAAATTTAAAGTAAAACGTATGTAAATAACATAAAGTGCAAGAATTCCCCCTGAGTAGGACCTTCGTCGAACCTACTTACCAGTTAGCATAATTCCCCCTTAGCATGTGGTTGATCCTTCTGTACCAAGAACTAGTCGCATCTCTACAATTTTCCTAACTTCCCCCTTTTGGCATCATCAAATAACTCAATTTGATCCGTAATGAAACATTTTAACACTTCAGCACATAACACATCATAGAAACTATGAGAACTTTCATTCAATGCAAAAGAGTTTGATTACATAGCTAGGGAGCGACAAAAGATAGGTCCTGAGATAATCAAAATAATAAAACAGAAAAAACAAACACTCAGAAACATCAGGAATTGTTAGGGCTAAGGATCAAGAAAGGGGTTCCATTCATGATTCAGGATCACAGATATTGTCCCCTTCCTTTCTCAGAACGTGATTATGAAGAACTTACATGGTATCATTCATCTTCTTCGTTTCTCCTGGAATCCGAGCACTTAAACTCGAGCTCCATATCATCCATGTATCCTTTCTCTCCCCTTTTTTTTTTTTAATCTCCTTTCTTTCTTTTGCTTCTCATCCCCTTTTTTTTTTTGTGTTTTGCCGGTACCGAGGGATCGATCTCCAATTTTTAATTTTTTTTATTGAGCACCAAACTCCTCCTTTTAAACTTTGCACCACACGTATCTTTCTTTGCAACTATCTCCTCCATCAAAATTTTCTTTCTTGCAGCTGAAACAATCAAAATCATACTCACTGATCCTTTGGAACCGATCAGTCAACAACTCTCTTCTTTTCTTGAGCTCCGGGATCAATAACCTTTACCATCACCAGGGAATAAAAAGGCCAGTTTTGGATAGCAATTAAGGGTAGAAAAAATAAACTCACACGCATATCCAAAACAAATAAACAAACATGGCAAGGAGTTTCAATTGATCCAGATAAGTAAATCCCGTAAAAAGTGGTATCAAGAAAATTAGGTTCATAGGAAACGTTTACCTGGATCAAGGCTTAGGACGGCTTATGACTAACTATCATTTCGTCTTATAACAAGGGATAACAAGATCAAGTCAGTCATTTTGGGATCAAAGAAAGAGTTATCATGCTTCAAATAATGATATCTCAAATTTTCAAATGAATGCACCAAGGATCAATAACCAAGACAAGCAAATCATCATGAACTCATAAAATCAAAGAAGGTTATCACTTATCGGTGTTGTTCCCCCTGGATCAAAGAATTATTCTAGCCAATCATTGAGGGAATAGAGGACCGGGACTTGACTAGTTCATGGTGATCATGCCTAAGAGTATCCTCAGATGCTCATAGGGTTTTCTGTCCAATGCCTTGGTGAGAATGTCTTCCACTTGGTTTTCGGTCCTACAATGATCCATCTTAACAAAATCTTAGCAACATTGTCTCGTAAGAAATGGTGATGAATGTCAATATTGTTAGTACGAGAGTGTTGGACGGGGTTCTTGGAAATATCAGTTGCACTAGTGTTATCACAACGTATGCTAATAGTTTCAAGAGACATACCATATTTACCGAGTTTTGTTTCCTAGATCCCTAGGAAATAAGAAGGACCAATGAACTGAGCCATTCTCAAATTACTTTTTGACCCACCAAGTGTCCAGCATAGTCAGTCTTTGTGTAACCCACAAGATCAAAGTCGAAGATCCTTCTTTCTTGCTACCAAAGGAAATTATTTCCTTTGGCCCTTTTGTGAAGTGAGGGAAGGTTGTCAATGTTTCCTCTGAATCTTCTTGTTCCCCTCACTCCAACCTGCAAAAGGTTAGGTTTTGACGATCCAGGCAAGCTTACCCTTACCTAGTTGCTTTTGGTAATAAACATGATGATCCTTGGGACTAGCAACATAGTATTCAAGCAAATTCACATCATTACTAGCATTCCTAGATTGATTTTTCTTGATCCTAGGTGACTGTTGCTTAGCATACTGAAAGTTGTTTGACGACCTACGAGCATTGTTCCTAGGGGATGATTGTGAGGTACTAGCATTGTTGTTCCCTTGTCTATTCTTTTCAGATTGACACTTTCTTTTCTCACAGTCAGCTTTCCTATGCCCCCCATCACCATAATACCAACAAGTCATAAAGTAAGCTCCCATATGATACTTAGGGTGTGCCTTTTGAATTCTCCTCTGGTTGATCCTATCTTTGTTAAGGTCTCTAGGTTCATTTCCCTTTGATTGCTTAATGAACATTTTATGGGCTGGTTGACCTACATACCACTCAGAGTCATCTCTTGGGTTTTTCTCCTCTCCTTGCTCTAAAACTTGAATTCTTTTAGACAAATGCAAGTTCTTATCCTTAAGACTCTGTAGTTCCCTACCCCTTTGTTCATATAACTCAGCAGCATCAAAGTTCTTATGAGCCCCATCTTTTTCCTTGTCCCCTGTATATCCTATCCCAAACCTTTGGGGAACAAAAGTAGGACCTATGTCAACAAGTTCCTGTTTACCCTTAGCAATGTCAAGTTTCGTCAACAAAACACCTTTTTCAGTATTCAAAGCAATAATTTCATCATTCAACTCATCAATAGTGTTAGACATGTTGAGAATCTTAATTTCAAGTTCAGGGCAGGTTTTGCAAGGATCAACAGATTTATCCTAAGCACTATCAAGAGAATCTTTCAGGTCATTGCATAAATCATTAACTTTTGAAAATTCCATTTGAGCGTCAATGTTTTCATTATGCAACACAGTGATTATCCTAATTAAGCTATCTTTAGAAAGATCCTTTAAGGAGTCAAGAAATTCAGAATCAGTTACCTCTTCATCCTTTGAAGACATAGCCATTAAGCACATCTTGGGATCAATCGTGGGTTCGGATTCTTCATCATCAGAATTGCCCCAAGTTGCCATGAATGCTTTGTTGTGGTTGTTGGCCTTTCCATCATGATCTCCCTTCGAGCACGAACGAGCATAGTGACCCTTCTCTCGACACTTGTAGCAAGTGACGTTCCTTAGGTCCCTTCTTTCACCATTGAGATTTTTGCAACATGATTTATCTTTCAAAGAACTCATCTTTTATAACCTGTTTGAAACACACACAATCTAGAGCACGCAGACTCTGATACCAATTGTAGGATCTACGTGTGTGAGAATACAAACGTTGATCCTTCGGAGGGATCAACGAACTAGGCAGCGGAATAAAAACGATTCAAACAAGTAATTGTTCACACAAAGCAATTCAAATCAAGCCAGCCTTTTGTTATTACCAAGTATGAACTTACAAACGCGAATCCTTGATCTTAAGGTATACACAATACCTTCTACCCAGACCTTGATCCTTCAGCGTCGGACACACTCGTAATTCGACTCAACGGACTTGACCCACACCTCTAACCCTCGTACACAACTCGGCCTAGAGTACTTCGTGTGTTCTCTCTCTCTCTCAATCGCACTCAGCAATTGAATCTCTATGCTTGGGTAAAAATTAACCTAGTACATGGTTCCTATTTATACTAATAGCTAGAAAGATTCTATCTAAAAATATAGATATTAACCAAATCAGATTTTATCTTATCTTGGGAAATAAGATAAAATCTTCCTCTAACTAACATATCCTACAAATCTTGATAAGACACGTTAATTGATTCAACCGATCCATTCACGCGTGTTTCCATATATAGTGCACAGCTTCCGCGTTGATCCAACCTTCCATAAATAGCTTCAGGCCTTTGCGTTGATCCCATGATGATCCTATCAGGAATCAGCGAGCTCTTCAGCTATTCTCTTGTTTCCTTGGTTGTTCCTGTCGGTTGATCCTGCTTTTGTTTCCTGCTCAGTTACTCCCACTACTAGAAAATGGGTTAAATATCGACACTTTTTCATCGACGCTTTGTTATAGTGTCGTTGGAAATTGTCAAGGACGCGGCATATCTCGACGCTTTTGACAACGCTTTTCAGCGTCGAAACTTGCGACGCTTTATAGTGTCATGTTTTGGTAAAAAGTGTCGATCTTTACACGGATCTATACCTAGGGCTTTGATAATATTGAAACCGTCGATGCTCAAACCCTCGTTCCACTAAAAAAAAATCCTCGTTCTAAAAATCCCATCGCCCTTTCTCTTTCTTCCTAGCGATTATAGAGGAGGAGGAGGCAGCGAGGAATTGAGGACGAGGAGGCGGCGAGGAGTAGAGGACGTGGAGGCAGAAACTCAGGCGAGGGCGGGCGGGCTGGCGGCGAGGACTCGGACTCGGAGGCTAGGGCTCGGACTCGCAGGCGGCTAGGGTTTGGACGCGAGGATGGGGGATTGAATTGGGACGAGGAGGCACGAGGATGGGAGACAACGTCGACGCTTTCGTATCAGATTGTGAAACCTCCTCCGGTGACGGAGACAACGTCGACGCTTTGGCTAAGGAAGGGAAGTCCAAGGAGGAGGTTGATTTCATCCGGCTCCTTGAGTAGGAGGAGGAGTGAAGGTATGCTTATTAGATCCTTTGGATCTCTTCTTTCAAAATCGTTTGTTAGTTTCTCTGATTTCTCTCTTATCTCTTTTTGAAAAATCGGAATCCAAAGAGCCCCAATCTCGTAGTAAATTAGGTTCAAACCGTAGATTTTCTGCTTTCTAGGTTGAAATTGGCGTCGAAACGATTGAAGACATGTGGAGTCTTATCTTGTTTAATTACAATGTTCTTATTACGCATGCCTGAGTTTCTGATCTGTTCAACCTCCTGCAAGGACGCGAGGATGGGGGTTTGGAATTTGGACGGGCAGGCTGGCGGCGAGGACGGGAGGCGCGCAAGGACGAGGAGGCTAGGGCTCGGACTCGCAGGCGGTAAATTCTACACAGTTTTGTTTCGATCGCATTTTCCATGGTTGTCTTTTGTTTTAAGAGTGATTTTAACATGGTGATTGGTTGATCGAACTGTCATTGATTGATCAATATGATTGGATTATGTGGAATTTCAAGTGCATTTTCATATATAGTTGTTTGATGTGCTCGCTTAGTACTTTCTGCTTGAAGATTACTATTACTTTCAATCATATTGAATGAATTGGAAACGTACTGATAATCTCAAGTCCTTTAATTATTTGTTGTTGTGCATCACATATATATTGCTTCTTTCCTGCTGCTGATTTATGAAGTTTGAACTTGACAGGGATCGTGAATTATTCTATTATTTGAAAGGAGGTCAAGTTGATTATGGTCTAGAACACAGCAAAGCATGTGGCCATTCTCAATTTGGGAAAGTTTTTGAAAAAGGTTTGTGCTTTCTTATAGCATTTCAGAAAATCAAGACTCAGATTGTCAATTTTGAGTATGATGGGCTTGCAGGAACCTAGGAATTTAGAGCTGTTAACTGATAATTTCTTGAATTTACTGTGCAGGCCACTATCCAGAATGGGATGAAGATCACCCACTCCATTTTGTTGGGCATTTGGCTGGAGCACAAGTTGTTCGAGTAATGCAGCAAATGCTTGCTGATAAGGCTGTTTCTCTATTATAATTTGCATCCTCTCTTGAGCTCAATTGGATGCTTTGCAAATGCATCTCTGGAAAGTGACCTGAAAGTAATTTGTATGATTGTTTAGGCATTCAAAGGACATGAAATTACATCATCTGACTGGGTTTTGAGCATAACATCCTTGTTTGGAGCATTCAATGGGACTACAAGGACCTATTTTGATGGCATAAGGGAATTGTTTTTTCCTCTAGTTTCTTATTTTTCCCTCTAATAACACTAAAGGTCTTTTTGGTTCATTGACTATGGAAACAGAAAAGAAACGAGGTGCTGTGAGACAAGACAAAAAATAAATTGTGAATGTATCAATGTCATTACACGAAAATGAAGTTTGACACGTTTCCTTTCTGTTTCCGCTTTTATTGTTTGCAACCAAACAGACACTAGTAGTATTTTAGCATTTTGGCTGGCATATAACATGAATTTCCATGTATGTTTGCAGGCCAGAGGACAGGCAGACGCTGAAGCCTATATGTTTGCTCAGTATAATTATTTAGCTTCCATCAACGTAAAACAATTCATATGCTGTAGTGCTAGTTGTGATGTATGTGCAAAATGCAGGCACGTTGCTCTAGCTAATCTCAACTCTTCTTTGCACTTGATGATTAATGTTCTTTTTGGATGCTGCAGTTCACCGGAAAACAAGTTGGAATCATCGGGTTAGGAAGGATTGGTGAAGAAATTGCGCACCCCTCACAAAGGAAATTTCTTCTTTTATATCTTCTTCACTAGCTTCTTTTATTAATTAGTAGTAGTAATTGACTTGTGAAATGCTGCTGAGTGTTCACTTTGGCAGCTATGATGATAAGGTTGCATGCCAGAAGATTCTTAACAAAATGGGATTAGATGGATATCAGGTGATGATTTCATCTTCTTGAATTCATAACTATTTGTCTGGTATTCTGTCTCCATATTTTATGCAATGCATATGTTGGTCTTCTGTAGTACTTGATTATATAGATGTTATGATGTGTGCATCTTTCATTCCAAGTTACTGAACTTTAGAGATGTTGCCTTGCCTTTCTACTAACAGATTGGTGAGACAAAAGTTTTCTTGAGAGCAGACTAGATGGCTGATTTAGATACAAGAAGGACAGAGGTTCTGGGGAATGCAGCAAGAACCATTCAAAGAAGGATTCTGACATATATCGCTCGGAAGGATTTCATATTATTGCGCGATTCTGCAATCAAGTTGCAGGTCCTTTGTCGATGTATCTTCCTTTGTCCCTTTACACAATTGTTTTTTTTTTTGTTATGTCTACTAAAAGAATTTACACCATTATGTGAAGAGGCATAGCTTACACGCCTAATCAGTTTTTCTTGTACTTGTCAGTCTTTTAATATGGTGTTACAGTTTTTCTATGCTGATTTAAATATTCTTGCTAGATTGTGTGCATGCCATTAATCGGGGGTAGTTGTCAGAGTGGCTCATCGGGCTCTAACCGTCCTAACGCGTCTGCTGCTATCGAAGATTCCATATGTGATACGCTGTTGCAAAGTAAATGTGCCAAAATTGATCATGGTCTTCGGTAAGAATCTCTCACTCACTCAATGCGTATGTGATTCAAGTTTAAGGCCGGTAGCTATGTGTCTATGTATGGTTTTAGCTTGTTGGAAAGTGTGTCATTGGATAAGTTCTTTGTGCTATTGTTTGAAGTTCAAGAATTACATTTTAATCGCTTCTTAGTTTGCTCCATGATAATTCGTGTTAGCTCTTAATTAGAATTCCGAGCCTATGTTTCAAGTGCTACAATTTGTGAGGTATGTATTTGATTGATTGGGCTGGCATGTAAAATTTGGTTGAGTATTGCACCCTATAATTCTTTTTAGTAAAATAACCCTACTCAAGTCATTGGCTTTATCCATCATATTCCATGAATCTAGTTGGACAGTTCCTTATAATAAGATGCTTTGACTCATTCTTGCAGTCATAAATGTAATTGAAATTTTGTTGCATTACAATAGTCTAAAGCTAATTGTTGATATTATTTGCTTACATGGCGATTACAACTTGAGAAGCGATTGAGGGTATTAGGAACTCTTTTTTGAATTAGGATGTACAGTTATTCAATCTGTGTGTGTTTTCTGGCATGTATTTACTGAGTTTGTCCAATTTCAGACTGACTTGGAGGAGGCAAAAACCTCTGAAATCGCAAAGCTGCAAGAAGCATTGCAAGCTATGCAATTACAATTAGCAAAAGCTAAGGCCATGACCATCAAAGAAGCAGAAGCTGCTACAAAAGCTATTGAAGAAGCACCTCCAGTGATCAAAGAAACACCTGTCATCATTGAAGATACAGAAAAGATCAATTCATTGTTTAATCTATAGTTTGAACGATTGGAATAAGCCATTAACCCTCTTAAAGGAGTTGGACACATTAATATATAAAGACACATTATTTATTCTTTGACATAATTGGTGTTATTGTTGTATGTAGTTTATTGTTTAATTTAATTTTAAAATATTTAATTTTATTTTTATCTATGCACGCTAAAATCTCGACGCTTTATTTTGTCGAAACAAATCTCGACGCTTATATATGTCAAGAGTTGTCCAAATCTCGACGCTTTTATACGTCATTGGTAGGTGTAGACTTTAGTGCCAAGTTGTAATATCGACGCTTTTCACTGTTAAGATATTTTTCAACGCTTTTTTGTGCTGTAATTTGTTCAAATCTCGACGCTTTTTGCTGTCATAGTATTTCTCGGCGCATCATTGTGCCTGAATTTGTACAATTTGCGACGCTTTTCTATGTCTTAAATTGTTGGCTGTCTATGCGCCAAGACAATTTTTCGACGCTTATATGCGTCCCTGCACTTTTCGACGCTTTTATCTGTCCCAATTCTCGACGCTTTAGTCTGACGGGAAATTGCGACATTAAATTTCCCGACGCTTTTCTTGAGCGTCGGTAGTGAAAATCTCGACGCTTTTTTACGTCGAGTAGTGCTTAAAAAAATGTCGAGATATGCCGTGTTTTCTAGTAGTGTCCTAATTGATCATGAAACACTTAGCAAACACATTAAATGCTTCACAAGTGTTCCGTCATCATCAAAACTACTTGGGATCGTTATTGGGATCAATTACCATCCCAACAATAATTAATGTATAAAAACTTTGTCATTGCATATGCTAATCGGTCATCAAATTTTGTACTTGGAAGTATGATTATTTATAATACATTGGCTCACAATATGTAGAGTAAAATTAAAAAAAAAATGAAACTATGGAAATTAGAAAGAAGAAACAGACTTGAATTAAATTAGGAGTAAACAAGCAGCTGCATCATCATTAAATTTTGACAAGGGAGCCCCACGTACGATAAGACTTAGGATTAATTTAGGATTAGAGGCTCAAAATTAATACTGCCATAAAGCAAGTGCAGCAAATTAAAAGGGGGCATGTTTATGTGATATCATGATATGTATAGTGGGAGAGAAAAGCTAAGAGCAAAATCTGGAAGACCAGCCGATCGATGACTCTTAGACAGTTTGAATTCAAAGTCAAAAACTTTAAGTTTCTTCCCTACAAACTTTGTCATTCATGATGATTTCCATCCCACTTCTACAGGTACCATTCACCCATCACGCTTACCATGTTAATCTGTGGGAAAGTCCAGCTGGCTGATCAAGACTTGTATTCATTTTCTTACTTTGAACCGAAAAACAAAGGTTTAGAGGTCAAAGGCTCGAGGCGATTAAATGGCTGCGTGTTTTAGAAACATGATGTTTTGATAGTTCCAAACTTTTTTGACGACAAGACAAGCGTATGTAGAGTTGGTTGCATATAAGATATAAGAAAACTTATGATGTCCGCGTTTTTAGGTAGATTTTTAGGGTCTAGATAGATTAGTTTGAGTTGTGTTTCGTAGTTGAGTCTTGTATTTTTGAGTCTTTTTGCATGAGTTTTCGTATTTCCTTGAGATTCGGAAACTACGCGCTTTTGTGTCGTTTTGTAGGTGTTTTGGAGCTTGAAGACGAGTTTGGAGTGAAGCTAGGAGAGGATGGTTGAGCTAGGAGGAAGATTCAAGTGAAAGAACCAAGGAGAAGAGCTAAAAAGGAGCAAAATCAAGAAGAGAAGTCAAGAAATCGACCCCAAGATCGAGCCCAAGGAGGTCGACCTCGAGCCATTTGACCAAACTTAGAGCACAAGGAACCAGAGCCTCAGGATCGACCCTTAAGGGGTCGATATCGACCCTATGGAGGGTCGATCGCGCGTTACCGACTTCCTTTTATCCGGATTGCAAGTTGAAGTTTCCTAGTTTGTATTTTAGGAAGGTGTTTTGCTTGTGTTTCCTAGTTAGATTAGGACTCCTTTTCTTCTATAAAAGGAGGTTGAACCTATAGAATTCATTCAATCAATTAATCATACTTTGGATACTTGGAGGATTAAGGAGAAGACTTGGAGAGCAAGTTTGAGGTTTGTAAGATTGATCTTTTGCTTAATTTGAGTTTTAGTTTGGTTTGATGA
This sequence comes from Polygonum maritimum, assembly GCA_963924305.1. Lineage (NCBI taxonomy): Eukaryota > Viridiplantae > Streptophyta > Magnoliopsida > Caryophyllales > Polygonaceae > Polygonum > Polygonum maritimum. The sequence continues at coordinate 12,627,861 of OZ002728.1, forward strand.
TGTCCTCTTCTTCTTCTTCCTCTTTCTCTTTGTTATGTGTGAGTAGTCTTCTTAAGTTCTAGGGTTGGGCAAAAACCCAACACAATCATGCATGTTTAAAACTTGAATTCATGACTTAAATGCTTAAGGATCATATCTAACCTATCTTGTGCTTAATCCTTGGTGAAAATTGAGGCATGACTTGTAATTAACCCTAGCGAAAGTGAAAAGTTAATTACTTGACTAGTTCTAATAGGATTATTTGCGAAAGTTGATATTCCTAGGTTGAAGGATAGGTAGAAAGTTGTTTGATTTGCAAAAGTTGATTGAATGGCTTGAATAGTTTGCGAAAGTTGACTTTTCTATGATCTAGATGGCATGATAGTTGTGAATTCTTGTCAAAAGCATGTATGGTTGTTGTTGTGGTAGCCCTAGCCCTAGGATTTGCCTTTTTATTGATTGAAATTCGTATCTCTTGCCTTGATCCCGACTCCCTCCGTCGTGTTCGAGCCCTCGCTTGAGTTTTTGTGTGATTCGTGCTAGTTTTCTCTCAGGTTCGACCCTCTAAGGGTCGAGATCGACCCTCCTCTGGTCGATCCTGACTCTGTTTGTTTACGCTTCTTTTGCTCTTTCGTAGTTTATCGACTAATCTTAGCACTATTCTCACTCCCGTGGACGATCCTGACTTCGCTATACTCAGCGGGGTCTTGACTACAAATTTATTTGTTCAAGAAACCCTTCAACAACTTAACATTTTGATGATTTTAAACCATGTTGGCGACAAATATTGTCAGAGCTTGTCGTCATCATGAAATGACTGGCGCAAAACTAGAAAATATTATTTATGGAAAGCATGAAGCGAATCACTTCTAGACCAGTTGTGGTATCTATTTAAGGATAAAATCAACGCAAAAAGAAGAAAAAATCATGTTACTAAGGTTGATGGCAACTTCAGTGGCGAAAAAAGCCTAAAAATCAACGACTAGGGAAGTTACACTTTGGTTGTTACCATTATGGTGACAGGCATGAAGTGAAGATGTAAACATATATAATCAATTGTGTTGTGAGACATTGTCTTATTGAAGACGTTTGAGAGTATCCCAGACTTCTTTAGCAGTGTCGTAGCCAATGCCCTTTTTGAGGTCGCTACTAGTGAGAGCATGGTGGAGAATTTTCTTAACCCTTTCATTTTTCTTAAGCTTTTTGAGGTCAACATCATCATACTCAATGACTTCTTTCTCCTTTCTATCAATCTTGAGAAACTTTTCGGGGACTATGGAAATAACCTTCCAAAGTTGGTCATCAAGAGAGCATATGTGGGTTTTCATTTGCTTCGCCCACCAATCATACTCTCCATCTTTGAGAACCGGAGGTTTCCAAAAAGAGTCATTCACAGAGGTGTTGGTGGTGGTCATCTTTTCTCATAAGTACTAAGAAAAATCTAGAGTCAAACTCTAATACCAATTATAGGAACATTACTACTTGGAGTTGCTGACACTTACGATGTCGGCGACCAGAGATAAAACTTAGATTGCAGCGGAATAAAACACACACAAGAAAGGTTAAAGTTACCGGATTGAACATTTAGATTTATTGTGGAAAACTCTCTACAAGCCAACTAGTTTGTATAGGGAAAAACCACTTGCCTTTCAAGCTTCTCACTTGAAAGGACTTAGAAGAGTGTTTCGATTCGCTCTATTTATTTCTTGGGTTTACAAAGGGGCTCTTGTTACATGAAGTGAATCCCACACTCTCTTGACAACACTCTTTCCTATACAACTATCCTCACTCAATATCATTCTCTCGCACTCAACCACTAAGAACGAATCTCACGTTCTTCACACTCAACACGTACTCACGATTACAAATTATGCTCTAGCTCATTAGTTCATACAATGTGATGACGAAACAATATATAGAGAACTAAGAGGATTGATGCACGATTCATGCCATTTGCACAAGGAATAAATCACACACAATCGGTACAAAATATTTCATAGAATAAATCATAAGACACAATAAAATCATCTCGAATTATCTTTAATGTACCCTGATGATTTTCTCCACTTTTAAGCTTATTCTAGCCTTAAATAAACTCCGGGAACATCTCAACGCTTGCCTTAATCAAATTGCGTTGCGTTACCTTTTATAGAATTTCGCTCATTCCATTCCTAGAATCTTGATCGACAATCTCTGAAGTACTATCCAGGTTGGCGACCTTGTTCAGGTCAATAACCTCATCTCTTAGGCAACCTGATTGGAACCATCAAAACACTTCAAGTTCTAATAGGTGTTGTTTGTAGCTCAAGGAGAGAGATTGATTATGGAAGTTAGTTAGACATTCTATGGCGTTATTACCACTAAAGAAAGGTTCGTGCTTGTGAAGCTTGAATGGTTAGGTTTCTAAGGTAATTTTAGGTGATTTTGTTTTGTTTGAGTTGACGATACGCTTTGAGAATTAGAAAACGTAGGAGAGTATTAGAGGTGATTATGTTGGTATCTCTTCTTGCCTTAATTTCATGAACAAAAGTAGTGCGTTTATTCAAATTAATAATGTCAAGAAAAGTAGAGATTTAAGTAAAATAATGTGTTGATGACTTTAGGTTTCCTCTGATTTGAATATCTTGTCTTCCATTATGTGAAGGATTATTCTTGTGAGAATAGTACTATTTGCTTTGTTCACTAACGCGTCTTTCAATTTGACAATTATGTACTCTTCATTATTTCATTACATGCAATCGGTTATTCTTTATAAGAAATTACCTACATACATGTTTGTTAGGATTGCAATTGTACTTCCCACATCAAGAATTGGTGCGAAACCAAGCTCACTTATAAGTACATGGGTTACTCTTCCTATTGTCAATCGGTTTTGGGATGGAACCCCATGGGCTTGTGAGTTGGGCTTGGCAATTGGCCCCATCTCCCCTCTAACAAGTGGTATCAGAGCCGATGGTTCGGCTTAGGGACCGGGAGGGTTCGCCGTTATCGGTTGTGAGGGATTCACAATTGAGGGGGAGATTGTTAGGGTTGCAATTGTACTTCTCACATCGAGAATTGGTGCGAAACCAAACTCGCTTATAAGTACATGTTTACTCCTCCTATTGCCAATCGGTTTTGGGATGGAACTCCATGGGCTTGTAAGTTGGGTTTGGCAATTGGGTCCGTCTCCCCTCTAACAATGTTACCTTATCGATGATATGGTTCCGGTGAGATCAGTTATAAGATAGGAGTAATTTAAAATCTTATTGTCTGGGTTACTTAATTAATTAACTAATATGCCAGATTGGTGAAATGGTGTGCAAAAAGGGCAGAACATGGTACGTGCAATGCATGGATGATCACACGATAGATCGAGCTCATCCAACTCCACATAATTTCGTACGTATATAATGTAGTAATAGCTAATTAAAATAGTATCAAACTGTCATCTTGAGCTCTCTTTTCTCTGGTTGGGCCCTCGTCTGAGTTTCGTCTGACCTCCGCCGCCGTTTGCTTTCTCGGGCCGACTGCCTATGGCGTCGTCCCCTGGGGACCCTCCCCTTGACTCTGTTTCCCCTGGAGTTATGGAGATTGATCCTCCTATGCATTCTGTGCCGCACGTCTCTTCGTCAGCCCTGGATGCCGAATTCCCACCCCTGCCAACAACCAAGAACTCTAACCCGCCTACCATGGGAAATGCGACAACTTCGCCCTCTGAAGCCTCTCGAGCACAGGTGAACACCCAGAAAAAGTCATTCGCCGAATTGTTGGCTGGTGTTCGTATCCGGAATTGGGTAATGCCGCCGGAATCCATCTGGGAGGAAAGGCCAGAATTATATGATACGGATGATGATGAGGAAGTTCCTGATGTTGATCCGCTTTGCCCGGTTATCCTGCTCACAGCGGATGAGAAACGCCGGTCCCGCCTGCCATGGGCAAGATCGCTCATCGTCCACATGCTTGACAAAGGTCCTGGTTTCATGGTTCTCAAACGCACTCTTGAGCGGAAATGGTCTCTAAAAGGCGCCTTTACTTTGGTGGACATCGGTAATGACTACTACGTCACCAAATTCACCAATGAAGACGACTACAATCACGTGCTGACTCAAGGACCATGGATGATCGGGGACAATTATCTTACGATCAGGCGATGGGTTCCTGATTTTGACCCTTATAATAGCCCGCCAAAGGTGATCACTGTATGGGTTTGTCTTCCCGGCATCACTTTGGAGAATTTTAGCGAAGAGATCCTGTGGAAGCTTGGTAACCGGATTGGTAACGTCTCTCGTATTGACCGCACCACTGTCTGGGCTGACCGTGGCAAGTTCGTCCGGCTGGCAATCGAAATTGACCTTGATCAGACCCTAATTCCGCGAGTTTGGTTCCGCCGTCGCTATTGGCATGTCCAATATGAGGGCATTCGGATGGTTTGTTATGAATGTGGGAAGATCGGACATGTCAAGGAAAAGTGTCCGGCATTGGATCCTGAACCAGAGGAAGCTCCCCGGCTAGTCGACCCTCCCCCTAATCCGATTGATCCAGCTACTGAGGGAACATTCGGCCCTTGGATGAAGTCGGTCAAACCTAAGCGTCGAGCCCGCCCGTCGAACCCCAATCCATCCCCTCCTAGCGCTGAGACTCAAGCTGCAGCTAAAGACCATGAACCTCGTCCACCCATCAATTCAGATAGAAATCCTAACCAAGCCGGAGATTCCTCATCGGTCCAGTCTCATCGTCAGGTTCAGCAGCAGCCTGTGATTTCAAACCCTGTTTTATCCACGCAAGCCGCGGTATCGCAAACCTCAGGGTCCCGGTTTGCTGCCCTTATGGATATTGATGATCACCAAGAGGCCGAAATCTTGCCGACCAAGAATCATACCCCCGCTGGCACACCGATAGGCTCTGCTCCGGCAGGAATTCAGCAGTCCCTTACTCAGAACCGTAGTCCGCGGAAACCGCGTGAAAGCACAACGGTCATATCCGAGGCAGCGATTAAAGCGGCAAATATTGACCCAAAAGATTTTGAGGCTAAGATCATGGGCAAACAGCTTGATATGCAAGATAATGCAGGGAACAAATCCCATAATTTAGGAAACAGGAATCTAAAAAAGAAAGATAAGAATATTTCCAAAGATTTGGCGTTATCTTCAACAAGGAAGGATATTGGTAAACTTGCGCAGAACGTCAAGGTGGTTACGAAAGAGTCCCAGGCGAAAAACGTCGCCCTAATTTCGGAGACAGTCATCCAAGCTGAGAATAGCGCCCCTACACAGAGAGATATCAATCTCATTCGCCCCGTTACTCAGCACCGCGACCCACCCCAGCACAACACGCCACCTCTCGCTATCTCTGATGGCCGAGTCGTTGACTCCACTCAGGACCCTAACAGTGCTTCCAGTCTACGACAGTCGAAGCATAGTGGTGTCGAACCACCGCCCGGGGCCGTTCTTAATGCAGTTACCGTGGCTAGCAAACAAGATGAAGATAGACATGCTTCCGATGGAAACCGAGACCGAGCCAATCTTATGCAAGGTCACGATGCCTCGTCCTCTTTTGGACGCAATTGATCGCCTCTCTTTGGTCGCTCAGGGTGTTGATATTGATAGATATCATCCCATGTCAGAATTAGTGTCTGCTATCAACCAGTCTATGTTATCCATGAATAAGATGAGCTTCTTAATTTGGAACGTTCGGGGAGCGGGAGCCGCCGGCTTCATGGTTGCAATTCGAGAGCTGATCCGTTTGCATGACCCTACTGTCCTTGCTATTGTTGAGCCGCGAGTGAGCGGTGTCCGAGCTGATCAAATTTGTCGTCAACTTGGGTTCGATGGGGTCATTCGAACGGAGGCTAGGAGTTTTTCTGGTGGAATTTGGATTCTCTGGCGCACCTCAGTTGTGACAATCATCCCCATATCTCTTCACTTCCAGCATATTACAGTGGAGGTTATTCGTCGCGGAGAGGAACCCTGGGTCCTGTCAGCGATCTATGCGTCCCCTGATCCCTCCTCTCGTACCGACCTCTGGCGCTCTCTCTCTGAATTTGCTAGTCGGAATAGCCGTCCCTGGGCTCTTGCTGGGGATTTCAATGCCACTCTTTTTCATCATGAACGCACCTATTCCTCTGAGGCTTCCAATGTCGCTTCGTTGAACTTCTCGAATCAAGTGGATCAGCTTGGCCTAATTGATTTGGGATTCAGCGGGAATCCGTTTACTTGGTCTACGGGGCGGTCTTTAGACACTTTCAAGGCTGCTCGGCTTGACAGGGGGCTATGTTCGGAATCGTGGAGACTTCGGTTCCCTAATGCTTGTGTCAATCATCTTTTTGCACCCAGCTCTGATCATCTCCCGATTTTGCTGAGCCTGAACCCGCGGCCGGGGGCTCGTTCTGGGCCTCGACCTTTCCGTTTCCAAGCTGCTTGGCAGTCGCATGAGTCCTTTCAACCGTTTTTGCAAGCGCACTGGTCTCTATCTGACCCAGCTCCAACTTCTCTAGCAAATCTCTCTGAGGCTCTCTTGAATTGGAACCGTGAGATCTTTAGCAATATTTTCTTTCGTAAGAAGAAATTATGGGCTAGGCTCGAGGGGGCTCGTAAAAAGTTGAGTGTTTCACCCTCGGCTTTCCTTCTTCAGCTTGAGCAAAATCTTCGAAAGGAGTATGAGGAAGTTTTGAATCAGGAACAGACTCTGTGGTTTCAAAAATCGAGGGCTTCGTTTCTTATTGAGGGGGACCGGAACACGAGATACTACCATCTCTCAACCATTATTCGTCGAAGGGCGAACCACATTACTGCTCTTCAGAACTCAACGGGCTGTTGGCTCCATGACGAGAATAGCATTCGAAATTCTGTTTTGCAGTTTTTTACGGGTCTCTTTTCGTTGGAAGGTGCTGATTTGGAGCCTAATGCTAGTCTCCCGGGTGTGAACTTTCCGTTACTTGATTCAGCTGACCGGGACTCCCTGAGTGCTCCGTTCTCAAAGGATGAGGTGTGGGAAGCAATCTGTATGATGGGCCCCTTCAAAGCCCCTGGTCCCGATGGTTTCCCGGCGGTTTTCTACCAGAAAAATTGGGAGGTTGTTGGGGATCGGGTGTCTGAGACTGTTCTCGGGATCTTGAATGACGGCGCGCTTCCGGAAGGTGTGAGTAATGCTTTGATGATTCTGATTCCCAAATCTGATAATCCGACCACAGCAGCTCACTTTCGGCCCATCTCTCTTTTGAATGTGCTCTTTAAGATTGCGACGAAGTCCATAGTGAACCGCCTAAAACCGATGCTGTCTTCTCTCATCTCGCCGGCTCAGGCAAGCTTTATCCCGGGGAGGCAGATTATTGATAATGTGGTTATTGTCCAAGAGGTCTTGCACTCGATGGCAGCTACTCACACTTCGGAACGTACGATGATTCTGAAAATTGACCTGGCCAAAGCCTATGACCGGGTCAGGTGGGGCTTCCTCCATGCTATTCTTAAGGCGGCAGGCTTCCCTACTCACTTAGTTGATGTTATTATGCGGTGTCAAACGGAAGGCTACATGGAATTGCTTTGGAACGGGATGAAAAGTGGCTCCTTTAAGCCGTCTCGAGGCGTGCGCCAAGGAGATCCGCTCTCTCCGTACCTATTCGTCCTTTGCATGGAATTCTTGTCCCATACCATCAATGCCGCGGTAGATCAGGGTCGTTGGAAGCCAATCTAGGAAGGGGGTGTGCATCTCTCACACCTATTCTTCGCTGACGACTTGGTTCTCTTTAGAGAGGCGACTACTTCGTAGGCTCGTGTGATTAGAGATTGCTTGGATTGCTTTTGTCAATTCTCTGGGGAAAAAGTTAATTATGAAAAGAGTAGTGTTCTTTTTTCTTCAAGGGTTGACGCTTCAGCTAAGCAGGAGATCAGTCAGCTTTTATCCATCCCACAGGCCTCGGACTTTGGAACATACCTTGGAGTCCCGACGGCGTGCGGACGTATGACGAATGCAAGGTATGCTTACCTTCTTGATCGGATTAAGACTAGACTGACTGGGTGGCAGGCCAAGACGCTCTCGGCGGCAGGGCGCGTAACTTTAGCCAAATCAGTCCTTTCTTCGCTTCCGGTTTATATTATGCAATCCACAATGGTACCAAGGGCCGTTTGTGATAGTATAGACCAACAAATCCGGAACTTCATATGGGGATCGACGGATGATGCTAGAAAAATGCACTTAATAGCATGGGAGAAGCTCACTGTTCCAAAGCATTGTGGTGGTCTTGGCATTCGCACAATGCGTAACCAGAATAGTGTTTTGCTAGCTAAGCTCGGATGGCGTCTTTTACAAGAGCCAAATTCTTTATGGAGCCAAGTTGTTCGCGGGAAGTATTGTGGTCATCGTCTTGACGTTGATATCTTTCAGAACAGACCTCGGTCTTCTTCATCCTGGAAAGGACTAGTGCACGGCTCGCAGACCAAGAGTTCTGCAGGAGGATGCTGGGCAGGATTAGCAGGGGCAGAACGGGGCACTGGACCTGAGCTGGAAGAGGGAGCGTCCGTTGGAGGTACTAGAGGAGGAGAAGGAGCCATAAGCACTTGATCAAGGGCAGCAAAGTTTAGGGCTGGCTCTTCTTCGTTAGTGAACTCCTGAGACATAGAAGCGAGGCGTTCTTCTTCGGCTTCAGCTGCCAGGCGTTCTTGCTCAGCCTTCTGTCTGGCTTCCTCAGCCTCAGCTTCTAACTGCTTTAGCACGGAAGGCAACTCTTCGTTGTGTCTGATCTCTAACAGTCCCTTCTTAGCGTTCCATTTAAGTCCGAGCTCTTCAGAAGGAGCGCTTTCATCATAAGCATTTTGGGACTTAAGGATCAGCTTCACCAGACCAGGGTACGGCAAGGCGTGACGCTTCCTCCCACACTTAGCCATATGTTGCGTAGCAATTCTGGCAAGATTGATGGGGCGGCGTTCTAGCAGAGCGTCAATCAGAATAATGTCATGTGTTTGAACGATTGAACGCTTCTCTTGCCTGGGCAGGACTGCACGACAGATGAAGTAATGTGCAATGGCGCCTACCTTGCTCAACACATGGGCGACCCTGTCCAGTCCTATCGGCCTTTTGCCCTGAAACACGTGTTCAACCAAGGGCAGTTCTTCGTCAGTTGTCTCAAATCCGCCTTCTGGAAGGGAGCTTAGTGCATCGGACGGGGGCTTTTGAGGATTGAGACCCATGAAGGAACGGATCTGGCGTTCATTAACTGATGCTTTCTCACCATCTATCTTGAAGTGGAGAGAACCATCTTTGGATTTGTAGCGCAGATCCCTGTAGAACGCCTTGACCTGTTCTTTGTCAACATTAGCCGGCGCAGGCCCAACATTCAACCAGCCTTAAAATCTCAGAAGCTCAAGGAACTCCTGAACTTTGTCATCTTGGAAGGAGGCGAGCCATTCTTCCGAATATATCAAGGGGCTGAGAACTTTGACAGGGACGCCATCAGGCTTTCTTTTGCGTTTTCCCTTAGGGGACTCAGAGTCCTCATCATCTGAAGAACTGTTCTCATCAGCAGAGTCCTCTGACTCTTCTTCATCAGCGTCCCGGCCAGCAGCGTTCTTTGTGCCTTGTTCATTTTCAGCATTGCTACCAGCTGTGGCTTGATCAGCATCAGAAGTAGCTTGACCTTGGGACGTGCTCTCGGCGTCCTGAGCCTCTGATTGATGTTCGGTTTGGGGCTCAGCGTCCGCGGGGACTTGGTGGGATTCTGTTTGGATTGTGGGGGAGGGGTTTTCTTGAGAAGTTGGGAGGGGATTTAGGAGAGGGAGGGTTTGGTTGTAGGGTGGTACTTCTTGAGCATCACGTTCGAGCTCCTCAGACAAAGTGGGCTCGGCGTCCTCTGGAACGACCTGGTGCTCACCAGCGTCCTCAGCAACTTGTTCTTTTCCAGCCGTTGTTGCTTCAGGAGCATTCTCGACTCCTTCCGCCTCGTCACTAGAGTCCCCAACTACATCGATGAACGGGGAGACTTGATCAGCAGGCGTTCCTCTTTGGCTCTCAGATGAGCTAGAAGAGGAGGAGGAGATATGCTCGGGCTCTGGAGCGTCCTTAGGTAGCAATACCTTAGGCTTTTCGCCAGCTTTGCGTCGGCGAAAGGTGTGCTCTAGTGTGGAACGCTTCTCAGCTTCATCCGGTCCGCTTTTAGAGGAAGGACGGCGGGACCTTGGAGTCTCGGGGTCCTTAGGCGGTGAGATATGGGCCGGAGCGGTTGGAAAGTTTGCTAGGTTTAGGGGAGAGTATGGTTTGGGAGGAAAAGGAATGAGGGCATTTGTTCTTGAAGGTTGAGGGGACGGTGGAGGAGTGGGGAGTTGGACAATGGAGATGGGTTTAGGGGGAGGAGTGGATTCCTTGGAGAGGTTGGAGGGCCTTTTTGTGGAGCTTGGCCGTTTTGAGGAGATTTTTGAGGAGGGGACGCTGGAAGACTTGGCCTTTTTGAGGGGCCTTGGGTCGTGGGTTTTCTTGGAGCGTCCCTCCTTGATGTGGGGTGGAAACTTGTCCACAATTTGTGTTGGGTTTGAGGAGGTGAAAGGTTGGGAAGATTTGGAGAGAGGAGAAGATGGAGCTGGACGCTTTAGCAAGTTTTTGGTTGTGACTGTGGGGACTTGAGGGGGTGGGGGTGAGGGACTTGGCACACGGTTTTTGAGCATCTTGTAGGCCAAAGAGTCCTTAGGGTACATGGGAAATTCTGGAAGGACGGCGTTGTGCAGGTCAGGTATTAAATCAAGTAAAGGACCGAGATTCTCACCACCAGACTGCAAGAAGAAGAGAACGTCGTCCATCCTCCCTGGCAAGTCCTTGTAGTCTGTTTTGTGGAGGCCTTGAATGACGAACCGTTCTATGAACTTTTCATAGTTCCTCGTTTTGATGGCGTCCTCCTTCACATCAGGTTTATCCATCCGTTCCCTTATCAAATTGTAGAGGGTTTTGGGCTTCCTATTGATGAAGTCCACCAAAGATTCATTGAGGACGATGGGCTTTGGCTTTTCTATGTAGTGGGACTTCACCAATCTTCTTCGCTTCCCGCCGGTAGAAGATCCGGCCACGTTCATTAGTCTTTGAGACATATTCCGGTGAGTTTTTAGTGAGAGAAAGTTGCCGGAAAGCTAGAGAGAAGTCAGAGCACTGATTTGAGCAGGGAAGTTGTTGAGAATAATGAATGAACGAGAGCGACTGTTCTGGCCTTATATAGAGGAAGCGGTGGCACAAACTGTAATTACCACTGTTTTACTGTGCGACACGTGTCAAAACTTCCCCCTTAAGATTTGAGCAAAAGCAACGGTCACTGTTTACACTTTCAAAAGTTCAAATTTCTGACTCTTCAACTTCTTCTCAAAACTAAACTGGCGTCCTCTTTAACAAACACTGAGCGTTCTCCCATACTTAGCAAAATATACCTCTTCAAGCAAACCAATAACCAATTTAACCGTCCTTGTGATCACCTTTCGAACCGTTTGAGAACAAAGCAAGTACGTCCCGTAAAGAAAAATATGAAGCTCATAGAACGCTTTTGCGGAGTTCTCGGCTAGGGTAAGCTTAGAGTTCCCATCATTTCGGCTTATAATGAGGGTTGGGTGATCAGGGATACTCTTTTCAAGACAAAATAGAGAAAATTTGAATGGCGTTCCAAAGTAGCAAACACATGAAGTTTTAGACTAGCGTCCTTGCAAATATAAATTTAATGCATAACAGTCCTTAAACACTTAGAATCTACAAAACATAGCCAATCATTGAGGGAATAGTAGAACGGGACTTGCTACTTAAAAGTTATCATCCCCAGGAGCAACCTGAGATGCTCAAAGGGACGTCTATCAAGCGCCTTAGTGAAAATATCAGCTATTTGGTCTTCAGTCCTTACATGCTCCATACTAATAAGTCCTAGTTAAACATTATCACGCAAGAAATGATGCCTTATATGAATATGCTTTGTGCGTGAATGAAAAACAGGATTTTTAGAAACTTCAATAGCACTTGTGTTATCACAACGAATGGGAATAGTTTCATGATTGATACCGTAGTCCTCAAGTTGATATTTGATCCAGATGACTTGTGAACAGCACGAGGCAGCAGCAACATACTCGGCTTCTGCAGTTGAAAGCGCCACAGAGTTCTGTTTCTTAGATCCCCAAGAGACTAAGCATGAACCAAGGAACTGTGCCATTCCTGAAGTGCTTTTTCTATCAATCACATGACCAGCATAATCAGCGTCCGAGTAGCCAACAAGCTTGACAAAGATCATTGCGTCCTTTGAGGTAGCGAAGGATCCTCTTGACTTCTTGCATGTGGGACTCCTTTGGATTTGCCTGGAAGCGTGCACACAAGCAAACGGCAAACATGATATCGGGACGGCTTGCGGTCAAATAGAGCAAAGAACCAATCATTCCTCTGTAAAGTTTTTGATCAACGTCCTTTCCCTTTTCATCAGCGTTGAGACGCGAGTTGGTAGAACAAGGGGTTGCAACAGGCTTGGACGTGTTCATCCCGTACTTCACAAGCATTTCACGGACATATTTTTGTTGGTGAATGCGCGTCCCTTCCTTGAGTTGGTTGATTTGAAGTCCCAAGAGGAAATTGAATTCTGCAATGAGGGACATTTCAAACTCACTACTCATTAAGGACTTGAACTCATCTACAAGTTTCATGTTAGTACTACCAAAGACTATATCATCAACATAGACTTGAGCAATCAAAATATCCTTGTGAACTTTCTTAATGAACAATGTTTTATCAATTGAACCTCTTGTGTACCCATGAGACAAAAGAAAGGACGCAAACCTGTCGTACCATGCACGAGGAGCTTGCTTGAGTCCATAGAGCGCTTTGTCTAAGTAGTACACATGATCCGGGTGAGAGGCGTCCTCAAAGCCAGGCGGTTGAGCAACATACACTTCCTCCTTTAGCTTTCCATTGAGAAAGGCAGTCTTGACGTCCATCTGAAATAACTTGAATCCTTTGTGGGCGGCAAAAGCAATAAGAAGACGAACGGCCTCAATTCTAGCAACAGGAGCAAAGGTTTCATCATAGTCTATGCCTTCCTCTTGCTTGAATCCTTGAGCCACCAGTCTTGCCTTATTCCTTGACACACGTCCACTCTCATCAAGCTTATTTCTGAACACCCAGCGCGTCCCTATGACATTTTTGCCTTTGGGACGAGGGACGAGAGTCCAAACTTTGTTTCTTTCAAACTGGTTGAGTTCTTCTTGCATCGCTTGAATCCAGTCAGCGTCCAGGAGTGCTTCTTTGATATTCTTTGGTTCCACCATAGAGACAAAGGCATTGAATGCACAAAAAGCTAAATTTGCACTCTGGGACTTGCTTGCAGCTGACCTTGTTTGAACTGCTTGAGAAGGATCTGAGATGATCTGAGAGGTTGGGTGGTCCTTAGAGAAGCGGGACTCCATTTGAAACAATTGAGCAAATCTTGGATCAATCTCTTCATCAGAATCATCACTATTATCTTGTGCATCGTCCTCAGTGTGTTCCCCCTCAAAGAGAGCGTCCACACCTTGGCGTTGCTCGCCTTGTTGACTTGATTCACCCATATCTTGTTGAATTGGGGATTCACTACGAGAGGGAACGCCCTGAACAACACTAGGAACGTTCATTGAGACTTCTTCAGGACTTGGGTTAGCGTCCTTAGGAACATAGTATTTTCCAGAGGACCAATCTTGACCTTCGTCTTCAGAGTCGTCCTGCTGTTGTGACGAGGAGCGTTCTTTCTTACTTGATTTTTCTTTGTGAGAAAAACTTTCCTTAAAGACAACATGAATACTCTCCTCAAGCTTTAGAGTCCTTTTGTTGAAAACTCTATATGCTTTGTTGGTGAGAGAGTACCCAAGAAATATGGCTTCATCACTCCTTGCATCAAACTTTCCAAGTTTTTCTTTATCATTGTTGTGAACGAAACATTTGCAACCAAAGACTCTGAGATAATCAATGCGAGGCTTCCTGCCGTTCAACAACTCATAGGACGTCCTTTTCAGCAAGGGACGGATCATGGCACGATTGATGATATAGCATGTTGTAGCAATAGCTTCCGCCCAGAAGTACTTGGGGACGCCATTAGCTAGGAGCATAGTCCTTGCCATATCCTCCAACGTCCTGTTCTTTCTTTCCACAACTCCATTTTGTTGAGGAGTTCTTGGAGCTGAGAAGTTGTGCGAGACACCATGTTGATCACAGTAGGCCAGGAACTCTGAATTCTGGTACTCCGTCCCATGGTCTGATCTTATGGCTTTGAGAGGCGTCTCAAGGGCAACTTCCACTTGTTTGATGAAGACTTTGAATGCATTGAAGCAATCTGCTTTGGACACTAAGAAAAGAACCCAAGTGAATCGAGAAAAATCATCTACGAGAACGTAAATGTACCTCTTTCCACCATAGCTCAACGTCTTCATTGGTCCACAAAGGTCCATGTGGAGAAGTTCCAAAGGCTTCTTTGTGCTAACTTCATTTTTAGATTTGAAGGACGTTCTTGTTTGCTTCCCTTTGATACAGGCTTCACACTGTTTAACTTTCTCAGGATCAATTCGGGGAAGTCCCTTCACAAGATTTCTTTGGTGTAGCTTGAGGATTGTGCTTGGTCCAGCATGGCCAAGTCGGCGATGCCAGAGATCAACGTCCTCCTTTGAGACAGATAGGCACAATTCTGATTTAGGCTTGAACTCTTGATTGAAGATATAGATATTGTTCTTACGAACTCCTTTGAGAACAACTTTGTTGGACTTCTTGTTGATGACGAGGCACTCCTTTGAGTCAAATGTGACTAGGTTCTCACCTTGATCACACATTTGGGAAACGCTGAGGAGATTGAAGCCAAGTCCTTCAACAAGAATTACATTTGTTGCTTTGATGGATGGGTTTAGAATAGCAGTTCCCGTTCCTTTGATCTTTCCCTTGCCCTTATTGCCAAACGAGACAGTTCCTCCCGTGGCACTACTCTGGATAGAAGTGAGATAGATCTGGCTTCTGTCATATGATTTGAGGCGCCACTATCAATGATCCATAGGCGTCCCCTCACTTCCACCTGCCAAAACAAGATTAGTTCTTGGCGACCCAGGCAAGGTGTTCCTTATCTGGCTCATTAATAATAGAACTCTGGTTCTGGCATATAGTCATTCAGATTAACATCATTAGAAATGGCATGCTTTCGGAAAGAGCTTCTAGAACGTCTAGGACGTCTAGGATTAGCTTTGGGAACAGACTCAGCATTTTCATTTTTAGTCCTAGCAACTTTGCCATTTGCAATATCTTCTTTTAGTTTCACACAGTCATATTTGAAGTGGTCTCCTTGTCCACAGTACCAACACGTCCTATAGTAAGTACCGAGGTAGTACTTCTTGTTGGGATGTTGGATTTTGTTTTGCTTCATCTTTTGGGGATCACACACTTTTGAACCGTCCCCTTTTGCAATTTTCTTATAAATTTTATGACTGGTGGAATTAGTATAGTAGTCCTCTTGCCCTTTGTCTCCACTTTCTAGGACTCTAATTCTTTCAAGAAGATTCTTGGTTTTCTCTCTTTCAAGTTCAAGTTCTGAAGTTTTGCTAGCCTCAAAGTCACTAGGGAGAGAATTCCTAGTGTCAGATTCATAGCCTAGTCCTCTTTTGGCTGGGACAAAGACTATTGGTTTCACTTCCTCAACTATGGGACTCTTTCCCAATACTTTCACTTCTTCCCTAAGCTTGGCATTCTCAAGTTTGAGACACATAAGTTCAGTTTTTAGGGACTTAGTTTCTTCACATGAGGACTCTAGTTGAATAGTCATTGAACTACAGTTTTCACATTCAACTACAATATTTCATCTTCAAGTTCATCCATTCTTCTTTTCATAGCAAGACTTTCCTCCATGATTTTACCAATGAGTTTAAGGAGTTTTGGTTTTGAACATTTTTCTAAGGAACGCATCATGGAATCGTGAGTTACCTCTTATTCATTGTCGGAGGCGTTCTCTTCAACAACTGGGGCGTCCTCCACTGCCATGTATGCAACTTGATCTTCACGTTCATCATCACTTGAACTGAGATCATCCCATGCAGCTGTGCATGCTCCAATAAGAGCTTTCTTCTTATCCTTGGAGAACGTTCCCACAGTACACTTTTTGGCAAAATGTCCTTTCTTGTTGCATTTGTAACATGTGAGTTCCTTCATTTCAGCCTTTGTGTACTTGGGACTCTCCTTTTTGTAAGACTTGCTCTTGTTGCTATGCTTGTTCTTCTTGTTATAGTACGTGAGAGCTTTGTGAATAAGAGATAGTTCCTCATCTGAGTCAATCTCTTCCTTTGACTTGCTTTCTTTCTCTTTGGAACGCAAGTTCTCAAGCTTTTCTTTTGATTTACTTTGCATCATCAATGCTAGATCTCTTTGGCCGCGTAGGTACTCAGCGTACTCTGATGTTGTGGACGCCAAAGCAAGATCAGTTTGAGGATTCTTTCCTAGCTGAGCCATGTCAGAGATTCTTCTTTCTTCATACTGCCTGAGCTTCCCATAGATCTCTTCCATATCTAGAGTTTTGTTGGCTGTGTTTTCTTTGAAAGTCGTCCTATCAAAGTTCCAGACTCCAGTCAACCCATCAATAACTACTTGAACTCTGTTCCTCATGGAGATCTCTGATTCTGGAATGCCCAATTTCTTCATCTTGGTGACAAGACCTTCAAAACGGTACGAGTAGTCATTGACCGTTTCATTTGGCAACATGCTAAAAGCATAGAATTCCTTTTTGATTTTCAGCTGGACGTCCTCTTTCATTTCTGCAGTTCCCACATGAAATTTCTCAAGAGCTTCCCACTGTTGTTTTGCTGTGGGGAGATTGCTAACTCTTGTGGCATCCCTTTCACAGAGGGACGCTTGAAGAAAGCACACTGCTTTAGCATTTGTTTCCATTAGCTTGAATTCATCAGGACCCCACTCGTCCTCTTTGTCTTTCTTGTCATCGGGAACCTTGAGGTCACCTTTTCGGATCACGTTCCATCATTGATAATTTATGCTTCTGCAGAAGTTCTCAAACCTAGTTTTCCAGCGGTTGAAGTTGCCGTCCGTCAGACGCGGAGGCTTCACAAAAGATATTCCAATAGGTTCCATGTCCATTTTTACCTGCAACTCAGTAAGAATCTAGAGCGCCTACTCTGATACCAATTGCTGGATCGTTAGTACTGAGGGACGTTCTTTACTTTGGTAAAGGAGTCCTTTGGTCAGGCATCCCTACGAGGAGTAGGGGTGTCCTTGAGTAATGCAGCGGAATAAAGTACTAAACAGGTAAGTAATGAACGTAGTGAATTATAGAGGAACCACTCAAGACCAAGTAGTCCTTGAGTGTAAACCTCTACCTCCTTGCAGGATTTTTGAATAGTTCTTCCTTTATATTGAACGTTCTTACAGTTGTACTGGTGAGTCTTTACAGTTCTCTGACACTTAGCTTTTCCCTAAGTTCACTTGTAAAGAACTCCTTTAAGCCTACAACTAAAGCTTGTTCAATCTACTAAAGGACTCTATCCCTACGTTCTGCAGTACTTCGCAGAACTCTCTCTCTCTTTTTGGTTTTTCTGATTACAAATTGTTTTGTGATTTGGTTACAAGTCTCACTCGATCTAATACAAGTTCTAGCACTGTTCTTGAGTTCTTGAGTTAGTTCTTCGTGTTCTTGAGTGAGCCGCTTTCTTCTGATTCTCTCTGAATATTCTCAGAAAGCGTTAACGTCACAATAAATGCCTTGGGGTATTTATAGGACTTGGGGAAGGGCGTCATTTCTCTGGGACGATCATGCCCTTCGTGGACGTGGCTACAGGATCTTCCTCCACGTAGTAGGGCGGTGATGAGGAAGCTTCCTGTATCCAGCTGTGTGTGATGAACTCCGCTACAGGATCGACCGCCACGTGTTGATGGACTCTGCAACAGGATCGTCCGCCACGTAGTGCTGGACTCCGCTACAAGATAGGTCTCCACGTGTCCTTGGATGATCAAACATTGTCGAGTGATGTCATCCTGTCAACTAGTGAGTAAGGACTCCTTTCTTGCGTTCCTACTTGCTTGGGACTCCGTCCTTGCTCAAGTAGTCTCTAGCTGGTCCTTACTTCCTGTTAGTTAGCGTCCCTAAGCCTGGGGGACGCTCATACACTCTTGTTGTCCTTTTGTCACTGGCGTTCCTGAACACTTGGACACTTTTATTAGAATCAAAGTGAGTTTGTCATATCAAAACTAAGGGACGGTTGTGTGGTACACTAACAAGCGTCCTTGATAGCGTCCCAACAAACTCTATTGTCAATTTGTTCAACTCTATGGTCAATTTGTTCATCAATATTTTTTCAACTCAATGGTCAAATTTGTTCAACTCAATGGTCAAATTTGTTCAACTCAATGATCAATTTGTTCATTCATATTTGTTCAACTCTATTGCCAATGTGTTGAGTTTTATGGTCAATTTGTTCATCAATATTTGTTCAACTTAATGGTTAAATTTGTTCAACTCAATGGTCAAATTTGTACAACTCTATGGTCAATTTGTTTGTGTGGAGCAACATCCATGTGAAAATTTGCATAGCTGGATGGGTTCAATAGATAAATTTCTAGCCAGAACGACTAACAAAACAATTCTTTTCATTGGAAGGAGTCAAATCCATGTCTTAATTGAACAAATCCTTTTCCTAGTTGAACAAAATCATATACTGCAGTCGATAAACACTAGTTTAGAATACTGAATATTTGAATGCATGGAGTACTCGTAACAAAAAAACAGACATTGTACATTTAGCTTTTTAAGGTTTTGATAAGGTCTAAGGAGCCAAAGCATCAAAAGGTTGTGGTCACGGAAGTAAGAAGACGAACAACTGAAAGCTTAATAGCAAATCAATAAGGACAACAAGCATTACACTTGGCTGAATTTAAGCTACGTATTTCTCTAGCCTCAATATTTCAAGATCTTTCTCACTGCAATCACTAGACAAACACAAACAGCAGAGTAGAGAAAATTGACAAGGTAAACCAACTATTTGGTAAATGACCATCAAGATCCACTTCTCTTTATTCATACACAGTTAGTTGTCAATTGCAAACTAGGCACCGAGTCCTCTGGCATCAAGAAAGCTATACTCAAGCACAATGTGACTACTAAACTCCAAACTCAACAAATCAATGTCAATTAGGGATTGATTAGTTGATTAAATCGGGGATTAATTGATAGATTAATCACCTGCGATCCATTTTGTTGAGAAAAGCGATGATTTTCGGCAGCTTGATAAGCACGCTGAGTAATGGAAGTCCAAATCCAGCAGCTTCCCTGACAAGCTTCCATCTCCCTCAACGCCAACGCCTCCCTAACGGTCTGGCGATTCCCGATCTCCGACAAGCCGTTGTCCACCGATGTCTTCGCCACCGGATTCGTGTTTATCACGCCAGTGCAGCAAGCTCCTCTAACGGCGGCCTCGGCCTATCTCAAAAGCCGTCGTCCTTCCGCCTCCGAAGCCCGAGCCTGAACTCCGTCAGATCCAGCCACGAAGAGCTCGGATCTTGGCTCCGGTTCAGTAAGGTAACGATCTCTGTGAGAATCTTGTTGTTTTCGAGGACGGCGAGCTTGAACTCGACGTCGGAGGCAGTTAGGGTTTCAAGCAGGTCCGGCGACGGCGATTCTCGACTCGCGGCGGTCGATTCTCAGGATCCGGCACTGCAAGCTCTTGACGAAGTGCTTGAGGCCAACCTCCCCACTGAATCGAGGTCAGCCGAAGGTTTCGCCGATATAGGGGCAGCCGAGGGATCCGGGAGGGAGGGGGAGGGACTTCAGGCCAACGGAGGCGGCGGCGGCGACGGAGGGACGACGGAGGAGGAAGAAGAAGAAGAATACGGTGGCGAAGAGGAGAAGGGAGAGGAAATCCATGGCGGATTTGTGTTTGAATTGTGAGTTTTTCTGAGTGAAACTGAAATTGGTAATGAAGTGGAAATGGGAACGAGGTGCATAGGGTTTCAATTCCGTGACATGAGAAATTGACCGTACAGAGATCCGGGTATAATCAATGCAATCTCAACCGTTAGATGTGTTAGATCCAAGGCTCACAATTCATTCCTATTTCCTACCGTAAGACTCATTCTTACATGAGTATTTCTCATTAAATATTATTATTAAGATGGTATTTTACAAAAGATATATTTTTATTATTTATTATCTGTTTTATTGAAATACTATATTTATGATATTTTTTAATCTTCTTAAATATGGTAATTATATCGTAATAATGGAAGAAGAGAAGGTAAACCACAAGGAGCTTTCATTAGTGTATAAAGGACAATTTTTGTGCACTAATAGTTGGCACCGACCGTACAGAACATGAGCAATTGATCCACACAATCATGGCTGTTAGAGTCGATCCCTGAAGATCAAGAAGCAACATTTCTTGGTTTCGAAAAAACAACAAATTTTCAAACCCTATAGCCGTGGGAGATTTTCGCCGTGACATGAGTCACGACCACAGAATGCACCGCGATCTCGGGTCCCAAGGCAATCACCCCCTCTTCGATCTTCGCTTGGAGAACCTGACTGCATCGCACACCAAGCACGATGCATTCCTTGCAGACGACCTCGATCGACCATGACTCAATGCTACATGTGTGAATGGCCAAACTTCGTGCTGGTGCACAAGCCGAGTGAAAACATCCTAGGTCGTAACACATCGCAATCCGACCCCGACTCCCAATTTTAATTTGATCATCTATGACACTCAAGGATGCACATCGTTGGGTCCGACCCCAATCAAAGCATACAACGGCATGATCAATCATGAGAAGTAGGGCGTGAAACCACAATCGTGGATCGTAGGCGTGGTCGTGGCCAAGAACGGCATCACGCCTCGTGATCTGGAATAGCCCTAGTTCTAGTGCAACACCCGAACGCGACCACCACACGATATGAGTGCGGCCAATCAAGCCAAGCCGGAGACAAATCCGCAAATGGGGATACGTGTATCTCTTGGGCTGCAAGCCCGAACGGCGGTAATGGGACCTCAACCACCGTCGGGAATAAAGATGAGGCTGAACTCACGCATGCCCTATCCTCCACATTAAGAGAAAACACATGGATTCAAGACAAGCGCGCTCAAACGTGGACTAACTAGCTCCTTGGATAAGGTCTGAGGACAATTCCTCGTCACATAAATAAAGATTGAAAGGACAAATCGACAGCTCACTAGCTAGCGTTATCGAACTCGCCGATAATTGTCATATTCTCGAACTGGTAGATGATGAGGGTGAGCCCAATAGGAGGCAATTCGACTATGAAAATAATCGTATGGCTGCAAAGGGACGAGAAAGAAGTGGGTGACGTGAGTCGCCCCTGCAGAAGAGGTCCCGAGCCACGGATCATCTTCGAGCGAGCAAATCTCCGTCAGAGGCCTCCAAGTATTGTCGTGATCGTAGATAGCGCCACGATCGCAACATCTCTAGAAGCGATCGCAAGCGTGGTCGCGTCTGTGACGACTACGCAATCGCCTATATATTTGTACGATTATAGGGAAGACCGCTGACTCGGCTAAAGTCGTTGTGCCAAGAATCAAACAAAAAACCCAAACAAGCAAACACAAGTACAGTAAGCAAGTATGGGGTCGAACCCAAGAGAATCAGTTTCTTAATCAGATTTTAGTGTTTTTCATGCAAAGTAACCAAAGGGGGTTTTTAGAGAGATTTCAATCAAAGTTAACAAGCAGAGTTCATTCAATCAATTCCACTTTATTAATCCGTTGATCATGAATTCATCCACTTCTTTATATTCCTAGGTCAATTCCAATCCTAATCTTGATTATTCAATAGTCCACGGTCCCAGCAAAACTATGATATGAACAAGGATGCTTAATTCAAATCATGAAATACACTCAAGGATATTAGGAAATTAAATCATGCAATCAAGCTACGAGTCTCATGCACAAATTAACCATTGAATACTCTTCCCTAAACTAGTCCACGGTCCTAAAATAGAGTTGTTTCGAGAATAGAAAAGATGCATAGACAACAACCAATCCTAATTCAAATAATAGATCTAAGCTAATTAAAGAAGTTGATCAGGCTCATATAATCAAACAAAGATCATGGGATGAAGCACAAGAGTATCCATAAAGACCTAGGGATAAAGAAGTTACCAGAATTTCACAACTTCATAACAAAGCTTCCTTGATTGAATAAACTCCAAAGGAGATTAGTTCTCCATTACAGAGAAAGCAAACATCTTTATTGAAAGAGCAATTGAATTCATAAGATTGATAGATGATCAGGGATGGTCTCTAAAACCTAAAGGGGCTCCTCCTTATATAGCCCAAGGAACATGCTCCTCGATATAGATAAGGTAAGAGACGAAAAGATAAGAAAGGAAACAAGATAGAAAAGACAGGATTTCGTCCGTCTCGGATCTGGGCATCACCGCGACCGTGGCAGCACCACCGCGCTCGCGGCGGTCTATCTTTGGCCCGGCTGAGTCGGCTGCTACCGCGCCCGCGTCATAGACAACGCAATCGCGGCCTTCATAGGTCTTGAACGTCGTCGCCTTGCTCCACCGCGACCGCGTCATAGACAACGCGACCGCGCAATCCATACAGTGGCGAACTTGTCTTCAATTAAGCTCTAAAACTCTTGATTCTTCACATCTCGTGTCTTAGGTCTTCGTATTACAGTAACGCTCAAATCTAACCAAAACACTCTCAATAACATCCTAAAATCTAAGAGTTAACCCATACAAAATAGGCCGAATCATATTCCCCCATACTTAGATCTTGCTCGTCCTTGAGTAAGCTCAAAACAAATATGACAAGACAACACATCTAAGATCTTAGAAACACAAGGGAAAATAAAAACACTCAGCTCACAACCCGAACCCAAAAATATAGAGAAATCATGAGCATAAAACAATGAAGCTCAAACACACATCTCACAACATGATATAACACTCAAGCTCTAAAAAGTGTAGAGCAACCTAGGATCTACCCAAATCTAACATGTAAGCCCCAAAGTCCCCAAGCAAGAATGATCCTAAACACTCGAATTTTACCGCTCAATTCTGCTTAGGCGCCTTTTCGGGTTTTCACCTCACCGCTCTTTTCATTTTTCAAAAGATGTGCTCACAAATACTCACAACTCTCATGAACCTCATATTACCCCAGCCTATTGTTGGTCCGGGTTACCTGCTTATTACTTGAGCCGCCCTTTCGGGTTTTCGACTCATCCCAAGATTTATATACCTTTTTCAATTCTTTATGGCTTTTTCTATCTTTTTCTTTTTCTTTCTTTTTTTTCTTTATTATGCAAAAAGTATGGTGCAAGTGCTCCATGAAAAGAAGAAAATCAAAAATCTGAAGCAAATCTCTAACCAAACTAACTAGGATAAGCGAATGCGAGTACTCCCTCCCCATACTTAAATCCTTCATTGTCCTCAGTAAAGCAAAGAGAAAGGATAGAAACAAGGAAGAAAGGTATATCAGAAGACTCACAATCGATGAAGAGAGGTGGAATGGAAGAAATCTTCAAAGGTGGTTGAAGAATGGAAGAAAGGAACTTTGAAAATCCCGTTCTGGAGGCATACAGTGGGCGCGCTGCGGATGGCGCGGTCATGGAATCACGACAGAGAGCAGAAGGCTTGGGCTGGCGAACCACCGCGGTCGCGGCTGATGTGGCACGGTCGCGGTACTCGTGTAGGGACGAGTTCTTGACTTCATCTCGAACTATGTGATGTGCAAACAACCTTTATATCTTGAGTCGTCTCTTGGAAGTTGGTCAATTACTAGAACTCGAGCCATGGAGAAGAAATCCCGGGGAAACAAAGCTCCCCCATACTTTACACATAGCCAAAGGAATGGAATTACAAAGATGGATGAAAAGAAGAAATAGAATGGTGGAAGATAGAAGATGGAATAGAATGATATAGATAGATGGAAGATAGAGAGATAGAATGGGACCAAAAAAAAGTCCTTTTCTTTTTTTCCTCTCTTTTTTTCATAAAGTAAAAACGAGCTAAAACTGAGATGTAGTATGGTTGCCGCGAGCACGGGCTAGTACCTGTTCGTCGGGGCGTCGCTGGTGATCCACCACAGGCGCGGCCAAGGCGGCGCGGTCGCGGTATCACACCAGGCTGTCCTTTCGGACCTAGTATTTATATGCTAGCTAGAAAAACGAATTAAATCCTAAGCTAGGAAGGGAAAAACAATCTAACTAATCCTTCGGTTGCCTCCCAAGCAGCGCTTTTGTTTAACGTCGTTGGCTCGACGTGGATACGCTCAATATGGGTCCTTGTCAATGTGAATCCGGACCTCATTGCCATCATGAGATATAGAAACTGAACCACTGGCAACATCAATAACCGTCCTCGCGGTTTTCATTAATGGGCGACCAAGTAAAAGAACCGGGTCGTAACACCCTTCACCAATCTCCATAAAATAAAAATCTCCAGGAAAGATAAGACCATTGACCTGCACTAAAATATCCTCCACTAACCCTTTCGGGCGCACATTAGAGTGGTCAGCCAATTCAATCACAATATCCGAATTTTTCAAAGGACCAAGGCCTAACCTATCATATATGCAAGCTGGAAGGACATTAATGGATGCACCTAAATCTAGCATGGCACGCTCAATTTTGGTTTCTCCTATCGTGACAGGGACGGTGAATCTTCCTAGGTCTCCACATTTTTTAGGAAGTTGCTTTTGGAGTAGTGAATTACAAACCTCGGTCTTGCTATCCTTAGTTTTTTCCACTAGAGCTACCTTTTCAATTCTAGGTTTAGACCTATTTTTCCTTTTTATTGTGCATAGCTCTTTCATGAATTTAGCAAACCGAGGAACACCTTGAATGAGATTTAAGAGAGGAACATTTACCTAGCAATTGGCGAAGGTCTCGAAGAGTTCCTTATCCTGTGCCGACTTCCTTGTGTCTTGAAGTGCGTCTGGGAAAGGAGGAGAAGGCTTGAGAGAGCTCAAAGGTGGAAATTGTGGTGCAACATACCCGTCATCCTCCTCAGGTGCTGAGGCACGGTCGAGTCTAGGGGAGCGCGGTCGCGGCGGCGAATAGTTCTTAAAGGCGTAATCGAGCAACGCCTCGAAGTTCTTCTCTGCATCATTTCCGCGGTTGTGTCGGGGGCTCCGCGGTCGCGGTACTTCCTCTGTAGCAAGCTCCGGAGTCTCTGTGGGATTTCCGCGGGCGCGGTATGGAGAGTGCGGTCGCGGAAATTCAACAGAGGCTAGTGCCTCTTCGTCTGGTGTCGTGGCACGGTCGCGGCCAAGGGATCGCGGTTGCAGAATTCCTCCAGAAGGTGGTTCCCGACTCGCCAATGCTTTACCGCTCCTCAAGTGTATGGAACTCACATTCTCTTTATGGTTGAGAGGTTGGGAAAGGAGTTTCCCGGAATCCTTAGACTCAAGCTTGTTGATCATAGTGGCGAGTTGGCTCAGTTGAGTCTCAAGATTCTTTACAGCGGCTCTCGTCTCTTGGTTCTCCTTAAGAAGGGCGGTAATAGCATCATTTGGAGACGGGGCAAGCGCTCTCGGGGCATAATTGTTAGAGCGAAATTGTTGTTGCTAGCCTTGAGGAGCGAACTGCTGCTGCTGTGGTGGTGGCTCTTGCTGTTGTTGATTGTTCTAGCGAAAGTTAGGATGGTTTTCCCACCCCGGATTATAAGTGTTGGAGAAACGATCGTTCCGGGGCCGAGGCGCACCATAGTTACCGACAACGTTCACCGACGCCTCGGTCTCCTAGATCGTAGGGCATTGGTCGGTGTGGTGGCTTGCGTCATAGCATAGACCGCAAGCATTGACTAGCTGCGCCGTCTTCTTTACGAGCAGCTGCTTCATGAGATCCTTGAGTTCCATTACTTCAGCATTCAGGGACTCATTCACCACATTGACGGACCTCACATTGGTCCGCGATCGCTGATTGCTTGCTCAGCCAAGATCTCCACTTTCTCAAACGCTCCTGTTGGAGTCAAGTTCTCATAACTGCCTCCACAAGATGCATTCACAAGCCTTTTATCATTGTCGCAGAGTCCCTCAATAATATAGCAGATGAGGTCTTTGGCGAGATAGCCATGGTAGGGACAACTAGCGATGAGCCTCTTGTAGCACTCATAATAGTCATAGAGATTTTTGTCCTCCCCTTACTCCAAACTGCTGAGCTGCTTCTTGATAGAGGTTTCTTTGGAAGCAGGGCAGTACTTCTCTAGAAAGGCCTTCTTCATGGCTGCCCAAGTAGTGATCGAGCCCGACACCAAATAAGGGAGCCATTCCTTGGCGGAGTCCTCCAATGAGAAGGGAAAAGCTCGAAGCTTGATTTGATCCTCCGTGACATCCGTCGGCTTCATGCTTACACATACAGCGTGGAACTCCGTTAGATGCTTATTCGGGTCTTCACCACTCAACCCGTGGAATTTGGGCAAGTGGTGGATCAGCCCGGACTTGAGCTCGAATTTGACGCCCTCCCCGAGATCGGGGAACTGAACAGCCAGTTGTTGTTGTTCGAGGTCGGGCGCAGTGAGTTGGTGAATTGTTTGTTCCGCCATGACTTCCTCAGGTTCAGAATCAAAGAGAGAGAGAGGTTCGAGAAGATTGTAGGATGCAGAAGCTCTAAGAGCACTCCTTATCTTCCGAAGAGTCTTGTCAATTTCTGGATCAAAGCGAACAGGAGAAGTATTAGTAGACCGGGTACGGACCATATGATAGGTCCGAACCCAAAGGGGGTTTCTGGGCTCGAACCGCAGGCGCGCCGAGGGGGCCGCGGTCGCGGTTCTGGCACAGAAACTAAAAACGCACGAAAATCAATCAAGAAAAAGGATTCCCCGTCAACGGCGCCAAAGTTTGACTCGGCTAAAGTCGTTGTGCCAAGAATCAAAAATTAAATCCAAACAAGCAAACACAAGTATAGTAAGCAAGTACGAGGTCGAACCCAAGAGAATCAGTTTCTTAATTAGATTTTAGTGTTTTTCATGCAAAGTAAACAAAGGGGATTTTTAGAGAGATTTCAATCAAAGTTAACAAGCAGAGTTCATTCAATCAATTCCACTTTATTAATCCGTTGATCATGAATTCATCCACTTCTTTATATTCCTAGGTCAATTCCAATCCTAATCTTGATTATTCGCTAGTCCACGTTCCCAGCAAAACTATGATATGAACAAGGACGCTTAATTCAAATCATGCAATACACTCAAAGATATTAGGAAATCAAATCATGCAATCAAGCTAAGAGTCTCCTGCACAAATTAACCATTGAATACTCTTCCCTAAACTAGTCCACGGTCCTAGAATAGAGTTGTTTCGAGAATAGGAAAGATGCATGGACAACAACCAATCCTAATTCAAACAATAGATCTAAGCTAATTAAACAAGT
The DNA here is from genome assembly GCA_963924305.1 of Polygonum maritimum. NCBI lineage: Eukaryota > Viridiplantae > Streptophyta > Magnoliopsida > Caryophyllales > Polygonaceae > Polygonum > Polygonum maritimum. Next base: position 12,655,158 of record OZ002728.1, read on the forward strand.
TGATCAGGCTCATATAATCAAACAAAGATCATGGGATGAAGCACAAGAGTATCCATAAAGACCTAGGGATAAAGAAGTTACCAGAATTTCACAACTTCATAACAAAGCTTCCTTGATTGAATAAACTCCAAAGGAGATTAGTTCTCCATTACAGAGAAAGCAAACATCTTTATTGAATGAACAATTGAATTCATAAGATTGATAGATGATCAGGGATGGTCTCTAAAACCTAAAGAGGCTCCTCCTTATATAGCTCAAGGAACATGCTCCTCGAGATAGATAAGGTAAGAGACGAAAAGATAAGAAAGAAAACAAGATAGAAAAGACAGGATTTCGTTCGTCTCGGATCTGGGCATCACTGCGACCGCGGCCGCACCACCGCGGCCGCACCACCGCGCCCTCGGCAGCACTTCCGCGCCCGCGGCGGTCTATCTTTGGCCCGGCTGAGTCGGCTGCTACCGCGCCCGCGTCATAGACAACGCGACCACGGCCTTCATAGGTCTTGAACGTCGTCGCCTTGCTCCACCGCGACCGCGTCATAGACAACGCGACTGCGCAATCCATGTAGTGGCGAACTTGTCTTCAATTAAGCTCTAAAACTCTTGATTCTTCACATCTCGTGTCTTAGGTCTTCGCATTACAATAACGCTCAAATCTAACCAAAACACTCTCAATAACATCCTAAAATCTAAGAGTTAACCCATACAAAATAGGACGAATCAACCGCCATGAACAGTCTGTGAGCCCCCTCGCAACCCAAGGTCAGGTGTCTGATTGGAAATGTCATCATAGTCAGCAAGAGGCCGAGAGCACGGAAAGACGTGAGGGCAACAACCAAGCCCTAGAACGCTGCCTGCAAAATCAAAGATAATTAACCCTAGTTACAAGCTTTAGTATACGAGTAAGTCGGGGTCGTACTTAAGAGAACTGTGACTTCTAGAATTAATAATTGTAAAAACTACAGACAAAGGGGGATTTCAAGAGGTTTTAACTAAACTAAACTATTAAGCAAATAACAAACAAGAAAGAAATCAATCAATTGTAAAGATAAGTTCATTCAAAAGATCCACTTTGATAAAATTAAATCATTTGATCATTGATTCATCCATTGATTACTTTTATTTCTATGGTCAATTCCTATCCTGTTCTTATTAAATCACTTGTCCACGATCCAGAAAAATCTTAATACTGACAGAGGACGCTCAAATCTATAATGGCAATGCAAACAAGGATATGCAAGATACATGCTAAAACAATCAATCTACGAGTCAATTGGAGGAACATTCAATTAAATCTCTTCCTTAATTCTTCAGTACACGGTCCTAGAGAATCAAGTTGTTTTTCACAGATGAGGTTCGTCCACGGTCCAAAATTAGATCCAACAATAGAGTATCAACTAGATTCAGCAAGTTAACTACTCAAGTAGAATCAATCAACATTCATGAATAATAAAGCACAAGAAAAGTAATCTCAACCAAAAGGATATAAATCAATTACCAAAACCTGACGAAGTCATAAGTCAAAGCTTCACAATTCAACAAACCTTAGAGAAGTTAGTTCTCCATGGAAGAGAGATCCCTAGGTATAAAACTGAAGTCTGAATGATGAGAATTGAATACAACTCTATCTAAAACCTAATAAATAGTCCCGGAATAATGATCCTCTGAAGATAGTAATAAAAGATAATAAAAAGGAAAAGAAGATAAAATGAAGCCAACTCGGGTCTGGGATTCACCGCGCACGCGGTAGGGACACCGCGCTTGCGGACCCTGGTGATAAAAAATCCTTTGTACTTCTCTCATCTCCTTCTACCATGCATGCCTTTAGAGATCCGTGCGCGTGACCTTTACTTTTGAATCTGGATCTCTCTAGGATGCCACCACGCACGTTGTTCTGGTGAAGATTCAGCTCCGAAACTCTAAATGTCTTGAAAAGTCTAGAAACTTGAATCCTTTTGTATTCAGTCTTGATATTACACTTATGCAGTAATACTAACCTAAACACACTCAATAAAGCCGTAAAATACACGAGTTATCATATCCTAAATACAGTGTATCAAATGCACAGAGAGGAGATTGCTCGGTGGAGCACTTCAATCGGCTTAAGAGCAAGCCAAGCATAAGTAGGCCCTTGTGACGTCAATACCATTTCACAAAGACATCCAACACATTAAGCCACCGAAACAATTCTCATCACCATCGTCGCTCTAATGATTTGCATTTGGACCCTGTTAATCACATTGCCTCTTTCTCACACAAGATGGCGCTATGTGTGTCCAAAGATGCGACTAGGTGCAAGATGCTCCCGGGTAGCCTTGACAAGGGTACGCTAAATGGTTCCAAAGCCTAAACTGAGATTGAATTGATCATGGAATCAACTCGCTACCGAGTTTGTGAGGCATGACATTGCCAATAGCCGGGATGCGGTGTCTTTAGATACACTATTCAATCAAAGGAAGAAAAGAGTAAAAGCCTAAACAGAGATTGAATTGATCATGGTTTTTTAGTTCGTTGCATTTGCATTAGTATGTACATTCGTTTTGAAAATATACGGGTTAACGTGGCTATAGGAAGAATGCATTTTTGGCTAAGTTAACGATAAGGTGATGAACTAACCATGATAATGTGGGTATCATCACTAGTACAAAAACTATATATTATCACGGTTCCGTGCCTTAATTTATCTCGGTTTTTAACCGTGATAATAAATCCCGTGATAAAAAACAAAGCGTAACGGAACCGTGATAATTGATATCTTTTATCACGGTTATAGAACCGGGATAAAAGACCCAAAAAACCGGTATAAATAATGGACTTGTAAGTTACACTTGATTTTATATCACGGTTATAACCGTGATATTTGCCAAGGTATAACCGTGATATTTGCCACAGGTTTTAATCACGGGTCTAAGAACCGTGATAAAAGCTCTTTTAATTTGTAAAAAAAAAATTGCCATCCCAATTATTATCAAAGAACTGGACTGGCCTAATATATATATTACCCGCCACACACAATTCGAACAAAAAGAAATTCTCTATAAATTTCGTTATTAAAGTACATATATCTTCCCATGAGTTTATTTATACAGTACATACATCTTCCCAATAATACAACTTGATAAGCCAATCTATGATATTACAACTTACTCGCCATGCAAGACCATAGAATCATCCACAAGCACTTTCCTTTTATGGGCACTAGATCGAGACGGGGCCGTTTTGAAGATACCAATTCAAATGTAGATTGAGTAGACTTCACCTTCAACACTGTCGACCATCTTCCAACTAGAATCATCCAGCCATGCAATGATCAACAGTTTATCATGAAAACTACACCTAACAAGCACTCACATTTCAGAGAATTGGAGTAGAAATACAAAACTAAGTTATATACCTAAAATTGAAAAAGCTACATTCATATATATAACAATAGCAACAAGGTCCATCTACAATCCTCATTATCAAATAACATACATAAGCAAGTGTTTTCTAGAGTGGCAAAATTAGTTCTTATCGAGCATCTACATTCATATATATAGCAATAGCAACCAGGTCCATCTACTATCAGATTCTGTATCCATCCCATGCAAACAATATGGCATGCCCTAATGAAAAAACATAACTACCAGATAATTCATGTAGGTGGAATGAATGCTTGGATAATAGTTGAGATTCGGCATACCTCGATCAGCGAGTCAAGCCTTTCCAAAATTGGAAGTAACTCACCACACAGTGAACAAACATCCGTTTCAGAGTCATCTAATCCAGAAGCGGATTGTCATTGTAGTTTCACCAGAATGAGGCATTGAAGAACTGTGACAGAATTGACTCATCAGACAACCATAGCTATAATAGCAGCAAAATAAGATTAAGAAAAAGAGGGGGGGGGGGGGGGGGGAAGAGAGAAACATACGTTAATAGAAAGGAAACAAGTTAAAATTGCTCAATAAGTTAATAGAAAGCTGATTATAGAAATTCTAGAGTTGTAGTGAAATTTAAAGTTATTAGCCAAAAAATTTAAAGTCAAATTACAAGCGCAGCACATTTCTAAAGCATTGTTGGCACCACATAATAATGAGCACTTGGATAACTTGAGCTACTGAAAACTAGCATTCCACACAAAAGCTTTTAAAAAACCTATTTAGATAACAAAACATTTGTTTTCACAATTTAATGTATTAGAGGAAAAAAAAACCACTAATCTGTCATGCGACTTTATTTTAGAAAATACTACCAGTACACGATGCAGTTTACAATTCGTAGTTCATCTAAACCAATGCGCTAATTTAGCAGCTTCAACTTTTAAAAAGCCTAAGTTAATAATACAACTTGAGATAATGTTTAAATTGCTCAAAAAGTCGTTAGTAATAGACAGATTGGTATCTTCCTAGTTTGCACCTATCTATATCAGGATAAGAACTTATTGTGCTTTACCTTGCCAAGTATTGATGACTTCTCATGAATAGCTCTTTCCAAAGCTCCTGTCACACTATTGAGAAGCTGACAAAGTAAACCCAATGTTGGCTGCTCTTGTCTCGATGATGCACCATAATTACCTTGATCATTAGAAACCTGTAAATTCAAAAAAACATAGTTAGTAAGAGAACAGAACATGTAATACTTCTTGATATCACAAGTGTGAGGTAACAAGTTTAGTATTGCATAATAATTAATACTACCTACTCTAGTTAGGTTCATAACAACAAACCAGGCTGAGCAATTTCCTTGTAACCAAAAAATAAAGGTATGAGCTCAAGCTGAAGCACAGTCGAAACTTGTTAAACTCTGCACTCCGTTGACTCTGAGCATCCAATCACAAACAGAGAAGTTCAAAAGTGAAACCATTATGATAGAAAATTCATTAGTTCATTATACTCTCAAGGAATTGAAAGAGAAGAAACCGAAGGAAACTGGTATAGCTAGAAATTATTATTCATCAGAATCCCTTCAGTTTACTCCATCATAGAAATTAAAGTGAAGGATTTAGAACCAATTTACTCCATCCTATTATAGTAAAGGCTTTCAAACTAAAAATAAGATCTTTGTCTATAAATCAGACTATTATTATCGCCAGTACCACAGTTGAAATTGTTAACATGCCATACGAAAAATGATGAAGAAAAGGACAATCACGGGCCATGGTGAGAAGAATATTTTAAATTTGAAAACCATAGGCAGGTGATCACAACAACATTTATATATACGTTTCTGTGGATTGAACTGACTTTCAACCAATCCATGCATTATTCAGAGTGCAGTGCAAATACAAGGATACAAATGCAATATGACAAGCGAAAATATGAGTTATTTCAAAATATCTTCGTTTAGAGCTGAGAATGGACGAAGCAAAATAGCAACAGGAAAGAGTACAAACTGCTTTTCTTGACTTCTCCTTGAATTGAATCATTTTATTCAACCAACCAATTGGTGTTGCTGAAGTTAACAACCACATCAACTCCATGAGCATGAACGTGAGATTGCACAAAGACTGTTGCCTACACCATAGGAATAACATTAATTAGAACAATTCCTAATTCATAAGGTAGGATTGAGCTGATTCAATTCGTTAAGAGAAAAAAAAGCAACAGAATCCATATATAGATCTCAGCGGAAAAACCATTGTTCTCAACATTAAAACCTTATACGAGAAAAGCATTATCGAACTTGTTGGGAGTCATATTGTCATTGAACACCGAGATCGTGGGGTTCCGGGAGTAGTCTTTACAAGCGGACCTCAATCCCTGCGCGAATCTAGGGTTAATCGCCGGATACGAGGGGAGGGAGCGGCTGAAGTTGTAGATCTCGACGGCGAACTCGTTGCAGTGGGAGAATCCGATCGTGTGAGCGAAGGCGTCGCGAACGGAGAAGCCGTGGGAGAGGCAGATCTGGGAGATCGACATGGTGGGGTGGGGGAGGGAGAGGAGGGCGACAAAGGTGGATCTTACAGCCGAAGATGACGGTGAAGAAGGGGGGGCGAGGATGTCGGAGTAGGAGACGACGCCGGGAGAGACGAAGGGAGATGTTAGGCGAGGCAAGCGACCGGGGAGGCTAGGGTTACGAATGAGAAGTCGGGGGTTGTTTTCCATTTGGGAGAGACGGTGAACTCGGTGGAGTGATTTTAGGTCTGGCTCACTTTAATTTTTTTTTATCACGGATAATTAAAACAACCGTGATAATATAGGTTCAAATATGGATCACCTCATTTTTTTAATCCCGGTTTTCAAAAAACCGGGATAAAAGATGTTTTTATCACAGAACCGTGATAAATAAAGGTGATAATAAGGTGTTTTTGTACTAGTGCATGTAAAATTGTCTTAACCATATAATTATCCGGTGAAACTTCCGAAAAAAAGGTTTGATGGAATGATATGGGGCCTTGATGAAATGGCATCATGATGACGCTAACCATGATAATGTAAGGATCATGCCAAGTACATAAATTGCATGGGCTTAAATCATATCCATCCCCTCGAACTTTTACAAATTTGTCACTAAGACACTCCACCTTTTATTTGGACCTATTGAGCACTTAAATTTCTAATTTTAGACCTATTGAACACCTTACATTTGACATGGCCGGCTATATGTGTGTCATGTACGCGATTTTGGGCGAGTGATTTGTTAAAATTTAATTAAGTTGAGCTGACATGTAATTTCTAAAAAAAAATAAAGGAAAAAAAGTCTTCTTCTTCCTCTTATCTTCTTCGATCGATTTGCTTTCGCCTACCTTCTCTCTTGATTGCATTTCAGCCAACTTAATTCTAGCATTGCTCTCTCTTTGCTTCCTTCTTCAATTCAACGAACCAAAATTGTTGTATATCACCATAGGTCAGAAATGCACAATAATCGAGCCCTCAACCCTTATTGCTCACATAGATTTGAACCTAAAACAAACATTTAAACACCTATGCACAAATACATGTATGAAATCACATCAATTGAGCCTTAAACCCCAAACCCCCAAATTCGCAATTTTGAACCCTAAATCCTAAACACCCAAAATCCCAACAATATAAAGCAGACCTAGAACCGAATCGCATTCAAATCATGAAAGAGACACATCCCTCTAACAAATTCGCAATATAAATCAAAATCGCGAACAATCCCAAAAATTCTGAAATTCCACAAAATATCGAACAAAATTCGAAATCACTCACCTCTTAAACTTCCAGTCAATTCAAGTTCATCAATGAATGTTGAATTTCAAAGCGTCGAGCTCGAATGCCGTTGAATTGGAAATTTCGAGCTTGGTCGTCGTGGAGTGAAGTGGTTTATCGAGAGGAAGATGAAGGGAAATTAAGAGGGAGCAAGAATTGTTTTTGTGTTTAAAAATTACTTTTTAAACTTTATTTTTATTTTTAAAGATAGAATACATGTCATTAATCTGATTGCTTACATGGATTAAAATTGATTTAACGCTAATGACGTGTAATTGAGATGACGCGCGTGTGATATGAAGGGTTTTTAGATGCGTATAAGCGGAATGTCGGAAACAATTTCTTTCACCTAAACATGGATCTAAAACATTCTTGATTAGAGACAAAATTAGGGTTGGTAGAATACCTCTTGATGCGTGATTAAGGTTCTTCCTTCGAGAGAAAAAGGCTCAATTGTGACTTCTCTAATCAGTCCACACGAGCACGGGATCGGGATCTCCTTCGCTTCCGATTGCTAGATCGAAGTGCCAAAGACTTAAACAATCCGAACCGAACTGACCCGACCCGAAACCGAAATTGGACCCGAACAACGAAAAATGAACAATCCAAACACGACCCAAACCCGATGTGAATCCGAATCGAACCGAACTGCACCCGAACCGAATTGACTCGAACTAAACCTGAACCGAACTGACCCGAACCGAACTCCACCCGAACCGAACTGCACCCGAACCGAACTGACCCGAACTAAACCTGAACCGAAATGACCCGAACCGAACTGCACCCGAACCAAACTGACCCGAACTAATTTTGACCCGAAATGACTCGAAATCATCCAAACTAAATCTTAAGAGTAGATATACTATTAAAGAGATAATTAAATATAAAAAAATAATGATACAATATATTAGAATGGTGATGCACAGAAACAATGTATAGCAAAAGACCGAACAAGTACATGTACACTTTTAATAACAACCAAATTGTATCGCAAACGTTTCACTTATAAAAAAACAAGTTATACTGATTAAACAAACAATAATCATTTCATTGTACTTTGCATGCTGATGTCGTGCTTTTTAGTTAGATTTCTTAGGTTGTTTTCTAGTTTGTTTTGCATGTTTTCCTTTGTGTTTGCATGTTTTGCATAAGATTTCAACTCTCTTTCGAGGGTTGGAGTCGTTTGTGTGTTGTTTCGTGTTGTGTAGGTATTTGGAGCCTTTAGGAGAAGTTTTTCATGCATTTCGGAGCATTTTATGAAGCGTTAGTTTTCAAGGGTCAAATCGGCTAAGAGCCAAGAACCAAAGTCACAACAAAGGGAGCTTCAAAGAAGTACAAGGAACTCAAGGAGAGCAAGGAGCAAAAAGGAAGAAACGCCGAGCAAAAGTCCGGTCAATTGGAGCAAGAACGAAACAAGACGTGAAAAAGTCCAACGTCCTGCAGGTGGTCGGCACCGACCCCCCTTATGGTCGCCTGCGACCTCTCTCAGCATCGTGCGATCCTTGCCGCCCAAGTAACGCTTTTTACGGGATTTTCGAAATCCGAAAAAGGTGGGCGGCTGCTGTAGAGCTGTGGCAGAGTTGGGCAGACTTGGAAGGCTCCTTTTTGACTTTTGTGGGCTGCTACAAAAGACCCCTTTTGTTCCCCTTTCTAGTTAGCTTTTCTTCTTGGAAAAGGCTCAAGGGGGAAGGAGGGGAAAAGGAGAGTTGGTTGAGAGGAGGAGGAGGAGAAGAAGTTGCTGTGAAGAAGAAGAAGAAGTGGGGGGAGAGAGAGAGAGAGTTCTTGTAAAGGAAAGTGGAGGGAAAGAAAGCTTATTCTAGTTGTTGTTCTAGGAAGAAGGTAGAAGACAATGGTGAATGGAGGAACCTTGTGGGTGGCTAAAGTTTGTACGTTTGGATCTTGAAATTAATTGAAGTTGTTTGCTTTTGATGATGTTCTCTTCTTCTTTTTCGTTGCTTGTGTGTGTGATGATGTGTGAGTAGTTAGCTTGCTAGGTGTGGGGTGAAACCCACCATGAACATGCATTTGAGACCTTGATGCCTAGACCCATGCTTGATTTGTAATCTCTGCCCATAAATCCCTCTTGTATGCTTAAAACCCTTGATGAAAGTTGGGGTATGTTCTTGTTTGCAACCTAATTGAAAGATTATCTTGTGAATTCGGACTATCCGGGTTGAGATGAAAGTTAAAACCCTTAGAAAACAAGTTGGATTGCATGTTAACACCTTCATAAAAATCGAGGTTTTGATGTGTTCTTTTGTGACGAAAGTCACCCATGAGATCATGAGTTGAGTTGGTCTTTTATCCTTGTTTAAATGCATGCTCGTGTTGTGGTGAATCCCCACCCCTAGTCGTTTCCCCTGTTTTTACGAAACCAAATTTCGTGCCCAGAAAGGTCGGCTGCGACCTGCAACTGGTCGGCTGCGACCTGCAACTGGTCGGCTGCGACCCCCCTTTGTAGTTGATTTTAGTGTGTTTTTAAGTTCTGTCGGAGGTCGGCCGCGACCCCCGTCAGCAAGAGTGATTTATGTTTGTTTGCTTGTCTTGCTTCGTTTTTTTTGCTTTGTTTTGTTTTCGTAGTTTGATTGCTAGACTATAGATCTACTAACTCCCGCGGACGATCCTGACTTTGCTATACTCAGCGGGGTCTTGACAAATTTATTTGCTCGAGATTCACTCACGACACATGTCTTAAAGAAAATAAACACAAAATGAAAACCAAGCAATTCTTTCTTCAACAATAAGCTATCATTATGTAATCTTTGATCCCAAATGCAAACATGCTATCAACCATATTTGTTCCAATCCACCTCAGAATCAATGTTTTCTTCTTCATCCACTATTACAAAAGAATAAAACAAATAATTTATACTGTGAATCAAGAAAATATAACTACACATTTAATGAGAATTAAAGGACCAAAAAATTAAAATGCCTCAATGAACACATGACATACCATCATAGACATAGAGCCAACTCCGGGAAGTTATCAAAGCCTCCACATTTTTCGGAAGGATAGACCATCGCCACTTGTTCAAAACCCTACCTCCGATACTAAATGTTGATTCAGAAGCTACCGTTGATAGAGGAACGGTCAATAATATGTAGTAATTATGTTTTATTACAAGACACATTAAAGTACTCATTAAAGTGCCCAAACTTTCTACGTTAAAAACTCACCGTTGCGGGCGGTCTTATATTTTTTTTAAAAATTGAATCCAAATAACACCCGAATCCGAATTGACCAGAGTCGAAATGATCCGATTCGAAGCAATCCGAAAAGGACCCGAACCAAACTAGACCCAAAACCGAAAAACATCCGATCCGAATTAATCCGATCCGAACTATTCCGAAATATTACGATCCGAAACGACCCAAACCCGAACTAGACCCGAACTCGAACAACATCTGAACCCGAACCCGAACCGAACCGAACCGAACTAGACCCGAAATAACTGTTTGACCCGAACGAACCCAAACCGAACGACCCGATCCAAACTGACCCGAACAACCCGAATTGCAAGGTCTAATTAATAGTACTATATATATACTCCTTAGCTACATATAGGTTAATGATCCAATAGTTAGTTATCCCCAAAATTAAAACGCTCCCAAGCAAAAAAATCTTTTTTTCCTCTGACCTAGTTTCCTTCTCTGCCGCCGCCTCCTTTCCCCTTCCCTTCCCCTCTTCCCCTTTGTTCGATCTTCTGGGTTGCTTCCTCCCCGTCCCGTCCGATGGCCTGTCGTCTGGCCGGGTGGTGTTGGTGTCCCGGTGATCTCTTTCCTGCGTCTCGCCCCCTTTGCTGTGCCGTTTCCGCCACCTCCGTAGTGCTTGTGGTGTTCGGCGTCGCTCCCAACCTTTGGAATCTCTTCTCCTCTTCGCCGGAGGTTTGGGGGTTCCATGAACCCTGTTCCTCTCCGACTATGGCTTCTTTCCCAAGTAAGTTGATTCATCCTTATTTTAAAAGTTCCGTCTGTCTTGTTCAGCTTTTCGCCCCTATTTGCTCGTGTGTCAATCCCTTTCTCGCCTTGTTCATCATGTGTCCCTGCAATTTTATGAGCCCGAGTGATTTCTGTTTTCAGATCTGTGATATCCACCCTGCTATTACTTGCATCTCTGTCCTCCTTTGGGTTTGTGGTGTTGTCCTTCTTACTATTAGGTTGTGTGAGATGATTCTGGTTTGTTCGTTCCTTTATGATCTCCCTGTCAACTTGCCTTGTGTTCCTCATGCTGATTTTTGGGTTTTTCATCTCTCTTCTACTAAGCAGCTTAGTTGGAATCCTTTTGTTAGGGTTCTCTTTCTTTTTTATAAATTTGATTGTCATCTTTGCTGGATTTTTAATTTTGAGATCTCTAACTGCTACCCTCTTTTGGATGTTGCCTTCTGTCATGCTATCCTTCCTTTTAATTTTCTGCATCGTGTGCTCTTGTCCTTCTGTTTTGGTTTTTGTTTTATTCGCGTTGCTTGTTGGTGTCTGGTTCTGCTGTGGGTTTGTTCTGTGTTTCAGGATGCCTTCTGTTGTCCTTGGCTGTTTGGCCTTGGTCCTCTGGTGGTGTTTTACCAGATGCCTCTTTATCCTGTTTTTCGTGGCTTTGCCTTGGATACAGGTATTAACTTTCTAACCTTACATTCTAACAAACTTTTCACCACTTTTACTCCATCTATATCGCTCTTCCCGTACCTGAATGGCTCCTTTCATTCATGTAGGGGCTCTGAGTTATATTCATGGGGTGATAAGGTGATTGAAAACTTCTATGACCCTTTTGTCTTTATGACAATGAAACTTGGTACCACTCTTGGCTCTTTACAACATCAACATCATTGTGAAACGTGGTATGACACTTACTATATGTTCTCTGGGAAGTGTATGACCACTAAATGCTCCTTATATGGTAAGCCTCTTGTTGGCTTGGAATTTCAAGTGCTCCCTGTAGCTGTTCTCCTAGGAGTCCAGTTATGGGTGGAGGTGTTGATTCCATACTGGGCCACTTGCTCTGCCTCCTTGCATAATTTCTGGGTGGCTGCTAACCTGTTTTGGCTCCCATGCCCCCTTGTGGGTGTGGTAGTAGCCGTGCAGTTTTGCTTTACTCAGACTATACCTAAGTCAAATGATGAAAACAGGGTGTCCTTGTGTGTGCAAGGGTACCTTCTGAGACTTAAATTTACCAACAACCTACTTTCTCCACTTCTTATGAAATCTGACGTGCTCTTGAAACCTCAGGCATTTTGTGCTGAAATTTCCATACCATATTATATAACCGTTTACTTCAGCTACTACAATTTTAATCCAATTTTTACTCCTCATCACAGATTGTTTTCAAGTATTTCAAAGCTTACCACTTACTTGCTGTTTGTCTTCAGTACTCATAACAGTTTCATTATTGCCTATATATCAAACAGATGTAATCATTTACAAACCAATTCTCAATATTGCTACATATCCTTAACTATATGTTTCATATCTCTAAATACAACTTACAGCAAAAGCTTTTCTTGCTATTGTTTTTACAAAGTTCCCATCACATTTCAGATTCAATTTTGCCACTTTGTGTGTTGTTTTGCACAATCTCTGAGTGAGATTGTGGCTCGGTCACTGTTTGCACTTTCATTCTATCCAAAGTCAGATGATGAAAATAGGGAGCACCTGGATCACCAGGGGTTCTCTCTGAAACCTTACCTATCAACTAAACAACTTAATTCCACCAATTACCCTATTCGCCTTATTTTTACTACTAATAAATCATACATCATCCTTCTAACTCTGTGTGTTCTCTGCCTTTTTTCGAAAAGTTTTCAAGGCTTCTTGTTCTCCTCTTTGCTGCCGCTTGGTAGTATCATGTCAATAGGTCCCTATCCTCATGATTTTGGTATCATCATACTTCTAACTCTTCTCTCAAAACTTATCTTTTTTCTTCCTGCTCAGCTGCATTTCTTCCTCTCTAGGAGTGACATCTGTTGCTTCTTCAGGGTTGAGGATATGCTCTGTAGTGGGAAGGGGGTGGTTGAAACTTGGTGTGAATTTGAAACATGTATGAAAATTCTATTGATCTCTGAGCTGACTTTGTCGGTAACTTGGTGTGATGTTGGAAAATACATGAACCTTCCATTGATCTATGTGCTATGTATGTCTGTATCCTTTAACTCACTTTGTCATAAGGATTACATAAGCATTACTATTGCTAATTTTATACCACAATATACAAACATATCCCCTAATATCTATGATCTTATAGCTGCAGCTCGCCCTGCAACTATTTGTATAATATTAACCTATGCTTCCCCTGAATTCACTCAACTTTTACTCTATGATTGTCCTATACAGTTTGTCAATTTTACCATTTCTATGATTCAATCAAACAGGTTCCATCATCATCCTCTATGTACCATTTCTATTCACTATTATCATGCTTATCATACAGTTCACTTATTTTCTGGTATGCTTGTGTCTTGCAGGAGCATCAACTTAAGTGATTTTTGTTATTCTTATGACCATGGCAAGATAATGCCTTCTCTTTGGAAAATTTTGTCTCAACCAATATCATTTGGCCACTGTTTGTTTTCTTGTAGTTGGTTATCTCCACTTGTATCTCGTTACTCTATGAACACAAGTACTTCCCAGTTTCATTCTTCCTGCTTTAAACTCATTTACAGTGCAACTTTTACCCATTTTGTGCAATTCTCTGTAATTGTCTTAGACTGTGGGTTTGTGCATGCTCAGCTGTGGTTATCACCTTGTATGGAACACTTTAAACTCCATCTTCATCAGACTATGGATCATTCAATCGTGTGTATTCAATATGCAAAATTACAAATACCACTAAGCTTTCAAAACATATATAAGACTGCTATGTGTATGCTTCTATATTTTAATTCAAGTTCTTCTCAATCTAAATCTCTCTACGATGGCAATCAAATCAATTTACAGACCATCCTCACTATTTTTTATGATCCTTATATGCGTTCCACCTCACTTAGCTTGTCAACTGGGTTTAGACTTCAGTTCTCGTTTTGCTTGGCCTTCTTTGCCAACAGTGCACTATGCTACACGAATATCCATTATATTAGCTACAGCCTGATCAATTTTACTGGTTCACCCCATGCATCTTCATATATATTTACTAATTTCTCTATACTACACGAATACAAACTGAGAATTGTTGTCATTTTCAACCTCAAAGTGTGTTCCAATTTACTTAGGTTCTTACTAATTCTAATTAAGAATTCTACATTTTGTAAGTGTTTCGATTGTTTGTTTTTCGAAACAACAAGTTGTACTTTCGAAAATTTCATTACCACGTTATATGACCGATCACCTCAAAACATGTTTTTATGACTTGCGCCTATTGGAATGTGCGGGGGGTGAGGAGGGCTAATTTCTGGGATGAAATTGCCTTCCTCCGAAAACTACACAAATTACAAATTCTTTGCTTAGCCGAGACCAAAACGGATGTTCATCCATCTGATGCACTCATTAAAAAGATAGGATTTCATCACTGTATCTCTTCCCCCTCCATGGGATCTAAAGGGGGCTTAGCCCTGTTTATATTCCACAATGAATTCACCAGAACTTGTTCATTGGTACTTAATACCACTAATGTTATTATTATGAAAGTAAACCATCCCTTTAACCCATACTTACTATTCTTTATTTACGCACCAGCTAGAGAAGAAAACAAAACCCAGTTTTGGTCTTGGCTTGAACAGACAATTCAGGGATTTCAACTTCCTTTTCTTCTAATAGGAGATTTGAATGAAATGTACTACTCTCAGGACAAATTGGGAGGCGCCTTGACTCTTCAAAACAGGTTTAATCACCTACGAAATTTTATGAATAATCAAGGACTTATTAACACCAATTTCTCGGGTTTCCCTTTTACGTGGAGGAAAAATAATACGTCCACTGACAATACCTTTGAACGTCTTGATCGGGTTCTCATTCATCAAGATTTAACAACTGTCCTTCCAAAATTACAAGTTCATCACCACCCGTTTACCACCTCTGATCATTGCCTCATCTCATTCAACTTAAATACAAAAAATAAATTCATTAAATATCCTTTCCGGTTTGAAAATGCTTGGATCGCTAATCCTGCCTACGCAAAGCTAGTTGAAAAGGTTTGGAAATATAAACTTACGGGTTCATATATGTTTAAAATAGCTATGAAAATGCAGCTTCTGAAAAAATACTCCAAATCTTGGGCAAAACAGCATATCAACAATAATTTCGAACAACTGAAAATTTCAGAACAACAACTTCTTCGTTTGCAAAATGAGCTTCTGCTTCATCCTAGGGATGGAATCATAATAACTAAACTCCAACAGCATCTTAATAAATATAATGCCTTAATGGACTTCCACCATAAGTATTGGCAGCAAAGAGCTAAAACAACTCACCTCACTAACGTCGATAAAAATACAAAATACTTCCAGACAATATCAAAAATTAGGCGTTTCAAACAAAATATCTCCTCTTTTCAGACCCATGATGGTCTCATTTTAAATGACCATTCGTCCATTACTACAAACATTACGAGTGAATTAGCCTCTAGATTTCAAAGTTCAACCGTGTTGCCCGTCCAAACCGTTGATTTGGATATAATCCCGCATCTTGTAAGCTCCTTAGACAACATTTCCCTAGCCAAAGCTCCTACTCCAGCAGAAATTAAAGCCTCTGTTTTCGACCAAGCTTCAAACAAAACTCCGGGACCGGATGGTTTCACAGCTGAGTTTTTTCAGCACTATTGGCCTTTTGTTGGTCAATCTGTCATTCGTGCTGTCTCTGCTTTTTTCCACTCTGGTTCAATGTTGACTGCGGCAAACAAAACTTTCATAACACTGATCCCAAAAATTGATACACCTATCTCAATAAACCACTTCCGTCCAATTAGTTTGTGTAACACCATTTATAAAGTTATTACTAAATTACTATCCAATAGAATACAACATATCCTCCCCTCTATTATTCATCCGTTACAAAGTGCCTTTGTTAAAGGTCGTCTAATTCAAGATAATATCCTTATAGCTCATGAAATTTTTCACTCCTTCCACAAAAAGAAAAAGGGTCGGGTTGGCTGGATGGCTATTAAGCTCGACCTTGAAAAAGCTTATGATAAAATTAGTTGGGAGTTTATCCGACTAATTCTACAAAAATTCGGTTTTCATCCAATATGGATCCAACTTGTTATGACATGCATTACCACCTCCTCCTCATCAGTCCTTGTAAATAACGAGCCGGGCTTGGAATTTCTTCCTCGCTGTGGTATTCGTCAAGGTGACCCGATGGCCCCTTTCATTTTTGTCCTATGTATGGAATATCTCTCCAGAACACTACAAAATGAATCATCTTCGGCTTCCAATCATGTTGGCATTCAGCTAACGAAAAATGGAACCAAAATTCCGTTTCTTAGTTTTGCTGATGACACAATCATCTTCGCAAATGCAACAACTCAGAACATGGATTTTATTAAAAATGTTCTTGAAAAATTCACAGCTATATCTGGTTTGGCTATCAACTACCATAAAAGTTCAATTCAAACCTCAGCTAATATCTCTAAACCCGCTTCGGAGGCTCTCGCCAGCATCATAAATATCCAGGTAACCACCTCCATGGAAAAATACCTTGGAATCCCCATTTTAAAAGGACGAGTTCAAAACTCAATGTTCAATGACACGATATCTAACCTTAAAAAACAACTTTCACAGTGGAAAGCCAACTCCATATCACAGGCAGGACGGGTGGTTCTTATCCAGTCCTGCCTCCTAAGCAAAGTCAATTACTTAATGCAGAGTTTTATGCTACCTCAAGGCATCCTTAAACAGATAGACAGTGTCAGTAAAGCATTTTTTTGGAATAAATACATTCCGAATCATCATCCGCTTATCAGCTGGGACAAAATTTGCACACCGAAACAAGAGGGAGGTTTGGGTCTCCGCTCTGTTGAAACCATTAACCTATCCCTACAGATGAAACTTCTTTGGAAATTAGTAACACATCCAAATAATGTCTGGGTTAAAGTCATTTCTGAGAAGTATTTGAAGAATGAATCAGTCTTTGATTACCGTAAAAATAACTGCTCCTGGCAGTTTGGCAGACTCCTCAATATCCGAGATTCTTTCGCTAAAGGTCTTCGGTGGTTGGTTGGAAATGGTACCAATATCAACTTCTGGAAAGATCCGTGGGTGCCGGATACGGACTTATCTTCCTTTCTCGACTTGGCGGATCCTCAACTAAAAGTATCGAATTTCATTCTTCCAAATCGTACGTGGGACCTTGGATTCCTTCAACAATTTCTCCCGATGCATATTATTCTAATTATACAATCAATTCGAATTCCAGTTACAAACCAAGATGATCGCCTCATCTGGCTTCCTTCTGCTGATGGGGAATTTTCTGTACAATCAACTTCGTCAATCATAAACTCCTCAAGTTCTTCCATGACAAATGACTGCTCCTGGATCTGGAAATCTAAACTCCCCCCTAAAATAAAAAACTTTCTTTGGAAAGCATCTTCAGATTGTCTCCCCACCACAGATCGGATTAATAGATATCATAACTTGGTACCGAATCTCTGCTCCCTGTGCGAACTTCAAAATGAAAATCTTAACCATCTTTTTTTCGAATGCCCCTTCACGATAACTATGATCAACAAGCTAGGAAAGCTTTTAAACTATGATTTCAATTTATCATTGGGAGACACTTTCCAAACCAATATTCAGAAAACAATATCAAACACAAAGTTCGACACACAATTATGCTTTCTTTGGTGGTACACCTGGAGCCACAGGAATGCAAAAATCTTTGACCCTACAAGGATCAACCCTAAAAAATTACCTTTCCAACTAGCCTTTTCAAGTTCACTTGAATGGGAAAGTTTAACCAACCCAGTCAGGAAAATGTATAACAAAGGTCCTAAAAGGAAAAATATTTACTCTTGGAAAAAACCGCCTTCAAACTGGTCTAAACTTAATTTTGACGCATCGAAATTAAGTAATGGCTCCACCCACACGGGCTTTATTCTCCGGCACTTCAGCGGCTCTATTAAGTCGCTTGGCCGTACAAGACTTCCAGATATGTCAATAATGCAAGCTGAAGCAACTGCGCTGTTACACGCCCTCCTAAATATTAACCGTAACCAGATGCAAAATTTGATCATTGAAGGCGATAACTTAACTGTGATTAATTCTTTAAAAAGAACTTGGAAAGTCCCTTGGGAAATTCTATCAATTATTAAAGACATTAGAAATTTAATATCGACTATCCCGAATGTTTTATTTGTTCATTGTTTCAGGGAATCTAACGCTGCTGCTGATTTCCTTGCACGAAGACCTATCAGCATTCAAAATCAAAGTGCATCCATTCAACTCTCCTCTTCTATTCATTCCGCTTCTCATTTATTTGTAACACAGTCAAGGTGTTTGTTGAGTCAACAACCCTTGCTGTTTGATTTTTTAAAGATCGTCCGTCGTGATGATTTAGGCTATCCTTGTAATAGATAGGTTGCCTAATTTTGGCTTGTTCGAGTTAGTAGCTCCTCAATCAAAAAAAAATAGTTAGTTATCCCTTTTTTGGTAGAAAATACTTAGCTATCCCTAAACTTTATTCAAGCGTTATGACCAAAAAAAAAACTATATTAAAACGTGTGCGTATATGTATGTATATGGCATCCAAATCTATACGTGTAAGATTAGTGTGTAGTTCGTACGTAGACAACATATATGGATTTGTTTGCGTTATCAGTGTTAAAGTTCAAAATTTAGCCTCCTTGGGCGATTGCAAAAAATGTAGAGTAAATAAATGGTGGAAATCTAATTAATTTTTTTTTTTTTTTGGTGAGGGAGGAACCCAACGTCCTCCAAACAGACTAAGAAAGGGAAGGAACGAGACGGGGCTCTGCCACGCCGCTTACATCGTTCAAAATCAAATCCAAAACATCAACTGGCGGAGACTCTAGCACATGAAGTTCTAAGGGAGTATCGTGAGCCAAATCGGCCAATCGATCAGCCACCTTATTTGCCTCCCGGAACGTATGACAGAACCGGACAACCCAGTTTCTACCAAGGAAGCCTTGGCACCGGAGCACCAGGCTACTAAGGGGGTGCGAAGGGGAAACGCCGTTTTGCACCAATGATATCGCTAGCTTAGAATCTGACTCCACAATGACCCGCTGGGCTCCATAATCCCACGCAATTTGCAGCCCATACGCCATGCCCCATAGCTCCGAGATCGGGACGGTGCATCGCCCAAGATTAGCCAAAAACCCCGAGATCCATCGCCCTCCCTCGTCTCTCAACACCCCTCCGGCTGACGCTTCTCCACTTTGGCTTCGAACTGACCCATCGGAATTAACCTTAACCCAGCAAGGAGGCGGTTTTCCCCATTGAACCATAATCTCTCGCCTGGTTCCTCTGCTCCGATCGCCACTCCTTCGCCTACCCGCCTCTAAGAACTCCCTTACCTGCTCAACCACAAAGCGACCCCTGTCACTGGGAGGGGCTTCGTTTCTAAACACCTTGGCACACCGCCACTTCCAGAGCCACTAAGCAGCCATGGAAAACATCACATCACCGGCGACCCCATCAACAAACCGGATATCCGACGTTAGCCCCTTGGCTGCCCATTGATCCGGCTCGGCCCTGCGGAACGCCTCCATGTCGGCCTGATTAACGAGGCTCGCCCAAAGTGAAGCCGCCACTGGATAGTCTTTGAAAACGTGCATAAGGGATTCATCCGCCCCATTACACACCACGCATCTGGCGCTCCGGGCAATCCGCCTTCGAGCTCTCTCAACATTCGTTAGGACCCGTCCTCTGAGAATCAACCACAAAAAACACTGCACTCTCTCCGGGACCTGAAATCGCCAGACCACCTTGAAGAGCCGCTTAAGGTTCGGCTCCACTTCAGGCTGACTCGAAGACTTCAGGAGGTTAATCGCCGACGCCACGGTGTAGGCCCCTGTCGTCGACGCCTTCCGGGTGATAATATCCCCCGAGTTCGGGACCTCCGTGATGGCGTAGGCCCCAAATTTGAGAAAAATATCCGGGGGAAGCATTTCCGAAAAATCCTCCCATTTCCAACCAACTCCATCGCTCCAAAAGTAGCGGACCCTGACTTGAAATTGATCATGATCAATCGGCCCGCTCGTCAGCTGACTCAAGGGTCGCTCATCAAGCCATGTATCCTCCCAAAACCGTGTCGTCCTCCCGTCGCCCACGACCCAGCCGATCCCTCTCGGCACAACCTCCTCAAACCCCCACTTGATGCTTCGCCAGATCAGGGACGGTCTAGCCCTCGTGGATTGAACCAGGTCCGTCCCCCTCCGCTTTAACCCATACTTTACAATGAGCAGCGTTGCCCACAAGCCTCCTTCACCGTTCATATACTTCCAGGCCAGCTTTCCAACAAAAGCCAAATTCATCTCTCGGGCTTCGCGAAGGCCGAGGCCCCCAACATCCTTGGGCCGACAAACGTCCTCCCAGGCCACCAAATGAAGCTTCCTCGATCCCTCGCTGCCTCCCCATATGAAAGACCGCCTCATTTTATCCAACTCGTCACACGTCGACCCGCGTAATCGAACCACGTTCATCGCATAATAGGGGATTCCCGAAAGAACCGCTTTAGATAAAGTGACACGCCCCGCAAAACTAAGAGTCTTGCTTTTCCACCCTACAAGGCGGGATTTGGCCTTCATAATCTGGTCCGAGAACGCACTTTTAGTAATCCCAAAGTGTAGTGCAGTGACTCCAAGGTATTTCACCAAATTACGGGTAACGCTAATGCCTCCCTCCACTTCCAGTTGGTTCGCCGTCTCTCGGGAAACATTGGCCGATAAATAGATCTTGGATTTAGCCCGACTCACTCTCTGGCCAGAAGAAGCACAAAACCTGTCCAAGCACTTCAAGATCACCCTTAGCTGCTGCGGTGAAGCTTCCGCTATGAGGATGATGTCGTCGGCGAAGAAGAGGTGCGAAAGCGTAGGGGCACCTCGGTAGACCGAGATAGGCTTCCACTTGCCCTCCTCCACCTCATGGCTGATCAGATGACTTAGCCTCTCGATCCCAATGGTAAAAAGGTAGGGCGAAATTGGGTTGCCTTGCCTCACTCCACGGGTCGGGTAGAAACTCTCTGTAAGATCTCCATTCCAAAGAACCCTCATAGCCTGGGAGGATATGCACTCCTTTATCTAATCGATCCACCGGTTAGGCAACCCAACGTCCTACAGCGAAACAATGACGAATTCCCATCTCAAACGGTCGTAAGCCTTCTCCAAGTCCAGCTTCAATAACATCCACTTCTTTCCGCTCCTCTTGCCCTTCATGGAATGGATCACCTCCTGGAAAATGATGACATTGTCGTGAGTGGATCGCCCTGGGATGAAACTGCTTTGGGTCGTTCTGATGATGTGGGGAATAATATGTTGCAGGCGGTTCGCCAGCATCTTCGTGACGACTTTGTACACCACATTGCAGAGACTAATGGCGCGGAATTGGTTGAGCGACTCCGGCGATGGCACCTTCGCAACAAGAGAGATAATTGTCTTGTTCCCATCGTCAGGAAACTTCCCATAATCAAAGAAGTTCATGACAAATGAACACAGGGACGTTCCAACAGTACACTCCAACACTCCTTGTGGAAGATGGGCTGGTATCCATTAGCTCCCGGGGCTTTATACGACCCCATCTTCTTAAGAGCCCACACCACCTCCTCTCGCATGAAGGCCGCCTCCAGTTGGGCCTTGTCCGACAAGCTCAGTTGCGGAAAGCCGCCTCTAGGCAGAGCAATCGGGGTACACTCCGACTCTGGGAGAGAGTAGAGTCAAGCAAAGAACTCCACCGCCATTCTTTCGAGCTCCAATCCATCGGACACCCACTCGCCTTGCTCGTTCTTCAATGCCTTGACTCTGTTACGGCTCCGCCGGATAAGGGTACTAAGGTGGAAGAACTTCGTGTTCCGATCGCCCATAGAAATCCACGTCTGGCGCGACTTCTGAAACCATAGCATTTCTTCATGTTTCAGCACTCTCTCCAACTCCGCTTTAATTTCCTTCTCCGCCGCCACCAACCTCTCCGTAACTCTACTAGACAAGGCTCGTTGGAAAGTAGCCAGCTTCGCGGTTAGTTGCCCCTTCCTCCTGTCAATGTTCCCAAAGACTTCTCTATTCCAAGTCTTCAGGTCATCGGCCCCCTGCACCAGCGCACTACAGGTGCCAACATTTGGGTTCCATCGGCTGCAGATAAAAGGATGGAATGGGGGGTGTTCAAGCCACACCGCTTCGAAGCGAAACGGCCTCCTATGAGCCACTCTCCGTTGATTCTCCTCTAACTGTAAAAGCAAAGGGTTGTGGTCCGACGCCAACGCTGGAAGGTGTCTAACACTCGCCTCGCTCCATTCGAGTTTGGTGACTCGGCTAAAGTCGTCGTGCCAAGATCAAAGATAAATAACCCAAACAAACAAACTAGTATAGCATGTAAGTAAGGGGTCGAACCCAAGAGAACTATGGCTTCTAGTATTAATATAATTATCAACTAAAGAAAGGGGGATTTAGAGAAGAGATCTGAATTAATCTAAACTAAGAAAACAAAAGAAATCAAACAAACAAATATGGGAGATAGGTTCATTCAAAAGATCCACTCATGAAATAATCACTCGATCATAGATTCATCCATTGATTTCATTCACACCTATAGTTAATTCCTATCCTGATCATTAACAATCGCAAGTCCACGGTCCAAGCAATTCTATAACCCTAGGCAAGGATGCTTAACCTAGAATTAGCATAGAGAACAAGGATATGCAGGATATAATATCAAACAATCAAGCTACGAGTCAATTGCAAGATAAAACAATCAATTCTCTTCTTAATCCTAGTTGCATAGACAACAGGTCTAGGTTAAGTTGTTTTCACAGATTAGTTTTGTCCACGGTCCAAACCTAATCAAACTGTAGAAAGCTAATCAATTCAATAGGGTCGCGAATCCTAGAGAAACAATCAACAATCATAAGATGAAGCACAAGAGAATCAATATCAACCAAAGGATAGAAATCAATTACCAAAACCTCACGAGTTCATATATCAGAGCTTCTCCCTTGAACAAACCCAAGGAGACTAGCTCTCCATAACTAAACTAAAAACCTAACTTGTGGAAGAAGGTAGAATGTAGAATGTACTAAAAACCTAAGGTTGGCTCCTCCTTATATAGCCCAAGGAACAAGCTCCACGAGATAGATAAGGAAAGAGGCAAAAGATAGAAAAGGAAACAAGATAGAAAGATTTCGGCCCGCTTCGGATCCGGCATCACTGCGGTCGCGTCGCTCCCACCGCTCCCGCGCTTTCACGACAGAAAGGAACAATTCCTCTCGGCGGCCACCGCGGTCGCGCCGTCCAGGCCGCGGTCGCGGTATCGGGACAGAACCTCTGGCGTCACTTTGGAGGTTGTTTTGACCATCTTCGGCTTGGAATCTGACTTCGGTGTAAAACGATGAATTGAAGCCCTTGAAGTTAGCTTTCCAATGGCACCAAAATCAGCTCAATCCAACCTCTGTAGCTCAAGATATGGCCTTTGCAAGGAAGTGGTGTCGCGTGGACAGCTCAAAAACTCCTTAAAACTCTTGTTCTTGAATCCTTGTGTCTTCGGCCTAGATATTACAATTACGCACAAACTCTAACCTAAACACACTCAATATAGCCCTAAAATACAAGAGTTAACCTATACAAAATAGGCCGAATCAAATTTCCCCATACTTAGATCTTGCTCGTCCTCGAGTAAGCTCAAAACAAATATAACAAAGTAGCACATCTAAGATCTCAGGAAATACAAGGGAAGATAAAAACACTCAGCTCACAACCCGAACCCAAAATATAGAGAAATCATGAGCATAAAACAATGAAGCTCAAACACACACCTCACAACAAGATATAACACTCAAGCTCTAAAAAGTGTAGAGCAACCTAGGATCTACCCAAATCTAATATGTAAGCCCCAAAGTCCCCAAGCAAGAAAGATCCTAAAACACTCGAATTTTTTCGCTCAATTCTGCTTAGGCGCCCTTTCGGGTTTTCACCTAACCGCTCTTTTCATTTTTCTATAGGTGTTCTCACAAATACTCACAACTCTCATGAACCTCATATTACCCCAGCCTAATGCTCGTCCGGGTTACCTGCTTATTACCTGATCCGCCCTTTCGGGTTTTCGACTCATCCCAGGATTTATATGCCTTTTTCAATATTTATGGCTTTTTCTATCTTTTTCCTTTTCTTTCTTTTTTATTATGTAAAAAGTACGGTGCAAGTGCTAAAAATCTGAAGCAAATCACTAACTAAGCTAACTAGGATAAGCGAATGCGAGTACTCCCTCCCCCATACTTAAATCCTTCATTGTCCTCAATGAAGCAAAGAGAAAGGATAGAAGCAAGGAAGAAGGTATATCAGAAGACTCACAAACGATGAAGAGAGGTGGAATGGAAGAACTCTCCAAAGGTGGTTAGAATGAAACACTTTGTATTTCCAATCGGTGGGCAAACCGCGGGCGCGGCACCAGGGGCGCGGGCGCGGAATCGGTGCAGAGAGTGAAGTTGTCCTCGGATGTGCACCGCGGGCGCGGTTGATGAAGCGCGGGCGCGGTTCTTGTGCAGGGACGAGCTCTTGACTTCGTCTCGAAAAGCGTGATGTGTAAGCAACTTTCGTATCTTGGCTCGTCTCTTGAGAAGATGGATCAATACTCGAACTCGAGCAGTGGAGATGCAATCCCGGGGAAACAAAGCTCCCCCATACTTAGGCTTTACACATAGCCAAAGAATGGAAAGTACAAAGGTGAAAGAAAAGAAGAAATAGAAGGTGGAAAGATAGAAGATGGAAAAGAATGGGATATAGATAGATGGAAGATATAGATAGAATGGGACCAAGAAGTCCTCTTTTTTTTTTCTTTCTTTTTTTCCATTTTTTTTTCTCTTTTTTTTTTCTTTCTTTCCAAGGAGCCTCCGCGGGCGCGGCGTGAGGACCGCGACCGCGGGGGTCTAGTACCTGTACACCGGGGGTTCTGGGCTTGGCCGCGACTGCGGTGTGGTTGCCGCGACCGCGGTTTTAAACCAGAAACGTCCTTTCGGACCTAATACCTGCACATTGGTCCGAAAACGAGAATAAACCTAATCTAGGAATGGAAAAACAATCTATCTAAGCCTTGGGTTGCCTCCCAAGCAGCGCTGTTGTTTAACGTCGTTGGCTCGACATCTTCATGATCGGACATCGTCAATGCCCGGAGCATCAAATCAAAGTCCTGCACAGCTATCTTACAATAGGACAAGTAACATGTTGACAATTTATCAAGAAATAAAAAATAATTCAAACTTCTTTTTAACCTATCAAACATGCTTGAGCAATTAGGGTGAGATTTTCTAGAGTGAAACCAATTAGGTGATTTATGCGATTTTTTCAAGATATTCAGCAAAACATGCGAATCCCCTAGTTGAATTTTCACTATCATCAAATAAGATATAGAAGGACTCATCATCTACCCTAGCATGCTCAAAGATAGAATCTTTAATGAAAGATTGAAATGTAAGCACAAAGTAAGGATCAAGAGAGAGGGAAGAGGTGGAATAAAGGATATAGGGATCATCCAAACTGATTTCCGGAATCTCGGAGTCGACACTTTGAATGTTGGAATTTGGGACATCATCGACAAAACCCTCGTGGATGGAAGGTGGCGGAACAACTTCTTCAGGGGCCGCGGGCGCGGTTTGTGGGCCGCGGTCGCGGCACTCGTCCAGGGGCAGCTCCTCCGTTCCTGCGTCGGAACCGCGCTCGCGGTATGGTGGCCGCGGTCGCGGATCATCCGCTGAGAGATCGTCGTGAGCTTCTGTAGGGATTCCGCGGTCGCGGTCTGCCTGACGCGGTCACAGAATAGCAACAGGAGCGTCATTCGTTATGCCCAACTCTCGTCCACTCTCCAATGACACAGCACTTACAATCACCAGTGCTTGAGGAGTAATATTGATCTTCTCGGAAATCTCCCTCATTTTCAACTCGATTGCCAAGTTCATATCTTGGAGTTTCCTATCAAATAGCTCATTCATCTCCTCCAGTTTCGTGGAAAGTTGTTCTTCAGCTGGTGGCTTGTCAGGGCAGCGAGGCATCCATCTTCTGTGATCCTCAGCAAAGTTCTCAGGAATCTCCATGGAAGGGAATACGAAAGTTTCTGATGGTGAAGAAGAAATCTCTATAACAGCATCTGGCTCCTTCGGCGAGTCATCAGGCTCGTCATTGTCACTCCAGGGGTCACCATACTGAAGGAAATACTCCGCTTCTGTCATTACATATCGTTCCTCCTCAGGCTCAGGCTCGGAAGCTTGATCTATCAAAATCGGGGGCGAAACCTCCAATGTAATATCTCGAACCTCCACTTGCTCCAAACCATCCAGGAATTCACTAAATATCGCCCAATCCTCTTCTTCTGTGGTCTCGTCATCCTGAGTGGACTCTTTCTGCCATATGAACTCGAGCATGGGGAGCCCCTCAGGCGTTGAGATAGGGTAATCGAGCTTTACAACCGGACACGGAATATCGTCGGGGAAGACAAGATCGCCATTGAGAACTGGTGAACCGACCTCCACGGGGGCCGCGGGCGCGGTTTATGGGCCGCGGTCGCGGTTCTCTTCCAAGGGGGAATCCTCCGTGTCTGTATCGGAACCGCGGGCACGGTTGTCATCCCGCGGTCGCGGTTCTTGGTCAGAAAGCTCTCCGGCATTAAGCTCGTCCTGCAGTAACCGACTCTCGTCGAACATGGCCAAGAAAATTTCAAATAGTTCCTTCTCAGGTCTCAATTTGGCATATCCTTTCTCAGTCCTGCGATACACCTCATCCTGCATCTCCAATGTCATTCCACGACAGATTTCTTCGCTAAGATCATATGCACAGACATAGACTCCACGAGCAATTAGGTCAGTTGCCTCATCTAGAGCTCTCTCAAAATAATCACAGAATGGTTCACCCTGAAATTGCTTAAACTCATAGAAAGGCATCAGAATATACAAGTGCGGACCGTAAGATAGGTCCACACAAATGTAATATCCGCAAATTTTATAAAATGGATTATGAAATTCTCCTTAGTTTTATGACTCAATTTTGTCTTTGGAACGACAAGAGAAAGGGCAATGGTCACCCGATTAACCGAATAGCGTTGGATAACGCTAAACGGATACCTTAAATTCAAAAATTCATAAAACCTTCATTAGAGCTCGGAATCGAGTAATTCCAAAGCCTAATGGTAGATAAACGAGTCTAGTTTCATCCCTCAAAATTTGAGGAAATTCCGATAAGTATCCAAAACGTTATGCCAATTTTACTGAAACGTTGCCCAGTCCCCAGAAGGCAGCGACCGCCGCCAAAATGGCAGCGACCGCCGCCTTGCTGCAGATGCAAGTGGCCGACGGGACGTTTTTCTTGTGGGCGCCGGGGTTTTGGGAGCAGTTGTAGTATGGCTTGGGGACCAATCATAGCACCTTTGGACAATGTCAACAATGGTTTGTCAACCCCTTTTGGCTTGTTAGGCTTGATGTCAACTCTCTTTCTTGGATTATTAGGAAGATAGAACACTATAAATAGGGGTTAAAGATGATGGATTAAGGCATCCAAATCTCTCCTCTCTCCCTCCGAAATCTCTCCCACTGTAAATTTCAAGTGTTCTTCTTGCTACTGTTGGCAAAAGCTCGTCGAAAGGTGGCCGGAGTTGATCAGAGGAAGCTTGCAAAGTCGCGCCGTCGTCACTGCACTAGGCAGCGACCGCCGCCAACAGGGGCAGCGACCGCCGCCAGGGGCAGCGACCGCCGCCAAGGGGGCAGCGCCCGCCGCCAGTGTCCTAGCTTACGTTTCGTCCCGGGCCGTTGCCTAGCCGTTGCTCGGGTCGTGCCTTGCCTTTGCCTTGCCTCTTGCCTTGTCTTAGGCCTTGTCTAGGGCCTTGCTAGCCTCGACTTCACGCCTCGATTAACGTTTTTAAGAACGTCTTAAGGCAAGTGGATGGTTCTTCGTTTCCTTACTCGATAATTGTGAAATTGCTTTCCGTTATCAAAATAATCGTTGGGAACAAACTTGTTTGCTAATAATTTGATTAGGATTATTATGCTTAGAAATAATGACCATTGTTATTATTTATTATTATTATTGAATATTAGACTTGGACTTAGGACTCCGATGATGTGTGGCCTTTGATTGTTTCAAGTCTCTTTTCGAGACTTTGCTCTGGATTAGCTTAAGTTAGGGACTGCCGGTTTAGTGATCCGCTGTCTCTTTATAACGTATTAGGAGGTATATTTCGTTATCGGCTTCTGATACTGGTTCATGACTCTACCTCTCTCCGAATAGAGAGGTGAACACTCTTGCAAAGTGTTGAGGATTAGGTTCCTCACTTTGGTTCGTCCCTCATTAGGGCTTGCCTATCTCTAAAAGTCACTAAGTGAAGTGCATTGATTTATAACTAATGAAAGATTAGTGCTTCGTGCATAATAATCAATGAACGCGGGGTGATTAGTACAACTTGGAAAATCACTTCGGGTCCACATTATTGACAATCGCCTATCCAATCTGAATGCATGACTCGAGTTGTTAAAACGCCTATAAAATGGCAAGATGGGTTCAGGTGTTTAAGCGTCCTTGTGGCCACCTCCCTGTCGGCATCTTCGAGTTGTGATGAGGTTGATATGATTTGATTTATGTTGGATGCTTTTCAAACTCTTGGATGATTAAAGTTCCCAACAAATCTATAAACACATTTCTTTCTTAGGCGTTATCTCCTAATAACGTCCTATTCCCGTGGAAGTTTTATCTTCTCTCGTTACCCTTTGTACACCGTGCCAAACACTTAAACCTCTCGCTGAAAGAGCCTTATGCGTTCCACTATAAAGAACCCTTGACTGTTGGGCATCAGTCGGTTTTCCGTTGGTCTATGATGCCCTCATGTCTAAACCTTTCTGAGAACCGAACTTTATTCTACCACTTGCTTAGTCTCGTGTTAGACTAACATCCCTTCTTTCTTTCCCAACATTGTTGGCTGGTATTCCTTGCCTTTATGGGGATATCAGATAGGAAAGGGAAAGCTGTTCAGAAGGAAGCCGGAG
Organism: Polygonum maritimum; assembly: GCA_963924305.1. Taxonomy (NCBI): domain Eukaryota; kingdom Viridiplantae; phylum Streptophyta; class Magnoliopsida; order Caryophyllales; family Polygonaceae; genus Polygonum; species Polygonum maritimum. Next base: position 12,684,421 of record OZ002728.1, read on the forward strand.
TCATCAGGATCTGAAGGAAGGACGGAAGAAGTCTTTAAAACGTCTTTTGCTTTGACCATACTTTATGGTTCCCACATGCTTTCGTCTCTCTTCGAGACTTATCTTTTCCGCTGCAACTCTTTACTTTTGTATTATCAAACAACTAAGGATGTAAGAGCCTTTGTAACCCAATCCAACTTTTGTTATAAAAATAAGATTTGGTTTTGTTATTCTCGTGTTATGATACTCAAGCCTTAAACGGCTTCGGACCGTGAAATCCGAGGTCGTTGGCGGTAATACCCTTATGCTTGTGAAATCGGGGTGTTACAGTTGTGGTATCAGAGCTAAAATGATTTATTTTAAACCCGAAGTTTTATCAAACTTCCTTAAAACGATTTAGGTTTTGAAATACTATTCCTATTGAAAAAGAATAGGAATAAATTTTTCTCGTGGTTGAGTTTTCTTCTTCATAATTTTTAAAATTCGAGGTTTACATCTAAACGTTGTTTTAAAAGAAATATCACTCGTGATTTTTCTTATTTATTAAAATTCCTACTTTCAAGTAGTCATACAAAAAAAAAATCTACATCCTTCAAATTTTCTAATCTCCTTGTAACAGAATTCAAGGAGTTGACTTTCTACAAAATCTTCTCGTAACAGAATTCGAGAAATTGATTTTATTAAAACCTTCTTGTAACAGACTTCAAGGAGTGGTTTTGTTTTATAAATAACTTCCTTCCAAGTACCTTCGTCAGGCAATATAGAATTACAGATATTCTACATCTACATCTAGAAGTTGTGCTCTTTCCTCGTCCTAGTGCAACAATTGTGATTAATGGAAACAATTGTTCTTTACCACAGATGGTGAACACTCGAAGAAATATCAACCCGAATGTCAATGTCCTAGACGGGGGTGGTTACAAAGGAATGGAGTCTGGAGTTCGTGGAAACAACCAAATGCCAGTAGCAGCTCCAACTTTGACTTTTGATGCCGTGAGCATTGCAATGTTCAAAGCCATGTTCCAACAGATGCTTCAAGAAGCGATGCCTGAGGTTGTAGCAAATCAACCAAATGCCGCAGAGGCAGTCTCCGTAATGAACCTAGGAGCCAACCATGCTCCTGTTCACGAAGATACATCTGAGTTTTACAAATCATTGAAGCTTTTTCTCTCTCTCAAGCCCGAGACCTTCAATGGTGCTGAAGAGCCTGCTAGCGCCCACTACTGGCTCTCTCACATAGAGAAGTTGCTTAGGAATACGCGTTGCACCGAAGCGGAAAAAGTGCATATTGCGGCCTTGCAACTGAGGGACGGAGCGAATGAATGGTGGGAGAATTCCAAACTCCCTGACCATCCCGAACTAAATTGGGAAATGTTCAAAGGAAAAATAATGAACCGATTCTTTTCGCCTGCAATGCAAGACGAGAAGCAGGATGAGCTGTATAATCCCAAGGTGGAGGGATTAAGTGTACTGGAAAGGGCGAAGAAGTTTGATCATTTGCTCCAATATGCCGGGCCGGAGTTTGCCGCCGAGGAGCCGAAGTGTTGTCACCTCCATACTTGGATGAGCGATACTATCAAATCATGGATGAGCACTCGTACCTTCTTATCGCTTGAGGAGTATGTTGACCATGCCTACAAAATGGAGGTCACCTTAGGCGAAGCTGAAAAGAAGAAGGATAGTGGGGGGAAACCTTACGATCAGGGTCAAGGAGGATCCAAGCGGTCTGCAACACTGCAAGCGTCTGAATGGGCAAAGAAAAGCAAATTTGATCCATTCCCGAACGACTCTTCTAAAAAGTCTGGGCAAAAGAAAGGTCTCGTGGTTTGCCACAATTGCAGTGAACCGGGCCATATCAACAGAGACTGTACTAAACCTAAGAAAACTTGTTTCAACTGTGGAAAGGAGGGACATGTTCGTTCCTACTGTCGTTTGAACAAGGATGGGGCAAATCAGTCTGGGCCAGCATCGGTTGCACAAAGTAACAGACTTCCATCTGGGTCTACCTTGACCACTTCAGTACCGTCTACTACGAAAAATAAGGGAAAGACACCGATGCCATCTGCAAGTCCGGGACAACAATTGTACGAGATGTACCAGTTCAACTTGCCTACTACCCTCGAAGAGTAGTTAGTCTCTTCTCAGTTCTTCCAAGCTTAGGGATCTTGTGATCTAGGATTAAGTCTTTCCTCAAACCCTTTTGTATCATGACCATAGTCGTTGTTTAGGTCTTGTAAGACGATTATTCTTCCTTGTGAAGATATCGCATTTTTGGAAATCTGTTAGGTGATTTTGGGCAATGATGTATCCTTTGGAATACTAAATAAGATTATTATAATGTACTAAGTTCATAAGTGAATGACGCATTATTAATCTTCGAATCTCGTTGTTTGGCCTTCTCAAAACCTAGTTCAAGTGGGAAAGCCCTTAAATTTCTCTCGAAGCTTGAGTAGGCAGTCATCCTAGAAGTTGACTCATGCCCCAAACCTGTGTATTGGATTTCACCGGTTGGGATGATGAAGTAAGTTGATAAGGTCCACGTACCGAAAGCTTATATGACACGATTTTCAATGTCATAAGGATAAAAATGGCTAGTATCATCGTAGTCAATTGATCAGAACGATGACGTAGATAAGGTGCATCTCGGCCCCGAGTATGTCTAGAAGACTACGTCGTTATCACTTTAAATCGATAAAAGAATGTTGGCAGATCAACAAAGTCGTACACAAGACTAAGTGACAACCTAAGAAACATGGGGAACCGTGCAACAGGAGCAAGTTCGTTTCCCAAATTTGATGTCATCTTAAAGAAAGAACCAGAGTTCTTTAAGGGGGTACTACCGCTTGTACTTCCTCTTCAAAATCGGATATTCTAAAGATGTACTCTTTCCTTTTACAGGCTGTTCTGGCCCTGGCTAGTTTCGGGGTCGAAACTATTTTTAAGGGGGTACTGTTGTAATATCCGCAAATTTTATAAAATGGATTATGAAATTCTCCTAAGTTTTATGACTCAATTTTGTCTTTGGAACGACAAGAGAAAGGGCAATGGTCACCCGATTAACCGAATAGCGTTGGATAACGCTAAACGGATACCTTAAATTCATAAATTCATAAAACCTTCATTAGAGCTCGGAATCGAGTAATTCCAAAGCCTAATGGTAGATAAAGGAGTCTAGTTTCATCCCTCAAAATTTGAGGCAATTCCGATAAGTATCCAAAACGTTATGCCAATTTTACTGAAACGTTGCCCAGTCCCCAGAAGGCAGCGACCGCCGCCAAAATGGCAGCGACCGCCGCCTTGCTGCAGATGCAAGTGGCCGACGGGACGTTTTTCTTGTGGGCGCCGGGGTTTTGAGAGCTGTTGTAGTATGGCTTGGGGACCAATCATAGCACCTTTGGACAATGTAAACTATGGTTTGTCAACCCCTTTTGGCTTGTTAGGCTTGATGTCAACTCTCTTTCTTGGATTATTAGGAAGATAGAACACTATAAATAGGGGTTAAAGATGATGGATTAAGGCATCCAAATCTCTCCTCTCTCCCTCCGAAATCTCTCCCACTGTAAAGTTCAAGTGTTCTTCTTGCTACTGTTGGCAAAAGCTCGTCGAAAGGTGGCCGGAGTTTATCGAAGGAAGCTTGCAAAGTCGCGCCGTCGTCACTGCAGTAGGCAGCGACCGCCGCCAACAGGGGCAGCGACCGCCGCCAGGGGCAGCGACCGCCGCCAAGGGGGCAGCGCCCGCCGCCAGTGTCCTAGCTTACGTTTCGTCCCGGGCCGTTGCCTAGCCGTTGCTCGGGCCGTGCCTTGCCTTTGCCTTGCCTCTTGCCTTGTCTTAGGCCTTGTCTAGGGCCTTGCTAGCCTCGACTTCACGCCTGGATTAACGTTTTTAAGAACGTCTTAAGGCAAGTGGATGGTTCTTCGTTTCCTTACACGATAATTGTGAAATTGCTTTCCGTTATCAAAATAATCGTTGGGAACAAACTTTTGTTTGCTAATAATTTGATTAGGATTATTATGCTTAGAAATAATGACCATTGTTATTATTTATTATTATTATGGAATATTAGACTTGGACTTAGGACTCCGATGATGTGTGGCCTTTGATTGTTTCAAGTCTCTTTTCGAGACTTTGCTCTGGATTAGCTTAAGTTAGGGACTGCCCGTTTAGTGATCCGCTGTCTCTTTATAACGTATTAGGAGGTATATTTCGTTATCGGCTCCTGATACTGGGTCATGACTCTACCTCTCTCCGAATAGAGAGGTGAACACTCTTGCAAAGTGTTGAGGATTAGGTTCCTCACTTTGGTTCGTCCCTCATTAGGGCTTGCCTATCTCTAAAAGTCACTAAGTGAAGTGCATTGATTTATAACTAATGAAAGATTAGTGCTTCGTGCATAATAATCAATGAACGCGGGGTGATTAGTACAACTTGGAAAATCACTTCGGGTCCACATTATTGACAATCGCCTATCCAATCTGAATGCATGACTCGAGTTGTTAAAACGCCTATAAAATGGCAAGATGGGTTCAGGTGTTTAAGCGTCCTTGTGGCCACCTCCCTGTCGGCATCTTCGAGTTGTGATGAGGTTGATATGATTTGATTTATGTTGGATGCTTTTCAAACTCTTGGATGATTAAAGTTCCCAACAAATCTATAAACACATTTCTTTCTTAGGCGTTATCTCCTAATAACGTCCTATTCCCGTGGAAGTTTTATCTTCTCTCGTTACCCTTTGTACACCGTGCCAAACACTTAAACCTCTCGCTGAAAGAGCCTTATGCGTTCCACTATAAAGAACCCTTGACTGTTGGGCATCAGTCGGTTTTCCGTTGGTCTATGATGCCCTCATGTCTAAACCTTTCTGAGAACCGAACTTTATTCTACCACTTGCTTAGTCTCGTGTTAGACTAACATCCCTTCTTTCTTTCCCAACATTGTTGGCTGGTATTCCTTGCCTTTATGGGGATATCAGATGGGAAAGGGAAAGCTGTTCAGAAGGAAGCCGGAGTCATCAGGATCTGAAGGAAGGAAGGAAGACATGACGGAAGAAAGGAAGGAAGAAGTCTTTAAAACGTCTTTTGCTTTGACCATACTTTATGGTTCCCACATGCTTTCGTCTCTCTTCAAGACTTATCTTTTCCGCTGCAACTCTTTACTTTTGTATTATCAAACAACTAAGGATGTAAGAGCCTTTGTAACCCAATCCAACTTTTGTTATAAAAATAAGATTTGGTTTTGTTATTCTCGTGTTATGATACTCAAGCCTTAAACGGTTTCGGACCGTGAAATCCGAGGTCGTTGGCGGTAATACCCTTATGCTTGTGAAATCGGGGTGTTACAACAAAGTCAATAAAAATATTAATACTAGAAAGAAACCAAAATTCCTCGGCAACGGCGCCAAAATTTGACTCGGCTAAAGTCGTCGTGCCAAGATCAAACATAAATAACCCAAACAAACAAACTAGTATAGCATTTAAGTAAGGGGTCGAACCCAAGAGAACTATGGCTTCTAGTATTAATATAATTATCTACTAAAGAAAGGGGGATTTAGAGAAGAGATCTGAATTAATCTAAACTAAGAAAACAAAACAAATCAAACAAACAAATATGGGAGATAGGTTCATTCAAAAGATCCACTCATGAAATAATCACTCGATCATAGATTCATCCATTGATTTGATTCACACCTATAGTTAATTCCTATCCTGATCATTAACAATCGCAAGTCCACGGTCCAAGCAATTCTATAACCCTAGGCAAGGACGCTTAACCTAGAATTAGCATAGAGAACAAGGATATGCAGGATATAATATCAAACAATCAAGCTACGAGTCAATTGCAAGATAAAACAATCAATTCTCTTCTTAATCCTAGTTGCATAGACAACAGGTCTAGGTTAAGTTGTTTTCACAGATTAGTTTTGTCCACGGTCCAAACCTAATCAAACTATATAAAGCTAATCAATTCAATAGGGTCGCGAATCCTAGAGAAACAATCAACAATCATAAGATGAAGCACAAGAGAATCAATATCAACCAAAGGATAGAAATCAATTACCAAAACCTCACGAGTTCATACATCAGAGCTTCTCCCTTGAACAAACCCAAGGAGACTAGCTCTCCATAACTAAACTAAAAACCTAACTTGTGGAAGAAGGTAGAATGTAGAATGTACTAAAAACCTAAGGCTGGCTCCTCCTTATATAGCTCAAGGAACAAGCTCCACGAGATAGATAAGGAAAGAGGCAAAAGATAGAAAAGGAAACAAGATAGAAAGATTTCGGCCCACTTCGGATCTGGCATCACCGCGGTCGCGTCGCTCCCACGGCGCCCGTGCTTTCACGACAGAAAGGAACAATTCGTCTCGGCGGCCACCGCGGTCGCGCCGTCCAGGCCGCGGTCGCGGTATCGGGACAGAACCTCTGGCGTCACTTCGGAGGTTGTTTTGACCATCTTCGGCTTGGAATCTGACTTCGGTGTAAAAAGATGAATTGAAGCCCTTGAAGTTATCTTTCCAATGGCACCGAAATCAGCTCAATCCGACCTCTGTAGCTCAGGATATGGCCTTTGCAAGCAAGTGGTGTCGCGCAGACAGCTCAAAAACTCCTTAAAACTCTTGATTCTTGAATCCTTGTGTCTTCGGCCTAGATATTACAATTACGCACAAACTCTAACCTAAACACACTCAATATAGCCCTAAAATACAAGAGTTAGCCTATACAAAATAGGCCGAATCAAATTCCCCCATACTTAGATCTTGCTCGTCCTCGAGTAAGCTCAAAACAAATATAACAAGGTAGCACATCTAAGATCTCAGGAAATACAAGGGAAGATAAAAACACTCAGCTCACAACCCGAACCCAAAATATAGAGAAATCATGAGCATAAAACAATGAAGCTCAAAAATACACCTCACAACAAGATATAACACTCAAGCTCTAAAAAGTGTAGAGCAACCTAGGATCTACCCAAATCTAATATGTAAGCCCCAAAGTCCCCAAGCAAGAAAGATCCTAAAACACTCGAATTTTTCCGCTCAATTCTGCTTAGGCGACCTTTCGGGTTTTCACCTAACCGCTCTTTTCATTTTTCTATAGGTGTTCTCACAAATACTCACAACTCTCATGAACCTCATATTACCCCAGCCTAATGCTGGTCCGGGTTACCTTCTTATTACCTGAGCCGCCCTTTCGGGTTTTCGACTCATCCCAGGATTTATATGCCTTTTTCAATATTTATGGCTTTTTAGATCTTTTTCTTTTTCTTTCTTTTTATTATGCAAAAAGTATGGTGCAAGTGCTAACAATCTGAAGCAAATCACTAACTAAGCTAACTAGGATAAGCAAATGCGAGTACTCCCTCCCCCATACTTAAATCCTTCATTGTCCTCAATGAAGCAAAGAGAAAGGATTGAAGCAAGGAAGAAGGTATATCAGAAGACTCACAAACGATGAAGAGAGGTGGAATGGAAGAACTCTCCAAAGGTGGTTAGAATGAAACACTTTGTATTTCCAATCGGTGGGCAAACCGCGGGCGCGGCACCAGGGGCGCGGGCGCGGAATCGGTGCAGAGAGTGAAGTTGTCCTCGGATGTGCACCGCGGGCGCGGTTGATGAAGCGCGGGCGCGGTTCTTGTGCAGGGACGAGCTCTTAACTTCGTCTCGAAAAGCGTGATGTGTAAGCAACCTTCGTATCTTGGCTCGTCTCTTGAGAAGATGGATCAATACTCGAACTCGAGCCGTGGAGATGCAATCCCGGGGAAACAAAGCTCCCCCATACTTAGGCTTTACACATAGCCAAAGAATGGAAAGTACAAAGGTGAAAGAAAAGAAGAAATAGAAGGTGGAAAGATAGAAGATGGAAAAGAATGGGATATAGATAGATGGAAGATATAGATAGAATGGGACCAAGAAGTCCTCTTTTTTTTTTTTCTTTTTTTTTTCCTTTTTTTTTCCTTTTTTTTTTTTCTCTTTTTTTTTTCTTTCTTTCCAAGGAGCCTCCGCGGGCGCGGCGTGAGGACCGCGACCACGGGGGTCTAGTACCTGTACACCGGGGGTTCTGGGCTTGGCCGCGACTGCGGTGTGGTTACCGCGACCGCGGTTTTGCACCAGAAACGTCCTTTCGGACCAAATACCTGCACATTGGTCCGAAAACGAGAATAAACCTAATCTAGGAATGGAAAAACAATCTATCTAAGCCTTGGGTTGCCTCCCAAGCAGCGCTGTTGTTTAACGTCGTTGGCTCGACGTCTTCATGATCGGACATCGTCAATGCCCGGAGCATCAAATCAAAGTCCTGCACAGCTATCTTACAACAGGACAAGTAACATGTTGACAAATTATCAAGAAATAAAAAATAATTCAAACTTCTTTTTAACCTATCAAAAATGCTTGAGCAATTAGGGTGAGATTTTCTAGAGTGAAACCAATTAGGTGATTTATGCGATTTTTCAAGATATTCAGCAAAACATGCGAATCCCCTAGTTGAATTTTCACTATCATCAAATAAGATATAGAAGGACTCATCATCTACCCTAGCATGCTCAAAGATAGAATCTTTAATGAAAGATTGACATGTAAGCACAAAGCAAGGATCAAGAGAGAGGGAAGAGGTGGAATAAAGGATATTGGGATCATCCAAACTGATTTCCGGAATCTCGGAGTCGACACCTTGAATGTTGGAATTTGGGACATCATCGACAAAACCCTCGTGGATGGAAGGTGGCGGAACAACTTCTTCAGGGGCCGCGGGCGCGGTTTGTGGGCCGCGGTCGCGGCACTCGTCCAGGGGCAGCTCCTCCGTTCCTGCGTCGGAACCGCGCTCGCGGTATGGTGGCCGCGGATCATCCGCTGAGAGATCGTCGTGAGCTTCTATAGGGATTCCGCGGTCGCGGTCTGCCTGACGCGGTCGCAGAATAGCAACAGGAGCGTCATTCGTTATGCCCAACTCTTGTCCACTCTCCAATGACACAGCACTTACAGTCACTAGTGCTTGAGGAGTAATATTGATCTTCTCGGAAATCTCCCTCATTTTCAACTCGATTGCCAAGTTCATATCTTGGAGTTTCCTATCAAATAGCTCATTCATCTCCTCCAGTTTCGTAGAAAGTTGTTCTTCAGCTGGTGGCTTGTCAGGGCAGCGAGGCATCCATCTTCTGTGATCCTCAGCAAAGTTCTCAGGAATCTCCATGGAAGGGAATACGAAAGTTTCTGATGGTGAAGAAGAAATCTCTATAACAGCATCTGGCTCCTTCGGCGAGTCATCAGGCTCGTCGTTGTCACTCCAGGGGTCACCATACTAAAGGAAATACTCCGCTTCTGTCATTACATATCGTTCCTCCTCAGGCTCAGGCTCGGAAGCTTGATCTATCAAAATCGGGGGCGAAACCTCCAATGCAATATCTCGAACCTCCACTTGCTCCAAACCATCCAGGAATTCACTAAATATCGCCCAATCCTCTTCTTCTGTGGTCTCGTCATCCTGAGTGGACTCTTTCTGCCATATGAACTCGAGCATGGGGAGCCCCTCAGGCGTTGAGATAGGGTAATCGAGCTTTACAACCGGACACGGAACATCGTCGGGGAAGACAAGATCGCCATTGAGAACTGGTGAACCGACCTCCACGGGGGCCGCGGGCGCGGTTTATGGGCCGCGGTCGCGGTTCTCTTCCAAGGGGGAATCCTCCGTGTCTGTATCGGAACCGCGGGCACGGTTGTCATCCCGTGGTCGCGGTTCTTGGTCAGAAAGCTCTCCGGCATTAAGCTCGTCCTGCAGTAACCGACTCTCGTCGAACATGGCCAAGAAAATTTCAAATAGTTCCTTCTCAGGTCTCAATTTGGCATATCCTTTCTCAGTCCTGCGATACACCTCATCCTGCATCTCCAATGTCATGCCACGACGGATTTCTTCGCTAAGATCATATGCACAGACATAGACTCCACGAGCAATTAGGTCAGTTGCCTCATCTAGAACTCTCTCAAAATAATCACAGAATGGTTCACCCTGAAATTGCTTAAACTCATAGAAAGGCATCAGAATATACAAGTGCGGACCGAAAGATAGGTCCACACAAAGTCAATAAAAATATTAATACTAGAAAGAAACCAAAGTTCCCCGGCAACGGCGCCAAAATTTGACTCGGCTAAAGTCGTCGTGCCAAGATCAAAGATAAATAACCCAAACAAACAAACTAGTATAGCATGTAAGTAAGGGGTCGAACCCAAGAGAACTATGGCTTCTAGTATTAATATAATTATCAACTAAAGAAAGGGGGATTTAGAGAAGAGATCTGAATTAATCTAAACTAAGAAAACAAAACAAATCAAACAAACAAATATGGGAGATAGGTTCATTCAAAAGATCCACTCATGAAATAATCACTCGATCATAGATTCATCCATTGATTTCATTCACACCTATAGTTAATTCCTATCCTGATCATTAACAATCGCAAGTCCACGGTCCAAGCAATTCTATAACCCTAGGCAAGGATGCTTAACCTAGAATTAGCATAGAGAACAAGGATATGCAGGATATAATATCAAACAATCAAGCTACAAGTCAATTGCAAGATAAAACAATCAATTCTCTTCTTAATCCTAGTTGCATAGACAACAGGTCTAGGTTAAGTTGTTTTCACAGATTAGTTTTGTCCACGGTCCAAACCTAATCAAACTGTAGAAAGCTAATCAATTCAATAGGGTCGCGAATCCTAGAGAAACAATCAACAATCATAAGATGAAGCACAAGAGAATCAATATCAACCAAAGGATAGAAATCAATTACCAAAACCTCACGAGTTCATACATCAGAGTTTCTCCCTTGAACAAACCCAAGGAGACTAGCTCTCCATAACTAAACTAAAAACCTAACTTATGGAAGAAGGTAGAATGTAGAATGTACTAAAAACCTAAGGCTGGCTACTCCTTATATAGCCCAAGGAACAAGCTCCACGAGATAGATAAGGAAAGAGGCAAAAGATAGAAAAGGAAACAAGATAGAAAGATTTCGGCCCGCTTCGGATCCGGCATCACCGCAGTCGCGTCGCTCCCACCGCGCCCGCGCTTTCATGACAGAAAGGAACAATTCGTCTCGGCGGCCACCGCGGTCGCGCCGTCCAGGCCGCGGTTGCGGTATCGGGACAGAACCTCTGGCGTCACTTTGGAGGCTGTTTTGACCATCTTCGGCTTGGAATCTGACTTCGGTGTACAAAGATGAATTGAAGCCCTTGAAATTAGCTTTCCAATGGCACCGAAATCAGCTCAATCCGACCTCTGTAGCTCAGGATATGGCCTTTGCAAGCAAGTGGTGTCGCGCAGACAGCTCAAAAACTCCTTAAAACTCTTGATTCTTGAATCCTTGTGTCTTCGGCCTAGATCTTACAATTACGCACAAACTCTAACCTAAACACACTCAATGTAGCCCTAAAATACAAGAGTTAACCTATACAAAATAGGCCGAATCATTTGGCCTGCTCAATTGCCAAAACGCTATTGAGCCTCTTCGCCACCTTGTTTCCATGCTCCACACCCCTCGTCCATGTTAAGCGGGGTCCCGCAAAACCCAAATCAATAAGCTGGAGTCTGTTAATCCAATCCATAAAGCACCCACTATCTTCAGACAAGGTATGAGACCCCCCTTATCGCTCCTCCAAGCGAAGGATGCAGTTGAGATCACCCCCCACCATAACGGGCCCCCTCGTGCTAGCGATCACCTCCTCCAAAACAGGCCAAAACTCACTCCTTCTCCTCGCTACAGAAGGGGGAGGATAAGCCACCATAAAATTGAGAAACCTACTACCTAGAGAAATGGTAGCGTGGATAAAGTGCTGGTATTTCGTTACACTCTTCACCTCAAGATTGTTGTTATTCCAAAACAACCAAATGCCTCTTGAGAATCCCACCGCCTCCACACGCTCGCAAAAAGCAAAGTCGAGCCTTCTACAAACACGGTCGGTGGCATCCCCCGATATCTTGGGTTCGAACAAAGAAAGAACATCAACCTTGTTATGTTGCAGTAAATACCTACTAGCTCTCCGGAAACTGGGCTTCCCCGTCCCTTGGATATTCCAAAGGAGGCAATTCATGGGGAAAAAACTAAGAGAGGAGTCGATTAGGCGCTTTGGGGCGCCCCCGGAAGGTTGGCTTCGCCCATCCCTTCCTCCATCATTGCATCCACGCTGCCAACGTCGCCCACATCGACTTCCATCACACCACTCGGCGGGGATTTATGGGCTTCGGGTTCAACCTCCCTCTCACCGTCCGCCAACACACCCTCGCCGCCGATGAGGTTTGGGGCCGGTTCTATCGCTTGCACTCCGGGGTTCTTACTAACTGTCGTGATCTTTCCCTCTATAGGGGACTCATCCATAGCCTGCGACCTCATGGGCTCCAAACTTGGACTAGTCTCTCTCGCCACCCTTTGGGCTTCTCCTTCTCTAGAACGCTTTGCGGCCCAAGAACTCGGCCCATGTCCATTTCTCCTGGCCCATTACTTCCCTCCACTTTGGGCTTAGGATTTCTGCTCCTCCTAGTTGTCCGTTTGGCCTTTCCTACTGCAGCCCTCTGTCCACCCAACCCAGCAGCCTTTCCAACACCAACGTTAAAATTTCGCTTGTCCTGTCCTCCCTTTTCAGCTGTCTGATGGACCTCCTCTACACCCTCTCTGCCATTTTCTTCCTTAAACAGTGCTAAACCTCGGCCTTCGCTTTTTGTCCCCTTTCTGACTGTCCCTATCTTCCATCCCTTGGTCAACTTCCAAAGCTGAAAAGCGGTTTGTCCTTTGGTTGCTCTGGTCAGCGTTGTCTTGGCCCTTCTGCACCTTTTTCTCATTCCTAGGTTTTCTTGGGGGATGGCCAACCACCATCCATGGCCCAACCACGTTGCCCGCCGGCGACGCCGACTCCAGTGATAACTCCGCCAACGCACCAGTCACCTCCCTTGCAGTCGAGCCGCTCGCTCCGGGTAGAGTCCCCGACAACACCTGCTCGGCCTCTTGTCTAGGCGGCTGCTCGGCAGAGCTTGAGTGTTTCTGTTGTGCCCCTGTATGACAATCATTTACCAAGTGCCCATAATGCCCACATCCGATGCAAATCTCCGGTAGCCCCTCGTACTCCACCAGGACCGTTTCGTCGTTCACCAAGATCGCTCCCTTCAAAGGCCTGCTCAAGTTTAGCTCCACACAAACCCGGGCAAACCGGCCTCCCCCTCGTCGCCACTAGGGTGTGTTTGTCCACTTTCACCGGCCTTCCAATAGTCGTCACGACGTGTCTGATCACCCTCTCTTGATAGAGCACCACAGGCAGATTGGAGAGCCTAACCCACGTACATATAGTGTTGATGGAATCCTTCCTGGGGTTAAAGGATGGTTCCCACCGCCTCACCATCAAACACTGGCCAAAAATACTCCACGGTCCTCCTGTTAGGGCCGTCCAGTAGTCTTGCTCCGATCCATCTCAAATCTCACCATCGAATAGCCATTGACCATGTCCATAATCGTCATACACCAGCCGGGCGCCACATCTCCTTCAACTTCCTATCCAACAGTTGGTAAGCAAGGGGTTTTCCAAGCAGTTTGATCACCACAGAGTTCGACCACATCTTAGCCAAGGACGCTATCATCTCCGGTGAGACGACTACCGCCGGGATTCCTTTCTCTCCATAGGGGTATCCGAACCTGATGTGTTCGGCTAGCATTGCATCACTCAACACCTCTGGACGTTGCGCCGCCAACTCCTATGCAACGACCTCCTTGAAGGACGGAACTGGGTCTGGGGGCTTTGTCGGAAGAGGGGAACCGGCGGGAGGATCCACCATTGGGGAGTCACTCGGGGTTGACATTCGCTTGGGTGTCACTCAACGGAATTTGGTTATGGAAATCTAATTAATTAAGCAATTACTTAATGTTACAATGTACTATACGATCGAGCATCTACAATGGTGAAGTTTGCCTTTAATTTCTAATTTTATTTTTTGTACTATCTCTCTCTTTTCACGTAGACGTGAAATTTTAGCTCCTATATACATGAAATTCATTACAAAATCTTCTATCCATTTGACAAATAATGAATCTTCAACTTATTTTCTTTTTAAAACTACAAATATCTATATTGATCAATTAGAATAAATGAGGTCCATTGTCTAAGGAAATTCTGTCAGATTGAATTTCTTTTGTAAGAAACTTGGCCCGACACAATTTCTTATTTTTCTAATTTTTATGAAAAATTAATTATGTTTTTTCTTTTGTGATTTAAAAACTAGGAGTTCCGGGGTTGAAGATGGTCTAACAAGTTGAAGAGATGTTGGGATGAGATTTAAATCTTGGGGTGAGTGCCAGAGTGCGGTTAGGGAGCTATTGCAAAGTGTAAATGTGGCGTGATGGATAAGACTACAGAGATGGAGGATGAAAGCAGATTTATGTAGTTTCTATTGAAATTAAATCCCGAGTATGACTCAATCAAAAGCCAGATTTTGCTTATGGATACACTCTCCAACATAAGCCGTAAATTCTGCATTGTTCTATAGGGTTGAGAAGCATAAGCAATTGGTCAACTTAGTGGTTGAGCAAGCTGCATTGTTGTGAGCTGAAACCTAGGGAACAAGAATATGTCAGTTTGATTTGTACAAGGATTGCGCAGTTTAGTCAAGAAATGGATGTGTCGACTCAATTTGTAAATTTACCCAAAAGTGTGGAAATTTTTAAGGTACATTCGCAATGGCTCTTAAGTATAGAATATATGTAAAATTCGAGAAGGTCATCGAAGAGTGTCTATAGACTTGTCTAAACACAAGACGGATGACTATTTGAGAATATGTTGGGAATCTTTATCATTTACATCAACACTTTAAAAAACCTCCATGACTATATCTATTAAGTCAACCTCACCACATACATGTTGTGTGAATTTAGTATGAATAATGTTTTTTCATGGACCAGAGCAAGAAGGGTTTTCTAAGTTGTATTAACCATCATGATACGTTAATTATCTGCCTAATGAACTTATCTTACATAACTTATAAAATAATAGTTTGATAACTTTTAATTGGCTCAAACTATTGACTAGATTAGAGGGATATTGAATCCATGACGAATTCACATACGCGTAGCGCTAATGCACTTAACTTGAGTGCATCACCCATCAAATATAGAGCGGCCAAAGTCATGACATGAGTACCAAGGTATATGGTCATCCCAATATAATCTTTTATAGATATGTTATCAAAGACTAAGCTCTCATACCTAAAACTATACTACTTCACAACAATTTCTCAATCGAAACATATAACACACAAGATCACACACAACAGATCTAAAATCCTGTTCTATCGTAGTATTGAATGTAATAATAAGGTCATTATTTCTAACAACCTAGTTCATTATATTTATCAAATAATTTGTTTCCAAAATTTATATTAAACGAAATGGAAAATCACATTTTATGGAATGACTAAAAGAGAACCGTCTACAAGCCTTATCGTATAGTGAATCTCTTAATGAAGAAAATGTTGAGGCTCAACTCCTATGAACTTCGAAGGTTACTAATTGATTCCCAATCAAACAACACCAAATATTTATTAATAAATAATGAGTCCAAACAACACACTTTATTTCATGACATGTTTCTCGAGCTACAAGTGCATGCAAATCGAGATTGTGCAACCAAGGCCGAGTGGCCCAAATGGCACATAAGTTGTTCTTTTTCAATGTATATCTTTGCTTATTCAAGGTACAATTAACTCAACTTAGTAACTGTTACTACAAAAAAATCTAGTTGTAATTGTACTAATCATCGTGTCTTATCTTCTCCTTGATTTCACATCTCTTCACTTTTAAAACCCGCAAAACAATGATATAAGAGGCGTGAGATGAGGGCCCCTTAATCAACCTCCAATGCATAAGTAAAAAATGGCAGAATGTCGAGGTGCGTCAAGATAAATCAACTAAAGAACTTATCTTCACAAAACCATGTTGTGTTTGTATTTATAGAGAGTGAGGGGAAGAGAGGTGGGCAATATGGCCGGCCGAGCATGCTATGTGAGGCCTTAGTCAATTTTTCCTTCCTCGAATTAGGTAAGACTGTATCTTTTAATAAGATGCAGTCTTCTCTTCTCTTATATAATAACCACCAGAATTGATGGATGTAAGGCTTAGGGTCCTAGAAGCCCTATCCTAGGCCAATGTGAGAACGTCCCAAGAGGTTACCCATTCAAGTATATCGTTCACCCTTGCACGCATTCATAGTTCTTTGTCCTACTTGAATCATGAAAAGGAAATGTTTTTGTTAACATGGGGATCACCTCAATCTTTTATAAATTATCGAGGTTACTATTAAAGCTAGATAACACTACGAATTAATATCCTAATCTAAATTAATAACAAAGGGATATATTTTTCTAACACATGCCAATTTCTTCATACAACAAATCTATAAGTAGCCTTATTATATAAAAATTACAAAGATGTCATTCTCATTTTCACTTTCCTCCTCTCCTTCTCCCCCTCCTTCTCCGTCTCCTCCTTCTTGAAGGCTTCTTTTCAATCCCACGGCCGATTGTAAAGATTTGATTATGTGAATGGATGATTTGTATTGATATCCCAAGATGGTTTAACTAATTCAAAGTTCCTTGGATACCAAGATTGACCATGCGATCTTATATATCTTGATATCCAAGATAAGCATAACAAATGAAAATATCTTATAAGAAAAGATACACAAATTATAAGAAATATTTCTATCGTAATACACCCGCCCCCCCCCAAAACATGGAGGGTCACAGACATGCAGCTTGGATCACAAAGATAAGAAATGAGCAGAGCCAACTGCCTTGGTAAATACATTCGCGGCTTGGTCAGGTTCGCGTATCACACAACTAGGGAGCCATCCTCAACCCGTTTGCATATAAAATAATGATCAATCTTAGTATGTTTAGAATGCCAATGAAAGACAAGATTAGTAGTCATATAAGTAGTGAGGGGAAATGGGAGCATGTAGCTCAAGAAGTAATTGTTGAAGCCAAATAAACCCGGTAGACGTGAATGTAATAGCGCGATATTCAACCTTTGTATTGGATTCAACAACAATATTTTGTTTCCTAGAGGACTAGCTTATTAGATTACCATCACAATAGATTGCAAAGCCATGTTGAGATCTATAGTCATCAGCATCAAAAGCCTAGCTAACGTTAGAATAAGAATTAACGGAATGTCAGTAGAGGATCGAATGAGCAAGCCGTAGAAATCGAGCCCTAACTACATATGAAATCTCAAGATGAGTAATATAATAGCGGCACACTGAAGAGCGCCAAAAACACTACGATACAATGAAGGGTTAGAACTAAGATCACCAAAACAAGTGAGGTGAGTTGTAGGCTCGGTTGGTGATGAAAACGGCCTGGGATCTGACATCTTAGAGCGAGATATAAGGCTATGAATATACTTTTGTTGAGTGAGATGAATGTAGTCGGAACCTTGAGCGGCCTTTATATTGAGAAAATAATGTGGAGGAACCAAGTCATGTAGGGAGAAGGTCCGATTAAGAAGCTGAATGAAGTGATCAATGTCTTGTTAAGAAGAGCATGTAATAATGAGATCTTCTACATATACCATAATGTAATGAATCGATGAGTCATGGCGATGCACAAAGAGAGACGTGTCGAAATGACAAGCCCGAAACCCGTGTTGTATGAGGAAAAGTCGAAGCTTGGTGAACCATGCTCGTGGAGCTTTCTTAAGGCATTTCAAAGAAGACAAACACAATGTGGTCAAGATGGGTCAGCAAATGTCGGAGGTTGGGCAATGTCAACCTACTTAGAAAGATCTTCATTAAGAAAAGCATTATTAATATCAATCTTCATTATAGCAAGCTTAATCACAGGGCTAAAAGTATCAAAATAGTCAACACCCTCCTGTTGATTGTAGCATTTGTCCACCAATCGTGCCTTGTAGTGCTCAATAGACCCGTCAACTTTCAGTTTTATCTTGTACACCCACTTAAATCCAACAATGTTAGTATTACAAGGGAGCGAACTATTTTCTAGGTCCCATTACGTAAAAGGGTATCATATTCAGTTTGCATAACAATCTACCATTCCGATGATTTAGGCTATAGGTTTTGGGTTCATCATATTAAGATGGGATACTGTTGGGCCCTAACAACCTGATAGCCCAGGGCACACGCTGGAACGACCCGCAAGATATTTACGAAGCCCGTCAATAAGTTTCTAGAAGAGTGACCAAGTAATGTTTGACCAAGTATATTGATTTGACCATCCGAGTCTAAGGATAGATTAAGTTATATCTATTAGGGATTCTTTCTATCTTATATAGGCGAGGTCACACCGATTTTAGGGAGGATATATCTTCTACGATTTATCTATCTATCTAGTTATCTCTATATCTTGTAGAGCACTCTATCTTTTAGGCCCCTATAAATACATAGAGGGGGTCACACATATGTACGTTACAGATCCATACATTAATACAAGTGAACATTCACGAATTCTAAATACAATTTTCGCATTTCTTCTTTTGATTCTCGAGTTCGTATAGCTTAATTCACGCCCGATCTAGGCTAAGGGGTCACCGATCTTACTTGGTTGATTTCTAGCTCTAACAATTTGGCGCCCACCGTGGGGCCTAGAATTTGGCGAATTACGAACGAAGAATCACTTGTTGTTCAAGTTTCTCATCAACAACAATGTCGGAATCTGGGGAATTCGTGCCAGAGAAGAACAACGCCACCCAGCAAGAAGAAATCTTGTCTAAACAACGAGAAGACGAGATGGCGGACGTTCGGCGTCGCATGGAGCTTCTCCAGAGGGAACTCGAGCAACAAAAAGGCTTCTTTGAAGCCAGCATGGAACGCTTGACCAACGAGAACAACCAGCTCAGGAGCCAGAATCAGTTACTTACTACGGCAAGGCAACCTGCCAACGTCCCCAGAAACACCGAAGGTCTGGCAACTCGGCTGAACTTCGATTCCGGAGAGGGGACCTCTGGGGGAAACAACGGGAATGACGCCCAAGGCGGAGTCTTGAACACTCAACAAACACCCAACCCCGAGAGCAATCGCGAGCAGGCGACGAACAAGGAGATCCCCGGAAACCAGGTCACGCCCCCGGGTACCACCTACAGAACCCGCTCCGGGAACGTATGGATAGCTGAGAACGCATATACGGAATGACATCAGGAAGTGGATCTAGACGCCCTCATCCGAAGGAAGGTCATGGAGCAGATCGGGGCCATCTCCGATCAGGTTGTTAGAAGCCACACCGGATACCAGCCGGTGCAACCAGAGGCCCACGACGGATACAACGAATCACCATTCGTCCCCAGGATTGCTCGGGCCGAAATACCGAGGAAGGTCACTATCCCCACCATGAACCTTTACAACGGCACCACGGACCCTAATGAGCACATAGCCATCTACAAACAAAAGATGATGACTAGCTCGGTTCCCAGTCATTCAAAGGAGTCCGTGATGTGCAAAGGGTTTGGAACGACCCTGACTGGGCCAGCCGTCACCTGGTTCATCGGTCTACCCAGAGGGAGCATCAAGTCTTTCGCCGACCTCTCGGATACCTTTCGGAGCCAGTTCGCGAGCAGTCGCAAGTTTGAGAAGCAGTCTAGTGACCTTTACCGGGTCAAACAGAAAAATCATGAGACCACAAGAGCTTTCCTAGATCGCTTCAACAAGGAGAAAGTAACCATCCCAAATTGCGACACTACTACCGCAATCGAGGCTTTCCGACAAGGAATCATACCGGACGGAGGATTGTACCAGGAGCTAACCAAGCACCCATGTGTTACTTTCAAGGAAGTCCAGTCAAAGGCACTAGCACATGTGCGATTGGAGGAAGATAGATCTCTCCGAAGGAGGTCGGCCGAACCCAGAGGCTCCGAGAGGAAAAGTGGCAATGATCGCAAGAGGGAATATCCAGAGCGAAGGCGATCACCCTTCGATCAGAGAA
This sequence comes from Polygonum maritimum, assembly GCA_963924305.1. NCBI lineage: Eukaryota > Viridiplantae > Streptophyta > Magnoliopsida > Caryophyllales > Polygonaceae > Polygonum > Polygonum maritimum. The sequence continues at coordinate 12,704,362 of OZ002728.1, forward strand.
GGGGCAGGCGTGATCGATCCTACGATAGACACCCAGCCAAACGGATTAATGTAGCACGCAACAAGCCGCCAATGGAGAAGGAGCGCGATCCCTTACCACCACCTTTGGAGGACTACAACCTCAAAATCTCGCCATCGCAACTGGTGAAGAATCTTTCTAAGATGGGAGATCTAGTCAGGCGGTCCAGGAAAGATAAAGTACCCAAAGCAGGGGCCGACGAGAACAAGTGGTGTGAGTTCCACGACAACCACGGCCATTGGACCAAGGATTGCATCATGCTAAGGAGGGAGGTGGCACACTTAATCTCTAAAGGCAAGATCCGGGAAGCGGCTCTAGACGCCAGAGTTCCTCGCGATTTTCTAGATAAATCCCTACCGAAGCAAGGCGAGCGAGAAAACACCCCCTACTCCAGAAAGGGTGGTGAACGTAATCACCGGAGGCTCAAGCGTGTGTGGTCTTACCTACTCAGCAGCCAATAGGCACGTGCGAGAGGGGTACTTGGGAAAACCAACCCATCTAGAGAGGCGACCTAGACAACCCACCGGGTTGGCGATAGTCTTTGACGACTCCGACATTGAAAACCAGGTTGGGCCTCATCATGACGGTTTGGTGATCTCCTTGCACATAGGAAATGTTCTTATGAGGAGAATACTGGTCGACACCGGTAGCTCTACCAACCTCATAACACTCACCGCCCTCAAAGAGATGGGTTTGTCTGAAAACGACATTCACAAGCAACCGGTCCCCCCCGTAGGATTCAGTGGAGAAGTAAAACATACCACGGGAAACATAACCCTACAAACCTTCGCAAAATGGGTAAACTTGCAAGTGGAGTTCATGGTGATAGATTGCCCATCCAGCTACAACGTGATCTTGGGTCGTCCTTGGTTACACGACATGAAGGCGGTGGCTTCCACCTATCACCAGACAGTGAAGTTCCCCACGCCAAGGGGAGTAGAAGAGATCCGAGGGGATCAGAGGCTAGCTAGAGAGTGCTACAAGACCGCTCTAAAGCCTACGGCCGCTGGGCCGCAGGCATAGCAATTACAGAGCGCTACCCCTCCTATCCAGACCCGAGAGGAAGAAGAAGAAGTGGAGGAGGTAGCAATAGGGGGAGGACGGATCGTTCGCCTGGGCATCGGACTAGACACGTCCATCAAGGCAGAACTTGTGTCCTTTCTAGAGAAACACCAGAAGTGCTTTGCATGGAGCCACGAGGATATGACTGGAATTGACCCAGGGGTGATCACGCACAAACTTAATACTGATCCTAGCTTCTCCCCCGTAAAACAAAAAAGAAGAAGGTTTTCCCCGGAACGAATCCAGGCAGTTGACGAGGAAGTAAGGAAGCTACTAGACACGGGCAAGCTCCGAGAGGTGAAATATCCATAGTGGCTAGCTAACGTGGTGGTCGTCCTAAAGAAGAATGGGAAGTGGAGGGTTTGCGTGGACTTTACCGACCTGAACAAGGCTTGTCCTAAGGACTCTTTCCCACTCCCACACGTAGACACGATGGTCGACGCCACCGATGGTCATGAGCTCTTGACATTCATGGACGCCTTTAGCGGCTACCACCAAATCCAGATGCACCCCGAAGATCAGGAGAAGACGTCCTTCATAACAGGACAGGGGACATATTGTTACCGAGTTATGCCTTTCGGTTTAAGAAACGCTGGTGCAACTTACCAGCGTCTCGTTAACCATATGTTCCAGAATCAAATCGGGAAAACCATGGAGGTATATATCGACGATATGGTGGTCAAGAGCACGATGGCGGTTCAGCACCAACAGCACCTCGAGGAAGCTTTTAACATTCTCGAAAAATTCAATATGAAGCTCAACCCTCAAAAGTGCACGTTCAGAGCTCAGTCTGGAAAATTTCTAGGTTACATCGTGACTGAAAGGGGGATTGAGGCCAGTCCCGACCAAGTGAAAGCAATAGCCTCTCTGAGATCGCCCAAGAACATCAAGGAAGTACAAAAGCTCGCAGGGAAAATCGCCGCCCTTAACAGGTTCATATCCAAGTCAGCCGATAAGTGTCGCTTGTTCTACGATATACTCAAGAAAAACAAAAGCTTCCAGTGGGACGAACGACGCGAGAAGGCTTTCCAGGAACTCAAGGGCTGTTTTTCCAATCCATTGTTGCTAGCCAAACCGGTATCAGGAGAAATCTTGCAGCTATATCTAGCAGTATCAGGAAGCACACTGAGCGGGGTTCTAGTCAGGGAAGCAGACGGACAACAAATGCTTGTTTACTTCGTAAGCAGGACAATGACTTCAGCAGAGACTAGATACACCCCCCTCGAAAAACTGGTTCTCGCCGTCATCATGAGTTCAAATAAGCTTCGCCCTTACTTCGAATCGCATACAATCGCGGTGCAAACCAGCTACCCTCTGCGACAGGTGACGCAGAAGCTGGAGTTCTCTGGACGAATGACCAAGTGGGCAGTGCAACTCAGCGGCTATGACATCAAATACGAACCTCGCAAGGCCATAAAGTCGCAGGTCCTAGCCGACTTCGTCGCTGACTTCACACCCGATCTAGAGGAGGCAGCAAACACAAGCACACCCGCACCTGTCCCAAACGAGACACACGACACGTGGACGCTCAACACAGATGGGGCTTCTAACGCCAAAGGGATAGGGCTAGGGGTGGTCCTGGAATCAAGCAAGGGAGATAGGCTAGCTCAGGCCGTAAGATGTGATTTCGACGCCACAAACAATGAGGCGGAGTACGAAGCTTTGATTTTCGGATTAGGGCTAGCACGTGACCTAGAATCCGGAATCTGCAAGTAAGGTGCGACTCTCTCTTGGTGGTAAACCAGATACTAGGCCTATTCGAGGCAAAAGACGAGAGGATGGCTCTTTACCTGGAAAAGGCGAAGGCATTGGCGAGAAAATTCCAGCAGGTTACCTTCGAACAGGTACCTAGGGAGAACAACACGTCGGCCGACGCTTTAGCAGGTTTAGGCTCAGTACTCGATCCAAGAGAATACTCCCAGATCCCGCTAGTGCACCTTCTATACTCGGCGATCGAGCATCCTAAAGAAACATCCATGCTACACACGCTCCCAGTAGCCAGCCTTGACGCACACTCTGGATCAAAGCCCAACAGCTGGATCAAACCATATCTGGACTGGCTAGTACACAAGAAGGCGCCTGAGGATAAAGCGGAAGCAAGAGCTTTAAGAGCAAAAGCCACACGATTCGTCGTCCACCAGGGCATACTCTACCACAAGTCTTCGTCTGGGGTCTTGCAAAGATGCGCAGAAGGAGAAGAGATAGAGAATGTTATGAAAGAGATTCATGAAGGGTATTGCGGGAACCATACTGGTGGCAGGAGCTTGGCAAACAAGATACTTAGACATGGGTGGTACTGGCCAACGCTACGACGCGACGCCACAAAGTACGCCCAAGAATGCAAGGCTTGCCAGCGACACGCACCAACTTCTCACCAACCCTCCGAGAGCCTACATCCAACCCTTACTCCTTGGCCCTTCATGAGGTGGGGGATGGATATCGTGGGGAAATTACCTCCTTCTACGGGGCAAAAAGTATTCTTCTTGGCTATGACCGATTACTTCTCCAAGTGGATCGAATCTGAGGCATATAGAGAGATCAAGGACAAGCACGTGATCTCGTTCATTGAGCGCAACATCCTATGCCGCTTCGGGATTCCAGCGACAATCGTTTGCGACAACGGTTCCCAGTTCATTAGCCAGAGAATGAGAGATTTCTGCCAGGGGTGGAACATCGACCTGGTTACATCAACTCCCAGATATCCCCAGGCGAATGGGCAAGCAGAGTCCTCAAACAAGGTGATCATAAGTAACCTGAAGAAAAGACTAACCAGATCAAAAGGCAAGTGGGCAGAAGAGCTGCCCTACATGCTTTGGGCAGATCGCACCACTCCCAAGAAAGCAATAGGGCAAACTCCTTTTTCTTTGGTATACGGGTGCGAGGCAGTCATCCCAGTTGAAATCCAGGTCCCAACCGCGCGGTATGGTCTAGCTACGCTTGACCAGAACAAGGAGCAACTCGAGGCAGACCTAGACACGGTCCAAGAGTTACGGGAATCGGCCCACCTCAGAGTAGATCAATACCAGCAGCAAGTATCCAGGAGCTATAACAAGAACGTAAGAGTTAAGGTCTTTCGAGTTGGAGACTGGGTACTTCGCAAGGTGTTCCAGAACACAGCAGAGCAAAACGCGGGAAAACTGGCACCTGGATGGGAAGGACCTTACCGGATTACGAAGGTCGTAGGGCAAGGAGCTTACCAGTTGGAGTCCGAGGAAGGAGAACCAGTGCCTAGGAGTTGGAACGCCACTCACCTCAAGAAGTATCATTTCTAGAAACCCTATCTCTAGTTACTTAGTCTGTTTTGCATATTAGGAGGTCTTGGATTTTCTTCTTTTTCGGGGGGATGCAAGGGGGTTCCTGAACCATCACCCCACTTTTATTTCTAGATCATAATTCTAGTGATTAGCACCAATTAGTACACTGTTTTGTGTTCTTATGATCCTTTTGAGTTATGAATGGAATTTATTACAAATTACTTCGTTTATACACACGGAAAACAAGAATGTGCTTCTCGAGAGCACGCCTTTGCAAATTTCGCACGATACAAAAATCCACACCTGGGTACCCGCCTAGTAGCTCCGATCAAGCTACAAAAAGGCAAACATTCCCACAAAACTCGTGGACATAATGATTAGGCCCATAAGTGACCTAGGCAAGTATCGCCAGAAATCCCACAAAACTTGTGGACGTAATGATTTGGCCCATAAGAGGCCTAGGCAAGTATCGCCAGTATTGCAAAACTCGCACGAACATTTAGATCCACAAATAAGGCACAAGTCGCCTGACACATATGCTAGCATCCAACGGATTAATCCGCACATACTAACTGGTTGTACAACCCAGATATACCATCAACATTCGACATCACAAAAGCTAACGTTGGCACTTCATACGAACAAGCTTGTTTCTTACGAATAATAACCACTACGATGCACTAGGTACCTACACCACTTCTAGCAAAGACAAAACACGCTCTCCTAATCACAATCTCTAGACAAAGATGACCCTTCCCCGAATAATACAAGGGGCAGCGAATTCGCCGTCAACCACATCACCATACTACGACAAATTTATCAATCACGTGATTACCAAGATTACACCTAGACTCCGACTTTAGATATACACATTGGCAGGCGCTTGTTTAAAACACAAGCATACTTCTCGGGGGACGTTCTCCAGAGTACAGATTATGAATATACCTCTAGAGAGACAAGGGGTACTAGGCCTCCCAGCAAGACTTATCCGAGTAAAACGTCTCGTTTCTAGATAAGGCAGGTAGAGCCCTATCTAGGCAAAATCACGGGGGCCAGGCATATTCCCAAGAACTCACTAAGCAACAAGGGGTGAATTCGAGTGTAGAACAAGCCTACTAAAGTACGCCTCCAACACTGCTAGGTGGCACGATCAAAACTACTCCTGAAGCTAAGAGTTCGCAAGTAAACGCCAAGTTACTTAGGCATGTATCGAATCAAAAGCATATAAGAGCTAAATTGGCAGGGCCATACAAAGGGCCTACGAATAAAAGGTTCATACACTAGGGGTACAACGTTTTCCCCCAGAAAGAGTTAAAGTCTTGGCACCCGGGCCATACCAGAGTCATTATCAAGTTTTTTTTTGGCAAATAACATTGCCAGAAAGAGTACTTAAACCAAAAGACAATCAAAAAACAAACACTTAGAGAGATCACTTAGCCGGAGAAGGGGTTTGCGACGAGAGCTGCTCATCCTTGTCTTTTTGCTGGACAACGTCGCTAGAACCCACGGCCGGAATATCGTCCATCGGAGCTGGAGAGTTGGCGTCATCATCCAGATCTTCGTCAGGTAGGAAATCCTCTCCTGGGACCTTCGAGCCAAGGGGGAATAAGGCCTCGAAGGTGGACTTCAGCTCCTCCAAGTTCCACCGGTCACTCTCCCCATTGGCGACACTCTCTAGAACTTCAATCTTAGCCTTGGTAGAATAATAAGTCCCGATCCTTACCACCTGCTGTGAGAATTCATCTGCGGCCCCCTGAAGCTCGGCAATCTTCCTCGTTTGACTAGACACCTCTTCCTGCAGCTTGGCAACTTGGGTCCGATGGCTGCCCCGAGCTTCCTCAAGGACGCGTTTCTGGCGCCCGGCTTCTAGCGCTGCCTTCGAGGCGTGCTTCTCCTTAGACCTTAGCTGGCTGATTTCCCTCATGTGCACATCCATGGCTAGGGCAAATTCCTGGGTTGCCTGCGAGAAACGCCAGAGTAGAGAGTTATGAGGATAAGAATTTGCTTTGACAAAAAGAAAAGAAGGGAAAAGGAGGGGGGTCGCGTGAACATACTTTCTTCATAGCTGCTCTAGATCGCGTCAGCGCTTGTTCCACTCCTCTCTTGACAGAGACGGCTCTGGCCTCACTGGAAGTAGACTCTAGCACAACACCCCAGAAATCCGGGGAGTCGTCCTTGGAAAGATCTACGGTAAGAGGGTTCTCTAGTTTACGCTTCTGGGAGGGGCGTTCTTGCTGGACTTCCTTCTTTGGCACCAGAGGAGGGTTCGAGCTGCGGGATCTCAACATCCGTTGTAACATAACATCGGTGGAGGCATTCCTTTCGCGACCTAACCATACCTCGGACGAGGGATTTGAACCCATTCTTTACTGGAAAATCTATCTGGTATGCGGAAAGGAAAAATTGCTGGAAACTTACCAGGGTTGGTGGGCTTGGAGGTGCTCGACATTTTGACGACAGAGGGTGAGATTTCCGGCTCCGTAGTCTCGTAACTTGAGTCCTGGGGCTGGTCCTCCTCTTTGGGCTTCTCCGGCTCGTTGAAAACTTTGCTGGGGGCACGATTCTTGGGTTCAGTAGACAAGAGCACCTTGATTAGTTTTCCACTGGATGATCTAGAGTTGAAGTTCTTTGGCACTGCACAAGATATCACCAGGTGAGTATCAGCGAGATACGCCTATCAGGGTAACAGATCTAGTTATAAACACTAGTAAAGACAACCAAAATAATAAAAAAAAAGGAGAAAAAACAACAACAGAGCAGGCGAGGCTCTTATGGGTGGTGTTCCAAGCGTCTAGGAAAACATCTTTATGGATTTCTCCTATCTCACCCAAAGAGCGTCTCTCGACAAAAAAGTAGCGTGACTGCCATCCCGTATTAGGGTTCTTGACACCAGGGATCAAGGGGTCATGGGTGTTTCTAGAGTGGACGGAGATTCTACCCGGCCTAGAGGGCACTACCTTGTAGGCCACTAAGAACTCGCTCACTGTCATGGCTATCCCTTTCCTAGAGGCCAACTCGTCGACACACCTCAGTATACGCCAAGTCGTGGGCATAATCTGAGAAGGCGAAACCCCTAAATCCCTAAGAAAATCCCTAATAAAGGGGGAAAACGGGAATTTTAGCCCTAATGAGAACGGGAACTCGGTGAAACAGATCCACCCTGGTCGGATCCAATCCATTAGCTCGTCTTGGGGACAGTATGTCACAGTGCCGGCCGGAAGCCCTCCCTCGGAGACAATCCTAGCTACGTCGTCCGGCGAGAGATTGCATTGAAACTGGTCTTGCGCCATTAACGAATTGGATGGTGCGAAAAGGGGAGACTCAGCCATGGTTTGGAAGACACGGGGTTTTGAGGAAGAACAAAGAAGGAGAGGACGGAGAGAGTAAAGGAAAGATGAAGCAGAGAAGAAGATGAAGACGAAGAGAAAGAGAGGGGAGTATGTACCTGATGTGAACAATGGAAGTGACGCCTCTGAGGTAAATAAGAGGCTAGGGGTGTATAAATACGAGTAATGATGGCCTGGCGCAACGATTTCCAAGGCGAGTAAACCGGCAAGCAAGGATTTAATTTGATTCAAATTTGAAATTCGAATTTGGAATTCCAAATTTAAATCAAAAGGGGTATTGTTGGGCCCTAACAACCTGATAGCCCAGGGCACACGCTGGAACGACCCGCAAGATATTTACGAAGCCCGTCAATAAGTTTCTAGAAGAGTGACCAAGTAATTTTTGACCAAGTATATTGATTTGACCATCCGAGTCTAAGGATAGATTAAGTTATATCTATTAGGGATTCTTTCTATCTTATATAGGCGAGGTCACACCGATTTTAGGGCGGATATATCTTCTACGATTCATCTATCTATCTAGTTATCTTTATATCTCGTAGAGAACTCTATCTTTTAGGCCCCTATAAATACATAGAGGGGGTCACACATATGTACGTTACAGATCCATACATTAATACAAGTGAACATTCACGAATTCTAAATACAATTTTCGCATTCTTTCTTTTGATTCTCGAGTTCGTATAGCTTAATTCACGCCCGATCTAGGCTAAGGGGTCACCGATCTTACTTGGTTGATTTCTAGCTCTAACAGATATTATGTATGGGATGTTTTGTGGAGGAAGGTTTTGGCTTAAGGTTGTTGGTTTTGAATGAGTAACCATTTGGTGAGTAGAGGTTTCAATGGGATCGATATAAGATGCAATATTAGAAGGAGGAGATGGTGGAGAGGATATAAGTGTAGTCAGAGAGGAGGCAAAGGCGAGTTCCCAAAGGAGGTCCCGAGAGGGCAAGTTAGTCACTTGATCGGGAGAGGCATTTGTGGGGCTTGGCAATGGTGGTGAAGGTTGCATGGTGGTGATCGGGGACGATGGAGTGGCAGTTGGTGACATGGGAGATGGTCGGGACGTCATGAATGGTGGAGAAGAACACAATTCTGGCTATGAGGGCCACTGGGACAAGGCTAGTTAAAGCAATGAGAATGTTGTCACCGATGTCGTTTGAGGTGACAAGTGCAGTTTTTAAGCAAGGATTGGATACACGAAAGTGTTCTCATCAAATATGACATAACAAGCAATATTAACTAGATTTGTAGGAACATAAAGACACAAATAACCTTCATGCTCAGTGTTGTAACCAATAAAAATACATGGAGATGGCCTAAATACAAGTTTGCTAAATATATAAGGTAAAAGAAAAGGATAACAAAGAAAACCAAAAATTTTAAGAAACTTAATCTAGTATTATTTTTATGCAAAACTTCAAATGGTGACTGATTTAATATGGGAGTAATGGTTAGATTATGCAAATAAACGACATTATGAAAAGCATGTTCCCAAAAAGATGTACGTAATTTTGAGTGAGATAAAAGTGTCTAAGCCTTTTAAACAATTATACGATGACATCTTTCAGCAACCCCATTTTGAGATTGAGTGACAGGACAAACCCGAAGAATAATGCCTTGTGAGATGTGAATCTAAGTATTGAGAAAAAAGTCGATATTCATCGCCTTAGTCCGATTGAAATTCCTCAATTTTTATTGAGAATTGAGTTTCCACCATCTTTTGAAATAATTGAAAAGTATGTAAAACCTGAGATTTCTTATTAAATAAATAAATTCATACAAATTTAGTGCAATCATCCACAAATATTAAGAACGTAACACCGCCATCTTAAAGTCAAGGTGATTGCCTCCAATGACCTCATTTTACCGTCCAAAATCACTCAAAGCTTAAAAAGTAACTTAACGAGATGATTTGAGAATAATCAACTTTATTTCTTTAATAAAAAACAGATTTATATACAATTGGGAATGACTTCCCTTAACGTTACATTGATTGTATTACAAGAGCTGCAGCGAAATTTAAAATACATTGCTTTAAAATGTAAAAGTATGTGATACCCAAAATGATGGTCAAAACAAAAGACGTTTTGAAGACCTTCCTTCCTTCATTGCTTTCCTTCATAACTTGAGGGCTTCAAATTCCTTTTAATCAGTCTTACTTTCCTATCTGATATTTCTATAAAAGACAAGACATATCAACCAACAAAGTATGGAACACAAAGAATGGATGTTAGTCTGACGCGAGACTAAGCAAGTGGTAGAATAAGATTCAGCTCTTAAAAGGGTTAGGCATGAAGACATCACAGACCAATTGAAAATTGGTTGCTGCCCTATAGTCAAGGGTTCTTTAATGTAGAAAACATACAACTCTTTAAGCGTGAGGCTTTAGACAAGCAAGGCTCAATAGAAGATCGTAATTTTGGGTTGAGGCTTTGGCTTGAGACTTCATAAGAAATGAAATTTTCTAGAAGTAGGACACTACATGGAAGTAGTGCCTAAGAAAGATTTGGTGGGAATTTAATTAATTCAAGCAGCGTGAAAAAGCCTCCGTTGAATAATAAGATCTATAATAACCCTTGTAGCATACATGTTATGCATATCCAGAGTGCAAAATAGAATCTTTCAAAGCTGAGAGCTAGAATGGTTAATTTTCCAAACTCTACTAACTATCATCGTTCATTAATTAATGTGCATTGAACACTTATCTTATTAGATCATAAAACGATGCACTTTAATTAGAGACTTTTAAGGTGACAACTCATGGGAGCTTGGTCATAGATAAACAGACTAGTAAGCATCTCCTGAGCACTTAGCTAAAGTGCTATAACCCCTCTTAGTCAATGAGCATTAGTCATATGACCTTAATATTACGAGCATATATTAGTTACACCTCGTAACATGAGTTATTAAGGTATGACAAGAGTCTTAAATCTCGCATCTCTAGTCTTAAACTAGTCCACAACAAAGTCTCGAAAAGAGACTTGAAACAATCAAGGCCACACATCAACGGTCCTAAGTCCATGTACTAGCGCATACGATAATTAAAACAATGGTCATTATATCTAAGCATATTAATCCTAATCCAATTAACAGGAAAGAAGGTTGTTCCCAACATTTAATAAAATAATGGAAAACAATTTCATGATTATCGAGTAAGAAAGAGAGAACCATCCACTTACTTTAAAAATGATCCTAAGCACTCTAATCGAGGCAAGGTTTCAGGGGAAGGGCACGACGCGAGACAAGGCACAACGCAAGGCACAAGACAGGGCAAAAGAACCAAGAGCAGCATAGACATGGTAGTTTGTATCCAAAGAAGGACGATGTAACCTGTTTTTCTTTAATGTAGTCAGGATTAGGAAAAGCTAGTGTTGTGGAACCCAAAGGAGCATCAAGAATAGACGACGGTGTAGTATTGGGTTGAAGATGTGGAGCGAGATCATAAGCTTTGAGAGAGGACTTGATGGTGTGTCTCCATAGCGGACAGTTCATCGTGGAAACACCGGTAGCCGCATGTAAGATTTGTCAGAGTTGGTTTTGCCGCACGGAGAATTTGTCACGATTGGTATTTTGGGAGGGTTGCCATCGGTCTTGCTGTTGAAGGGTTTCTTGAACAAATAAATTTATATTCAAGACCCCGCTGCGTATAGCGAAGTCAGGATCGTCCACGGGAGCGAGAGTAGTGCTAAGTTTAATCGATAAACTATGAAAAGCAAAGAAAACAAGGGCAAATCAACTCAGGCTCGACCTGAATAGGGTCGATCTCGACCCTAGGGGGGGTCGATCCTGAGAGCGGAACACACAAAACGCACACGAAAACACACACAATCACACAAGTAACGGTTCGAACATGACTTAGGGAGTCGGGATCAAAGCAGAAACACGAATTTCATCAATAAAAAGGGCAAATCCTAGGGCTAGGGCTACCACAACAACAACCATACATGCTTTTGACAAGAATTCACAACTATCATGCAATCTAGATCATAGAAAAGTTAACTTTCGCAAACAATTCAAGTTATTCAATCAACTTTCGCAAATCAAACAACTTTCTACCTATCCTTCAACCTAGGAATATCAACTTTCGCAAATAATCCTATTAGATGTAATCAAGCAACTAACTTTTCACTTTCGCTAAGGTTAATCACAAGACATGCCTCAATTTTCACCAAGGATTAAGCACAAGATAGGTTAGATATGATCATCAAGCATTCAAGTCATGGATTCAAGTTTTAAACATGCATGATTGTGTTGGGTTTTTGCCCAACCCTAGAACTTAAGAAGACTACTCACACATAGCAAAGAGAAACAAGGAAGAAGAAGAAGAAGACATGATCAAAACCAAACTAAAATTCAAATTAAACAAAAGATCAATCTTACAAATTCTCAAACTTGCTCTCCACGTCTTCTCCCTAATTCTCCAAGTCTTGATGATTAATTGAATGAATGATTAAAAACTATAGGTTCCACCTCCTTTTATAGACAAAAAGGAGTCCTAATCTAGCTAGGAAACACAACAAAACACCTTCCTAAAATAAAAATTTGGAAACTTCAACATGTAAATCCGGATAGGTGAAGGTCGGCCACGAGGTTCGACCCTCCTAGGGTCGATATCGACCCATTCAGGGTCGATCCTGAGTCTCGTTTTCCTTGCGCTCCAAGTTTAGCAAAGTGGCTCGACCTCGACCTCCTTGGGCTCGATCTTGGGACTTTTTCCTTGACTTTTCTTCTTGCTTTGGCTTCTCTTTAGCTCTTCTTCTTGACTCTTCCACTTGAAATCTTCCTCCTAGCTCGTCCATCCTCTCCAAGCCTCGCTCCAAACTCGTCTTCAAGCTTCAAAATACCTACAAAACGACACAAAAGCGCGTAGTTTCCGAATCTCAAGGAAATACGAAAACTCATGCAAAAAGACTTAAAAACACAAGACTCAACTACGAAAAACAACTTAAACTAACTTATCTAGACCCTAAAAATCTACCTAAAAACGCGGACATCAAAACACCCCATACTTAGACTTGCTTGTCCTCAAGCAATAATCATGCAAATCAAAACCAATAACACAATCTTCAAGCATAGCCCTTGTCAAAACATTTTTAAACACAAGTGAAAAAGAAGACAAGTAACTTTAACGTCATCACATATGTATAAGTCTCAAGCAAGCAATCACAATCCAACCTCGCAAGGGATCTAAATGTGTTTCTCTCTACTCTCATGTGTTTAGGCTTAACAATCAACTCTCACCTCAATCTTTATGCAACATCTACTTTATCATTGAGACTTATATCACCAATCTCTCTACCTAGAGAAGTCAAAAACACATCAATCTTCATAAGAACTTAGGCTCAATGAAATCTTCATAGAAGACTCCATTCGGCCGGGTTGTAATGGGGCTCGGTAATAACATAAGGTAGAGAGTTATTTGGCCATGTGGTGCTAAATCCGGGAATCAAACTCCTAAATACAACACTTCAAACCAAAACAACTCACTTCTTCTCTTTTCAACTCATAACCAAACACTTCATCAATCAAACTCAAACCCATCAATTTCTAACCCAAACTTCCAAAATATAACTTATACACACTAGGAATTCTTAGCTTTGCACTTAAACATTTTTTTCTTTCTTCTCTCTTTTTTTTTTTTTAGCTCGAGCTTACTGAGGGTCGAGGTCGACCCCTGGGGGGGTCGAACCTGAGAGCACATTTTTTCACTGGGGGCCGAGATCAACCCATATGGGGGTCGATCCTGAGAGCTTTTGGTCGAGCTTCTTTACTTCTTTTCTTCAATTTTTTTCACCAATGTGCAATCCAAGCCAAGAATCCTTATTACACTACACCTCAACAAGTTGTTTTCTACCCTTTTACAATGTCACCACTTTCAAACCCAACCCAAATGTCACTCAACAAAACTTATTCCCAACACTCATCATTTAAGTTCAATTCCCGGAATGGGGTCAAGCTAATATGGGCTAGGGATAATTTTTGTGGAGCTTCAAACAAAAGGCTAAGGCTAGAACGGGGTTTCAAGCAAAGACAATTCAAGGTAGGAATGGAATAATATGGGCTAAAAATATAAGTTCTTAGTCACAATCAACATGCATGAACAATCTCATAGTGGCTTCAAGAAATAGATAACCATATCAATGACAAGAGACATATGCATAAAGAGAGCAAATCACACAAACAAAGAAGAGGGAATCAATGATGTTCTCCCTATAAGGCCAAAATTTTCACTAGGTAAAAATTTGTTGGATTGCAATTACTTTTACTCAAGGACACATATGCTCAATTTCATCACAAGTCTCATTCACAATCAAGAGCAATTTCTCAAAAACATGGGCTACACTATCCAATTATGCCAAAGGAATTACATGACAAAAATGAAAATTAATTTTCATCATAGGACATCTAAGATGGAATCCTCTTCTATTCTAAAACAAACAAGGAAGCAAATATTTTTTTGGTTTTTTTTTTTCGACATTTTTCAATTTTTTTGGATTTTGACGTTTTCTAATTTTTTTGGATTTTTGACATTTTCTCTTTACAAACAAACTATCAAACTACTCAAACAAACCAAGCAAAGACTCAATTATATACAACATGTGAGATTTCTTCTTCCCCACCCCATACTTAAATCATGCAATGTCCCCAAGCATGAAAACACATGAAAAAGGTAAAGAGAAAAAGAAAAAGAAGACTCACAAAAACTCTTAGAAGCTTGGAAAGGAGGTAGAGCTTAGAAGACATGTATGCTGGCACGACCCTGAAGGGGGGTCGAGATCGACCCCCTTAGGGTCGATCCTGAGAGGTGGATGAGGGAGAGGCAGAGCAAGGAGGAGGTCGTGATCGACCCTCATGGGGTCGGTCCTGAGGGCTCATGTACCTCATGTCAAGTTGTCTTTTCCCGTCCTTTTTGAGCTCGCATTTTGCAATTTAGAGTCCTGCAAAAACATCACAAAGATCCTATCCCAAGCAAAATATATCCTAATCTAATCTAAGGAAGGTTAGAAGAAACAAAAATCTAGTCTAGAAATTGGAAAATCAAAAAAAAGAAAAATAAAAAGGAAGAACTAATCTAGAAACCGGGTTGCCTCCCGTAAGCGCTTTTTTTAACGTCATGAGCTTGACGAGAAGTTCCTCAACTAGTTGGAGGATGTGAGTGCCAAGGTGGCTCGGATGTCCTCATCGCCACCCCATACTTAGAATGAGAAGAGAGGGTGGAAGAAGGTATAGAAAGAGGAGTACCACAAATCATGCAAGAAGAGTGAGAATATTGACCTGTATCGACCGGAGGACGGGTCGGTGTCGAGTGGCTTTGTCCGGAGTCAAGCTTCTCTTGTTCATGAGGTGCGGTCGGTCTTGACCCAGGACTGGTCGTGACCGAGCTTGTATGGGCGATATCGAGCCTTAACACCTCGCCTTTCCAAAGGTCCTCTTCCGGATGAAAGTGGTTAATGGGTACCACGTCTCTAGACTCCATGATGCCCCCAATAGGTAGCCGAAACTCTACCACCTCATCACCAATTCCAAAGGTAAGAAGACCCTTCTTCACATCAACCTCAGCTCCGGCGGTTGCTAGGAATGGTCGCCCAAGGATAATTGGTACGTCGGGATCTTCCGGCATATCCATGACAATAAAATCATTAGGCACGACAAACTTGCCGACTTGGATAGGAAAGTCGTCGACAACACCGGTGGGCTTCACACAAGAACCATCCGCCATGTATAACCTCATGTTCACCGGTACTAAGGGCCCCATGTTGGTCTTGGACCAAATTGAAAGTGGGAGCAAGCTAGCACTAGCACCAAGATCACACAATGCCTTGAAACGATAAGCTCCAATACCAATTGTAATAGAAAACTTCCCGGGATCACCAAGCTTCTCGGGAAGGTCCAATGACCTCACCTCATCCGTTAGTTCCGACATTGATCGCTTCTTAGATAGAATCTCCTTCAAGAACTTGGTGTAAGCGGGCATTTCATTCAAGGCCTCGGCGAAAGGAATAGAAAGATTCAAGCCTTGAAGCAACTTAACAAAGCGCTTAAACTTTCCTTCCGTCGCGTCCTTGGGCTTCTTTGAAGGGTAAGGAAGTATTTTAGAAGGAGTGGGATCGGGAATGAGTGGAGGAGAAGGGTTGGAAGCTGTTCCGGGTGCAGGATGGGCGAGCTCGACCTCAGCGGGGTCGATCGCCCCTTCGTCCTCATCATTGGCGGTCTCAGGCTCGACCATGGAGGGGGTCGAGATCGCCCATCAAGGGGGATCGCCCCTTCGTCCTCATCTTGAGAGGTGGATCGACCCCCCTTATTTTTAAAGGAATTAGTGGTTTTTTATAATTTTCCCATTTAGAAATTAATGAGAAAATATAAAAGAACAGGTTAGGAGAATCAACGGCAACGAGGAGGCAGAGGACGAGGGTGGGTTTTGCGGCATCGGTTTTGCAGCGATGGAGGTTGTTGTGTCATTGGTAGTGGCGGCTGTTGTTGTTCCGTTGACGGTGATGCCGTTCATTGTTTGGGGTGGGAATTGGGATTGGTGGAGGGGTAAGCTATGCCTGCCATGGATGGGGGGTCTTAAGGTTTTGTAGGTGTAGGAGGAGGGCTAGAGGCAGAAGCGTAATATACACTTAGAGGTGTGATTAGTTTATCTTATAGAAAGTTATACAATGTTTGTTTTGTCTTCATGCTCACCTGTTATGGTTGTTCTTTTTTTGTTCGATCCTTCTCTGTTAAACTTATGGCTCATGTATAGTTTTACAGGTTATTAGAGGTGGTAGAAGGATAGAAGTTTCAATATTTGATATTGTTGTCGGAGATGTTATACCTCTAAAGATTAGTGATCAGGTTATCTTTCCCCACATCCTTTATTTGCTCTTCATTGACTTCTGATGTCTATATTTGTTTAGATGACCGATGGTTATTCATTAGGTTCCAACTGAGGGAATTCTGATAGTAGGTCATTCACTTGCAATTGATGAGTCAAGCATGACTGGAGAGAGCAAAATTCTAAGATTCTACATACAACTTGCTTCATTTGCTTTTTGTGCATGTTTAGGAAACTAAACTATTGCCATTTCTGTTGGATTCTGGTGTTGATCCCTGCGTTGATCCAGCAAGCGCTGCTGCGTCTGTTGATCCGTCTTCACTTCAATGCAGAACACCTGGGGAACAATCAATGATGTCTGTCTTCGGATAAGATTTGAGTCGTGTAAACACTTTCCGAAATCAGAATTTTGCCCCTTAATTATAAGCCTTAGGGAATCCACAAAATCTGAAGTGAGATAAAGCAAATCTGCTGATCCTTTCCAAGGCTTGTGGTAAGGATCAAACTATAGAATGATGTACTAATGGATGTATGACTTCGACTATGTTGAACCTTGAGAGAGATTCTGTAACCAGCCCGACTTCATCTTCCTTTAGCCTTATATAGGGCGTAGGAAAGCCTAGGGAGCGGTTTCTACAAGTTATGGGCGGTTATAAGGGCGGTTACCAGCGGATACCGTTGATCCTTCACCTCCAACGGCTCTCTCTTGGAGAGACACGTGGCCCATTTGAAACCAATGATAAAAAGGAGTTACTCAAGTAGTTATACAACGGTTATATTGGCAGTTAACCCACGTGACCAATATTCAAACCGCTAATCTGACTGATCCCATTGGTACTAGTCAACCAGAACTCTTGTTCTTTGAACTACTGATCCCAGAGTAACATATTCTTAATATTCCCACTAAATCCCAAATATACTTACACAAGCGTGTACTCCACACCCCCAGACTTGTGATAAGCTAAATGGAACCTCATAAAGTCGCATGAATCCCGATAACACTAAATGGCCATTGATCCCATAGGAACCATCACTGATTCTTTAGGGATCAATCCAGTGATGACATTAAAATCACCAACAATCCTCCCCCATTTTAGTGTAATCCTTGATTCACAGAATAAGTAAGCCTTCATCCCAAACTCATGTATAAACACAAATGTCGTGACGATTGAATTTGTGTCTTAGTGTAATTACACATTTTATACACCTCGGAATCATGGTGTCCTAAGGATTGATCCAATCAACCTCTTTAGATGCATAAAGATAACACACACATAAGTCACTATACACTTCTATAGTCTAACTTGACTCCATTAATGGTCCCTATCCATTCATGAACGTATGTGAAGCCAACCCAAGCTTCATGGAGCGACCAAAAACTCCACGTCCACATTGGTAGATCCTTTAGTCGTACACCTACATTGTACTTTTTCAAAGGAACTATTAAGAAGATAGAATCTTCAACCTCTGATCCTGTAGGACAGAGCACACATTGGGGATTAATATATTGTGCTCACAGTTTCTAGAAATGGGCTTTCCACATTGACTTCTGTTCTAATTTTCATTAGATAGGAATTGGGTGTCCCACCCCTAGAAAGCTATATGGGTCTTTCATTCTCATCCCCTTAGGACCAACCACTTCGTCAAGTGATCAGCCAACCTTGTTTTTCACCGATTCAGCCAACCAAACTCACACTATGTGTCATGAATCCTCGAACCATGCGATACCTCATATCAAAGATGTGATCTGGTATCAAGAAGCATGATCGATCCCTCTGGCCAGAGTTACTATGCTCACATAGATGAAATCAGTTTCGGCTTTAACGAAACATGGTAGATTTAGTTGTCAAATCAGAATGCTAGATCCTTTTCCATAATCCAGGATTTGGAACTGATCCCAAGTAGAAATATTCATCCACCTTTCAAGGAACAATTCTTAAACTTGATCCAACTTGCATTCAACATTTTCTTTATATCCAAGAAAATAATGACATTGTCAACGGGAAATGTTGAGGGACACATTTCTAAACAAGAAACAAGTGTTCATGTCAAAAGACATCGATCCCGAAGAACAGTCCGTTCCAGTCCTATCTAGGGACATTGATCCCTCAACCTCGTCTCCCAACACTTTCTCAATGTAATGAGATTGGGATAAAGATAAAACTCATCTTTCCTCCCCTTTTATCTTAATCCCTAAGATAACATCAACCTCTCCCATGTCCATGGAGAAATATAATGACAAAAATTTCTCACAAGATATACTTGTCCTTGATCCGTTTTAAAGATCAATATGTCATCTTATGCATTTGTTCCTAGCACAAGCATGTCAAACAGACATTTGATTGGTCCGGGATCGGAGGGTCTCACAATTTAAATCTATAAAACCGAACCTCAATTGTAGTAAAGAGGTAGGGTGTCGAACACACGGGAGTTCGTGCGTCGAGAGTACCCGAAAGACTAAAAAGGGAGAAAAGAAAGGCAAAACAAAGAAAAACAAGGGAGATCGCCTCGGACCGACACTGGTCACTTCGGTCCGAGGGTGGATCGAGGTTGAGTTTGGCCGGGACCGACACTGGGGAAGTCAGGCCCGACTTGCTGGGTAACTCGGTCTTGCACAAATAAGTAGATCGGTCTTGGGTTTTTAGGTTCCTCCCCTAACTAGACTTGGATATTCTTCCCCAATTCAACCAATAAGTGTTTGATCCTTGTGAGATCAAGGTTGCTAGCCTAGGATCCCTCCACTCTACACCTCGACCCAAGGGAGTTTTCACTCACCTTCGATGCTAGGAACTTGTGATGGGATCGAGATTGCTCACGCTTACTCTTACCAAACACAAGCCCTAGATCTCTTGTTTCCACAAGAGAATTGAAGCTCAATGTAGAGAGGATTCAAAAATCAAGCACTCAAGGCTATGGAATTGGGGTTTTCTACCCAATCCTAGCTAGGGGATTCCCCCACAGCCCAAGACTATGGAATCTACTCCATATGGTAAGAGGAAAACATAATCAAAAGGGAAATCAAGCAAATCTCAATCATCAACATCCAATCAAACTCCAATTGCATTCAAATCCAAAGTGTCAACAAAATCCAAGTCTCAATTCTACTAGATCAAAGCAAAACAAAGTACAAAACTCACTAATCCTCCTCTCTAGGCCACCGATCTCCTCTTCTCTTCCTTCTCCTCTCTTCTCCTTGCTCTCCAAACCTTCCTTGAACCTTTAGAGAGTGATTTGGGTGTGGTGTTGTGTGAACTCTTTCTCCTCCCCCTCAAATGATCACTCATCACCTCTAATTATCCTCCTCCTTGGATTGGGGACCAAGGAATTCCCAATTTAGAAAGGGGCAAATGTGGAAAGTTACTAAAAATATGCCTTGGGGAACAATCCACTCCATTGCCGACTCGGATCGACACGGGGAGACATCGGGCCCGACGTTGGGAACGTCGGTCCTGGTCTCTGGCTGCTCGATCTCGGGCCCGACGTGGTGGTGCTCGGTCCTGGGCCTCGATCCTTGTCTTCTTCTTGGGTTTCCTTTGGTTCCTCTTCATTCTTGGCTTGGCTCTTGCATTCCTTGACTTGGCTCCTTCATGAGCTCCTCCAAAATGTCCTCATTCTTGCCATCTTTCCTACAAATCAAAGCAAACTCGCATAGTTTCCGAATCTCAAAGAAAACCGGGAACTAAGCTAAGAAGGAACGAAACTAACAAAGAAGGGAATGAAAAACACATATTTACAGGGGAAATTAACTACTAAAACACCTCCAAAATGAGAGACATCAGAATACCCCATACTTAAACTTGCTTGTCCTCAAGCAATAACAATGTAACAAGACCGAAGCATAATCTTCAAGTAAAGCCTCATATGAAAAACTCAAGTAAGAACAAGTGATAGATATGCTAGCAAGATTATGTCATCACACATGATCAAGTGTTCCAGGAATAAAGTCTAATGCAACAAAGCCTCACTTTAGGTATGTGAAAATGTGTATCACTCATCATGTGTTTAGGCTTAGCAATGAACACTCAAACTCATAAAACATGCAAGTAAAGACTTTACTATAGAAGCTAATATCACCAATTCCTCCACCTAGAGATGCCTATTACAATGCACACAAAGAATATGAACTTGTCTCAATGGAGATCCTCAAAGAGGTTCCATTCGGCCGGGTTGTAATGGGGCTTTTGGTATTTCTCAAGGTGGGAATCATTTTGGTCTTGTGGTGCTTATAATGGGGATTGAACTTTCTAGTCTCTCACCAACTCCACCAATTTATTCCACTTTCAACTTTCACTCATCCAAAAGACTTTGATTTTTTCTTCTTCTTTCAACCCACTTTTCACTAAACATTCCACTTCCTCTTTGCACTACACTTTTTGTTGGATTTTTCACACTTTTTCCACTAGGATCGACTTGCACTAACTCGGGCCCGAAGTGCACTTATCCCCGGTCGGTGCCCCTTTCTTCACTTAAGCACTTTGCTTTCAATCCACTACTTTTTTCCAACTTTTCCTTCTTTCTTTCCACTTCAAAGATGCAGGTACACTTGGTTTATAACTCCATTTCTTGCCCTTCTCCAAAGAGAATCTCAACTCTCCAAATATACTCTAAAACCTCTCACTAAAGTCCAATCCCATAAGGGTCAAGTCATATAGGCTAGGAATCATATTTTTGAGGAGTTTCAAACAAAGGTCTAAGGCTAAAACGGGGCTACAAACAACGGTTTATCTTCAAGGTAGGATATGGAACATTTTGTGACTAAATGAAATAAAGTTCAAATCAATGTGACAATGCATAGAACAAATCTCATATTGGTCTTGGAAAATAGATAAACACCTCAATAGCAAGTTTTACTAAGCATGCATGAGCTAATCACACAAGAAAACGAGGGATATGCAATATGAACAATCATCCCTAAAATGGCCAAAAATAATCTCACAAGGTTCACTCAAGCTTAGTTGCATCAAATTTCATCCAAGAACTCATGTGCTCAATAAAGACATGCAAGATATCATATCGCATCAAAAGCAGCATCCATGTAGAGGCTAAACTATCCGAAAATATGCAAAGGAATTTACATGCTCACATCATCTTTAGCCTTCATATGGACATCTAAGATGGGAATTCTTATTCCAAAAACAAAATCTTTTTGTTTTTTTTCACAAAATTTTCAAATTTTTATGGATTTTTGCAAAAAAATTTCTCAAACAAAAAACAAACTCATCCATTCATGCCATAAAATTCAACCATCAAATCATCATGCCATTCATCATACCACTAACCCAAAATGAAACATCCCTTAAATAAGACAAACACAAACACTTGAAACTACAAATGGAACTATGAACTACTAACCCACCCCATACTTAAAATTTTGATGTCCTCATCAAAAGAAATCAAAACTCCAAAAGTAAAGAGAAGAGTAGAGAAAGCTCACAATTTCCTTATTCTTGAATGGCTTTTTGAGGCTTAGTTTGGAGGGTGGCCACGGCGTTGTCTCCTTTTGAGTCGGGCGTGCCGCTCTCGCTCGTACACTTGATCGTGGAAAGGGTCTTGACTTGGCGGTTGAATTTGTGGTGCGGGAGGCATCCATTGATCTTGACGGGAAGAGAAGTTCCCGGTCATCCATTCATTAAAACTCTCTTGGACGCTCCATCTTTGATCCTCGGCCGCTCGCAAGTCATCCACATCACGTCTCATGTAGGCCATGTTGCGGTTCACCTCATCAAATTGAGCTTGGAAGTCTTCTTGGTGGTGGAAAAGTTGTTGTTGTTGGAAGTTGAGGTTTTGTTGTTGAAGGTTGATGTGGTGTGCCTCTTGAAGCATTGTTGATTGTTGAAGTTGGAGATGTGCCATTTGGTTGGCCAAGAAGTTCATGTCCACCGATTGATATGGCTCGGGGAACACCATTCCGGGGCCGTACCATTGGGCATACCCCTCATACCCTCCATAGCTTGGTGGTGCTTGTTGTGCTCCACTTCCCTCACCCCTCTCAAATCGGCTCGGGACCGGATCGGGCAAGTATGCATCGGACCGACGTTGGTGGATGTCGGGCCCGACGTGGCTTGTACCTCGGTCCAAGAGTGTTGGGGCGTGGTCGGTGAGCAAATTGTGGTAACCACCATCTTCTTCTTCTTCTCCATCTCTAGGCAAGTCCACATCCATGTCATCTCTCCTCACGAACTCATATTGGTTGGGCTCCTCTTCTTCGGTGTCCGGGGAGGCTTGAGGAGTAGTGAAACGAATGTGTTGCGCTCGTCTCCTAACCTCAAGTGTCCCCTCCGGCTCTCCATAAGGATTGACATTCCCCGCCCACACTTGGTACCAATTGTAGTAGCAAGTGAGGTCGAAGAGTCGAGGTCCCAAGGGAATGTGCACATTGTTGAAGTTGGAGTGTGGGGCTAGGTAGGTGGTGGCGCCGGTTACTTGCTTCTCCTTAATAATGTTGGCCTTCTTGAAATACTTTAGGTCCATGAACTCTACACCATTAGGGGCCGGTGTGTAGGTAGACAAATCCACCTCAAGACGATGAGCCAAACGAGCTATCATGCCTCCAAAATAGATCCATGAAGAGCTTTGGAAATCCCTCACCATCTTCACCCATTCCCATGTGAGGTTCATCGGCTTCTCATTCTCAAACAACATCTCATAGAGTAGCATGGCCTCTTCCTTCATCGGTTTGCTCAATTCATGCCTAGCAAAGATAGAACAACCCAAGGCTCGGATCATAACTCCGAAGAGTGGGTTAGCTATCTCATTTGTCGAAGCACCCTTCCTCATCTCACTTCTTCCGGCTACAAACTTCCAAAGGTAGTCCACCTTCTCATTATCAACATAGGCCTCCTCTCTCGTAAATGGGAACCCAAGGTAGGTGGCCAAGTTCCGGAGAGAGACCTCATGCAACTCGTTGCCCATTTGGAATGAGATCATGCCTTCACTCTCGACCCCTTCATAGGTGCACTTGAATGTTGCCATGAACTCGGACGTCAAGGCGGGATAATGAGTGTTGTTCCACCTTAGCAAGACGTTGAGCCCAATGTTGTTGTAGAACCGAGCAATAGCCTCATCCATGCTCATCTTTTGAATTGACTCCCAATCTAACCACCGAGTGTGGTGAGATAGACCCATGAGTCGCTCATACTCTCTAGCCACATCATCATCCTCAAAGCGCACGTCGTCCATCCTTTGGACTCTCTTGGATGACTTCTTGGACTTTCTAGTTGCTTTCTCATTCCTTGAAGAAGATGCTCGGGTAGACATAGTACCTACACAATCAAAACCAAAGAACTCCAAGATAAATTCTATACAATCACAACAAGAGCACAAGCTTCCACAACAAACAACTCATCATGCAAAGAGATGACCCCATACTTGTTTTTAACACACTCAATCCACAAAATTCAATCATGCATGAACAAAGGGTCACATATCGATGGTCAAGCTACAAGATATATCATGATAAACCACCATTCAAGCTCATGAATCCTAAAGCTCGCACAAGAGAAAGTCAAATTGCAAAGGACCGACCAACACAGCACATCGGGCCTGAGGTTCTCAACCTCGGTCCGAGTTTTGGACCGACTTTCAACGTCGCTCCCGAGGTCCTGGGTACCTCGGGCCGACTTTAATCCGACATTTCTACTTAGTTTCATCCATTCAACACACTATCATACTCCTAAGATCCAAAATCAACCATTTCTCATCACCAATCGAAGTTCCAAGTAGGTTTTAGCAACAATTAAGCACAAATTTCACAATGCATGCAAATCACCATGGATGCTCAAGGTCTAAGCTCACTCAATCATGGCATATCTCAAATCTAGCAATGAAAGCATGAAATTCACAAAGAATCAAGTAGAGATTGAGATTCACATACCAAATATGAAGAATCAAAGACTTCTAGCAAACAACTTCTTAGAACCCAAATTTCTCTTCTAGATCTAGAAGAGGGATGAAGATCTATGGGATTTTGGTAGGATTTTGGTTTTTGGTTCAATGTTTGGGGATGCTAGGGGTTGGATCGAGATCTTGTGGTGAGATGGCTTGAGGTTCGAGTATGGTGGGAGATGGGGATCGAATTGGGAGTTTTTGAAGGGATTGGTATTTTGGGAAGGTAGTTATGGAGGTAATGGGTGTTAGGTAAGGGAAAGGGGGCTTAAATGGGGTAGAAGACAAAGGTAGGTTAGAAGGGTAAAATAGAAATTTCCATCAAAATCAAGTCCAAAATTGGTCGGCTAGCTTGGACCGATGTCGGGACCTCGGGCCCGAGGTACTGGGTACCTCGGTCCTACCTGGTTTTGTTTCCTAAAATTCCCTCGTCTTGGTATTTCTACCCACAAGTCATTGCATCATTTCCACAAATACCACACATAATCATGAAGCACACATAACTCACATTTCCACAAAATACATGCTAAAGAAGAGATTAGGACGAATCTATGCTAAGGCAAAGAAAAACAAACTAGAAACTACGAAAATGAATCTACTAAACCCGGGTTGCCTCCCGAGGAGCGCTTCTTTTAAGTCACTAGCTTGACTTCTAACCTCTACCCTTCAAGGAGGGTGAAACACGGTGAATTGATCCTCCTTGTCACATGTACCTCCATTCTCCTCATAACCGAAGTACCACCATTTGTGTTTGATGAAAGTGTGGCCTCCAAATTCTCCATCTCCTTTGTCCTCCAAAGTGTAGGTGGGTATCTCTTGCATCTTCTCAACTTGCTCTTCATCACCTACACCACAAAAGTCTACAGAATTTCTAGGGGACTCAATGACATCATAACTCAAATCTTCTTGCAAATCACTCAAACAAAGGTAGTCATCCTCTAGATCCTCTTTCAAATCACTTAGACAAATGTAAGAATCTCCCACATCAAAAGGATATAGATTAGGATACTCTTCATGGCTTGGTGGGCTATCTCCATCCCTTGACTCTTCATGGACTTGAACATTGACCATGTCATGGTCTCTCAACGGTGCTTCTTCCTCTCTTGTGGGTTCCAACTCCTCCCTCTTACGCTTGGCATTTTCCTCTAGCTTCAAAATCGCCAATGCATCCGGTTCATTGAGGGCTTTGTTGAAATGGAACTCCACTTTTTCCTCGCCAATCTCGAAAGTGACTTTCCCATTCCTCACATCAAACTTGGCACCCGCCGTAGCTAGAAACGGCCTCCCGAGAATAATGGGCACCATCGGATCCTCTTTCATATCTAAGATCACGAAATCATCGGGCACAAAGTATCTTCCAACTCTAACCGGGACGTCATCTAGAATTCCGGTGGCCTTTGTTGATGACCCATCGGCCATAGTAAGACTCATATCAACCGGTTCCATATCTCCGAGGTTAGCCCTTCTCCATATGCTCATGGGCATAACCGATATGCTTGCTCCTAAATCACAAAAAGCCTTGAATTGTTGGGATCCAATCCCCACGGTGATGGCAAATCTTCCGGGATCACCTAGCTTTTGAGGTAGCTCCAAGATCTTCATCTCATCTTGCATCTCAACAATTGACCTCTTCTTGCTCAAGATTTCCTTCAAAAACTTTGCATAGGAAGGCATCTCACTTAGAGCATCGGTGAATGGGATAGTGATGTTCAAGCCTTGTAAGAGCTTCAAGAACCGCTTGAACTTGCCCTCAACAATCTCCTTGGGCTTCTTCAAAGGGTATGGAAGAGTGGTAGCACCTTGCTTCTTGCTTGGATCCACCTCCTTGGATCGATCTTTCCCTTTCTCAATGATCTCAGCCTGGACCGACTTAGGATCGACGTCGGGACCGACGTCAAGCATCTCGGACCGGGGGCAGGGTGCATCTGGGTAACTCGGACCAACTTCAGGGCATATCGGGCCCGACTTGGGTTCCACCTCGGTCCAACTCAGGGGACCTCCTCCGTCTTCTGGATCGATGTCTGGGCACGTCGGGCCCGAGGTGCTGGGAACCTCGGTCCAACTTCCTTCTCTTGCTTTTGGAACTTGTGGCTCGGGCAAACTCCGTCCACTCCTTAATCCTATGGCATGAACTTTGTTTTGTTGTTGTTGTGCACGGGGATTCTCCTCGGGTCGGCCCGGGAGTCTCCCTTCCTCTCTTGGAAGTTGATTTGCCATGTGAACAAATTGATTGTCCACTTGTCTCCTCCAAACACCAAACTCCTTGAATTGGGTCTCTATGTTGGTGACTTGATTCTTCAAATCTTGAGCCCATTGTGGTGTTTGCTCATAGAATCCGGGAGGTCGGTAAGGTGGTGGTTGGGCCCTTGACTCGGCTTGGTTGAAGTTGCTGTTGTAGCCACTAGCTTGGCCTTGGTTCCACCTTCCTCCATTGTTGAAATTGGTTCTCCCTCCGAAGTTCCTTTTAACATAGTTGGCCTCTTCAATTTGCTCGGCCAATCGGACTTGGCGCTCATTTGGGCACTCTTGGGCTCCATGCTTCAAAGAACCACACTCTTCACATGCTCTTGTGTTTTGTTGGAGATGACCCATCTTCCTCCTCATCTTGTTCAACTCATCCTCCAAGAATTGAATCTTCACATCTTTGTCCACCTCTTCACTCTTGGGATCGTAGAGCCTCTTCGGACCGTCTCCATGAATTCTCACTTCCTTGCACACTTGATTGACTCCATACATGGCCTCATAATCCGAGAGCTTGTCTAGCAACTCCCATGCTTGCTCCGGAGGCAAGTCAATGAACCCACAATCGGTATGAAGGTTCAATTTATCCTTGGTGGCGGGGTTGATTCCTTGGAAGAAAATGTCTTGAAGGACATAAGGTTGTTGACCATGTGTCGGACACGCCCTTAACATCTCTTTGAATCTATCCCACGCCTCAAAAAGTGGCTCGTGAGCTCCTTGTTGAAAGCTAGCAATCTTCCTTCTAAGCTCCTTCGTCTTGGTGGGCGGGAAGAATTTCATCAAGAATGAGTCGTTGAGAGCCCTCCATGATGTGATAGAATGAGGTGCTTGGCTCTCCAACCAATGCAAAGCTTTGCCTCCCAAAGACCACTTGAAGGCCTTGAGTAGCACATACTCAAGTGTCTCGTCGTGCGTCGAGATGGTCTCACAAAGATCTTTGAATTGCTTCACATGCTCGATCGGGCACTCATTCGGTCTCCCTTGGAATTGCTCTCTCTTGATGAGTGAGATAAATTGAGTTTTGATCTCAAAATTCTTTGACACCTCCGGCAAGACGATGGCCGGTTCGGGCACTTTCAACTCCGGATGCATGTATTGTCTAGCATTCCGGGGTTGGGTGTTGATTTGAGCCTCCAATCTCATCCTATGCTCCCTCTCTCTACGGGCCTCGGCATCTCGGTTCGCCATTTCAAGTTGCATTCGAGCCATGTCGGATCTCATCCTTTCAAACTCCTCATCTCGGGCTTGGTCCGCCATCCTCTTCTTCTTTCGGGCTTGCTTTAGAATACTCTCCGGGTCACTCACAAAGTCGAGCTCAAGTGTTCCTCGGACGGAACTAGCTCGCATGCACCTACAACCAAAGACACAAACAAAAACCGAATCAAAATAAACAAGGGGTTTGGGCTAGTCCCTCACCCCAATCACTACCAAAATCAAAGACTCAACTAAGAGGATACCTCGAACAAATAGAACTCCCCGGCAATGGCGCCAAAAATTCTGATCGGTCCGGGATCGGAGGGTGTCACAATTTAAATTTATAAAACCGAACCTCAATTGTAGTAAAGAGGTAGGGTGTCGAACACACGGGAGTTCGTGCGTCGAGAGTACCCGAAAGACTAAAAAGGGAGAAAAGAAAGGCAAAACAAAGAAAAACAAGGGAGATCGCCTCGGACCGACACTGGTCACTTCGGTCTGAGGGTGGATCGAGGTTGAGTTTGGCCGGGACCGACACTGGGGAAGTCAGGCCCGACTTGCTGGGTAACTCGGTCTTGCACAAATAAGTAGATCGGTCTTGGGTTTTTAGGTTCCTCCCCTAACTAGACTTGGATATTCTTCCCCAATTCAACCAATAAGTGTTTGATCCTTGTGAGATCGAGGTTGCTAGCCCCGGATCCCTCCACTCTACACCTCGACCCAAGGGAGTTTTCACTCACCTTCGATGCTAGGAACTTGTGATGGGATCGAGATTGCTCACGCTTACTCTTACCAAACACAAGCCCTAGATCTCTTGTTTCCATAAGAGAATTGAAGCTCAATGTAGAGAGGATTCACAAATCAAGCACTCAAGGCTAGGGAATTGGGGTTTTCTACCCAATCCTAGCTAGGGGATTCCCCCATAACCCAAGACTATGGAATCTACTCCATATGGTAAGAGGAAAACATAATCAAAAGGGAAATCAAGCAAATCTCAATCATCAACATCCAATCAAACTCCAATTGCATTCAAATCCAAAGTGTCAACAAAATCCAAGTCTCAATTCTACTAGATCAAAGCAAAACAAAGTACAAAACTCACTAATCCTCCTCTCTAGGCCACCGATCTCCTCTTCTCTTCCTTCTCCTCTCTTCTCCTTGCTCTCCAAACCTTCCTTGAACCTTTAGAGAGTGATTTGGGTGTGGTGTTGTGTGAACTCTTTCTCCTCCCCCTCAAATGATCACTCATCACCTCTAATTATCCTCCTCCTTGGATTGGGGACCAAGGAATTCCCAATTTAGAAAGGGGCAAATGTGGAAAGTTACTAAAAATATGCCTTGGGGAACAATCCACTCCATTGCCGACTCGGATCGACACGGGGCAACATCGGGCCCGACGTTAGGAACGTCGGTCCTGGTCTCTGGCTGCTCGATCTCGGGCCCGACGTGGTGGTGCTCGGTCCTGGGCCTCGATCCTTGTCTTCTTCTTGGGTTTCCTTTGGTTCCTCTTCATTCTTGGCTTGGCTCTTGCATTCCTTGACGTGGCTCCTTCATGAGCTCCTCCAAAATGTCCTCATTCTTGCCATTTTTCCTACAAATCAAAGCAAACTCGCATAGTTTTCGAATCTCAAAGAAAACCGGGAACTAAGCTAAGAAGGAACGAAACTAACAAAGAAGGGAATGAAAAACACATATTTACAAGGGAAATTAACTACTAAAACACCTCCAAAATGAGAGACATCAACATTCACTTCATTTCCCTTTAGGAAAATAAATGTAGAACAAATTTCATTGATCCCGTGAGATCAATCTTGCAATAGTGTGTAATTCTCACTATTGTTGATCCGAACAAGGTTATAAGCCTTAAACAAATCTAATTGCTTCATCATTAACCTACAATTAATCAAACGTAAGTATAAAACTCAAACAAAATACATCAACAAAATGGAATAAAACCGACTAATCTGTATGGGAACAGTAGAGTCGACAAACCAAACTGTGAAACACAGTAGGTCCTTAACCAGTAAACTCAAGAGCGTAATCTGTCCAACAGGGAACAGTAGACTCCTATTGAGTAATCTGAATTTAAACATGAGTACTCTACACATGAGGTATAGTAGACTCATTAGGAAACCTCCCCCTTTCGAGGAATATTATCCATTTTCAGTTTATCTTTGATAAACTCTCAGTTTCCTTCAAGGGAACAGTGGTGTAGATACCACTATCATTGTTACCCGTTGACTTACGTGGAGTCATACAACATGTCAATGCAAATTCACAGTTCTTATCACTGTCCAATAATGAACATATCATTTAAATACACTCGTTCCGTTTTTATGAACAAAACGAACACATTCCCTTATAGGGAACCACATCCATCGATCCCTTCTCGGGAACATTCATCCGAATTTCGATTTGATCCCACATTTCCATTTGGCCTTACATAATCATACAAAAATCTCTTTTATATGATTACCACATCCTTGGGTATCACACTTAACCATTCTTATTACGAAATAACAAGAAAATATGGACTTGTGTTCAAAACACTTCCACTCATGTAATTTTCATGACCGAAGGATCACACATGGCATAAAATCCACCATTACATATTATTTTCCAAAATAATATCAAGACCAAAATCTTTTCTTTCTCAAAATCAAACTTGAGAAAACATGAATCAATTTCCATCGGATCTTGGGTTCTTTTGTAGGACGATCAAAGTACCATTGATCCCTTTCAACTTCAACCCGCGTTTTCATCTCACGCACAGACGTCATTGATCAAAAATTCTGATTTCGACTGTTGGATTCTGGTGTTGATCCCTGCGTTGATCCAGCGAGCGCTGCTGCGTCTGTTGATCCGTCTTCACTTCAATGCAGAACACCTGGGGAACAATCAATGATGTCTGTCTTCGGATAAGATTTGAGTCGTGTAAACACTTTCCGAAATCAGAATTTTGCCCCTTATAAGCCTTAGGGAATCCACAAAATCTGAAGTGAGATAAAACAAATCTGCTGATCCTTTCCAAGGCTTGTGGTAAGGATCAAACTATAGAATGATGTACTAATGGATGTATGACTTCGACTATGTTGAATCTTGAGAGAGATTCTATAACCAGCCCGACTTCATCTTCCTTTAGCCTTATATAGGGCGTAGGAAAGCCTAGGGAGCGGTTTCTACAAGTTATGGGCGGTTACCAGCGGTTACCGTTGATCCTTCACCTCTAACGGCTCTCTCTTGGAGAGACACGTGGCCCATTTGAAACCAATGATAAAAAGGAGTTACTCAAGTAGTTATACAACGGTTACATTGGCAGTTAACCCACGTGACCAATATTCAAACCGCTAATCTGACTGATCCCGTTGGTACCAGTCAACCAGAACTCTTGTTCTTTGAACTACTGATCCCAGAGTAACATATCCTTAATATTCCCACTAAATCCCAAATATACTTACACAAGCGTGTACTCCACACCCCCAGACTTGTGATAAGCTAAATGGAACCTCATAAAGTCGCATGAATCCCGATAACACTAAATGGCCATTGATCCCATAGGAACCATCACTGATTCTTTAGGGATCAATCCAGTAATGACATTAAAATCACCAACAATTTCAAGGCTGAGAAAAATTATCCGATCCGAAATATCCGTCGATCCGATCCAAAAAAATCCGTATCCAATGGATAGCTTAGCTTCATTATCCGTATCCGATCCGATTCGCTAATTTTTCCGAATATCTGGATCGGATATGGATAGGGGTTTTGAGTAAAATGGATATCCAAAAATATCCGATATTATATATACTATATATATTTTTAAAAAGAGAATATATGCTCCACATATCATACTTGATTAAAAAGGCCTATTTAGATTAATATATGTACATATGAACATATGAAATGAATCTCTCCTTTAACTTTCTTTTATTAACCTAATTTTTTTATTTCCACCACGTCGTTTCGACGCTTTTGAGCTTCAAAATTTGTTCTCGACTCCTAGCTAACTAGTAACAACTAGGTAAGTCACTTACAACTTTACATATAATTTTTTTTATAATGGTTAGCATCTTAATTTTTGGACATAAATTTCATTTTAATTGGGCTTAACTATATTTTTTTCTTGAAATGGATAGTTTGGATATCTGGAACGAGATAACCGGTTCCGGATATCCGATCCAAACGGATACTTTTTACCGGATATCCGGCTAAAAACGGATCGGATACGGATCGAGATTTTTGTCAAAAAATTTTTTGAATATCCAACTTTTCGGATCGGATCAGATCGGATTATCTGAATGCTCACCCCACTTTCATGGCTGACATATCTAGCTTGGATCCTAACCTGCAATATGTTAAGTTGACTTGCGCGATGTGCATGCTGTCGTGGTGCTTGGCGGTGAGGGTGAGGAGGGAGACGCCGGCGGAGGAGGAGTCGGCAACCCATTGGGAGGCGTCGAGGCCGGAGGGGCAGAAGAGGGAGGGGCATTCGCGGTCGGAACCCCACTCGGAGTCGGTGAAGGTGTTGAGGCCGAAGTGGAGGAATATGACCATCTCCCTCTACTGCCATTGGAGCTGCGAGGGGGAGGGCAGAGGCAGCACGTACCGGTAGGTGAGGAGGGGTTCTTAGGACCTCCTCCGACAATGGTTTAGGGTTTAGGCAGAGCACGGTAAAGGTGTTACACTTTTTTTTTTGTTCAAATCCTAAAATCCTAAAACGGATTATTACTTTTATGGAAATCAAATATAAATTATAATAAATTTTTAATTGTAGAAACACCCGAAAAAACGCCCACTTGCCATTTAACCTAAATTGGGGTATTCTTCGTATTACAAACTTTTTAAGAGCATACCCGCAAATTCGCCTATTTGTTTACTGATCCACTCTAGTTAGTATGTGATAACTCTGGTACTTTAGAGCTTTATTAAGTGTGTTTAGGTTAGAGTTGTGCGTAATTGTAATATGAAGACCGAAGACAAAAGATTTGAAGATACGAGAGTTTTTAGGGCTAATGTTCAAGAGAAGTTCGCCACTGTCCAAGATCCGCAGGTGCGGTGTCCGAGCCGCGGTCGCGGTGAAGAGAAGGTGACGACAATCCATTCACTAGAAGGCCGCAGGTGCGCCGCCTTGGCCGCAACCGCGGTAGAAGCCGACCTAAACAACCCGAAGATAGACCCACCGCGGGCGCGGTGGTGTCTGGTTCCGAGCCGAGTGAGATTTTTCTATCTTGTTTCCTTTTGTATATTTTGTCTCTTTCCTTTTATATCTCGGGAAGCCTGTTCCTTGGGTCTATATAAGGAGGAGCCTGCCTTAGCTTTTAGACATCCAATTTCATACCTTAGTTAGGTTCAATAAAAGTCTTTGCTTTCTTTGTAATGGAGAACTAATCTCCTTTGGAGTTTATTCAATCAAGGAAGCTTTATTATGAAGTCGTGAAATTCTGGTAACTTCTTTATCCTTAGGTCTTTATTGATACTCTTGTGCTTCATCCCATGATCTTTGTTTGATTATATAAGCCTGGTCAACTTGTCTAACTGGCTTAGATCTATTGTTTGAATTAGGATTGATTGTTGTCTATGCATCCTTCTTATTCTCGAAACAACTCTATTCTAGGACCATGGACTAGATTAGGGAAGAGTATTCAAAGGTTGTTTTATGCATGAGACTTGTAGCTTGATTGCATGATTCAATTTTCTATTATCTTTGTGTTCATTGCATGATTTGAATTAAGCGTTCTTGTTCATATCATAATTTTGCTAGGACCGTAGACTAGTGAATAATCAAGATAAGGATTGGAATTGACCTAGGAATATAAAGAGGTGGATGAATTGATGATCGATGAATTAATAAAATGAAATTGATTGGATGAACTCTGCCTGATAATCTTGATTGAAAACCTCTTTTCAAACCCCCCTTTGCTTTGTTTGCATGATCGAACTAAAATCAATATAAAAAACTGATTCTCTTGAGTTCGACACCTTACTTACTTGCTATACTTTGCTTGTCTTGTTTGGGTTATGATCTTTGATTTGGGGACAACAACTTTGCCCGAGTCATTTACTATGAAAATAATTACACATGTCCATCAAAATCTAATAGACGTACGATACCAATTTTCTCCATCAACTTTGTAAGGATGATTATAATTTGTTATTCTCTACTAATGATCTTCAATGTGTCTATTAAAAATGGACGAACAATACACATATGTTATGAGTAGATTAATAACTCAAGTTTATCCATTCTTTTTCATTAGACGTACTAACCAAATCCATAAATTTTCCGTGAACAAGTGGATAATATCCACTAAAAACGGATGGACGAAGATATACACTATAAAAATGTCATAGCATATTGTTGGGAAATCGACCCCTCCCAGGACTCTTGTACACCCACCGAAACCCAACCGACACAAAGACACAATATTACAAAAGTGACTTTGTATTATATATAGTGGAAATGTACAAGGCTAGTTATACGGGTGACTCGAGACTCTTTATTGTTTGGGACACTTCACTCTACCTCACAACGACTCTCACACACAACACACTTGATCGACTCTTCTTGATCGATGCCCTAGAATGAGCACATTTACCCTATTTATACATGTTGTAGGTAGATTCCAGATATTTGCTTAGAGAATTCTAGTCTTTCACATGATAACTACTTTCTTCTACTTTCTAGAATTTTCCCTAATTTTCTACCAATTACCATATAATCCACTCATTCTAGTAAATTCTACAATAATCTCCATATTTCTAATATTTGGGCCTTCTCTCTTTTGGGCATCTTTTAACCCAAAATATGCTTTGGATATTTGAATTATAATCCAACACATATTAACTAAAACTGTGGAATATTAAATTACCAAAATTTATAGGGGCGCAGTTAACTTACATTCGGCTTTCTCAAGGGAACAAAATAATTTTTTGTTCACATCACCGCAGCAAAAAATCGATTTCATGAGAGGCGTGTGTCTTAAAGTTTATTGAGGGAAGGGGGTGAGGAGGCCCCTTTTCCAACATTTAGAAAGTACGTAGCCCCTTCCTAAAAAACAATTACTAACTAGTCGGTATAAGAGGTTTCTCTCTCCTTATTTCTCTCTCCTCTTCTTTTTTTTTTCAGATCCAGGTCTGAGAAATCTCGCCTCCCTCTTCGAGCGTACCCTTCCTTGGCAACAATTCTCTCCTTGTTTCCTCAGCAACAGTTCTCCGATCCGGCGTCCCCTTCCTCCGCTTGTGGCCGAAGACCTCTACTCGCATCTCCGTCGGATCGAACGCCCTTCTTTCGGTGTTCGTCGTCTTCGATTTCATCTTCTCCGACAGAGAGAGACGAGGAAGATCGAATGGCACAGCAAATCGCAAAACTAGGGGTTTGTTCTTTCTCAGACGCGAAGGTGATGGATCTGTGACGAATGAGGGAGACACAGCGTTAAGAGCGGCTTCCGAAGAGGTTTCTTGAGAATTCAGAACCCTAATTAGCTCCGACGATCTGGAATCCCTCAAGCAATCGCAAAACCTCATGTGCGTCCTCTCTCTCTCTCTCGATTCAAACTAATTTACGATCCATCTCGCTCTACTGTTCGCGATTCGATGTTCATATCGCGATCGATTCTTGAAAAAATATTGCGCTCTACTTACTGATGTTTGTCTGACTTTGTATTGATCGATTCACCTCTACTCGAAAACAATCTGCCTGCACGGTTCCGTACCCTAGGGCCTCTCACTCGCTCAAATGGCCTATTAGCTACAAATCAGGTCACTAGTCACTACCCCTTTTCTAAATCCATGTGCTCTAGGCATTAGATGCTGCTTGCATAATTGAACCAACTTTGTTATTATGTAACTGTGAAGTTTTAGTTCCTAGCTACTTGGGGAAGTAGGTAAGATTTATGGATCTTTGTTAGCTGAATGTTTAATGGGCGTAATTTGGGAGTTGCAGAGTAGGCTGCAAGCCTGTAACAACAAGAGTGTGAATCATAATAATGAATACAGTATAGCAAGAAGCATGTAATGTTGAACTTTGTTTCTCTACTATATGTAACCTCTCAGAGACCGAAACCTCTTGTTAGCAAACCGGGAGTCATTTTCAGACCTGTCCACATGATTTTGTTTGATGTGGGAAAAATGATCTTGGTAATAGGTTGAACAGATTAAGAAAATTACTTACTAATGGGTGGTTTTCATTAGCTGATCTTTGCTCCCAGTTCATGGAATGGAAAGAATTCCCATCATTAAACCTATGGCATCGGCATACACATAGAGACTTCCTACCATTGTTCGTTATTGTTATGCTATAAATCAGTCCAGTTTTTGGCCAATGGTTGAATAAATTCCCTATTTTGTTAAATAAATAACCAAGTATGCAACCATAAAGTGGCAGCCTCTCAATGATTACTATGAGAATTCCCATCATTAAATTCTTCTATACAGTTAAATTTATTTTGCATTGTTAAATTTGTCTATATATTACTTTTAATTATGGCATATTAGCTCAAATGGTAGAGCAATGTGCTTAACGCACAATAATGTGGGTTCAAATCCCACATAGGCATACTAATAAATTCTGATGACAAGTTGCATACGTGATGACAAGTTAGGGTAATGACAAGTTTTGTACGTGACGATAAGTTGAGTGATGACAAGTTTTTGTACGCGACGACAAGTTTTTGTATGCGACGACACGTTTTTTGTACGCTATGACAAGTTTTTTGTACGTTATGACAAGTTTTTTGTACGTTATGACAAGTTTTTTAGTAAGCGATGACAAGTTTTCTACGTAATGACAAGTTTTTCTACGCAATGACAAGTTTTTCGTAAGAGATGACAAGTTTTCTACGCAATGACAAGTTTTTCATAAGGGATGACAAGTTTTCTATGCAATGACAAGTTTTTCTACGCAATGACAAGTTTTTCTAAGCGATGACAAGTTTTTATGCATGGTGACAAGTTGTTTTCAATCTTCCGGTGACGGGATTTTTGGATGACAGGATTTCCGATGACAGGATTTCAGGTGGGACGCGATGGCACGCGTGTAATTTTTTTTTTTTACCAGGGGTATTTTCGAAAAAACGACTAGTTAGCACATAAATTTTCAAGGCAGCCTACCCGCTCCACAAATCTCCCCAAATTGTTTACCAAATTTTCTCAAGTTTATTTACTAAATTTTCCATATTTATATATAATATAATTAGTCTATGTGACATTTGTACCTGTTATATTTATCAAAACTGTAGTCATTTTCTTCACCCTTGGCCGCCTAGGGGTTCGCTTTATGTATCCATCAAATTTGTGGTCTCGTCTGAACAACATAGAGTTTCCGATCCTTGATCACACCTTCAATGTCTTGAGGTGTGCCGTACAACTCCTCGATGGCATGTCCAGCGCGCGCAATCGCAGACAAAACGGATTGGCGAGTGTTAACGTCCACGACTAAGGGATCTGTGGTGTAATCGAGCTTGACTTTGCTTTCCTCATCCATTGGCACACTGTCAAGAGGACAGATTTTGTACACAACAGTTTTGAGAGAACATCTACTGAAGGGAAATGCTAAAATGATATATGTACCTGTCATAGAGACCGGCGCCAGCATAACCTTCAAGATCTTCACCATTAGAGTCGGATCTGAAGATAATGGATCCATCTATGAAGAGCCCAATAGGCTTGCTTGGATACCCCAGCAGCTGAAATATTCGGATTCAGTTAAGCAATCTGCTTAGCTCATTACAACAAGTAACATCAGCTCTATGAGGACATGATCGAGCTGAGGCTATTACCTTCGGTAAGTCAAGGGCGTCTTTCTTGCAAACGAAGCTCATGGCGCGGCCAGGATAAGCTCCAACAAGGGTTTCTCCAAGTCCTTTCACAACCTATACAGTATACACACCAATTCAGAGGCATTAATTGTATACACAAAAGAAAAATATGATCAAGAGTGAGTCCGTGAGATTGCTCAGTGCAAGAACCTTGCACCTAGTGGCTACAAACAGATCGAGTGAGTACCTCAGCATAGATCTCGGATGAGTCTCCAGATGCCGGATTGGTTGTATGAATGACGAATGCGTAGTCAGCGCTTATTACTTCCTGAACTAAAACAGCCATGCAAAGATCATCGTGGTCAAGCCCGACTTTCTTCGTGCTCAAGTATGCCCTCTCGTTCCATTTTGAAGCCCAGACCTGCAATGAAAATTAGCTCATCATCATGATTCACAAGCCTAATCCACCAAAAAAAAAATGATTCACAAGCCTAAACCACAAAGAAAGCTAACAACAACAAAATCAATGATGAGCAACATATGTTGAACCTTTTTAGTAAAGCAATATATGTTGAACCTTTTTTATGGCCATCCACGCTTGCCCCCACCTTTGATCACCTTCGTCCCCAGGCCAAGGCATTTCAGAACTTTTCATCTTTTCTTTTAGCTCTTCCACCTGAGATTAATGGGTGGTTAACGGAATTTATAAATTGATACAAGTTAATTATGGGCATTCAATCGTTACCAGCTTCGGTGGCGCAGCAAGCTCTAAAACTGTTTGACGAATCCTTTCCAAAGCTCCAACATCGTTTTGTCCTAGGCTCTCCTTCAGGATCTTTAACTTCTCAGCCACCTCCTGTGAGCACAAATTAAATAGTACACAACTGAGCAAAAGAACATATTAAGTAATAATAAAGGCATTGCAGTTTCTGAATTCACCCTGAAAATACATGCACAAGTGCTTTAGATTACCAGACATGGACATAATAATTTTTAAAAACATCAAATTTGTGAGCACCTTATTCAAATCGTCTGACAGGACTTCCTCAAAGACCCCAAATGGTAGAGCAACTGATGTAGGAACCCCGATTGAAGATGGAATTTTCCCTTTCATATATCCAATGTTTAGTGACTTTGCTCCAACCTGGAGTTAATAGTCATAATAAACGAATGAAGAAACTTTATAAGCCTCTTTTAGTGTAACAGATTTATTTGATCCAGAATTACCAACCGTTCCATTTGTAAACTCCTCAGCTGATACCGCGTATTTACCACAAAATTTCTTCTTCACCAAATGTAATGATGGAGTGGTACTATCATTCTTCATATTGTTGGAGTCTTCCCCTTTTCCCTCCACTTCATTTACCTCACTAAGAATCAAAACAACCGACAGATATCAGCTAGATGAAATAACTGATAAATCAACATAATAATTGATTTATCATGGTGTGGGACTATCATTCTTCATGTTTTCTATTCTTCTGTATGAAGTAGTTACCTATAAACAATGCCAGCTCTTTGTTGTTCCAATGATAGTAATTTCCCTTCAGACGATTGGAGGTCTCTGAAAATACTGCTATCAAAGCATGTAGCAAAGCAAACCTGCAAAAAACAGCAACAGCCCTTAAAATCATAAACAACTTTTTGACAGCAATCAAAGAACACATCAACATTCTAATTTCTGACCTTGTTGTTTCTTGCCCTGACAGAAACATGAGACAGGACATCCGGCATATCTGGCGTCAACACAGCAACGACACCGTCAGGAATCTCTTCCTCCCCTTTCACACTTGTCACCACCAAAATTGTAGGCTGCTCAAAGGACTGATCTTGAACAGAGAGTAACTTATCCACAACAACAACATATCCTACGGCTTTAGTTGGGCTGATAATTTGCCAACTGTTTCAGGCCAACAAAGGTCACTTTTGTCATGGCAATGTTTAGAGTTTGGATAAAACTACATGCTCTCTAAGTACCATGTTTTTAGTTATCAGCTAGAGATTCTGACCTTCCTAGATTTGCAGTTTTCCTGAGGACAGGATCGAGGTGATTAAGAAGTGAGGACAATGATGCAGCTGATCCAGAACGGATGAGTTCCTCAGTAAATATACGCACCTGTAACTGACCGTATTACAAAGACATTACAAATTTCAAGATACTAGTAAACGTAAACACACTGATGACTTACAGCAGACTGGTCAACACCAAGCAGTGAACCCAGATACTCTGCAGATGGCTGGAAGATGCTCTGATACCGTTCTGCCTTGCTTGAAAGTGATAAACGTGTCCTATCTAGAACGGACTTCGCATATAAGGCCCAATGCTCGTCTTTATTGTTTAGCATCTCAAGGGCAACTTTCCACCCCTAGGAAAACCAGGCAAAAATAAACTGCTTCTAAACAAGGAGACAAGCTACTTGCCATATAAACTGCTTATAATACCAAATATAGTAGAGTGAAAGCTATGTAAACAGCAGGGATTGTAATATATCTGAAATCCCAAAGGCTTGAGGAGCTATTCTGATATATAATTTGACGGTTCGAGAGTTATGGATTGATTTTCAAGAAACTTATTCAAGACATGGAATCTGCTCTCAAAGAAGTTCTAGCATGAACCTTTCACATTCGAAGACTTCAATGACAGTTGCAGCGGCTATGGAAAAATCTATCCTGAACTATGCAATGTAAACATTTCACGTTCTATCTATTTAAATCATTTCTCACACTACAATTTGGATGTTTCCAATTTATCTATAGATGTTAACATTAAAGGGCATAATGAGATGAAACAGCTGCCCTACATTCTGAGTAAGCTGCATGTCATTTTTGAAACTAATCTAAGGGGGCAGCTCAATACTACAGTCAAGTATCTTTTGTAAAAACGAAAGCAGCGACAACATTTCATATTTATAAAAGCTATCTAGAGTATGATGGAAGTTTCTTACCTTCAAGCAATAAATGAGATCCTCGTTGTCATTTGAAGACAATGCAAGATTTTCAAGAACCAAAGAGATGAGTTGAATAATTTTCTGCACGAACATGAAAACAAGGAAAACGAACTTCATATATATGCCAGGAACATTTGTAATGAAATAAACCACCCTGGTAAGATTTAAGACCCATAGGCCATAATCAAAAGACTTAGGATATTGGTAGGTTTACACATATCCAGATTTAATTTCCTTTCTTTCTGCCTATACAAGAATGATCTGAGC
The DNA here is from genome assembly GCA_963924305.1 of Polygonum maritimum. NCBI lineage: Eukaryota > Viridiplantae > Streptophyta > Magnoliopsida > Caryophyllales > Polygonaceae > Polygonum > Polygonum maritimum. The sequence goes on from OZ002728.1 coordinate 12,745,154, forward strand.
TTCCACTCTCTCAACTGAATGTCCTAGTGTGATTGCAAACTTGCATGTAAGAAATGCAATAATCTACATTTAGAAAGAAAGGGAAGAAACTCCAACAGATTAGAGACTACCTCTGGTCCAACACTGTTGAGCTCATTGTAGCCCCTTTCAACAGCTGTCCGCACTGTTGAATCAAGTGCAAGATCCAGAAAAAGTAGATCCTTCAGCCTATCATGAGGGTTGGAGAGCAATGGTTGTAGTTGTCTCCGTGCCTCTAATATCCCCTACAATCATGTACAAAGAGGAGGGTGTGATTGCTGCTGAAGACACATACATTACGACATGAAATATTATAAGTAGGTGATAAACAAGGTACCTCAATGAGGGCCTTCACGTTTTTATCTTCAACATGTTCCAGGACAAATTTAAGCCGCTCCTAAGAGAAGAGCATCAGAACTACAAAAGCAGGAATACAAAAAAAATTGAAACCAAAGGATATTCAAATGACTCTCAGATACTTTACCGGAAATCCAGATGGCAAGCCAGATATAGGATTGATGTGAAATCCAACCATGAAATCATGACCCTAGGGAAAGCAGAAAATCATAAGATGCTAGGACTTTGCTTAAAGAAGTAAAACTAATCAGCTACCACTACTACCTCTGTACTATACCCAACACAGTTGGATACAGCAGCCTCAAGGTCTGCACCTGAATGAACTGCCTGGATAATTTTCACCAAAAGAATACTATTACTTGGTAGCACAATGTCACAATCAGGTACTAGAAAGTGTTTTTTTTTTATATGCATGCTAAATTTCTTGAAAAAGCAGTGACCATCAACTTTTATGCAAATGATATGCATGCTACACATTCCATCAAGTAGTGACACACCCTCACTAAGTTATTAGGATGCAATTTTGTTTATCATGACAGATTGAGAGCTTGATTCAGTAGTGACAGAACCAACCTTCAAAGATCTCAAGTAATTTTTAAGATCACGTAGAAGTCCTTCCTTCTGCTCATTCCTGAATTCTGGTTCAGAATGGATGGCACGATCATAGCTTAAAAGGACATCCTTTGTGATTCCATCAGCATTCAGTGTTTTCCAGTAAACACTAATGTCAAGGTCACTTTTAATGTAATTTATTAATGCCTGCAATGAAAAAAAAAAAAGATCATTTAGCTCCACTTCATACTGTTGAATATATGAAATAGGCCTTAAGATCCAATACCTGACAGATGATGACATCATCAGGACTTGTGTTGTTATGTAGCTTCTGGTGCCATTCCTCCATCATTCCACCCTTGCAATCATTGTTTCTCTGCGTAAATCAATCTCAAATATGGAAACTCAGCCATACAGGAAAAAGAAATGATTGGAATCAACTGAATCTTAGTTTTTGGAGAAATTCCTTGAACAAACTAAAAAACTGCTGACCTGAATGATCAAGATTTCATCCCGAATTCTCTGTCCAACATCGCCTTCACCACCACGGCCAACAGTGGACAAAATCATGCGCACTGATTCCTGATGCTCCGGATGTTTGTGGTAACTATCTTGGAGCAAATTTGTAAGCCTGTCTTGAGCTTGGCTTATCTCTCTGCATGAGTACAATATTATCAAGACAATATACAGAAACTTTTGTCACTATGATTCTCGACTGAGCAGACGAAGGCTGAGAATTTTGAAGATTTACCGAGGTTTGACATTGTAATTTTTGTTCCATACAAGCTGCCTTGTAGCCATAAACCTCATCCATACCAAAATCCCAGCAAGCCCAAGTTCACCAGCTTCCAGTGCTTCTCCTAGCAAGTCTGCTGCAATGTTAAATCTGAAATGGATAAAGAAAATTCATCTAAATGCCAAAGGATGAAGTTATAGAATTCACAATTTCATCCTGAGAGTTTAGTGACATAGAAAATCAGTATAAATGACAGCACCTAAATTTTGACTTACCGATGCATGAAAGATTTCTGTGCTTCACCTTCCAAACCAGCAATCTTATCTAACAAACTTTTGCAAGTCCCATTTCCATCTTCAGCATCCTTGATCCAAAACAAAAAAAAACTCCAGTTAGCACATCCAAGAATTCAAGTAACAGACTCTTCTGTGAAAAATCCTAGTTGGAGATTTACATCAACCTGCTTTGGATTGACTTTAAAGTCAATGTAAAAGTCTGAACCATTATCCTTAATCCAGTTTCCGGCATTCAAGACGACGAATGGCATCCCAACAAATTCCCCATCCTCAAATTCCAGTTCTAATACCTTAACCTGGAAACCCAAAATCACAATTAATAATAGTTCATTCAATCAATATAACAAAGCATAATTCAACAAGTATTAAGTGCAAATCCAAATGACCTTGATTTGAGGGTCATTAATACTTGCAAATTCTGTTTCTGCTGCCATCTCTAGTGGAACCGAGCCTGAAGGGAGAAATTCTGAAGGTGGCTCCTACAAGATTTTCCACTGTGCTTTAACTTACTGATATAACTCTTTATACAGTATACATAAGAAGTAATCTCAAAGATATGTACTTACCACCCAATCTTTGCCTTGTTTTGACAGAGCCCAGTGAAGGACAACAGCCTCTTCAAGATCAGTAACCAAGGAGACCTTTGTCTTACCATCAGCAGGCTTGCTCACAAGTGCCTTGTCAATGTCAAAATCGTGCAATGAATCCAATGTCATCGAATAAAGCTTTACCTAGAAGATGACTGACCATCTTTCATATGAGTATTAGCGTACCATAAGCTGTTTATCACCGAGTACGTAAATGTTTTTCTTGATGTCAACACCTCCAAGCTTATCTTCCTGTCTCATAGCATAAAGCTCTATTGGGGTCAAATCTTGGGGACTCGATGGTGTTTCCTCCACATCATGAGCAATAGACTTATGCAGATTCTCCATAAGGTCTCCTTTCTTGTGCTGAATCTTTTCAGCTGTCCTACAGCTACTCTTTTCAGCTTTCTTCGAGCCCGTGGCCTCTTCTCCCTTCATTGAAATATTTACATTGAAGTTCTGTCCATTGTATTTTAACCTGGAATATAATTAAATTCACATTACTTTAGTACATTATTCATTCTGTATTTTTTAGAGAAAGGATATTAGGCTTAATTAAGAGATGGTGTAGATTTACTCTCACCATCTGTCTTGTTCTTCCATATGTACAAGAAATTCAATGGCTTGTAAGGCAGGGTCATCAATCTCTATATGTACAAAAGAATTGGTGCCAGACTGTCACACAGAAACAAGAAAAGAAGTTAAGCAAATTAAGCATTACATATTATTACATTTTATCAAATGCATATTCCATTTCACCAAAAACAAAATGCATATTCCAAACATACTCGTTGAAAAGGGGTTCTAAGGGCTTGATCCATGAATACTGTTGTTCCTTTTGGGTTACATGATGGAAGCACCCACTCCCTGAGTTGAACACAGAGAACAAGTGCTAAGCAGATTAAAAATATATATTAGAGAAGTGAATGCAGTTGAAGATACCCTTCGGTATCTCGTATTGCTCCCCAATGCAGAACTAAATCGTCGGCATTGGTGTTGGTCACATGGAATTCTACTCTAGTGCTACTTTCCGGTGGCGAAGAAATGACTTTGACCTGTTCAGTACGAATGGTTATAAAGCTCAGAAAAGAACCAGACCCCTAGGAGTTGCAAGAAGTCATCTTCTTTTGAGATCAATAATACCTGCAGCTCCATATGATCACCAAGACTGAACTTCCCAGCAGACTGTAAATCACAAGGAAACAATGAAGATAACAAAATGAAGAGTTATCACATCTAAGCAGTTAACCAAAAAGTTTGAACTACATCAAGAATAAAATTGCATGAATTTGTAGCTGGTTTCCAAATTCTGTAATAGACAAAGAGAAGCTGCTATATATAATATATGTAACAATATTAACTAGAGACATTTGAATGGGAATCCATTTTCCATCAGACAGGCATCTCTTTCTTTTATCACCCAAAAGAAACCGAAATCTGTCGTTTTTAGTCAGCAGACAATATTCAAATAACGCCAAGTACGATTTGAACAGTTGGCAAAGGTAACTTGGAGATCAACAATTGAAGAATCACAGGCGGCACCGGGTTCAAAATGCCGAACAGGTGCGATTACCTCAGAAACGGGACTTGTAGCCAACACAGCGCGAGCACCAAAGACCGACCTCTGCCTGGCCAAAGAGGCCTTGCTTTTGGCGGAATGCAAGCGCAGGCCATAGAAATCGGAAAACAATTGAAAGTTCCATGAATTCGACGTGGTTTGAGCTTTGAATGAAGGCACTCGGTAGCAGCTTCGGCCACCACACGAAGCAGATGCAGATCGATAATTCGGGTGGAGCCGATGCTGATCGAACAGCTCCGGCCAGCCGAGCAAGCTCTTGTTAAGCAGATTGAGGCCGGTCGAATTGCTCATAGCTCCAGACTAGCTTGTAACCCCCGATCAGATCCAATCACGAAGAGTTAAAGAATGAAGAATATTGAAGAATCAAGTCCTATTAACAATGTATAAAACTAATGTTTCAATTCAGCCACAGAATTTGGAGTTCATTGCAAGGAAGGAATCCGTAAAATGGAAAAGGAATGTGTGGAGTACGTTCGAAAAAGATTTGAACTTTCGAAAAGAAGAAGAAAAGAATTCTCCGGTAGAGACAGAGGGGGGGTGTAGAGCGGGATTCGGGTATGAAATTTTAGGGATACGTGGGCGAATAGAAACCCGACACGTTGGAAGACTAGCAGTTGTGGGCGGTCGCGCTACGGAAATGGCGGGCCGTATTTCATCGGTTCTGGAGACAATTACGACATTGCCGCATGTTCAGTTTAAAGTTTAAACCGCAATTTTGGGCCGAATCGAAACCGAACCGAACCGTTCGTTCTTTCTTCAGTTTAAGAATTTGATAAATTTTGGGTTTTGGTTCCATTGTGATTTTTTTACAGATTCCTTTTTAAGTTTTCAAATAGAAACTTTATATTTTCACGAATCGAGAATAACTGAACCGAATCAAATTAGTCATGTTCGATTTTTGGATCACCTTAGATCAAACTTCGAGTTTTTGTTTGATTTAGTTTTGATCAGTCGCTTCCTCCATCGCACATTTATTTGGCAACAACTTTTTGCACACCGATTTTGACTTTTTGCACCATGCCATTTGAAGGCGTCGCTTTTAAGAGGCGTCAATTAAAATAATAACAACTATAATTACGAAATTGAACATATAATTGTCGTCGATCGACGTCGTTGACCGGCGGCAACGGACGCCGTTGACAGGCACCAGAGAACGCCTTTGGGAGGCGTGGGAGGACGAGAGGCTGGTGACGGTCCAGGTGAGAGGCGTGGGGGGACAAGAGGTAGGCGACGGTCCGAGTGGGACGAGTGGGAGGACGAGAGGCAAGCGACGGGGTGGGAGGCGTGGGAGGGTTTTCATCCCCTTCCTTAAAAACGCCCTTGACGCCTCCCAGGGCGGATCCGACGACCTCCTCCTTCTTCACGAACAAGAGGGCATTCATCCCCTTCATACAGGGCACGAGGGCCTCCCATGGCGTCCCGCCGAAGGCCTTGGAGACCAGTGAGTTCTTCATGACGACGAGCTTTGAGGAGGTGGACATATCAGAGAGGGGGCTCTTGAGGACCTTGAATTGGTGGCAGGAGAAGCCATGGCAGGTGAATGGGGAGATCAGGTAGTAGTCTTGGAGGTGCGATTTTAGGGTTTTGATGGCTCAGAGCTTCTGGTGTTGTTTGGGCTTTGGTTATGGCTTGTAGGGGATCCAGCGGGCAAAGTGGCGGATCTGGGTGGATTGGAGGGCGGAGGATTTGGGGATTAGGGTTTGGCGAGCAGAGGGGTGGCGGAAGAGACGGAGGCTCCCATGGTGATGGAGGTCTCTGACGGAGGCGCCCAGTGACGCCTTCCAAAGGCGCCTAGTGACGCCTTTCATAGGCGTCTGGCGACACCTCCAGCCGGCGTCTTGTGACGCGAAGATTTTTTCGCACTTCTGGTTTCCTACAATTTAATTAATATAATAATTGTACGCCTTTAAATGGCGACGCCTTTGAATGACGTGGTGCAAATAGTAAAAAAAAAAGCCGTGGCGTTTTGTTTTATGTGTCCCCCTTTAATATCCTTATTTATACTTCTTTCTATGTTCGAATGATATAATTTATCATATTACCCCCATCAAATCATCGAAATTACCATCTTTTCACCCCTCTCTCTTCTCCTAGTATCCTTGTGAAACTCTATCAATTACCCACTTTTTCTCAATTTCCCATTTTTTGTGCACAAAGCCAAATGGGAAAAAAATGTGGGAAGAAACAAGTATTTCAATGTTAAAAAAGGGAGACTATTATTTTTTTCCTGAAAGCTACAACTTAAAGGCACTCCTCGAACCATTGATTTGTTTTACTTCACCCACGTATCTATAAATATGAATTAGATTCACATACGTGCGGATAATGACTCCACAACTGATGTGAATGCACAATATTCATGACCTTATGTGGATTTGTTGTATCATGTAGGTAAATCTATAAAAGAAAGTAGATAGGACAACACGCTTATTTTTAGGCTTTTATTATCATGAGATGTATTTAAACTTTTTCTTATTCGCTCAACTTCATTCTCCTCTCCTCTCATCTCCTCTCCTCTTGATCTCTAGCTAGATGTGACATATGACGATATCTCTACCAAAATTAAAGGCTTAAACACTTTCTACACTTTAGCACAAGTCATCCATCTCTAGAGAGTAGGGAATGACTCGGTACCGACCCTATGAAGGTCATAACTGAGGGTGAACCAGCAAACGAGCAACACACAGCACAGGGAAAGGGCTCGGTAACGACCTAAGGATGTCATTAACGAGGATTTGACGAAGGGTTTCTCAAGATGTTAAAAGGCTTCTAGGAATTAGGGACACGACAACAAGGCTATGCATGCAATACCAATGAACTCATAATTATCATGCTCTTATCATAAGGAAATGTCGACTTTTGCCAACCATTTAAGGGAATGAATTAACTTTCAATAAAGCAAACACCTTTCTACCTATTTCAATCCTAGGAATTTCAACTTTCGTTTCAAAACCTAATTAGTTATTCTAATCACAATTCTCGCTTTCAATCAAATTGCAAACAAGAATATACCTCAACTTTCATCAACGAATTAAGCACAAATATGATAGATATGACAAGTTATGATAAGGAGAAATCAATTTATAAATTCATGGCAAAAATATGCATAACTTTGGTGGGCTTTATCGTAACTAGGCTTTATCCCAACCAATGGCCTTGTCACACTACTCACACTTTTTCCTTTCGGAGCGGCTCTTGTAGCTCGATAACGAGTTCTCTAGGCTCTATAGCGTTACTTCTTGCCTCATCTTATGCTTCTCTTCACCTTGTTCCGACTCAAATTTATTCCGTCCCTTTCTTGGTTCTTCACACCTCTTCTCAATGCTCCACTACACTCCAATTTATCTTCAAAACTAAGAAAATTCCAAATCTAAGAAGAGAGAAAAAAAAGTTGTACCTTGTGTGGCTCTAATACCACATGATAAGGATCAAATTGATAAAGTCAGTGCATGATCACCTCGCCACTCTCTTCACATTGTGGAATTGGATGTTTCCAAGGAGATTCTACTTTGTGTTTGATTTGGGGGATGGAGAGATGGTTGAAGACCCTTGAATGGATGGTGGAGAATGAAGATAGTTTGAATATGAATGAGTTTAGGATGTGGATATGACACACCACACTTGAAACTCAAACTAGGAGGTTCAAGGACAAGGATTTGGCACACCTTGCTCTTGGATATCAAGTGCGATTCGATGTTACTCAAGAATCAAGGTTTTAAAACAAGAATAACAAAGTAATTATATTATAAGACTAGAAACCGAATCCTTAGACAATAAATTGTGTCCCCTAATGGAGAGGGACACCCCTTTTTACAAGAAAAATGGGCCACCTTCCAAGACTCTTCACCATCAAGCTTTAATATATAAAATGAGGGTAGGAGACCCTTGGAAACTCAACATTAATATCAGCTTGGTTGTGGCACAATGTGGCCCACACAATCTCGGCACAAAGCTAGGCACTTAGCACAAGCCAAGCACACCCGGTGACCATCAACGTGCACACCACGTCTCCCTCATAATTGCTCGGTGCTCTTTGGACAACAATGCCAGCTTGGAACTCCTCTTGCAAAGCATGAGCTCGTGCCCTTATCGGCCCAAATAAGGCGAAGTGTTGTTGCCTAGTGTGACAAGGCCATGGGCGTCGGCGGCACCAATAGGTAAGCGGAAATCATCATTTTGTATGGGATTCTGGGCAGCACTCCCATCATCATCCAACTCTAAATCACCTCCCAAGTCACCTTTGTGGTTATGGCTCGATGAAAATGGAGATGGCTCGAAGGAAGTTGCTTGCTTGGCTGTGTTATGCCTCGTTTGGGCACGCCCGTCTTTAGTGCGCTCCATCTCGGTGCCTTGTGCGTCTAGGCTATGATGTGACACATGAGGCATTGTCAAATCATTAGAGATTTAAAATTTCATATCTTTGAATACAAAAATTATAATTGAAAACTCCTACTTAAATAGCACTTTTAGGATAGTTGCTGAGTAATTATTAAAACACAATAATGTTTAGGATGTAAATGTAAATTAGTGTTGAATCTTTCTAAAAAAATAATAATTAATCAATACACCTGACACAATGTTTTTTATTTAATATATGATAAATCATATAAAACGTAAGTAAAATCAAATTAAATATTCAATTGGTTGTATTTTATCATACACTGACTACGTTAATAAAACACAATATATACTTATTTTAATTAGTTTTGTACATTACAAAATTAATAAGAGTTTTAAGTGAAAAATTAAGATAATTCGACGGATTATTTTTGTGTCATGTGATGCAAACTTTTTATGAAGACTTCAATTTTGCTTTAAAAAGTAGTAGGATAGATTATTTGATTGTAACTTTATCCTTCTAATTAGGTTTTGGTTAGTGGTACTTCCTAAAATTCAAGTTTCAAGCTTAGTTGCACAACATTTCTTTATATGAAGATGTAAACGTGATGAGTGGTTTAGGTGATATATATATCAAGTAAAAGATCTTAATTAGGTGATGAAATGACTTCCTCCATCCATAAGCCAACTAGTTAACAACCCTAATGTTATCTTTAAAAACATATTATTCCTTATGTCCCCTATAATTTAACAAACCAAATAATAGTATTTAGGACCGTCCTATAGCATGTGCAAAGTGTCCTACCGATTAGGGCCTCCAAATTTAAGAGCACATTTAATGGTAAATCGACCATCATTTTTGGTCATCATAATATTTTATTTATTTTCTTTCTTTACTTTTTAAAAGCAAAATGCTTTTTACAAAATTGATGGACACATGTCCATCAGAGGTTGAAAGACCAAACTCAATTTTGGTCTACCCCATGACCGGCCTTCCCTTCTTTCCTTCCTTTTATCAATTTTTTATTTTTTTTATATATGATGACCAACTTCTAGTCCACCAATGTTGTTAGTCTAAGTGGCACCAAAATTTATTAATTTTAATATATTTTAAAAGTATAACATATAGAGCAATGTTTTTCTAGTAGACAAACGACGAAAAAGCCTGATTTTGTTGACAATTTAGGAGGGTACATTCGATTCCGGAGACGTTCTCATTTATTATCATTTTCCGTATTTTAAGTTTTTTAAACTAGTGGGCTTCTCATATTTAATGAAGTAATATTTTTATACTTTTGTTATTTGCTTTTGGAAGTGTATTGATCACTTTTATCACATGTATTCCACATTTCTACTCAAGTTCAGCATTCTAATATTTCATTTCATGATGTGATGCTTGATTGGCTGATTTAAATGTGAGGTTCATACGCACCCATAATTTTCACAAGCGCACCCACATAACGCGAAATAACGACGCGCTCGAAGGCTGGATTCACGTAGGGGGTATAATTGTCCTCAGAAAACCAAAGCAAGGGCAGGCGATGCGATGGTTGAACGTGCGCGAGGGTTGTACGTGCGCAAAGGCTGGATGTGCGCGAAGGCTGGTTGAGCGTGAGGGCTAGTTGCGCACGTGTTGTCTAGGTCAAAACCCGTTCGTCGCCGCCACACTTCGTCATGTCCGCAACTTCTCTACATGAATCGAAAATCCGTGCTTCTAGCAATATGGAAAACCCACCACATCCAATTGATTCTATCTTGACCACCACCGACCGATTCTGCCCCATTAGGCCCAAACCGACAAAACTCTCGATCCAAGACAACATTCATAAAAAAGTAAGAATATAAACCTAAACGATATAGTCGAACTTGATGAAGAACCGAAACAAAGGAATTGAACTCGAACAGGGCCAATGAGCCCATTAGGCCCAATACGATCCAAGCCGAATAGAACTCTCGATCTAAGAGAATGTTCATGGAAGAGTAAGAACATAAACCGAAATGACAGTCGAACATGATGAACAACCGAAACAAAAGACTTGAACTCGAGTTGGGCCTATGGGCCCATTATGCCCAATACGATCCAAACCGAATAGAACTATCGATCCAATGCAACGTTCATAAAAGAGTAAGAACATAAACCGAAACAATAATTGAACGTGATGCGGAACCGAAACTAAGGAATCGAACTCGAATTGGGCCTATGGGCCCATTAGGCCCAATACGATCCAAACCGGATAGAACTCTCGATCCAAGGCGACGTTCATAAAAGAGTAAGAACATAAACCAATGTGATTGTCGAACTTCATGAAGAACCGAAACTAAGGAATCGAACTCGAGTTAGGCTCATGGGCCCATTAGGCCCAATACGATCCAAACCGAATAGAGCTCTCGATCTAAGCGAATATTCATAAAAAGAGTAAGAACATAAACCGAAATGATAGTCGAACATGATGAAGTACCGAAACTAAGGAATCGAGCTTGAATTTGGGTTTATGGGCCCATTAGGCCCATTATGATCCAAACCGAATAGAACTCTCGATCCAAGACAACGTTCATAAAGGACAACAACAACAACAATAATACCTAGTGTAGTTCCCCTTAAGGGGAATCTGGGGGGTCAGGATGAGGGCACCCTTGGTTAACGCAGAGGGGGCGTCCAAAAGACCCAACAGAAAAACACAAAGCAAAAAAAAAATGCACAAAACCAAATAAAACAAAGCACAAAACAAAACAAAGGCAAGACCCGAAACCTAAAGCTTGCTGATCAGGATAGGATCTAGCCATCAATGACGTTAAACTTCTCCCTCCATCTATCTCTGCAAACTGCTAGCTTTGTCGAGATCCCCAAGTGGGTGACATCCTACTTTATACTGTCCCTCCAGCGTTTCCTCGGCCGGCCTCTCCCTCTACGAATAACTCCCAAGTCTAGACTTTCACATTGACGAACCGGCTCCTCAGGACCTCTCCTTTGAATATGGACATACCATCGTAGTCTCGATTCCCGAAGTTTATCCTCTTGGCTGGCCACTCTCACCCTGCTCCTGATCACTTCATTTTTGATTCTGTCGCACAACGTATGCCCGCTCATCCACCTCAACATCCTCATCTCGGCTACTAAAAGTCTCTGTTCTTGCGCCTTCGTCGTCGCCCAACACTCTGCCCCATAGAGTATGGCTGGTCTGATCACCGTTCTGTAGAACTTTCCAATCCGCTTTAGCGGAATCTTCTTGTCGCACAAAACTCCAGACGCTGCCCTCCACTTCTGCCAGCCTCTTTGAATACGATGCGTGATGTCTTCGTCGAAACTGCCATCACTCTGTAAGACTGACCCCAAGTATCTGAAACTCTCTTTTCTTGGTACAACTTGCCCTCCTAGCAACACATCTTCACTTAGGCCTACTTCTTGCCCGAACATGAACACCACATGTTCTGTCTTGGATCTGCTCAATCTGAAGCCCTTAGACTCCAGCCTATCTCTCCACGCTTCAAGCCTGCTGCTGACACCATCTCCGGACTCATCTACTAAAACAATATCGTCTGCGAATCACATACACCACGGGATCTCACCCTGGATATCCCTAGTCAACACATCCATGACCAACGTAAAAAGGAAAGAGCTCAGAGCTGACCCTTGGTGCAGTCCTGCCTCCACCTTAAAGTACTCGGTATCCCCGCTTGGGGAGCACACACTGGTCATAGAGCCCTTGTACATGTCTCTGATTACTCTTATGAACATGTCTGACACGTCCTTTGCTGCCAAGGAATCCCATATCAGATCCCTTGATACCCTATTATAAGCTTTCTCCAAGTCGATGAAAACCATGTGCAAATTTTTCTTCCTCTCTCTGAACTCTTCTATCAACCTCCTCGACAGATGAATAGCCTCCATAGACGACCTCCCTAGCATGAAACCAAACTGATTTTCTGACACCTTGACTAGCCTCCTCAACCTCAGCTCGATCACTTTTTCCCACACCTTCATTGTATGACTAAGCAGCTTGATTCCTCTGTAGTTGCCACACTGTTGCACATCTCCCTTCTTCTTATAAACAGGAATCAACTTAGTTAGCCTCCACTCTCCGGGCATTGTAGCCGACCTGAAGATAACATTAAAGAGCGTTGCTAACCACTTTAGGCCCCTTTCTCCCAAACACTTCCAAACCTCCACCGGGATTTCATTTGGCCCTACCGCTCTCTTGTTACCCATAAGCCGGATCACCCCTCTTACTTCCTCTTTCAAGAAACGGCTATGAAAGCAGGAGTTCTCTTGGTTTTCTCGACCCGAATGGTCGGGTCGACTCTCCTCCACCACGCGACCCTCATTAAGAAGCTCGCGGAAATATCTCTCCCACCGCTGTCTAATCTGAAGGATACCACTAAAATCCGTCCCTCCTCATCCTTAACACACTTCACCTTGTCGATATCCCTGCTTCTCCTTTCCCTCGCTTTATCCCACTTGTATAAAACACGTTCTCCCCCTTTTTCATCTAGAGCTTTGTACAAGTTCTCAAATGCTTTCTCTTTAGCGACCGCTATTGCTCTTTTTGCTGCCTTCAATTCTTAGCCACCTTGTACTCTGCTAATCTCGCCCCTCTCTCTGTTTCTAGTTCTAAACGTTCATGAAAGAGTAAGAACATAAACTGAAACGATAGTTGAACATGATGAAGTACTGAAACTAAGGAATCAAACTTGAATTTGGGCCCAATACGATCCAAACCGAATAGACTCTCGATCCTAGGCAACGTTCATGAAAGAGTAAGAACATCAACCGAAACGAGAGTCGAACGTGATGAAAAACCGATACTAAAGAATTGGACTCGAGTTTGGCATATGGGCCCATTAGGCCCAATACGATCCAAACCGAATAGAACTCTCGATCCAAGATAACATTCATGAAAGAGTAAGAGCATAAACTGAAACGATAGTTGAACATGATGAAGTACTTCAACTAAGTAATCGAACTTGAATTTGGGCTCATTGGGCCCAAATTCTTGTATTACTGAAACTAAGGAATCAAGTTCGTGTAGTACATGGCCGCGTTGGCGTACGTGGCCGCGTCCGTCCCTTGAGACAACCAACCAATCTTGGAGACCACGAGCCCGCTGTCGCCGCCCGCATTCTCCATAGCGGCATAGAACGAGTTGACGAGCGAGTTGAAGAGGTTGTGGTAAGAGAGACCGTTTTCGCCGTTGGTGAATTGAAACCTAGAGCTAATGTTTGCTTCGAAGAGCGCCATGTAATTTATCCGGTGCCAAGCCATCGGTAATGGCCGAAAAATTTACCTAAGAGATATTTTTTTAACACATCTTACAAATTTGGGTTAATTTGTTTACTATGAATGTTTTAGGTTTTTTATTTAACACTCATTAATAGTTTGGACTATTTGAATTAAATTTCCATGCATTTTGCTCCTTTGTACTTTTTTCATCGGTATATTTTACTTTTTCTCTCGTTAACTTCAATTTGGATCACAAGAGGATTGATATACTGCAAGGCTGTGACCACGCCGCGAAAATTGACATGGTTTTGTTTTCGAAAGACTTAATTAATAAACGAAAAGCAAATATAATATGTCTTCTAGAGCTGTCAAAACCTGACCGACCCGAACCGACCGAAAATTCTTTGAGTTAAAACCCGACCGGAATAGTAGCGAACAAAGAAAAAAAAAACAAACCCGATTAACCCAAACCCGATTGGGTTGAAACCTGAGACCGACCCAATTTTTTATATATATGTAGAATAAATATATTTTCTTTTAAATATTATAATATATTTTATTATAAAACCTATTATAAATAAAATATTTAAAAAAATCAATTAAAAGCAATATTTTACTATTGTATAAATATTTAATCATAATAATATTTTAATAATTATTAAAAATTCAAATTCTTGACCTGTTAGGTCGACCCGAACTCGCACAATAGCTTGTCAAGACCCGACCCAATTGACTTGTAACCCGATTGACCCGAACCCGCACTCAACCCGAACCCAAAAAGACCGAACCCGAATCCACCCGACCCGACCTGTTTGAAACCTCTAATGTCTTGTATGTTAAACAGAAAAAATTAAAGTGCGATTGAGCTAAAATTTGTGCCAAAAAACTAAGAAAAAATATTTTAAATATCCCAACTTTTGTTACGGTGGTATATTCTACCCTAACCTTTTCGAATTTGACAAAATATCTTATATTTTAGATTTCGTTATCAGTCTAATCTTAAAGAGTTTGTTTTTTCATCTTGTGGCAAAAAATTTAATCGTTTCACAAACATCTTTTGAAAAATATAAAGATCTTGTCCTCAAAAATGAAATAAATCGTTTAACTTCATAGGGAAAATTAGTTTTAAATCGGAAAAACGACTCAAAATAATCTCAAGTATCAATTTCTCCCAAAAAAGTATTCCGAAGTTTAAAACTCAGTGCCAACGATACAAACTATCATTTTTTTATAAGGAAATCAATTAGGGTCGCCACAAGTACTACTTGGGCTAGCCTAGAGCATCCACAATGAATGAGAACAAGTTCGGCGCCCTTTGAGTCACGAGCTCAAGACCTCATGTACTGCTATGAGAGCTCAACCAGTAAGTTGATGCGCCAAGCGCGATACGAACTATCATAATATTAACTAAAAATTGATCTGGAATCATTTTCCAACGATCTAGTGACATGGATCATATGACGATCGAATATAGTTTAAACAGGTGTAAAATATCAAATTGTTATACTAAATTTCCAATCGATACATCATGGATTCCACCAGACTCATCAAAAAATGATTCCGAATTTTTGTTGGTTAATACTGTGATAATTCATGTCCTTAGTGGCCATTTTCACTATTCGTCTATGTGGATTATTTTTATTGGAACATTAATACTTGTATAAAAGTTTACTAAACAATTGTTGAGTAATAAAATCACGGTTCACTACTTGAGCTGTCAAACGGGTCAGATCGAGTGGATTTAGGTTCGGTCTTTTTAGGTTCAAGTTGAGCGCAGGTTCGGGTCAATTGGGTTACATGTCAAATCGGGTTGGGTCTTGATAGGGGTGACAAATTCTGACCCAATCCGAACAAACCGACCGAATTATCCGTTTCGAGAACCGACCGAGACCCGAAATTTATTTTTATCAAGTAAAATTCGAAACCGACTCAATCTGACCGAATTTGACCCGAAGGTATAAGCAACCCGATTAAGAATGACCCGAATCCGATTACATCCGAAAATCTCAATCCGGTTTCAAACCGAAACCTGAATAACCCGACCTGAAAATACCCGACCGAGTTATATCCGAAACAATCCGAACCCGATTATACCCGACATGCGAAACAACCCGAACCCGATTATACCCGATAATTATATATGATATCCGAAACAATCCGAACTTAGTATGATATTCTATATAATATAATACAAAACATAATATATTATTAGTATAAAGTAATACAAATTTGCAAATGTAAGAGATTGTATAATCATGTATTTCTGAACTGTGATCTTTTTTTATGTTATTTTAAAACTATTGATATTAATTGGACAGATATTTATAATTTAATATTATCATTTACTAAAGATATATTTGTTTGACAAAATATAAGATCTTATTTATTGGTATAGGAATATGATCATGATAATGGATATGATTATGAGAAAAATACATTATTTAAAATATAGTTAAATCAAAATTAGATTGGTTCACTATTCAAACTATCAAAACCTAATTATACAAACACAATTCTACTACGACCCAATTCAATCAAAAACTGATTCAAACGAAACCGATTCAGCCGAAAACCGATTCAACCGAAATCCGATTCAATCGAAAATTGAAAAAACCAACTCAACCCAAAACCGACTCAACCGAAACCCGAATTAAATTAACCGGTTATAACCTGCTAACCCGATTTATCCGACAATTTGAATATCCGACCCGATCTGACCCGACCCGAATGCACCCGATTATCCGTTTATATCCGATACTATTCACATCCGAATAACCCGAAACCGAATTATCCGACCGAAACCCGACCGATTATCCGAATTGCCACCCCTAGGTCTTGACATGTTATTGTGCGGGTTTCAGTCGACCTATGTCAAGAAATTGAATTTTTTAATGATTACTAAAATAATATTATGATTAAATAATAATATTTAATAATAAATGTTATATTCAATAGCTTTTATAATAATATTTTATTTATAATAGTTTTTATAATAAAACTATATTATAGTATTTAAAAGAAAATATATTTATACTATATATATATAAAAAATTGGGTCGATTGGGTTGGATTCGAGTTCCAACTCAATTGGGTTCGGGTTAATCACGTTTAATTTTTTGATCGTTACTATTCATGTCGGATTTCAACCCTAAAATTTTCGAACCATTCGGGTCGATTTTTCGGCTCGAGTTCGGATGAGGTTTAACATCTCTATTCACTGCTAAGGAAAGGTGGCATGAGCTAAGCGTGTGGTGGGCTCTGGTTCTTTCCTCCCCTTGTCCGCCGAGAACTCCCCACCGCCCTATCGGCCATCATTCGACCAGCCCTCCCTCGCCCCCTCCACCGGTGATTCTCCGTCCCGCCCTACAGCTCTAATCTCTCCAGATCTGCGAGCCTACCACTCGCCTGTTCCACTGTCTCTCGGTGACTGTCGTGAGTCTCCTTCCCACCCATAGCGGACTGAGCTAAGTTATCTAAGTGTGTTAACCTTTGATTTTGATTTCTCTCTCCATCTCTCCTTGTTTCAGTGGTTTGAATTTCACAATTCTGGCATCATTTCGTGTGAAATATTGTCTATAAATTGATTGACAAAACGATCTGCAAGTGTGGAAGAAACTAAGTGTGCAACACGGCTATACATCAAAGAACATTCCATAGATACTTGGTGTGAAAATGTGCATTGTAAAACCTTAGCTTAATTATTGAATTATGGAGCTTTTGGATACTGGATTGATGGCTTCTTCTAGGTAAAACAGGATGTGATAGTGTAATTTGGACTTAATTTTGTCTCTGGTCAACTGATTTGCTTTAGGTTGGTGTAATATATCCTATTATTATGTGGCCACCTAGGTGTGTTTGATATGTAGTTTAGTAGCTGTGCTTGCGTAATGATGACAGTTTTTCTGATGGCAATGCTGAATGTGCTAGATTGTGTTCTTCAGTGGCATCACGAGATGGCATGACCTAAGTGTGTCGAGGGCAATCACCTAGCAACAAAGGGATGGCATCACCTAGCAGGGCAAGGGCATCATCAAGCAAGAAAGCCCGAACTGTTAGCTTTAGTTGGGATAGAGACTCCACAATGGTCTTGCTTCAACTTTGTGCCGAGTTCCAAGCAACTCATGGTCGTAAGCAACAATTCAAGTGGCCAGAAATTGCTGAGAAATTCGAGGAACGCACCAGGAGACATGCTCTTGTTGGTACTCTCCGCAACAGGATTGAGATTATGAAAAGACATTACCAGTTATGGACCAATTTGAAGGGGTCAGAAGATGGTGTTGAGTGGAACCCCATTTCTGGACAAATTGAGGCTGATTCGGCTTGGTGGGATAAGAAAATCAAGGTAATTATGATGCAAACAGTATGCTCTTCCTTAACCAATTTATTTCTTCCACTTATATCTCGTTTATGAATCTTCATTGTTTAAATCGGTTAATGCATTATTTAACTAAGAAGATTTAGTTATTCTGATTATCCTAACATTATCAGGTGGATTATCATACCAATGCTTAACTCCATTAAAATTTTGATTGAATTATGTGTTTTTAATTGCTACAACATTATATGATCAGATGGAATTATTTCATACTTATTGCTACAACCTTATTATATATTATCAGTGAAGTGAAGCTATAGTCTTGAATGGTTTGATCTTTCCCAAGCCAGTTTGTTAAAAGATTTTTCTCTTCTTGTCCTTGGTTTCATTGCTCTGATGGCGGATGATATCCAACAGTGAGTTTTGTGAGGTTAAATTGCTTAGATTGCAACTTCAAAAGAACATGCAGCTATGACTTTTCCATTTTGTTTGAGCCCTGCGCCAGAGTATTGAACTGTCTATTGTATTTTGTATTTCTAAATTCTGCGTTCAGATTTAAAAATGGATTGCATAGAAGATAAAGATAGATCACTTGGACTTGACTCGCACTCAATATTCTCTCTAGCTAATTTTATTATCAGCTGATTCAGCTGTTAGGGTTGAATTGAGGGTTGGATGGTCACCTTGCAGGAGAATGCTGACTTCAAGAGGTTCCGTGACAAGGGTATGCCGCCTGCTATGGAATCATTGTGTGATTGTTTATTCGGAGACGCTCCTCTCACGCCAGTTGCCTTGGGCGTATATGATCCTCATCCACATCAATCAGAATCTCGATCTGATCCTCTAATGGAAGAGTTACCCCACACTGATGCGGGAGTAAGATTATGGAGGAACAGGGGTGAAGACGGGAGTTCAGCTACAATGCAGGCACATCTGTCCTCACCAAGTCCACCTAGTGGGTCTACACCGAAGCAGATGTCAGATGTGAGAGCAACGGTGTCTCCAGGGGTTACTTCTTGGCAGGATACCGTTAATGAGCTGAGAGCGGAAGTCAGGCGCGCGTATGATCTCATTGCAAATATCCGCGCGTCTTCTGGGGATCAGGATAAGCCACTCCGTGATGCATACACTGTGCTGTACCGAATGGTGGAAGATGGATTAATTGAGCGTGGGACTGACCTCTTCTGTTTTGCTGCATCCAAGATTTTGGATGACAAGGGAAGGAAAGGGTTCATGTTTCTCGAATCTGACGCTGATAGGTTGGCGTGGTTGTCGTTTCAGATGAGAAACAACTAATGTTTCAGGAGTGAATTTATGTTTTTGCTAAGCTGGCAAAAAATGTTGTTGTGTATTTTTTTTAAGTTTCATCTTTTCAAACTTGTTAGTTGTTGATTATGTATTATATTCTCCCCGTTTCTTGTGAGACACGTTTCTCGAAGATGATAGACCTTTTTGACCTTTCTGTTTATAACTTCAGGTTTAGTTGGTATCAGCCATGTTTTTTTATCAGGTAATGTAGATGTGGTTCAGAAAGGAAGGCTCCAGCTGCACTTGATCTCGGAATTTGGGTAGTTTATGTTTGATTTGTTGCGTGCTTAATATGGTTTACGTGAGTTAAATATAGCATTGTTTTTTTTTTGTACATTTTAATTTCAATGTGTTTAGGTTGTGTTGATGGTTCGTGCCATTGCAGTGGCCAGTGGTCAGCTTTGCTGCTGAGGTGATCGTTTTGCACGTCACTTGGGCAGACAAATCGACTCACATCCGGTGGAGTTGGGATAGGAACTCGTTGGCGATGCGTGAGAGGAGCTTGTTGAGATGATTGATGAAGTTGCATTTGTGTGCTAGTTTTGATATCGTCAACAGCTCATATGATGTGCTGGTACTTGTTGGTTTGGGCTTCCGAACTTTAATTGATGTTGAAGCAAGCCTTCGAGTTTTGGGGGTATTTTCAATTTGTTAACTTGGGTCAGTTTCTTGGCAGTTGACCGTTTTCTAGCTGTACATGAAATCCTTTTATAATTAGGCTTTTGTATATTATTGTCCTTATTCTGCATATATACTAATTCAAAACCCTTGGCAGATTGATTGAGATCGATTTTTTGGTTTTTGTTCCTTTAGAAAAGATGTATAAAAACTCTCCCTATGCAAACGCCTACACCCAGGTTAGTTTCCCTAACTTGGCGAGAGTCTAGATGGGAAAACCAGTAGTTTGTTGTCACTTGAGCTAGAATACAATTCGAGCACAATTCAATGTTTGCCACCGTTGTGGGGATGCAAACCCATACAAAAAGTCCAGTGCCCATGACTGAAACGTGAGTACAATTGTTTGTCACTTAAGATTTCATTTTCCTATTGGCCCTATTACAATGCACATATATATATGTGTTGTCCTCGACAAGCCCCCCATGTATGAAGTCTAGAGCTCAAAGGCAAGAGGTTTAAACAATCAAACCCACCATCCAAGTAACCATGGTCTATTTCTTTCTTTGTTGTTAGCGTGTAAAAGCCCCTTACAGTTGTCTTTCATTGATTGAATGACATTTATAGTTACAGAGACTTGAGCTACAAGATAGACTCATACATTAATTACAATAATAATAATAATAATAATAATAATAATAATAATAATAATAATAATAATAATAATAATAATAATAATAATAATATGTACTAGCTATCACACCCCCACGATCAAAATGGATGGTGACCGAACAGTGAGATTGTCTTTAAAATCTAAAAATAACTGGTGAGGCAAACCCTTTGTGAAAATATCAACATATTGATAGGAGGAAGGTACATGAAGGACCCGAACGGCCAAGAGCAACCTTCTCACGAACAAAACGAATGTCCAACTCGATGAGCTTAGTCCGCTGATGTTGAACCGGAGTATTGGCAAGGTACATAGCGGATACATTGTCAGTGTAAACAAGTGAAGCACGAGATAAGGGGCAACGAAGCTCAAGGAGAAGATTGCGACGCCAAGAACACTCTGTAACAACATTAGTAACACCTTTGTATTTAGCTTCAGCAAAATCAGCACTAGACCTTAATACAACATATTGGCGTTTAGCTAATCAAGATATCAATGTTTCATTCAGGATCACACAATATCGAGGCAACCAGCCCAGTCTGCATCAGTATAAGCAACAAGCGTAGGAGAAGTGGTTGGCTGAATGGTGATGCTAAGATCAGAAGTGCCATAGATGTACTAGATGATGCGCTTGAAAGTTGAAAAGTGATGCTCTCTAGGATCATATTTGAAGAGACAAATCTGTCACGCGACATAAGAGATGTCGGCTAATGAAAGTGACGTATTTTAGCGCCCCAACAAGGCTACGATACATAGTGGGATCGGAGACGGGAGATCTGGCATTACCTTCGAGTTTGGATTCAAGATCAACTAGAGTGACAGCCGAATTACAAGAAGTCATGCCTGCTCGTTCAACAATCCCACGAGCATACTTATCTTGTGTTAGAAATTAGACAAAAGATCGACGATGATCACAGTTGCCTAAGAAATAGGAGAGATGACCCAGATCTGTAAGAGCAAATTCTCGACTAAGCAGCAAGATGATATCCTGTTAGAGAGACTCTAAAGAAGGAGTCAAGATAATGTCATCAACATAGAGCAAGAGATGAGCAACAGAATTACCATTAGACACTACAATGTTTTTCAAAAATCACAGACAAGAGCACTAGGATGACCGCTACGAGCATGCGAAATGGGTGGAGACACAACAGAAAGGAAGATGAGGTGGACGACCGAGAGGGAAGAGTAGGCTGAGGTGTGATGATGGGTTCCCGTTTGAAGATCATTCACATATAAGTCATTAATGTCAAATCCCACAAACACATTGTTATCAGAATTGAATTTTTGGATAGAGATATGGTTCTTAATGATGTTAGGGGCAAGGAGGACATATTGAAGAAGCAAAGGATGGTTGTTGGTAGCAGTGGCAGATCTAAAAACTTCTAGTGCGAAAATTTACTTACACTAATAGTCGAGTAAAAGGGTGAGCTTGATCATAGAAAAATGGACGTGCTAGTCTAACCATTTAGAAATTTGTGTTGTACCTGCTTATATGTATTTAAGATCATATAAGACTATAAATAACAACAACAAAAATCTATTACTATTTACTAAATCGGAAGCTAATTTCGCCACCATATTGCGCCACATAATCCCCTTATTAAAAAAGTTATCTTATCAATCTTAATTTTAAGCTTAATCTTAATACATATTTAATTGAAATATTGGTTCTATCTTAAATTTTGAGTTGTTTTCTATCCTAATGTATAACTCTCAACTTTATCATTATATGGTTACCTATCTAATTAATATATTAATTTACCCTAAATGTTTTATTTAAAAAACATTTTTATTTGATATTTAAATACTTCTAATTTAATTAATTTTTTTACAATATAATGACATATATACAAGATAATTTGGTTTTATTTTTTCTATCTTATTAAATATTCTCTATATTTTATGATATATAACTAATTTAATCCAAAATTTTATTTTAAATTATTGATTTATTTATATAAATTAGTTTATGTAGTTTGATTTAAATTTCAAAAGATTTTTATCAATTTTTTTTATAAAACTTAATAATTCATCGCATCTTATTGCATTCTTTCTCAACATATATATGTTTTGTATGTATAAAGAATTAATATATAAATAAAAAAATTTATATAAATATTCGATGATATATGAGAATTATATTATTTTATAATATAAAATATATGCACCGTTTTAAAAGAAATCAAACATATGATAATATTTGTAATTATTATAGAAAAACTATATACCAGATAATAAAAACAAAAAACACGCCCGTGCAAGGTGCGGGCCATTTGCTAGACATCTACTCCCGGCGTTGCTCGGAACGATTATTCAGTATTATTTTGGTAGCTTTGTATGATTGTTGTTTATATCTATGATTTCAATTGCTTTATTAACATAAAATAAGTATAGAAGAAAGACAATAGATTAAAACTCATTTGTTCAGGGAACCACCTGTAGCACTACTCGATAGACCGATCGATATCGATCACATGGCACAAGTTAGTTGAGTAGTTGTTATAATTCATTTCTAGAATTGTTCTTGGGCTTTGGTTCATAACATTTTGGCTTTTAAAAGTTTATATATTATCTCTTTCATTAACCAAGTTGGATGTTTTCTTGTTTTCTCGCCGTGCAAGATTCAGATGTTCAGTTGTGAACTAGCTTGGTGTGCCTCGTGAGATCTACGTACTAGTGAGTAACACCTTGTCAGAAAGACGAGGTGTTATAACAAATTACGGTCTAAGGCCTTGATTTTAGGATGTTAGATTTAGAGTCTAGAGTTTGGAGTTTATGCTTTAGGGTTTGGGTCTATGGTATAAAGTTTAAGGCTTCGAGGTTTGGGTCTAGGGTTTACGTTAGGGTTAGGTTTTGTTAGGTTTAGGGTCCAAAGTTTATAGGGTAGGAGTTTAGGGTTTAGCTAAGGATTGGGATTACAAGTTTAGGGTTTAGAGTCTAGGATTAGGGTTTAGGCTTTAGGCTTTAGGGTCTAGGGTTTAAGGTTAGGGTTTAATGTTTAGGATTTAGGGTTTAAGTTCCAAGGTTTAGGGTTTAGGGTTTAAGGTTTAGGGTTAAAAGCCTAGGGTCTAGGGTTTAGAGTCTAAGGTTTAGGATCTAGGGTTGAGGATCTAAGGTTTAGTGTTTAGGCTCTAGGAGGGTTTAGGGTTTATGGTGTAGGATTTATGGTCTAGGTTCTAGAGTAAATATTAAACCCTAAACCTTAGACCATAAACCCTAACCCCTAAACCCAAAACCCCAACCCCTAAACCCTAAACCCTATAATTTAAACCCTAGACCCTAAATCCTAAATCGTATACCCTAAACCCTAATGATTTTTGCATACCACTAAATATTTATATGAAATTTACTATAACGATTAAAAATACTATTATAAGCTACTTTGTTTTAAAACAACACTTATCTATTGGATTATTAAATAAAATAATTCTTGCATACCACTAAATATTTATATGAATTTTATACCATCAACTACTTATTACTATTCTTTTTAGTATTTTAATAGGACGATAGTAAACAAAAATGTATATAACATATTATTTTAATAAAATAAAGATGTGGGGTATATATAGAGGGACGCTCCGGTGAGATAGATATTAGAGTGCTTCCTTAGGCTTCCTATTGGCCATTGGATTAAATGAGATTAATGGTAGGAGATTAGGATCCACAGTAGCTACAATTTTGGGGGTTAGAGGGGATTATTTTTACGTGGCTTCTATTAAGGTAAAAAAAACGTGTTTTATGGGATTTGATTGGAGAGAAAATCGGGAGGGGAAATCTGTTATGGAAAGGATTTAGCTGAAAATATTTGATTGCATTTTTGAAAATAGGGAGTTGCTAAATTTAAGGGATTGTGAAAAAGCAATCCACGCTCTTCTTTTCTCAGATATGGCAGTTGCATCATTTTGGGAATTGATAAGGATGAGAACCCAAATCTACGAGTCAATGTTCGAAAAACTCTGTATGATGATTTGAATAATAATGTTGTTGTACATGTTTTACAGTTTACTTTATTTAGTTGAATAATTACTTGCTTTAAAGTGAAAATCAATTCGTTATAGGTTGAATAAGTCGATGGATACAACAAAAATAAGAATCTTATATGAACCTTGAATATGTAAATGTAATACATTGAATAAGACAAAAATAACAATTGTTACATCTCGAATAAATACTACAATGGATTTGAATAAGTACATCTATTTTTTGTAATGTACACTACTATGAAAAAAAAAAACATTGTCAATGTCTTCAAACTTCATCCGTATGTACTTTGTCGCCATTCTTGAAGAACTACATAACAAAACACACATAAATGAAAAACAATTTATGCATAATGAGACACCCCATGTAAATAGTTGAAAAAACTCGTGTAAATAGTTGAAAAAGATTTAGCGAGAAATCATTACATTCTTGAAAAACACTGTTGTAAACCATGAAAAATACTTAACAATTTATATCCATTATTTGAAAAATTATTATCAATATGTAGAAAAACCCATTAGACACATGTGAAATAGAAATAAAATATCACTTTTTTATCTTGTAATGAATAAGTTCGTGTATTTTTGTCGCCAATCTTGAAGAACTACATAACAAAACACACATAAATGAATAACAATTTATGCATAATAAGACACCCCATGTAAATAGTTGGAAAGACTTGTGTAAATAGTTGCAAAATATTTAGCGAGAAATCATTACATTCTTGAATTAAAAACACTATTGTACAACATGAAAAATATTTAACAATTTATATCCATTATTTAAAAAATTATTATCAATATGTAGAAAAACCCATTAGACACATATGAAACAGAAATGAAATATCATTTTTTTTATCTTGTAATGAATAAGTTCGTATAAACATTTGAAAAAGATTCAAAGCGAGAAATAATTACATTTTTGAAACTAATATGTGAAAAAGTTGTCTTATAATCATTGAAAAACACTATTATACAACATGAAAAATACAAATATTTAAATTTGTTATTTAACAAATTGTTAACAAAATGTAGAAAAATATAGTAGACATACATGAAACATAAATGAGAAAGCACTCTTTTCATCTTGTAATGAATTAGTCCGTGTAAATATTTGAAAAAGATTCAAAGAGAGAAACCATTACATATTTGAAACTAATATGTGAAAAGCTTGTCTTATAATCATTGGAAAATATTATTGTGGAACATGAAATATACAAAACAATATGTTATTAAAAAGAGCTTTTTACAAAAAACCACCCCTTAAATACCCCATATTACTAATAACCACTCGTTATTCGCAAATTTATTTTAAACCACCCACTAAATCAAAATCGTTAACAAATAGCCACCCAAACACTGTTCCGTCAAAAAAATCCGTTAAATCTTGCGTTTTGACACTTTTGCCCTCAATTACTGTTCATCCGTCTTCTTCCCCAAATTGTCCGCCATTGACGACCTTCAAGCTCTCTCTCTACCCTCCATCCTCAGATCCACACTTCAAACCCAGTAAAACTATTAGGATTTGATAAATCCCAAACCAAACCCCAGTAAGCTAATTAGGACTTGATTAACCCCAAACCAAACCCTTGTAAGCTAATTAACCCACCATTGACGCCCTTGAAGCTCTCTCTCTGCACTTTCAATTCTATACCCATCCATTTATGTGGCCCCCACTTCCTTCTTCAATCACCAACATCTATAGTCAACACCCCTATTGCCTTAATTATAGAGCTGCAGACCCACGCCTATCGCTCGCCGAAGACCCCTCCTCGCCGGCAACACACTCGGGAATTCCATGGCGGACGCCGGCGCATTTCTCGATTACGCCGGAGGCGACGGCCAGGGTTTCGGCGGATTCGAAGGAGATACGGGAGAAGTCGTGAGAGAGGGATGGGATGGTGAGGTCCAGGGATGCCGGAGTCTGGTTCGGGTCGACGGGCGGATTTTTGCGATGGTGGTGGAATCTTCAGTCCGATAGCAGCCCAGCCATGAGAAAGTCCAGCGAGCTCCACCAGACCCAATCGGCACCCACCAACCAAGATCTTGTTCATATCCGACCCGACTACGATGGTTGGACCCGAGCTCGACGGAGTCCCGATAGTGGGCCACCAGATCCGACGGAGATTCGACGCCGACGCCGACACGGAGGCAGGATCGCATTACCTTCCACATTTCACGCTATAATCTCTCCAAAATTAGAGAATGTCAGAACACAAATACAGAAATTTACATGTACAGAAAGTGAAAATCGATGGGACAAATGGAGTTTCCAGGGGAATGCTTACGATTGTTGGGATATTGTAGAGAAATGGACGAAACGGAGATAGAGAGGATGAAAGAGAAGCAATCCGATGTCTCTGAGAGACGGTGTGCAGGCCAGTATATATTTATGCGGAAGAGCGAGATTTAACGCAAGATTGGTTGAGGGAGGAAGAAGAAGATGAAAAGTAATTGAGGGCAAAAGTGTCAAAACACAAGATTTAACGGATTTTTTTGACGGAACAGTGTTTGGGTGGCTATTTGTTAACGATTTTGATTTAGTGGGTGGTTTAAAAACAATTTGCGAATAACAGGTGGTTATTAGTAATATGGGGTATTTAACGGGTGGTTTTTTGTAAAAAGCTCTATTAAAAAAATGTTATCAATATGTTGAAAAACACAACAGACATACATGAAAATAAATTGCAGAAGACTCATTTTATCTTGTAATGAATAAGTTCGTTTAAATAGTTCAAGAATATTTGAGGAGAGAAACCATACACATCTTCATGTAAATAAGACACCCCATGAACTCAAATCACAAGAACCCAAATCAGACCGTAACGAACGTAATCAAACCCAAAAAACAAGCACAATTGTCTTTTTTAGTGAATGTTAATCAAACCCTAAAATATAATATCAGATTCGAAACACAACAAGTAAGATAACGAAAAAATCTTGACGATAACATATGTAACTTAATTCGAAGGGACGATGTTGCTCGTGAGCTACGCGACAAAGGTGACATTACTTAGCCCGAAAACTCATACCCGACCTCGAAATTTAGGCTAACAAACATCAATACAACCTACATCGATTACATTGTATACAAAGCTAGTAATTATTGACAAAATATCGCAAAAATTTGACTTCAATCACTTGCCTGAAATCTGTGGGGTTCGATTCCGAGTTCGATGAAACCCTAAACACTCGGACTCTTCAAAACACAATCAGAGATCCGTCGAGGGTACTCAATTGCGAGTTCGCAAGCTTGAAGAACGGTAATGTAGAGAAGATTTGTAGAGAGAAAGAGAGAGCGTCACTTGGCTTGGAGATGGAAGGAGACGGAGAGAGAGTCGGAGATTGTGTCTTGCGAATGAAAAAGGCAAAGACGCAAAGACTCTGATATGATTAGGAGAGAATCTCGGGATTGTTTCAAATATGGGTAAAAAAAATTTCAATCCAGATTTTTTGGTTATAATCATGTGCTTCCCACTTGTGGTGTACCTATATACCTTACTCCTACATATTATAGACCGTAGATCATTTTTAATCCAATGGATAGTATTGAGAAGTAGGTTGTACCACAATTGCAAGCCTCTCTGGAGCGTAATTCTATATATAGTGGTAGAATTTGCTACCATTGATGGTTATTAACAATTTATATGAAGTTTACTATAACTATTAATCATACTATTATATGGGTACTTTTAGACGTGTCAAACAGGTCGGGTCGGGTAGATTCGGGTTCGGTCTTTTCGGGTTCGGGTTGAGTACGGGTTCGGGTCTATCGGGTTACAGGTCAAGCCGGGTCGGGTCTTGACAGGTTATCGTGCGGGTTCGGGTCGACCTAACAGGTCAAGAATTTGAATTTTTAATGATTATTAAAATAATATTATGATTAAATAATAATATTTAATAATAAAATATTATTTTTAATAGATTTTTATAATAATATTTTATTTATAATAGGTTTTATGATAAAATATATTATAATATTCACAATATAATATATTTATTCTAAATATATATAATATATCAGGTCGGTCGGGTCGGTCTCGGGTTTCAACCCAATCGGGTTCGGGTTAATCGGGTTCGGTTTTTGTCATTGCTCGCTACTATTCGGGTCGGGTTTCAACCCAAAAAATTTCGGTCGGTTCGGGTCGATTTTTCGGGTCGGGTCAGGTTTTGACAGCTATAGGTACTTTGTTTTAAAACAACACTTATCTATTGGATTATTAAATAAATAATTTTTGCATACCACTAAATATTTATATGAAATTTATACTTTCATCTTTTTTTTACTATTTTTATTGGTTCTTCAATAGGAGGATAGTAAACAAAAATGTATTTAACGTACTGTTTTTATAAAATAAATATGTGGTATATATATAGTGGTAGAATTTGCTACCATTTATGGTTATTAAAATTCTTATAAAATAATTACGAAAAATTTAATTTTTAGAATAACATTTTAGAATACATCTATTTATCAACTAGGGCTAGGAGGGTATAATAATGATGTAAAGTTGTATTAAATGACTCAAATTAAATTCTCTTTAATTAAATTGTGTTATGTTCAATCTAATATATTATTGTTATTATTACTTTCTACTATAATGTTTATTACTATTATTTAATGCTAGATATTATCTCAATAAATTAATTTATGATTATATTGTAATCACTTTGGACTATATATAATAAATATATTTATAATTTTATTCCTTATTAAATTGATATTATTAAATAAACTATCATTATTACATGTAATATGTTACTCTTATTGATAACTGATAAGTATTTAGATATATCTTATATATTATCTTATTGAATACATTTTTGATTAAATGATGCGGCCTAAAAATGAATATTCTATTTGTTTATTTTATAATCATTCATATCTTTATTGTTAGCTTAGACTAAACATGTATTTGAATTACATTTTCTCTATATGCATCATAAAATTTTATTTTTAGGGCAATGAGCTCCATAATAATCATTTAGATTTAGATTTTGTTATTAAATATTACATTTTATAATATAATTAAAATTATTAGATTCTTTTCATAATGTCTCTATTAAATTAGTTTTGGATAATTAATGTCACTATTATAACTAAAAACTTAAAGTTTAAGGATGTACTATTTTGATGTTCAATGAATTATAATCTTAATCATACAAAGATACGATAATAATGCCATTCCAATTATATAAACAAAACAACATATTGTTTGAATATAAAAAAAACAACGAAAGCATTTATCATAACAAATCAATAACTTTCTATTTTGTGCGTGGGTGTTATTTATAGCTATATAAATCAGTAATAAAGTAATATTAGAAAAGTAATTACATTATATATACGTATAACATACATAATTAAGATATTAGTTCTATCTTAGAATTCGAGTTGTTTAATCAACAATTCTATCCAAATGTATAAATTTCTATCTTCTCATTATACCCATTTAATTAGTAAATAGATCTATCATCAATTTTTTATTAAAAAATATTTTTTAATAATGTATAAATCAAAAATATATAAATTAAAAATATTTAGCATATTTTACCCATTTCATCAAAAATATTTAGTCATAATGTATAAATCAAAAATATTTTACCCATTTCATTAAATAGCATATTCATTATAAATTATTTTTCGTAATTTTATTATAGTATTTATTTCAAATCATCAATGGTAGCAAATTATACCACCATATTTAAAACATATATTTATTCTATTAAAATAATATATTAAATACATTTTTACTACATATCATATTAAAAATCTCTATATACAAGATTAGATATTATACTTACCAAAAATATATCTTAAATATTACATATTGATGACGCTTTAACAAAAAGATATATTTGTTGAGTAAGATAAATATTTGTTAACATTTTTAATAAATTACTTATATATTTATTATTTAATTATTTTGTTTCAGAAAATAATAACAAATATACGAGATAATTTTGTTTTCTATTTTATCTTATTAGATATTATCTACATCGTTAATGTAATAATATGATAATCCGAGTTTTTATTTAAAATTATTGATTTTAGTATATAAGTTAGTTTACGCAATTTAATTTAAATGCCAAAAGATTTTTATCAATTTGTAATAAAGTGTGATAATACATCTTATCTATATCATTCTTATTCAATTAGTTAAATATATGTTTAGGTATGTATTCAAAAAGTAAATATCCAAATAAAAAATATATATATATATATATGATATACAAGAATATGTCATTGTATAATCCAAAAAATTAGCATTATTTTAAAACAAAGTATGCATATGATAATATTTGTAATTGTTGCATATAGTAAACCTATATACAAATTAATAAATAAATAAATAACACCCACGTACAAGGTGCAAGTCATTTGTTATGATAGAACATTATTAAAATAATTAATAGAATAAAGCAACTACTTAATTGTAATCGTCAAAAAAATGTAGACATTTAATATATGAGTTTTTTACAAAAAATCACCCGTTAAATACCCCATATTATTAATAACCACCCGTTATTCGCAAATTTATTTTAAACCACCCACTAAATCAAAATCGTTAACAAATAGCCACCCAAACACTGTTCCGTCAAAAAAATCCGTTAACTTTTACGTTTTGACACTTTTGCCCTCAATCAATGTTCGTCTTTTTCTTGTTCTTCCTCCACTGTTCATCTCTTTCTTCTCCACTGTTCATCATTTTTGTCCTCCCCCATGAAGAACCTTTAATTCGGGCAACATTCTTCTCCAACCTCCCAGATCTTGACCTCCATGGAATTGGAGACGGAAGCACAACGTTCTCTTCTTCATTGAACGTCTCTGTGCTCACACGGGGCGATTGAGCCCCTATAGGGCTCGAATTCGGGTCGGATCCGGAGGAGCCATTGAAATCAGAAACCCTAGATTTCAAGCTCCCATTCCTAAACTTCTTCTCCCAATTTGAATTAGGCTCCTTTTGAGCGGAACTAGAGCTGTAACTCCTAAATCTAGCATAAGGCCGACCAGAGACCCTAGATCTCAAGCTCCTGACAAGAAGGAGCAAGGGCTTGTGATCGTCACCCCTAATTACAGAGCGTTGGATCTGATTCGCCACAACAAGCACAGGCTCGTTCCTGAAGTACTGAGAGCTCCAAGCCTGAACCTTGCTTTCGCCGTCGTCGGAACTCGACGCCTTTTCCGGTGGTGTTGAGGACCACGACTCGGCCGCCGTTCTTGATGTCGACGTCGAGAGGATTTTGCTTGTGGTTGAGAGCCATCATTTCCAGATCTGGATTTTCGGAAGAACAAAGAGATGAAGGACATTGGCCTGGGACGAGCAACAACTCTATCAATCAAATAATGAACTTTCGTAAATTGGATGGTTTCGAATTTCATCAACTCTATCAAACAAGAACATCAATTGTACTCGGATCTGTCATAAATTTCATGATTTCGTAAATTGGTATTTTATGATCTGAAATAGAATAAAAAAGATGGTATTCTATGTGCTTTTGTAGCATCTGATTTTATGATGAACTTTGTCACGTTGAACAACAAATATGAAACTTGAATCAGTGCTTATATTTCCGGCGAATTCAAGTTAGTATAAAAAGCGGTTTCCTGTCGTCGTAGTTCAGTTCAATAAAGAAGATGATGAACAGTGATTGAGGGCAAAAGTGTCAAAACGTAAAAGTTAACGGATGTTTTTGACGGAACAGTGTTTGGGTGGCTATTTGTTAACGATTTTGATTTAGTGGGTGGTTTAAAATAAAGTCGCGAATAAAGGGTGGTTATTAGTAATATGGGGTATTTAACGGGTGGTATTTTGTAAAAAACTCTTAATATATTGATAGGAGATGGGAACTAGTTAAATAATTAAAAAAAAAAAAAAAAAGCATGTTGTTGATAGGATTCGAACCCTCATCACTCTATACTTTGTAGTGATAAGTGAAGAGCCCTTACCAGCTGAGCTATTAATGTTTACTAGAAGTTTAATTTCTATTTTGCATATATTTAATAAAAGACACTAGGTAAAAGCCCCCAAACCTCACTCCTACTAGTTGCTCCGGCGACCGAACGGGGGCGGCTCGCCCCCTCCACCCCCCCGAAATCCACCACTGGTTGGTAGAGATGGCGGTGTTCCCAAATCCCAAAGTAGGTATATGCTTGCCATTGGAAACAATAATCGTATGAGAAGAACTCTTAGAAGTAAGGGGTCATACCTTGGTTGTGGTCATGTGAGACGTGGCACCGGTATCCATGTACTGATTGTTGTCTAGGGGATACAAGGTCATTAAGTTGAATAACTGGCTTAAGTCAGATGAGTGTGTACCCATAGCTAGGATCCGAGAAAGCATCATTAGCTTTTGAAGATGGTGGATGAGGAGCAGGACCAAGTATTCCTTGAGAAGGCATAGACGGAAACGAACAAAGAGCCTGATTCCATGGAGAGAAGGGCCAGGATTGTTGTTATTATTGAGAATTCGCAAGAACCTGAATCCAACCTTACAGTGCGCTGAAAATGAACAACACCGGCACCATTTCCATGCCCACGACCGCGACCGCGCCTACGATCGGCGATCTCGTTGGAGGGCGTCAGTTATAGTTGCTTATCGGCTGGCGGTGTAGTAGCAACAGTAAGAGCTTTGGATCAGCTGCAGCGGAGTCACATTTTTCACGATGAATTTCGTTAAGAAAAACCATAGATCTAGCCTCGGCAAAGTCGGGCAAGGGATCCGAGTGTTGGATGATGCTATCGACAATGTCATATTAAGATGATTATCCGGCAATCAACTATATGACCATCTGACGATCCGACAACATTGAATCAATGTTAGTGAGTTGATCCGCCAAGTCCTTGAGATGTTGACAATAGGCCAAAACTGAAGAGAAAGACTCAAGGAGGTATCGAGCGAATTCACTTTGAAGATAAACGGCCCATGAAGCTTTGTTGTCGTGGAAGGTGTTCTTCAACCGGTTCCAAGCAGACATGGCCGTTGAGTTAAGGTCATGAGTAGTGAATAAAAAATCAAAGGAGATGGTTGCATAGATACACTACAAGTCTACAAGATGATAGCATCAAGTTGATCCTAAAAAGAGTCATCTACATCAAGATGATCCTAAATTTTATTTATTTAATTAAAAATGGATAGATCATAATCTTATCATTTTTACCAGTTTAATTACATAATATATTAATTATAAGTTAATTCTAATAAATCTATTATAAGGTTTATTTTTAAAATCATCAATAATAACAAGTTTTACCACTATATTTATGCCACATCTTCCTTATATTAATAATAATATATTGAATTTTTGTTTTACTATCAAATGATAATGAATCCCCAACAAAAATATTAATAAGTTATTATCATTACCAAGAGTTTATTTTATTTTCTCAATTTGAATTAACCAATGTAATTAATGGCATAAGTGCACTTAAAATCCCCTCGTATACACAAATTTATATGTAGTGCTTGTGTGGTTACTTTCAAAATTCATGGAATTAGAAAATCCCAGGATTTGGTACTAAATATAGGTGTTTAGTTAAACAAGTTTTGATTCAAAAACACGTGATTTTAAATTCCATGATTTTTAAATTCCTCCATATCGTAGGAATTGCAAATTCCTAGGGAAGGGGGGGTAAGATATACTTCCTGCGCTTTTTTTCTACCAAATCTTAGTTTACCCCATGACTTCCAGGGTTTTTAGATCTCTAGTTTTTTAATTAATTTTCTATTTTTAAGGTTATATATGTAATTTTATTTAAATTCCTACAAACAAGCTCGATTAATATGTTTATGAACAAGCTCGTTAATATGTTCACAAACAAGCTCAGTAATATGTTTATGAACAAGCTCGTTAATATGTTCGCAAACAAGCTCGGTTATGAATAAATATATAAATATATAATATATAAAATATTGCTTTATTAATGATGTTTTATTATATTTCTATATCATTTAATTTTTATGTTTTTAGTCTTTTTACACTTATTTTGTTAAAAAAGTACCCACCACACTAAACCTTAATCTCTTACGTAGACTACGCAGTCCTCACTCTAGTCTCTCAGTTTCTCATGCCGCTCTCAGCCTCTTTCTTACGCACTCACGCACTCCGACGACGCCCTCACAACCCTCCGACGACGCCCTCATAGCCCTCCGACGACGCCCTCACAACCCTCATAGCCCTCCGACGACGCCGAGCTCGTTTAGTGTGTACGCGAACGTACTAAACTAGTGGGCTCGCGAGCCGAGCTCGAGCTCGACGAACCTCTACTCGAACCGAATCCAAACAGCTTGAATCGAACTCGAGTTCGAGCCCGAACATGCTTGTATTCGATCGAGCCGAGCCTGAACATTGAAATGTTCAGCTCAATTCAGTTCGATTACAACTCACAAGAATTAGGGTTGAGCATCGGCTCGAAACCGAACCGAATCGAATTATAATAAAATTTGTGAATTAAGGGAACTGAAAACTGAACTGAAAATCGATTCGGTTCGTTTTTTAATAAATGTAAGATTTTTCTTTGAAAAAATTTAACCTAACCAATACCGAACCGAAATCCTAAAATTTATTAAACAATGGACCAAACCAAACTCCATCGGTTTCGGTTCGGTTTTTTAAGTTTTTGATAAATATAAGGTTTTTCCTAAAAAATTGAACCGAAACCGAAACTCTAAAATCATTTAAACCACAGGCCGAACCAAACTCCGTCAATTTCGATTCAGTTGCCCAACCTAACAACAATGTGTGTTGAATCCGAACAAATAAAGGACCGGGACTGCTCAGCATATTACACACAAATTAATATTGGCAAATGATCCTCACTTTTAAAAATGATCTGTTTTTAAAAGGCAGTTTATGGCAAATAACTCTCAAGTATGTTAGGTTTGACCTACGCAAGGGGCGTACAAATAAGGCACAAGGATTGTAAAGATGGCCACAAAGCAGATTGAGTATAATCTGATTTTACTTGCAATTTCCCACCATACAGAACGACTAAAACTGCTAAATAAGCCTTCGAAATTATGGCACAACATCCCATTACAACAATGGTTAATAAATTTTTTCCATAAGAATATACATACATGCTCGAAAGAAGAGAGGAAGCGCTGCCTCTTGCATTTTTCATCATCAGACATGAGATCTAAGATTCACAAAGTTGATCAGAATAATAAGCATAGCCGAATTAATATACACGTAAAGAAGCTTTCCATGTTTGGAAGAGCACCAGTCAATTTGATTCGATTCAATTCGTTGTAATTATAAGTATACAAGGCAAAGTTGGATGACTCACTCGTTGTTGAAGAATTGCCCGGAAAGATTATCCATGAGAGCAAACTGCATGTTCTCTGATGGCTTCCAATGGCGCTTCCTTTGGTTAATGAACCAGTTGTTGATCTGCCTCTGATCTAGTCCCGTTGTATCAGCAAGTGCGATTTTGTCGGCTTCCTGTATTGTTCAAGAAGAATTGAAACAATAAGCATACTGAAAACAATCACAAGAACACTTGATTGATGAACTTAATTTTGGTGGAAACCCCATGCTACAAATCTTCCAAGCAACATTCCTGGCTTTGCCCTAAACTCAGAACCCGATGCAGGAAAATATGAAATGCTTACAGTTGGATAAGGCCACTTGTAGTGTGAATTCCACCACTCTAACAAAGTCTGCCTTGCATCTCTGGGAAGTTTTCCCTTCTTTTTTTTCTTAGAGAACTCGAGCTTCAGACTCCCGATATGGCTTCCGAATCGACGAAGTAGCTTATCCTTCAGATCTCTTTCTTCATCCCTGGGCTGGAGATCCTGTATGTCCACCTCACCTCCACTATATTCGTCTTCAGATGACACCACACCATCATCTAGCAAGATTAACCGATCTTACAATGTCATCAGTTGAATAAAAAACAAATCTAGTTGAAGCCGACAAGGAAAGCTAGTTGGTACAATCTTCTAATAAAAAGTCGAGGTACGCACTTATGAAAGGAAATACTGAATCCAGATCATATTGACCTTCCAACAGTGTAAATGCTGAGTCCAAAAAAAAGGATTGGACATGTAATTATTATTATTACTCCCTCCGTCCCATAATGTTTGTCCAAAAGGACGATTTTTGCGGTTTTTAATGAGAGATGTAAAGTGGTATTGGAAAGTGAAAAAGTAGAATAAAGTGGGTAAAAGATATGATTGAATAGGGGTACTTTTGGAAATTTATAGGGGATAAAAGTTGAAAAGAGATAAAGTAGGTGGAAAAGTTGGATAATGAGGGTAAATGTAGAGATTGAATAAGGGTAAGATTGGAAAAAGTTATTGATATAAAAGGAAAGTGGACAAACATTTTGGGACGACGGAAAAGGAAAGTGGACAAACATTATGGGACGGAAGGAGTATTATTTATAGTATAATATTATTTCTTCCCATGTCAAAACAAAAAAAACTCATACAAAAGATGTTTTCCTTCATTATTAAGTTGAGAACTTGGCTTAGGGGTCAATATCTTAGATTAAATGTAAACACTCACTCGTTCACTCACCAACAAGCACCCTAAATCAGTAGAATCTTAATTCTCAAGGGCAAAAAACCCATCATATTCAAGATTAGGTTCAAAAAAACTCGAATGCCCAATAATATTTTTTTGTTGGACTAATAGGGGGAAATCTATTGCTTCGATTCTATGGAGTAGTATAAAAGCTCTCTCTCTCTCTGTCAAACAAAAAAAAGTAATGTATGTTGACGGGGTGGGGTCCATCTCCCTGGGATGAAAAAGGTAGAGAGGAGGAGAAGAAAGAAAGAGAGGCGGTGAGGTCGATTCGGAGGTCAGACAAACAGAGTGGACAAGATATCACCCCATTAAAAAATCACTACTACTACGACGACCTACAAATTGAGGTTGGAAAAAAAAAAAAAGAAGGTAGCAGTCAAACAAACAAACAAACCCCCACACCACACCCAGCCTTCTCCGCAATACACGGTCTACCACTAGTACCCACAGATATTATGTTCCGCTACAAAATTTCATCAAAAAGGCCCCAACCGTTCAAAAAGGCCAACCCAGCCCCACCCCTCCCCAATCCTCTTCGCATACTACACACACAACCCCACCATCCCATCCCGTACCCTTTATTCGTAATCCCCATTTTACCCCTCCCCCCTCTTGTTCACGGAGGGAGACACACTGCTTGCTTCCTTTTGCTTGGGTTAACAAACAGTAGCTCTTGCAGTCTCCCACTGTTGTAATGACTATGAACAGGTTTTAAGGAAACATACGGTATTATAAACTCTCACCTTCTACAAGTAGTAGCAAATAAACTATATATGCATCATTATATCCCACCCAAATAAACCAACACACGTACACACCATGCCACTACTACTACTATCTACTTCCTATTTCTTTAATGCACTCCAGTTTTTTTCTGCATGCATGTTGAATTGATCCTTCTCGATTTTAGTAACAAAGTCGACACTTGGAAAGCTTAACGAGAATCCAAGCTGACAAAGATTGTGCAAACAATCAACTTGAAAGTAAAACCCCTTACTCTTCACCAACAGAAATTCCAGATAATTTTCCTCACCCTAAACAAAAGGGTAAAAATGGAAGATGAGAGATCATTGATTTTAGAGTGTGAAGAAGAAAGGAGGAAGGAACAGTGGTAAGGGAAAAGGGGTTAATTCAAGCTACAGGGTATGTACACGTTTCACGTCCCAAAACCAAAACCCATCTCTCTCTCTCTCTCTCTCTCTCTGGCTATCACCATCTCATGTAAAAGATATACATGGGGCCATCTCAGAACATGCAAAAATTATGTAGCAAACGGCAGAGAAAGGCCAAGACACGAGAGCGACGAAGAAAAATGCACGGCGGAGGAAAACAACCGAAAACCCAAAAAAAAAATTAAAAAAATTACAAACACAAGAGCATCAAGTAATGAAAAGGCTTCAAGCTCACAGCGTAAAACACGGGAGTCTCCATGTGTGCATGCATGAATGAATGAATAATAATGTATTACGAATTGAATTCTCCACCATACCCATCACTTTCATCATTCCAATCTTTAGCACTCCCCACCACCAGAAATAGCTACACCTCCAAATTGTGTCAACATACTACTACTAGCATACTATTAACAACACACACATGCCCAACCCTCACTACCCTTCTTGCTCAACCCAACATTAACTCTCTGCCAAAGAAGAACAGCTATCCAAGGCCACGGAAAACGAAAGAACACTATTCTATCTTCACAATACCAAGCATAATTGCTATTAAAAAAATCATTAGTCTATTTATTAGCCATCTACTACCAATTACCATGTCTAGACCATGTTTACAAAGCACATCTGCAAGCCAATATGCTAAAAGCTGCAAATAGAAAGAAAGTCTAATTTTTACACTCAGAACATTACCAAGTAGAGATAAAGTATTAGGCAAACCAAAATTATCAGCACATGCCATAATGTGATGTGTTTTGAGCTCTTATACTGACCAATAAAATATGCTTTTTCTTCCCAGTATTAACTACTAGCAAAAACAAGTACTCCACTATTGCTTAAGAAGGAATATCTTCGATATAAGTAACTTACAAGATGAATATAGTCGTAGCTCAATATGATCAAAAAGTTCAAAGAAGGCCTAATCATGATAAAGATGGAAATTAGCAAAAAAACAGTGGCCATGC
Source organism: Polygonum maritimum (assembly GCA_963924305.1). Taxonomy (NCBI): domain Eukaryota; kingdom Viridiplantae; phylum Streptophyta; class Magnoliopsida; order Caryophyllales; family Polygonaceae; genus Polygonum; species Polygonum maritimum. The sequence continues at coordinate 12,784,398 of OZ002728.1, forward strand.
CCAAAACCCCTTAAGGATCTTAACTAGCTATCACAAGTGAATTTTACCATAGAAGGAATTTCCAAGCCTTAGCTGAGATTGCAAAGCACTGGAAGCAAGCAACTCCTATTATGTCAAGATAGTACAGAATGGCAATACCTATATGCTGGATATGCATAATGACAGAAGGAAAAATCAGCAAAGTTATAGTCCATCAATGCAAATCAGAAAATTAATACTGTACAAGTTTACACAATCCCTACACACTACCTCAAATAACAAGAAAAATTCTTAAATATTATTATTCTAAGTCCTGCAAAGGCAGCAAGACTGCATGATATCGTGATGCAAGCAAAGAAGATCAAAGATTTGCAGTACAATTGCACAAGTAGATAAATGAAAAAGGTCATTAGGAACTGTGATCAGGTTACCAAAAGGTAAGGTGTACTTTGAAATGTAAAACAATTACATATAGCATAACAGCCAGAATATTATGATATCCAAACTTAGTGCTCCACATTTTCTACGAGAAGATACCATTTTCTCCTGATAATATAATCAGTTTTGATATCTAAGGCTGTCATTCCTTTCTCTTTGCACAGCTACCAGAACTTATAAAATTGCAAGTGACTGCAGCTTTTGTTTCTAACAACAAACATAAAATATTGACCCTTGTCAACAGCAGATTTGCACTAGAGATAAAAGGCCAGAAAAAGGGAAAGTGGATTGGAAAATTGATTCCTAACAACTGTTAAGTGTACTTTGTCTGCCCACTAATCATTCTCAGGCTAGCTTAATTTCACTAAACAAATACAACAACTTAAAATAAGCGAATATCTCACCAGGTTGCAAAGTACACGTGCGTGGCCAGAAGCATGGAGCATGACCACAGAAGCAAATTATTAAGTAAATTCACCATTGATTAGGCGAGCAAGAGCTCAAAGAAGTTCATGTTTGTATCCAATATTTCATGCAGATGACAACAATGAAAAGTGAATGAAAATTTAAGAGGAGACAAGTCACTGCAAATTCAATTTCCAATGACTATTTATCACTTCCTGTTAGATGCTCCTGATGTTCCATTGGAACTTGAAATAATTTACAAGTCCAAGACACAACATTATCTCCCGTCATAGCCAAAGCCATATATATATATTGCAATCCAAATCAAGGATATAATAAGATACTCCACTGATAATGCAACAAGCAAGTTAAAATTTCCAATAGGGAAAACATAGAGCAATATAAATTATTTAATAATATCCTACTTAACACGTCACAATTATTTTCCTACTACTGTATTTGGTTGAAAGTATCATCAGTCGTTTAAGCATCGTTACAAAGGTGAGAAATTATAAGGCAATATAATTCAACTAGCAAGATTACATCGGGCTCAAAAAAAAAAAAGCAAGATTACATCACTGCCAGTGTTTTGGCCATTTTTCACACAGGACTTGCCATATCCACAGCCACTGACATAATGCATGCACGAATGTCAAATCATGTAATGGTCAAGTAAGCTATCATATAAAGTAAGAACTCGATTTCAAGGCAAAGATACTGAACATAGTTCACTACACTAGCTACTACGGGTGGGCCGTGGAGGGAGCAAACATATCATATATTTATAAGTGAAAGCAAGATACTATTGAAGTATTTTAGCAACAAAAATAAGACAAACAATAAAATAACAGTAACGACATACAGTAGTATTATTAACTAGTAAGTCTAGCATATGACATATGAGCATAATACTGTAGTAACCCACATGCGGTCAAGGACGTAAGAGAGGGTAGAAAGGGGGAAAAGATCAAGAAAGATCATTCAATAGTGGGACATAAGAAAGAATTATGAGAAGAGAAGATCAGAGGCCCCCCATTTGTTAGCTTGATGAAGAGGTTGTTCAAAGATTAAACACAAACCCAGGTTCAGCGATTGACAACAGTTGGTTCTGGGAAACCACAATTCATCTTCTTCCCCCTTCAGCAGCGGGGTGAACTGTTACCTTTGTTTCAATCAGTCACTTAATTGTACTGAGCTCATTGACATGTCAAAATCAACATGGCTTCCGTGAAGCTCACTTTTTCCAATTATTTTATTCTTAGTATGTGATATGTCGATCTGACACAGCCGAGAAGATGTGAAAAAAAAATACTGCTACAGTGTAGAAAAAGAAGAGGAAGAAGTCAGACAGCAAAGTGGCAGAGCATCGGATCAGTGAGATAACGAAGAAAATAAACCTCGATTGTGTAATCCATCGAGTTACAAAGAGAAGGGAAGAACAACAAAGTTAAGTTATACGCCTTTGTGTTTACTCTAGTCCATACAATTGAGGAATTAATTTGCGGAAAAATCACTCATGGTGGTGAGATCAATCTTCCTAAATAGGCAATGAACACTCCACCATGACATGTGTATCCGAGCAACAGTCAGCCACTCACTCGAGCAAGAATAGACGAAGAGATGCGACGAGCTAAAACAGAAAGGGAACGAAAAAGGAGGCCCTCCCCCAATTTCTAGGGTTTCCCCCATTTCTGGCCATTCGCTATACATAGATCATCATGATTGTACATAATTATGTAAAGTCCGGAAGACATGACCAGCTCAATTCCGATGAATTTATGTAAAAGTAACTAGGCTACAGACGATAACAAAGCCACTGGGAAGTAGGGAGACTGACCTGAAGCGGTTCCAGAAAAGGCGCCCTTGCAGAGATCGGCAAGCTGCGATTCAATTTTGCTCAAGAAGGCGGTTGCTTCGTCAAAAGGTCTCGTCAGATCCGATTTGTACTTGACCAGTATATCGCAATACGTTTCCTAATTAACACAAGAATTCCGTCATAAAACACACTCTTATCTTATGAGAAGAAAGACAAGCAAAAGTGGGGAGATGAAGAAGGAAACCATGAAAACGTCGAGCTCCGGATCTGCGCCGATGAAAGACGGAACGACGTCGTCTTTGTTGTTCTCCCGCCTGATCTCGTCTAACAACCGCGCTATCTCTGGTGGCGCCCCAACCTGCAAAAATAAAAACCATCAAATTTTATTGGAGCAGCTTTTTGTTCCAACCCCCAAAACTGGAAGGAAATCAATTCAAAACTACTCTCCACTACTCTACGTGAAAAGAATTTTGAATTGGGCGCACACACATATTTTGTTGGACCACACGGCGTAACTAACCGTCTCAAAACAAATTCAATACTATTATGCTCGTGCAGGCATATATATAACAAACAGCTACAAATTTCCAAGTCCAGTGGGCTGATTTCATCACAATCAGCGCGAGGCAAAACAACAACAGCAACAACAACAAACTGGATATTCAATTGATTTGAATTTTGAAATCCGTTTCTGGACCACACGCTCATCAGTAGTTGGGCGATCGGAAAGCTGATAATGAAAAAAGCGAAGAGAGATCGAAGGAAATCAAAATCCCTGTGATGATGATGACAAGTGACAACAACCTTTTGGCAATCGATGTAAGCTTGGAGGAGGGTAGGGTAGCGAGGATGAGAAGCGATCTTGGCCTTGATAGCATCGAAAGCGTCGTTATCCCTGCGCATCTCGTTTCCGATGGAGGCCGACATGGCCGAGGCCACCGAGACGAGCTCGTCGGATCCGAAAACGGCCGGCTCCGGCGCCGAGATGCGGTGTTCACGGGAGAATTCCTGATTGAGGATGTAAGACTGGTAGTGGGAAGGGAGAATCAAGTCGTCCGGCGACATCAGCGCCCTGTCGGAGTAGTCCGCCGGCGCCGGGTGCAGGCCGTACATTCCGTCCATGGAGGGAGGGTCAGAAAGGCTTCAGGAAGGGGAAGAATCAAGTTCGAGCTATGAGAAAGCGCAAAAAGGCGGCTGGCTGGTTGATTGATGGTAAGGAGGGATAAAATTCATATATAGAGAGAGAGTGGAACGAGACGACGATTCGATTTGTTTCTGGATATACAATTCTTTTTTTCTATTTCCCGTCGCCGTACCTGGTGTTTCGTAATTTGGGGAATTTATAAATTTTTTTTTTTTAAAAAAAAAAACGGGTGGGAGCGATGGTCGAAGTTAGGGTTTAGATGGGAAATTCGGTATGGGAAAGCAAAGGAAGAGGATGATGGCCTTGATGGGATTCCGGTGAAGAAGACGAAACATAGCCGGTAGTAGTTTGATGGCTGGTGGAAAGCCTACTATTTAGCAATTGAACCCATAGATAAAAAATGCCCCGGCTCGCTCGCCTTCGCTTCCTTAATCTACGTTCTTTTCCTTTTCTTTTTTTTTACCTGTTCGAAAAATGGCATAATATATGCAACTTATGCGGTTTATATTCTCGACTTTTAATTCCACCCAAAAACAAATTCTCGACTTTTAATTCGACCAAAAAAAAAAATTATCGACTTCTAAATTTTGATAAATTCGATGATTTTTCAATTGTTTAAAATTTGGGTAAAATGTACAAAACCAACCTTTTAAATGCACAAGTTTGTAGAAAATTACCCGTTAAATTAAAATTTATTGTAAACCACTCTTTAAAACAAAAACGTTATAAAGAATCACACATCATCGTAGGGACTCTGAAGTCCAGTTTCGTCATATTATTGTGAGGCCAAAAGAGTGGCGAATTTGTTAGCTTCGTTAGTTTTTTCTTTTAGATGAAGATTTCATTTATTGTGTAATATCTACAAAATTAATAAGATGGATTATGAAATTCTCCCTAAGATTATGATTCAACTTCATCTTTAGAATGCCAAGACCACCAGATTCCCTGAGTGAAGTGAGGCAGCGCCAACAAAACTCTTTGCTTCAAAAATTCATACAACAAAACTCTTTTGCTTTAAAAATTCGTACAACAAAACTCTTTGCTTCAAAAATTCGTACAACAAAACTCTTTGCTTCAAAAATTCATACAACCTTCAAAAATTCGTTCTATTAGGCAAGGTGACCCGATTGCCCGAGCATATGCATAGTCTCATTTTCTATTCAAGTAAATAAAGGCCCTATTGCGCCTCTAACCCCTGAGCGAGGTTTAAGACAGGGTGACCCGTTGTCGACATACTAATTTGTGATTAGTGCAAAAATTTTAGCAAGGAAGCTCCAAAATGTCTATAATAACTCGAAGGATTTGATACGCTTTCCATTAGCCCAAGAAAGAATGAGGATCATATCCTTAAGATTATGATTCAACTTCATCTTTGGAATGCCAAGACAAATGACCAAGACCACCTGATTGCCCGAGTGAAGTGAGATAGAACCAACAAAACTCTTAACTTCAAAAATCCGTGCAACCTTCGTGAGAGCTCCGAATTGAGTGATTCTAATGTCTAGTTACAGATCAAGGAGTCTATAACTAGAACGAGGTATTAGGCAAGGTAACTCGATTGCCCGAGCATATGCACAATATCGTTTTCTATTCAAGTAAATAATGGCCCTACCGCGCCTCTAACCCTTGAACGAGGTATTATGCAAGGTGACCTATTGTCGGCATACTAATTTGCGATTAATGCAGAAGTTTTAGCAAGGAACTATCATAAATCAACATTTTAGACCTCTACAAAAGTGGGAAATCAACAAAAACAACAAATACAACATATCCTTGAAATAAGCACAATGATAAATCTATAATATTATCTACTATCGATTATTAGTGGAAAAAATAACAGAGAAACCTTCCATGAAACGAAGAGAACAATTAACAAAATCGAAGGCACATGCACTATCAAAAGAAGGTGGAACATTCCTTATTCGATCAAGCCTCGCCACAAAGCCTAACTACTTGATGCAAAACTTTATGCTTCCAAAATATATACATGATGAAATGGATACAAGTGACATAAGTTTTTTCTAGAATAAAGATAGATCTTATAAACTCCTGGTAGGATGAGACAAAGTAAGTAAACCAAAGCTATATGGCGAACTGGTACTAAGGAAATCATATGATATGAAAAGTCTTGCAAATGAAAATGCTTTGGAAAATCCTCACTAGGTCGGAAAATGTGTGAGTTTGAATAATTTCTGAAAAATACCTTCATGGGTGTTCCCTAGACACATATAGGGTAAAAGTGAGCTCCTTTCGACAATGGAAAAAATTGATGAACCTGCGTCCTAAATTTGAAAAAGGCCTCATCTAGCAACTGGGAGATGAAAAACCAATCAACTTGTGAAAGGATAACTACGTCATGCAAGATCTCTATTGAAACATGCACTAAATCAGAGAATTGTTAACACAAAAATGAAAGTAAACCAGTTCATAACACACGACAAAATATGGAACATAGATAAACTACAAAAAATTATTCCAATTTTATCTTGTTTTTTGTTTGAATGAAAAGACTATTCTTATTAAATAAGCCGATTGACCGAAAACCACCCTTATAATAGGCCACATTGCCCTAAACCACCCCTTTTTATACATATTTACCGAAAACCACCCTTATACACCCTTCCGTCAAAAAACAGCAACCCCGTCTAACTTTCCCGTTAAATGTCCGTGGACGCGCGCGTGTAGTGCGTCTTTATACTACGACTTACATTTCTTTTTACCTTTTTTTTATTTATTAAATCCTAAAACCTAATTAGCTTCTATTCATCATCATCGTCTTCCTTTTGATAAAAAAAATCATCGTCATCTTCCTCAACCTAGAAAATCAACATCAAGTCCTCAACAACAAGCCCCCAATTCTTCAATAAAAAAAACAATCCCCCAATTCCGGTGCAAACCTCCCGACCACAGCTCAACCTCAACCTCCCTCTACAACTCCTCCTTACCCACTTCCTCCGGATTGCAATCCACCCATTGTAAAACGTCTAAACTTTTACATCCATCCTTATCGATTTCATACTTGCAAAATTAACAATCCACAACAATACAAAGACCCTTACCCACTCCCATTTGCTCTGCCTCCCACTCAATTCCATGTCACCCCTTCTTCCTCTGCCTAACCCACCAACGATCCCTCTTTTCATTCGTCTTACAAAGTTGTAGAAAAATCCCCTCTGAATCTCTCTGATTCCTACCTCTTTTCCCCCGATTTCCCCAATCATTTCTCGCCCAGATGCCTGGTTGGTGGGGAAGACGGCGCAATGATGTCCGCGTTTTTAGGTAGATTTTTGGGGTTTAGATAGGTTAGTTTAAGTTGATTTTCGTAGTTGAGTCTTGTGTTTTTGAGTCTTTTTGCATGAGTTTTCGTATTTCCTTGAGATTCGGAAACTACGCGCTTTTTGTGTCGTTTTGTAGGTGTATTGAAGCTTGAGGACGAGTTTGGAGCAATGCCAAGAGAGGATGGACAAGCTAGGAGGAAGATCTCAAGTGGACAAGCTAAGGAGAAGAGCTAAGAGGAGCAAAATCAAGAGGAGATGCGAAGGAATCGACCCCGGGATCGAGCTAGTAAGGGTCGAGCACGAGCTAAGTGAAGAAGTTACAAGAAGCTGAAAAAAGTGCTCTCAGGATCGACCCTGAGGGGGGTCGATCACGACCCCTAGGGGGGTCGATCCTAGGCACCGCCTCTCCTTTATCCAGAAATATTGTTGAAGTTTCCTAGTTTGTATTTTAGGAAGGTGTTTTGTTTGTGTTTCCTAGTTAGATTAGGACTCCTTTTTGTCTATAAAAGGAGGTTGAACCTATAGTTTTTATGGAATCAGTAATCAATCAATTGACAATCAAGACTTGGAGTTGGGAAGAAGACTTGGAGAGCAAGTTTGAGGTTTGTAAGAGTGACCTTTGGTTTATAGTTGAATTGAAGTTTGGTTTGATCATGTCTTCTTCTTCTTCTTCCTTGTTCTTCTTTGCTATGTGTGAGTAGTTTTCTTAAATTCTAGGGTTGGGCAAAAACCCAACACAATCATGCATGTTTAAAACTTGAATTCATGACTTAATGTTTAAAGATCATATCTAACCTATCTTGTGCTTAATCCTTGGTGAAAATTGAGGCATGTCTTGTAATTAACCCTAGCGAAAGTGAAAAGTTAGTTGCTTGATTATATCTAATAAGATTATTTGCGAAAGTTGATATTCCTAGGTTGAAGGATAGGTAGAAAGTTGTTTGATTTGCGAAAGTTGATTGAATAACTTGAATTGTTTGCGAAAGTTAACTTTTCTATGATCTAGATTGCATGATAGTTGTGAATTCTTGTCAAAAGCATGTATGGTTGTTGTTGTGGTAGCCCTTGCCCTAGGATTTGCCTTTTATATTGATTAAAAATCGTATCTTTTGCCTTGATCTCGACTCCCTCCGTCGTGTTCGAGTTAGTTGCTTGTGATTTGTGTGTGTTCGTGTGTTATCGCTCTCATGATCGACCTACCTAGGGTCGAGATCGACCCTCTTTGGGTCGAGCCTGAAGTTGTTTTTCCCTTTGTTTCCTTTGCTTTTCGTAGTTATCGATTAAACTTAGCACTACTCTTACTCCCGTGGACGATCCTGACTTCGCTATACTCAGCGGGGTCTTGACTACAAATTTATTTGTTCAAGAAGCCCTTCAACACGCAACAAGACCCCCAAACCCCACAATATCGCCGATTCCACCACCTCCGCCCAAATCCCGGGTCGTCGATGACCCGATTGGCGGACTCGGGTTTCCTACTACCCCTTTGAGATCCCCCGGTCTCGCCCATCGGACTTCCTCGGCTTTTCCGGTCTCGCCCATCCTTATCGATTTCCTCTGCCTAACCCACCAACGGCCTAGGCGTCTTCTTCCACAATGGCCCAAACCCTCCCACCTCCGCCTCCTTCAATCGCTCCCTCGACTTCTCCTCCCACCACTCTGTCGACTCCCTCTACTTGGCCGCTTTACAAGGAATCGGAGTGGGGATATGAGTTGTCGTTTCCTGGAACTAGATCCACGATTGACTACTTGACTTGCCAGGAGCACGGCCGCCCCAACCAAAGCAATATGCAATGACGATGGAATGGGGATGAGTTTAATTAGGTTTTAGGATTTAATAAATAAAATAAAGGTAAAAACATCAAAATTGAAGCTTAAAGACATTTTAGGATTTAACAAATAAAAAAAGTAAAAAAAAAATCAAAATCGGAGCTTAAAGACGCGTCCCACGCGCGCGTTCACGGTTTTTTAACGGAGAAACCAGGTGAGGTGGTCGTTTTTTGACGGAAGGGTGTATAAGGGTGGTTTTCGGTAAATATGTATAAAAGGGGTGGTTTAGGGCAATGTGGCCTATTATACGGGTGGTTTTCGGTCAATCGGCCTATTAAATAATACTAGTATAACCCCGTACCTTGTACGAGATTTTTTTATTTTAAAATTTAAAATTTATTTATATATAACTAATTGTGTTATAAACTACATAATTAGGTTTTTTTTGAGAAATTATGATCATATTCATTTATATAGTTATTTTTAAAGTAAAGATTACGATCATATAAAGAACTAAAACGATAAACTATGTAGAATGGCTTTAATTAAAAAATAAAAGGACTCATTAATATATTAACTAAGAAATGAAACTTTTTGACTATTTGAAAAGAATTAAAGGGATAAGCTATATACAATCAAATTTGTAATTAAGAAAAAAAGACTAATTAACATATTAATTATGAAATGGAAGATTGACTATTTGATGAGAAATATTTATTGACAATTATATAATAATCAAAATCTTTCCTTTAATTAATATCTTATGGATAAGATTTGTACAACTATAAAAACATATTTTATTAACAATCTCTATATTTGCCTTTTTGGTAGGAAAAAAACTCATTTACCTAAATGGATATGATGTGGCTTAATAAAATCTTTTGTGGACACAAATATATATAGGGGAGGGTTCACGTAAAACACCTCTTATAGTGAAACAGGTGAATTAATAGTAGACGTTGGATTACCATGAAACCAAGGGCCTAGATTATGCTGAATTTTTGAAAATAATGGGTGAATTATAGAAAAATCACAATTAGTTGTAAATTCAATGAAGCTTCCATAATTGTAGGGAGGAGTTACGTCCAAATTCAAACTAGATTGTTCTCAAAATCAAAGTTCCTAAATTTAAGGGTTGTAATTTTTTTTTCGAAATTCAAACCAGATTTTAGAAAAAAATCACACAAATCTCGTATATGCATTCGTCAGTCATTGCAAATTCAATCGTGCTACTTCAATATTCGATAAAATTGATTTAATATTCGATTGTACAAATATTCGACTATACAGCTTGAATATTCGACTGGATAAATATTCGAGGATGCAACTTAAATATTCTTCTATACTACTTCAATATTCGACTACACAAATGCTTGACGATACAAACTTAATATATTCAACTATACAACGTAACTTGAATATTCGACTATACAATATATTCGAATTTGTCATATACATGGTTGAATATCTTCTAAATTTTTTTGAATTATTCAAACATTGTTAGAATTTGTCATAATTTGAATATTCGACCTGAAACATACAACTTATACTAGATGGATCGCATTCAAATACATCGACTTTATATTCAATGGGTAATAAGATATATTCAAAGTTGTTGAATTCAATAATCAGATGGTAAAATTCGAAATATGTACATTGATATTCATAAATAGCATACAACTTATACTACATGGTAATATTCAAACACATAGAGTTCATATTCAATGGATAATATTGAACATTCGAAGTTGTTGCATTCAATAATCAGACGGTAATATTCGAACTATGTACGAATATATTCAAAACACAATACTTCCAAAATCAGATCCAAAAAAAATCCCCGAAAATTATATATTTGATTTGAAAGAAGTGAGATATGGAGAGAGAGAGAAAAAAAAAAGATCCCCGAAATCAGATTTGACATTTTAATTTTTTTAATTAACTATTTTATTTTTACTATAAAATCTAGAGCGTTAGATTAGAATAAATCTAATGGTTGATAAATGTTCACCAGTTACACTCTTATAGGGTGTTTCACAATATCCAAATTCTATATATATATATATATATATATAAAATGTGGCTTGATAAAAAATTAAATAAAATGTGACATGGAACAACTATAGATCGACATGTGTCAAAATCCTAGGTGGTGAAATATGAGGATGACATGTGCAAAAATCCTACATGGCGCAATGTGGTGCCTCTAAACCTTATGACTTATATATATATATATATATATTGTAATATTTATAAGAAGATCACAACTTATTATATAAATGAGAGTCTAATTAATTATTTTATTATATATGTGTCATGTGATAAATTTTTTTTATGAAGATATTGACTCCGCTTCATACTATAGTAGGGTAGATAAATGGATACAAATCGTACAAATTAATCTTCTCCGTAGAAGTTAAACCATGGGTATTCCAGTGCTAATGTACTTAATTTTTGTGCTAATGTATTTTTCTTGTTTCTTGGCTGAAAAAGTGAAACTAATAACGAAAATGTATACCAGATGAGAAAAGGTGGAATGTGTAAAAATGGAATCCAGAAATGACATGGCCTTGTACAACTGGATTGGTTCGTAGCTTAATTTAGCCTTCCCCTGGCCTCAAGGCAGTGCCATGAACATCTGGCTCCAATTACAGTAAAGAACGAACAACTTTTTCAAATCTGGGTTTCCTTGTTAGCCAAGAGACGCATTGCTACAATTTCTGCTCTTGCCAGCATTTTTTTTTTTCCAAAAACTACAAGGCTCAAAATCATATGCATACTATTACTATTCATTTGCCCATCCAATTAAGTTTTACTCCACTTCTACTCGGAATTATGGCTAATTGGTGGACTACACAGTACAAATCACGAGCAAAATTTAATTTGTCTATGCCATAAAGGAAAGGGAAAGTTTGGAATCAATCTATTGCTACATTCATCAATTCATTTTTACCGGCTTTTTTTTTTGCTCACTTTACAGAGTTTAAGTATGAGAAAATGGTTCAACTAAAAATTGGACTAAAGATAGATAGAAATTACTTACAAGATATAAAACATAAAAGGACACCACAATAGAGAGGTCTGGCGATGGCTGAGATCGCGGCTTTCTCGCTTAGAATTCTAACTCTTAGGAAAGAAACCGCGGTTGCGCTTTTTTCAGCCACGGTCGTGACCCTACTCACAAGTCGCAACGTCACTTTTGATGGCTTTTTTGAGGATCTTCAAGTGGGAATTTTGACTCTGAAACATTAAATGTATCCCTTCGAGTTATCTTTCCAATGACACCAAAATCACCTAGTCTGATAACTGTATCTCCCAAACGAAGAATCGTAAACTAGAGGTGTCGAGAAAACATCTCCAATACATATGACTTGAAATCATGCAAACACTTGTGTAGATTCTGACTCCTCCAAGAAACTAATAAACTTGGTAAAACTAACTAAAATATGTAAAATAATATGTATAAAGAGTATAATAACATCCTAAAAATACTACCTAAATGCATGCTATCAAATTCCCCCATGCTTAAACCTTGTTTATCCTTAAGCCAAAATGAAATTAGATCAAACACCCTATAGACAAGCATTCATGCATCCATCTCAATGAATTCTTAGAAAGTGACATTAGAACATAATTTAACAAATGAAATCATAGCATGCATTTTGGACAAAGTAAATATATTCATTCTAAACCTCGCTAGAATAGTGTGTCTTCACTCTCACTTATGTGTTTAAAGGTAATGCACTTCGCTCAAAACTCAATTTTGATAGCCTAACTACCATATGCTTGCACAAGTGTTATAAATCTGCACCACTAAAGACTTCATATATAACAAAAATTATGAGGTCTTTTAAAGGTTATAATGTGGTTAGGTAAGAACAATTTGTTAGGAAATCATTTGATCTTGTGGTGCTATATCCGGAAAACAATACAAGACTTTTTGATCCAATCCCAACACACCTTAAACTCACATTCAACTTTCACATAGTCCATACATTTTTACTTCTTCCTTTTTCTTCAAAGTCTCTTCTTATTTTTTTTCTTTCCACTATTTTCGAAGACTTAGTCATTCAAGCATATTTTTTTTCTTTTTTTCCACACATTTTTTATACTTTTCACCCTTATCATCCAATTCATCCATTTATCTACCGATTTTTTTTTCCAACCCCCCATACTTATCTCATGTTCACAAAACAAACCAAGTCAAGAACTAAATTCCCATATAGGTCAAACTTATATATGCTTGAGATTTATTTTGTAGAGCTACAAAAAAAAGGCTATAAGGCTCAAAAGGGGCTTCAAATAAGGGATCCCATAAAACGGTAAATAAGGAAATATTAGGATAATAAAAACAATACTTCAATCATATTAACGTCATATGCAAAAGTCATGAATGCAACCTTGATAAGGATATCTAAATGCAAGCTTTAGAGGAAGCAATCAACTTGAGTACACACAATGAAAAGAGGACTAAGATAAACTAGTCCTAAAAAGGCTAATAAAATATCTCACAAGGTTAAAATTTGCTTAGAATTTTAATATGACTCAAATCTCAAGTGACTATGCATACTCAATCATAAAGTCTAACATGTTCTTGAAAGTATTAAGTATCATTAAAGCTTCAACAATCCAAGCAAGTCATGGAGTAAAAAATCATTATTAAAGAAAACATTTAGAGGACAAGGGGTTTGTTGCTTAGAGCATCCCCAACAGATGTGCTAAAAGTTTTTCTAAAATGGAGAAGCAAAAACAATATTCTCTAAATTTTTTCCACTTCAACTCCAACAGCTTCTCCATTTTATAGAATATAACCCTTCTTATTTAAGTCCAACCACTTATCTATTTTGAAGAATTCAATGTTTATTAATTATTATTTTTATTTAACTGACAGAAATGAAAATATAATACAATCTTACTTTAAAGATATTTAATTTTTTATTTAAATAATAATAAAGAAGTAATCATACTAAAGAATCATAATGTAAATAAGAAAATACGTGCATTCACAATTAGGTGTTGGAAAGACTATATATTATTGTTTAATGGTTTTAGGGTCGGTACCGATCGACTAAAATATTTATGACTTATATACACATAGACTCAATAAAATTAGGACTTATGTGAGCAAAAAGTTCATGCATTCACGAGAAGCTATAATAATTAAAAATATATATTTTATAATATATATGATGAATTTGCATTATATATTTAACACTAAAGGGAAAGCTTAAATTTTACACTCAATGTATATAAACCTTCTACTATTAGCATAAATGCATTTTGAAGAAAGGAATAATTACCATAAATGTATTTTGGAGAATGAAGTGCAATTTTAGAAAATCCCCTACATTTAGAGAATGAAGTGCAATTTTTTTCCCATCTCCATTATGGAGAATGAGATGGAGAAGCTGTTGGGGTAAAAAAATGAGGTATAATCCCCCAAATCCCTCATTTTCTCTATAATAGAGAAGCTATTGGGGATGCTCTTAAGGAAGCATGATGCAAACCGAAAATGCAAGATGTATTTTGTTTTGCCGATGCAAAATAAAAGTGCAAAAGCTAAGCTTAAAAAAAAATAAACATGTAAAACAAGAATTAAAACTATATATAATGCCAACTAATTAATCTAAGATGTCAAAGTTCCTCGGCCTCTTGCATGCCTAATCAATAAATTGTCTGCAATGCATAAAATAAAAGATAAAAGAGAAAGTAACACTCACATGGTCATCTCGGGTTGCCTCTCGAGCAACGCCTTTGTTTAACATCACTGGCTGTTTGGCTCGACGTTTACTAGAACTTCACAAGATCAAACATAGTCAACGCCCTTAGCAATATGTCATATTGCTGCAAACACACCTTAAAAAACATAAGTAGCACCATGACAATGTGAAAGTATAAACATAACTTTTGAACACCGTTTCAACGTATCAAAAGTGTAAGTAGAATTTGCATTAGATGGAATATCATGAAACCAAATTAGCTCATGTGGTGGCTTATCAATATACTTATTATATGGCTCCAAGATCTTATCAACATTACCACTCTCGACAAAGATGAAATCCGAGGAATCTCTAGATTCAACTTTGGGCTCCAAATTTGGTTTTTCAAGAAAATAAGAAGTGATGGATAATAAGAGTTTGGGATAAAGGATATATCGATCCTCAAAGATTAAAATGAGGGACTTCAAGATAATGGGAATGGTTGACTTTGTTGATGAAGAACAAACCTCTATGATATGACCTTGTTTTTTTTCTTCCTCATAATCTTCTACAGTATCATCAAAGAAGCTATTATTGTCCTCATACCACTCTAGAAAAGATGCATTTGAATCATCAGATTTTATGGACTCTTATGTGTCACCAAGGTCTTTATATGATTCATACATGTTATCCATAATTGGAATTATAAGAGAAGGAGCTTCCTTAGAATCTATATTATCTTCATAGTCCAATGCAATAAGAGAGAAAATAGGCCTCGTTGGCTTCTAAAGCACATATGTGGTCATGGATTTCCACCCGCTGTTGAAGTTCTTTCACCCGCAGTTGCGGGCCTTCAGAATTTCCGATAATTTTCAAGACTTCGTCACCATGGGCGTGAGTACATGTGCCACGGTCATGGATTAATTTCTCATTTTCTAGCTCGCTCTTGGCATTTTTCCCACAAGTCACATCCCCGTTATCGCGGGTTTCTTACAGATTCTGCATCGTGTACTCAATAGATAAACCACGATCGCGATGCTCATTGTCGTGATCACAGTTACCATCTGGGACTGTTCCTGACTATTCTGACAGCCTCTCTAGACCTTCTTTTGTTGAGGGACATGAGTCTATTGAAAGACAACTCGAGGAACAATTTTCACAATACTCTTTATTCATTGATTCAGCGAGATTCCTAATCATATTCGTAACAGAAAAGTCGACATTCTCAACTGGTGGAGGCATTGATCGATACAATTCTCCTTCCATACTTAAATGGTTCATGATGTAGAAGAAGTCCCAAAACTATTTAAATCCTATACCCAAGTACTTGTCATTACTCATGTACTCGGACAATTGTCGAGTCTCTAGGGTTATGCCCTCAATAACACACTAACTTAGGTGGCTCTTAGTGAATGCATAACCCCAAACATATAATCTACACACCTTTGTCTCCAATCTATATAAAGTACTCATGGAAGAGTTCACCTTGCTTCTGATCAAGTGTCAAGAACATAGTTAGTAGAACAAGTGTGGATCATAACATAGGTCCACACAACACTTGATAATATACAAGAACATATTAGAAACTAAGATTCCCCGACAACGATGTCAAAATTTAACTGGAGTAAGCTTGGTATTCCAAATAAAAGATAAATCCTTGGTTACACAACTTAGTATAATTAGTAAGTCGGGGTTGAACCAAGGGAATTCATGCTCCTAAATTTGATACTTGTACCAACAAAATTAACAAAACAAAGGGGTTTAAAGATGTAATTCTAGATTTAACAAACAAGTAAACAAAGCAAATAAATAAATAAGTTGAGGTCCTAATCAAATTAGAAAAAACAAGTTCATTCACACATTTACTTTCAAGATTAATGAAACTCATATGATCATCGAATTCTTATCAAACGCACTTACTTTCAATGATTCTTCTTATCCCGATCATAAGTAATTAGTAGTCAACGAGAGCTAAGTAATCCTTAATATTAAATGAAGGGATCAAACTATACCAGTGGACCTCTGGCCCTTTATCGGGTGGCCTCTGGCCCTTTATCGGGTGGCCGACACGATTCTAGTTGTCTGATATGCATGGGTCCTCCATCCAGCTTGATCACCATAAATACGATTAATCAAACGCCAATCTCTTTTGGTGGAAACCAAATTTGTTTTAGTCTAGAGTAATACTGATTCTTCTTAAATTTCCGTAAAGGGAAAGTTCCAGTCAAATGTCTAACCATGGCTTATAAACTAATTGATGTCTACGATAATTAATGATAAGAAATGAACTCTCCCATGCATTTCCACAAACTCATATGTACCTTTAATATTTAAGATTAGGAAAATATCATATTAGTCTTTCTCACCTTAAGCCAATATTTTTTTTTTTTTTGGTCAATACCTTAAGTCAATATGAAGTAGTGTCATTTTGTATGGGGGCTCTTAAAGTATAATGAGTCCAAAGCCCTAAAAAAATGTTGGGTGTTAAATCGATAAAAAAAAAAAACAGGCTTGAATCTTGATCTTAGAATGAATGATTGTGAGATTCCGGTAGGCTGAGAGATCTGAGTGACGTGTCATGGTAAATTTAACCACTTCGTATATAAGGTCGGGATCCACCTTTTTACCCAAAAGCTTAAGCCAATGGGTAGGGGTTTCACCTCCTATATACTAGTGGATATCTTTACTCCTTGTCCGTTGTGGGACATTTCATCCCAACATGTTTATTATTCTAAATTTAGTAAGCATATCAAATCCAAACCTATGTTTTTCAAATTTCACACAAAATTTCTAAGTCTAATATGTCTTTAATATATATTCTCGAGTATAATAACTAACTAGTTATTAGTGTGTGTTCCAATGTTGAGCATGGGAAGACATTAATAAATTGAAAAAATTCTAGACTTGGTAAAATTCTATATGTATTTTATTTGAAAATTAAATTATTACATCATAATAATTCAAATATTAACAATTAATGACATTAAAATTAAACTTTTCTGATATTCTTTTTTGGATAGAGGTTAAGGAAGAGAAGTTAATGAGGTTAAAAGAAGTTAAAAATAGAGTAAGAAAATCAAAATGGGAGTTATTGGAAGAATAAATAAAAAGTAAATTAAATTGATGAAAAAAAAGACAAAATTAAGTGACACATGATAAAAAGGTGTGATTTGGAAAAATTTTGCTTTAAAGATATAGGAGTATATGGATCATGTACTTTAGAGAATCCAAACATTTTTGAAACTAGGCCGAACCCGTTTGAACATGGTTATTCTTCATCCATTAAGAGTAAGTAGGCTAGGGTGTCAAAACTCAACCCAACATGAAAAATTAAACTGAACCGACCGAGAATTTTAGAATTAAAACCCAACCTGAAAATTAGTGGTTCAAGAAAAGTCTGAACTTGATTGACTCAAACCTGAGTATGCTACCATTGATGATTTAAAAAATATTATAATTAAATCACGAAATATAATTATAATAAAATTTTCTATTTAACTAAATGGGTAATATATTAAGATTATGATTTATACAGTATGACTAAATAACAATATGTTTTCATAATAAAAATGGTAAGATAGATCTATGTATTAATGAAATGGTCTAATATATAAAACTGAGATTTATATATTTGGATAGAATTATTAATTATACAACTCAGATTCTAAGATAGAACTAATATCTTAATTAAGTATGTATAAGTTTATGATAAAATTAAGATTTAATAAGATAATTTTTTAAATAGGGGGGGGGGGTGATGTGGCACAATATTGTGACAGAATTTGCTTCCGCTTTAATATATAGTAATAGTTGTATAATAATAAAACAAGTTTTACCTGTCGTGCATGTCGTGCCATGCACGACAATTTGACTTTAAAATATTAAATTATAATTAGATATTTTACTATCGAATATTGATACGGAAAATATAATATAAGTTTTAACGTATAAGCATGTTTAAAAAAAAAAGAGTGACGTTGTTTTGAAAGTTCGTATAATTCAAAAAATACATAAAAAAACATAATATTTATACTTGATTACATTTTTTTCTAAAACCTTATAATAAGAATTTTAATTAATATACCTCATGTTTAAAAAAATTTATTTTTATCATTCGTTTTTTTTTTGTGGTTCAAATTTTCTCTTTTATTATGTAAATAAATCTATTTACAAAAAGTTAGCTAGGAGCCTAGCAACTAATTGCGCTCCAACACCCTTATTTAAGGTAAAACACAACCTCTGAAAATTAAAGGACCGAAGTAATTTCATATTTATTGTTATCAAATAATTTTTTTTTAGAAATTAGCCTATATGTTACCACTATTTAATATTAAGATGTGTTTATTTAAGTAAATCAAATAGTTTCTTTCTGATATCTTTATATGTTACGATGCTGGATAATATCTTTGAATATCACAATAATATAATTATTTGATGATATCGCAAATAATATGTAATTAAGATAATATCTTAGTAAATCAAATAGAATCGGATAATATCTTCCTCATATCTTTATAGTAAGATTTGATAATATCGTAGGTAAAAATTATAGTTGATATTGTAAATATAGAAAATAACTTAACTAGGCATAAAAAGATAAATTTATTTAAGTAAATCAAATAATAAAGTGACAAAATCAATTGTTTTTTAAGTATGACATCATTGACGTGGGACCAGAATCAACGTAAAAAAGATAAATGATATATTAAAAAAGATATAATATCTTACCAAAATTGATTATATCTTTTACATACATAGATAATAATAAATTTAATCAGATTAATTGAAATAACACAAATATAACTTTTTTTATCGAATCTGCGGTGGGCCAGAATCAACTTGGTGGATCGAAAACGGCCGTATTTTATAATATATATTGATATTGATTATTGATTAATAAGTAGATTATATCAAGAACAATGTGAAAATCATATAAAAATATTAAAAACCCGTACATGAATGTAAAGGGAAAAAATTAGTACTTGAATGAATTTGACATTGTATGTGCCAAAGGAAAAATTAATACCCACTTGTTATGAAAATAATGTGTTTTATGCTTTGTACTTTCTCTTATTTGCCTATCTTTTATAGAAGAAAATTTTAAAGATAGATAATATTGTTTGAGAGGTAGATATTAGATGAATAAGAAAAATAAAATTAAAAATTAGATAAATAACGAAAAATAAAAGATATAAAGTTGTTGATATCCATTTGAGTTGAATAAGGAAAAAGATTAAAATCAAAATATAAAGCGGGGCCAGAATCAACGTGGTGGATCGAAATCGGCCAGCTATACTATCAGATGACCCGCACCTTGTACAAGGGTGTTATTTATTTATTTATTATTTTGTATATGAATTTATTATAATATTATCATGTGTCTTTTTTAGGTTTATAAAATAACATAATTATTATATAACATCAAATATTTATATTATAATATATTTTATTTATATATTAACTTTTTACATATACATAAAGATATATTTATATTATTGATGAATAATTGTATAACAGAAGAATGCATTATCAAATTGACATAAGATTGAGATTTATATACGATGATAACTCAATATCCAACATATAACTAATATTTTAATGAAATAAGTGTAAGATTAAGATTATATAATATAAAACTAAGGTGTAATAAGATAAATTTTAATAGGTGATGATGTGGCACAATATGAAGGTAGAATTTGCGGATAATAGAGGAAGAATGACATAAGATAAGATGCAATCACATTTTTTTAAAAAGTGATAAAAATCTTTTGACATTTAAATTAAATTGCATAAACTAACTTATACAATAAAATGAATAATATTAAATAAAAGCTCCGATTAATTTATTATTATAGTATATATATAGATAATATTTAATAAGATAAAATAGAAAACCAAATTATCTTGCATATATGTTATTATTTTCTGAAAAAAAATTAAATAAAAAGTATATAAATATTTGGTAAAAATATTAACGAATCATTATCTTAATTAATAAATTTATCTTTTTATCTAAAGCGTAATTAATATGCAATATTAAAGACATATTTATGGTATATATATAACATCTAATCTTTTTATTGATATTTTGATATGACATGATAATAAAAATATATTTAATATATTAATTTAATATAATTAATATTTGACATCAATATAGTGGTAGAATTTGCTACCCTTGATGAGTTTTAAAAAATATCATAATAAAATTACAAAAAAATAAGTTATAATTAATGTGCTATTTAATTAAATGGGTAATATGTATGATTATGATTTATACATTGTGACTAAATAAAATATTTTTTACAATAAAAAGTTTATGATAGATCTATGTATTATTTAAATGGATATAATGATAAGATTGAGTTTTATAAATTTGGATAGAATTATTAGTTAAACAGCTCAATTTATAAGATAAAACTAATATCTTAATTAAGTATGTATAAGATTATGATAAAATTAAGATTTAATAAGATAACTTTTTAAATAAGAGGGGGTGATGTGGCGCAATATGATGACAGAATTTGCTTCTGCTTTAGTGTATAGTAATAGATAGATAGATAGATATTGATTGATTATATATATTATATATTTTTAATAAAAAAACTATTAAAAAAAGTATATTATCTTAGTAAATATTATTATTTACTCATAATCTTATACTAATAATCATAAAAAAAAATTATATTCTTGATCTACTAGACTGATCCGAATAACCTATTATAACCTGATCTGATTTAACTCGAACTCATACTCAATATAAATTTGAACTGACCGAACGTATATCTTGAAAAACCGACCCATTTAACAAGTCTAATTAGAAGTGAATACACTAATAGTCTAATATTGATCCAGCTAATGCTTGTACAATAAAGAAAGCTTTCTGCTTGCATAATGCATACGGGGTAGTTCACGGTTTAAAGTACCATCAAAATTTCGACCAAAAAAAAAAGTACCATCAAAATCAAATATAGCAGATTTGACATTATGAAGGGAAGGTTGTGCTATTCAAGTGTTAGGTTGATAGATTGATTTTATGTAATGAAGTGTAACGTGGGCTTTCATTGGGCCGAACTGTACTATTCAAGACTAGATGGCCCCATAATAAAATCCAACTCCCTGCCTTTAATAGTGAAAATTGGGCCTGGTATATGATCATGAAGGTGGACTCTTTCTTGGATGCATTTTCTTCTCCATGGTCTGTCTTTAATAGTTATACACGTTTGACCAATCAAAAGTGCACTTTTTTAGGGTTTTCTTGCTCATGGGGTTTTAGGATATTGATTAGCGATCAGGTGAGATTGACCAATACGGTGTAAAATGCGAACATCTTATGGTCGTTGGATCTGGGAAAATTAACTGACTGATTTAACTCATGGATTTTAAATTGCTTTTATCTGAGAGGGGTATTTTCGTCTTTGCGCATTTCACTGTTCATTCTTCTTCTCCACGCTCGCACAGAGCGCTTGTTCGTGCCATTTGTTCGTTGATCTTGTTCATTCCATATTCGCTCTCTTTGGCTCTTCGGCTCTCTTCTCCAATACAATTCAATTGTTTTTCAATTGTATTTTCGTCTTCAGCTCTTGTTCAATTGCTTTTATGGATATAGGTAAACGATTTGAGATTTTTGATAGTGATCCTTATGCTTAGCTAGTTTTAGGTTTTCCTTGAGTAAATTAAGTGAGAACTTGTGAATTTGAGATAAGATTAGGTTGTACGATTGGTGTTTACATGAGTTGATTGCATAATAATCTGATTTTGAAGTTTTCGATTGAACATAGAAGTTAATTATGTATGTTTGTCTGATTGCCTACCATGTGTTCGATAAAATGCCTCAACAAACGTGCCTTAATTTACATGAACCGTTTAATGGCTTCCAATGAACCTTTACTTGAACATTTATGAACCATAATGATATTCTCTGTGAACCAAAAGAATACTCGTTGTAACACCCCGTCTTCCGGACAAGGTGTTACTCAGTAGTAGACCTCACGAGACCAAGCAGGTTCGACAACAGAACATTCGGATCTTGCAATGCGGGCACGGTGAGAAAGCATTGAAAACATCCAACTCGTAATATGAAGTAAAACTTTTACAAGACAACTCATGATTCCAACCCAATACAAGTCTGACAAATACGAACTTTCCCCAAACCCCGATGCACATCAACTAACAATTTACGGTATAAAACTAAACATGATAATCAACCCATAACATGTAATAAAATAAACAACACTTCCCAAATCCCGAACCAGTCTATGACACGCATCGCTGCTTCGCACCCTCATCCTGCCAAGTCTCCATCACGGACTACCTGAATACCTGGAGTGAAAAATAGTTTCCCGAAGGGTCAACTGTTACTCTATCAAGCTAGACTAAGCACGGCAACCATAGGACATTTCAAAACCATTTTATTCTAAAGTCAGCAAACAAGAGTCCACAATCACACACATAACTCTAAGTCCAGTCCTTGTTCTAGTCAGTCACAATATTCAATTCACCAACACAATCACAATCACAAGTCTCTTACACACACATTCACAAATCCACATTCACACATACGCACACACACGACCATCTCCACACAACGACATTCACCTCTTCACTTCCACACTCATACTCACACAAACACTTGTCTACACTCTCTGTCCTAGTGAGCCGGAGTCGCAACCCTCCACTCTCATTGCACTCCTAATCGGTGATTCAACCCTTCACCATCATTGCATACCGGGGTTCTCCAATCTCCGAGCAAATACTTACAGGCAACACACATATTCAATAAAGCATAGTTAAGACACAATCGAAATACTTGTAAACGAATTCAAACCTTATAAAAATCTTTTCACACAAAGCACACATTAAAACATTTCAAAACATCGATTGGGACTAGTTCCCAAAACCAACCCTACAATCACAGTGCAAAACCTAATAAGCTAGAATAGAACCGAGCAAGTCGAAAATCGACTTACCTCGAAAGCGACGCGTCCTTAATACTTTCTGCGAAAATTAACGAGACTCACTTCGAACTCCGATGGTCGATGGAGGAATACTGGCGGTACAATTGCTCCCAAAGAATGAACGAAGAAGGAAACGGTGATCTTAACAAGCTTATAGCTTTAGGTTAATTAGATAGATTTTTAATTAATTTAACTTAATGGGTAATCAATCAGCCCAAAGTTTTCTCTCCAAGGAACGGAAAGTTGACCCATATCTTACTTGGTATTACACTCGTATTTGCCCATTTGTAGTACTCATTATGTGTTTTTATGTTGCTTCACTCATACTTTTAAGTTTCTTTTGTAGGTTGTTCATCAAGTTCCGGCCATCCTAACATTTCTCATTCAGATGGTGATGCTAGTACCAATGGAGTTTCATTGAATGACAATGAAATCTTATTGTTTATGGTTCTTTGTTGCTTGAGATCATGGAGAAATGTGTTGTACTCTTGGTTTTGGGATTGGAAACAAAATTTTATAGAAACTAGAATTAAAATTTATATGCTTATTTGATTGCCCACAAAGTGTTTGATAAAATGTCTCAATGAGCATGTTTTACTAATTTGTCTTAGAATATTGTTTTTACTGTTCTAGTTAGTGAAGATAATATGGACAAATTGCAGGACCTTTTCATGTATTGATGATGTTTTAATGTTCAAATTCCCCCCTTTTGGATAAAATGAATGTTTGCATATGATGCTTAGTATGTTTTGTTGGATATGATGCTTTCGTGTATATGTCTATGCATAGTTGTCCACATTGACTAGTTGAAGATTGTTTTGAATCAACAATTAGTACCCTTGTGACCTTTGCTAGATCGTTTCACTTACAATACGTATTGTTATTTTATATGAACCGTGTTATTATTTTCAGTGAACCTTCTTGTTTGATATTATGAACCACAATGAGAATATTTGTGAACCACGGTCATCTTAATTTGTCTAATTCGGATAATGATGATAGTATTGATGGAGTTCAATTGAAGGGTCTTGATAATGATGTTAGTGTTGATGGGGTTCATGAAGATCCGTTCATCCTAACATTTGAAGTAAGCTAACAGGTACTGGTCATTTGGTTTCCAGATCCACAAAAAATGACCAAATTTGATACAGTTTATTTCAAATAGTATTGTTGTTTACATGAACCGCATTGTGATTTTCAATGAACCTTATAGTGTAATACTATGAACCATAATGATAATATCTGTGAACTAAAAGAAAAACATTTTTTTCACATTTTTATTGCCCATTATGTGTTCTATGTTGCTTATAAATTAGCTTAATTTTTTTTTTTATTGTAGGTTGTTCATCAAGTTCCGGTCATCCTAACTTGTCTCATTCGGATAATGATGATAGTATTAATGGAGTTTCATTGAAGGGTCTTGAGAATGATAAAAATGTGGATGGAGTTCCATTGGATGATCAAGATGAAGCTAGTGATATCTGCATTCTTCACTTATCATAATATTGTTCTTATGTCATTCCCAAGATTAAATATTGAAGTTCCAGTTCTCTATTTGTCTTTTTAGTAGTTGTTATGTTTTTTGGGGATTAAGCTGTGTGTTTTTTATGTTACTTTGTGTTTGACAAAATACTTTGCTACATTATAATTGATTTTAAGGCTTTTTTATACTTCACATCGAACCCAATGAGTCGAATGTCTTCTTTAAAACTTTTATGCATTTTTTTTGTTAAAAGAACTGATTATTTAAAATTCATGCACCTGCTTGTTGAACACTATGAACCTTCATGTTGAACACAATGAACCGCGTAATTAATAATCGTAAAACAAATTTCAAAGTGTAAAATATTTTTACCCATATTTGTAAAATACACAATTGAAGTTACCGTGATAGATTATGCCATTTATATCATTGAAAGATCAACATCGAGCAAAAACCATTAGATAATTAGTTTAGTAGTTAGTGAGATGAGATAATGAAATGCTGGCACATGTAATGTCATTGAAAAAACGTTTAATCTATTAAGATAAATGAGCCTATGCATTCAACCAAATGCACCATATGCAACAAGCAATCAAGGATCAATCTTTTACATTGTTTTCTCAAAATGGACCCTTTCCATTGTGTAGCACCTGTAGTGATTTCCACAACTTCCATTTTGTAACACCCCGAGAATTTATAAGGGATTCAGATGCTCCCCATGCCAATAAGAGCTCTTCCTTTTCATGGTTCGAGAGGTCAAAAGAACTATGAAGTTAAGCGTGCTAGGGCGAGAGTAGTACCAGGATGGGTGACCTCCTGGGAAGTTCTCGGGTTGGCATGGGATAGCGCTTCTAAGGCCTCGGGTCTTACAAATGGTATCAGAGCCGACTCTGGGTTACGAGTTGGCTTGGCCAGAGGGCGGTCTCTCGACCCAGGGGGCGGTCCTTGGGCCTTGACAAGGTCGTCAAGTGCTTAAGTGGGGGAGATTGTAACACCCCGAGAATTTATAAGGGATTCAGATGCTCCCCATGCCAATAAGAGCTCTTCCTTTTCATGGTTCGAGAGGTCAACAGAACTATGAAGTTAAGCGTGCTAGGGCGAGAGTAGTACCAGGATGGGTGACCTCTTGGGAAGTTCTCGGATTGGCATGGGATAGCGCTTCTAAGGCCTCGGGTCTTACACATTTAGCTATTGTGATAACAATATAATTTAAATCATAGTATGTATTCAATCAACCTACTAGTATAAATTGAAATAACAAGTACGATTAAGAATGCATGAACCAAATATTAATGTACTATGAACTAAAAGAACAAATGTCATGAAACCAAAATTACAACAAATATGCCTTAAAAGACATGAACTGTAAGATAAAATATTATGAACCTAACTTTAATGTACTATGAACCAAAAGAAAAAATGTCATAAACCAAATTTACAACTAGTATTACTTAAAAGATATGAACTGTAATATGAACTATTATGAACCCAAGTTACAAAATCATGAACCGAAAGAAGAGTTATAATGAACCAAAACAAGCATTTCCTTGACAACTTGAAGTGGAGTCTCAAAATCATCAGATTCTTCATCCCCTTGATTATTTGGCTCACGGGGATCTTCTTCTTCGCTTTCACTTACTTCCAACTCCAAGCTACCGGTCAATGGAGTTGAAAGCTTGAGAGTTTTCTTTTGACGAGGACTTTGACGTGTTTGTCGAACATCCTTCCTTCTTTTCAAACTTTTAGGCGCCACCACTGTCATATGCAAAAGCATGGTTTAATAAGATTTCATGAACCTAAGAGTGAATCCTCATGAACCCCTAAGAATAAGGTTATGAACCGTAATAAGATAATGCAACAAAATTTTCATGAACCATATCGTAAAAGGTTATTAACTTAATAGAATAAGAGCATGAACTGTCACATAATAAGCTCATTAAGTGCATTATACTCAAAAGAATTGGAAACTAGTAATTATGGTTTAATTAGATTTTCATGAAGGCATGCATGCTCATGAAGCCCGAAGTATAAGATTATGAACTAGGATAAGATGATGCACCAAAGTTTTCATGAACCATATCATCAAAGCTTATGAACTTAATGGAAAACTAGTATGAACTCGTAAATATATGATTTCATTAACCTTTTGTTGCAGGAGATTGAATTTGTTTTTGCCTATCATCTTGAGCAGTTTTGCTTCAAATTTCTCTTGTTTGACAATCTTCATCTATATTGGCTTCTTGTAGTACCTAACCAAACAGCCACACCAAACACTTACGAAGAGGGAAAAAAAACTTAAACTATTCTAATAAAAATCTCAAAACAAATGGGGCAGAAACAACCAAAAGCTCAAATTTCACAATGCACCTCAGGAATTATCCTGAACCGAAACACATTCCATTTTGCACAATTTTTTAATTCAGTCATATATGAACCGAGTTATTCAAAGTCATGAACCATCAAGTCGAAGATAGTGAACCGAAAGATTAAACCATCAAACAAAGTTAAGGAATTATCAATCCATCAATTTTTACACATCAATAGCCAGAACAACCATCAAACTATCATGAACCGACATTTTCTTTTATGAACCAAACACATTTGGTTTATGAACAGATTATGTGCATCCTAAGCACTGTTAACAGTAGAGCAACCGAACAAGCAGATCACTATTAATTCCATCGAATACATAAAAACCCGTATCATATGATGCAATTCAGTATCATTTCGTTTATGAACCGACAAGTGATTTTGAATAAACCGACAAGTGATTTTGAATGAACCGACAAGTTGAGCATAATGAACCGATAACAAAACCAACCAAGCAAAACAACATCGAGAACCTACAAGTGATTTTGAATGAACCAAATGAAATTTCGCCATATGAACAAAAGTGACGATGACGACGACGAGATTCTTACGAGATTTCGCCATGGCTAGCGGCAATGGCGACGGCCGGCGACAGCGATAGGACGGCGACGGTCAGCTGAGCGAGAGAACGGCGACGGCCGGCTGAGCGAGAGGACGGCGACGGCTGAGCAAGCGACGGCGGACGAAGATCTGGTTGATGAACGCCAAAACTGGCAGATCGACGGAGGGAGATCTGGTAGATCTGGCGAAATCGCTCGGAGATCTGGCGAGGAGCACGGTGGATCGAGAAGGCGACGGCGAAATCGCTCGGAGATCTGGTAGATCTGGCGAAATCGCTAATGGCGGACGACGGAGAAGGCGACGGAGGACGCGCGATGGCGGAGGAATGTCGGTGGATCGAGAGATAGGTGGTCACCACGGTGGATCAAGAATCGCCCGATCGATAGAGAGAGCAGGTGAGATCAAGAGAGACGCTTTGAGTGAGGGCTTAGGGTTTGTCCCTTGTGTGGGGGCTTATTTGTCTTTTTGGGTCAAAATCAATTTATTTACAAAGTTGCTACCTTGTCCGTCATTTTTCTTTTTTCGTTCTTTAATCTCCACCGATAGAGGATTTAACGGTATAGATTGTTTCTCATTTCACACTATAAGGGTAGTTTGCACTAGAACAAAACTCTTAGGATATTTACCCATGATTCGCGATCAGGTGAGAACGGAGATTAGGGTGTAAAATGCGAACATTTATTGGCCGTTGGATGTGGGGAAATTAACGTACAGGATTACACGCTGGTTTTATATTGGTTTTAAGTGGGAGGGGTATTTTCGTCTTTTTGCTTATTTTTACTGTTCATCCTCTTCCCCCCTTGTTCCTGCGATCTGTGTACTAAATGTACTCTTCGTGCGATCTAGATTCGATCTCCGGCTCTCTTTTCCAGCACAATTCAAGTCTTTTTCAATTGTATCTTCGTTTTCAGCTCTTGTTCAATTGATTTTATGGATATAGGTAAACGATTTTGGGGTTTTTGAAAGTGATTTGTTCGTAGCCCTTGTTCGTTTTCAGTTTTAAGTTTTCCTTGATTAAATTAAGTAAGAACTTGTGATTTTGATATAAAATTTGGGTGTATGATTGAAGTTTACATGAGTTCATTGCATTCTAATGTGATTTTTGTAGTTTTCGATTGAACATAGAAGCTAATTAGGTACGTTTGCCTTATTGCCTACCATGTGTTCGACAAAATGCCTCAACCAATGTGCCTTAATTTGCATGAACCGTCCAATTGCTTTCAATGAACCATTACTTGAAAGTTTATGAACCATACCGATACTCTTTGTGAACCAAAAGAATACCCGTATTTGCCCATTTGTACTACTCATTATGTGTGTTTCATGTTGCTTCACTCATAGTTTTTACGTTTCTTTTGTAGGTTGTTCATCAAGTTTCGGCCATCCTAACATTTCTCATTCAGATGGTGATGCCAGTACCGATGGACTTTCATTGAATGACAATGGTACAAGTACTATTAGTGGAGCCCCATTGGGTGATGATGACAACGATAGTGATGCCTACATTCTCCACTTATCGCAAAATTGTTCATATTACATTCCTTCTTGTCCGGATGAGTATAAACCACATGAAGGTCAACATTTTATCACTTTGGATGAGGCAATATCCTTTTACACACGGTATGCTTTTATTTGTGGTTTTGATGTCCGTCATGGTGGTTCTCGTACGAATTCGGCTGATAAGACTACCCTTCACAAGTATATGCTGTGTAATCGTCAAGGGTTCAAGGACGGGAAAAACAACACGGGCAAACGTAAAAGAGCGTCGAACAGAGTTGGATGTGATGCGCAGATTCTGTTTAAATTTTCGCGTTTTGTCATACATGAACCAAGTGATTCACATTCATGAACCATCACGTAGAAGATAATGAACCCTATACTTCTCTTTTTTAAGTAGCTGTTATGTGTTTTTGAGGATTAAGCCGTCTTATATGCAGTTTCACATCAAATGAACCGAATGACTAAAGTTCATGAACCGACAAGTTGAACCCTATGAACCAAACACCTGTCGTTTTTGAACCGATTGATACTTCATGAGAGCTGAACGCACCTTTCGTTTTATGCACCAATTCATTAAGTTTCATGAACCGACAAGTTAAACACAATGAACCAAACACATTTTCGATTACAAAAGTTTTGCATTTTGTCATACATGAGCATTTTGTCATTCATGAACCAAGTGATTCAAATTCATGAACCAAGTGATTCAAATTTGTGAACCGAAAAATTAAACTTCATGAACCTACATACAATTGAACCCTACTTTTTTCTTTTACATGATTTACACATTTTCTTTTACATGATTTAAACTTCATGAACCTACATACAATTGAACCTACATCCACTTGATTATTTGGCTCTTGGTGATCTTCTTCTTCTTCTCTTTCAGTTACTTCCAACTCCAAGCTACCGGTCAATGGAGTTGAAAGCTTGAGAATTTTCTTTAGGCGAGGACTTTGGCGTGTCTGTCCAACATCCTTTTTTTTCAAGCCTGTCATATGCAAAAGCAAGGTTTAATGAGATTTTCATGAACCTAAGAGTGCATACTCATGAACCCCTAAGTATAAGGTTATGAACTGTAATAAGATGATGCAACAAAGTTTTCATGAACAAAGTTATCATCAAAGCCTATGAACTTAATGGAAATGAGCATGAACTGTCACATAAGAAACTCATCAAGTGCATCATACGCAAAAGAATTGGAAACTAGTAATTAAGGTTTAGTAAGATGTTTTTCATGAACCTAAACATGCATGCTCATGAACCCCGAAGTATAAAATTATGAACTGGGATAAGATGATGCACCAAACTTTTCATGAACCATGAAATCAAAGTTTTCATGAACCCTATCAGCAAAGCCTATGAACCTAATGAAAAACGAGCATGAACCCAAAGTAAATATATGATTTCATTCACCTCTTGTTGCAAGAGATTGAATTTTCTTTTGCCTATCATCATGATATTCTTTTGCTTGAGCCATAAGAAGCATGAGCTCGATTGTGAACCGACAAGTGATTTTGAATGAACCGACAAGTTGAGTATAATGAACCGATAACAAAACCAGCCAAGCAAAACAATATCATGAACCGACAAGTGATTTTGAATGAACCAAACGAAATTTCGCCATATGAACAAAAGTAAGGACGACAACGAGATTCTTACGAGATTTCGCCATGGCTAGCGGCGATGGCGACGATTGAGCGAGCGACGCCGGAGGGAGCGAGCGGGCGACGGAGCGACACCAAAACTGGCAGATCTGGTTGACGGAGGGAGGGAACGAACGCCGAACGCCGAAGGCATGCAGATCTGGTTGACGAAGGGAGGAGCGAACGCCGGTGAGGAGCAAAGGGAGCGCTGGACGCGATGGAGGGAGGAGCGAACACAAATCTAGTTGTTCGCTCGGTTCTTCGCACCGGTGACCATGAACTAGCGAGGGAGTGTCGCACCTCACAAATGGCGGAGGGAGCGACGGCGGACGCGTGACGGTGGAGGGAGCGCTTGTGAGGAGCAACGGCAAGGAGAGTTGGTGAGAGCACCGGCGGATCGAAATCGCCCGAGAGAGAGAAGGTGAAAGTGAGAGGCGGTAGAAGACTAATGAGAAAGGGGATTAGGGTTTGTCCCTTGTGTGGGGATTTATTTGTCTTTTTGGGTCTAAATCAGTTTATTTACAAATTTGCCACCTTGTCTACCCTTTTCCTTATTTCCTTTTGTAATCTCTACCGTCAGATTCTTCGGATCTAACGGTATAGATTGTTTCTCATTTTACACTATAAGGATAGATTGCACCTGAACCAAACTCATTTACCCATTCATAATTCCAAAATGCCAAGCGATGCTTGAAGTGGGCAGGGTAGATACGTCTGGAATAGCCTCGTTGGCCATGATCTTCTCTTTAAGGATAATACACAAATTTCCCACAACTTCTACAACAAAATCCTTACATAATTTGCAACGCTAATGCACTCAACTTCTTGCTTGCACATTTCATTCGTTCGTTCACAGTTGTGTATTTTACATAACAGAGACTTAGAGCATGTATATGAACAATAGCAACAATTTGCTTATCTTTCACTCCTGTTCAAAAAGCTCTTCACAGTAACTATAGGCAAAAGGGCAAGGGAGAATCAAATCTAATCAAATATTAAACTGAATATGAAAAATATTCATCATCTTGGACCCGAGAGCTCCATAGCTTCGACTACAAGAGAAGACTCTTCTATGTAATCCGAGTATCTTTGAGGTGGGTATTCACACAACTGGTTTGTTGTATGTCTAGGAGTTTCGGTTCTTTGTTGTGATGCTTCCCATCTCTCTGCCAAACCGTCACCTTCCAACATCCTTAGTACTTCTGACATCTTGGGGCGGTGAGAAGGGTTGAAATGTGTACACAAGAGGGCTACCTGTACCATTTCTTCTAGCTCTACCCTGTCAAAATTGTTTCTCAAGTCTCTATCTACCAACTGATTAAGCCTGCCTTCATGGTGCAACTTCTTCACCTGTTTAACGCATGAATATGATAAGCCATTATAGAAATGATGGCACTAAAGAAGAATTTGAGATGAAGTAGTAGGAACATAACGAAGGTCTAAAAAGTATTAGGCACATAGCTAAGAGTACGAAGATAAGTGGTTAATACCAACAAGAGGCTATTTACTAGTTACCCCTGGTTTTCAGTACGGACTTACCCAGTCAAGCATGATTCCCTTCTCATCAGCTTCTCTGCCAAAATCCAGCGCCTTCTGGCCAGTAATAAGCTCAAGGAGCAATATTCCAAACCCAAAAACATCAGTTTTCTCTGACGACTGTCCTGTCGACAGGTACTCTGGTGCAATGTGTCCAACTGTACCACGGACTGCTGTTGTTACATGAGAGTCCCTGTGATCCAGAAGCTTTGCTAATCCGAAATCTCCAACCACAGCCTCAAATTCCTCATCAAGAAGAATGTTTGCAGCTTTCACATCACGGTGAATGATTTTGGGGTCAGATTGCTCGTGTAAATACACCAGCCCCCTTGCCGTGCCCAAGGCAATTGTCTTCCTCCTAGACCAATCTAAAACCGTCCTACCATGAGCAGAATCTGCAAGAAAAAGGAAAAAACGGATATCATCAAGAATTCATGGAATTTGGAATAACTGGGAGCATTATTCAAGTTAAAGTAAGACCTTTTAATCGAGATGCTACGCTCCCATTTGGCATGAAGGGGTATACAAGTAGACGTTCATTCTCAGCCATGCAGAACCCGAATAACCGAAGAAGATTCCTATGCACAGCCAAACCAATGGTCTCTACCTCGGCTTGAAACTGTGCTTCCCCGGTACCTATATTGTAGTCTTTTAATCTTTTGACTGCTACCAAGGTGCCATCATTTAAGAGACCCTTGTATACAATTCCATATCCACCTGTCCCGAGAATGTTTTTTGTGTTAAAATGGTCTGTTGCAGATCTCAGCTCCTTAAAACTATACCTCTTTAAATGGCCTAGGCACACTTCTGGGTCATATGGGTCTGCAATGAAATAGATGCAAATTTGATTATATATACGGTCCATAATTTGTTTGTAAGAGCAAGTGAAATGAGACGAGACCAAAACCAATAATCTTGTTCAACACCCTCTTAGCTATCTTTGATTGAACAAGATTGATGTACAATGAAGCATCAAGATGGAGAACTAAAGCCCGCTGATCAAGTGATCATTACGATTATCATGATTTCGGATGACTTATAATGCTCTCCTTTCATTGGGACACTGCTCTCTAACACATAATTCACATTGTAGCAGGATGTGATAAAAGGCACAGGAGCAAAACTAACCGTTGACATCGAAGAAGACTTGACGGTTACGTTTGTAACACCACCAAAATGCCAAGCCTATAACTGCTATGAAGGAAAGGGCAGCACTAATGCTAGCACCAAACGCAATTGCCACTCTGTGACCTTTTGCTCCTGGGCTTGATTGGGCTGTCAAGTCAATAACGAAATCAGTACTGCTGAAAAAATAAAGATAATACATAGAATTTAGTGGAACAAATAATAGTTCAACTTATTCAGCTGATGATTTTGAGTATAAGAACCTATAGGTGCATCTTGTGGGAAATTGAGTGGCTCGGGAGAGATAATGGAGCAATTGTTTGCAGAACTTGCTCCACAAATTTGAGGGTTGCCTATGATTCTGAGCGAACATCAAAACAAAAGAGCTTAGATGAAAAGCGAAAATTAATGCAACGTGATCAATATAGAGTCCATCATAATGATTGAAGTGGCAATTTACTTGAATGTTCTGGCAGAAATCTTAGGCATGGAACCGCTTAAATTGTTGAATGAAAGATCACTGTGAAATGACAAATGCAATTAATCAGTATTGCCATTCGTAGGGAGATGAATTCATATGGGTTTGCTGTCTAGTAAACTCAAGGACTGTGTGAAGATGCAAGAACTTACACTAGAGTAAGACCTTGAATTTTGGAAAGGGAATCCGGGCAGGGTCCAGTTAGGCTATTGTTGTTTAGACGCCTGAATATTCAGAAACACCCAACAGAATTAGTTTCATTCAAAATAAATACTTTTGTTAAATTACATGGTGCTTAAGTTTTAGCTCTAAAAGAAATTTAAAACATCTGATTTAAACTATGATGCCCAATCAAATAACACATCATAAAATAATGTAATGCTTAAAACTCTGCCAAAGATGCAAATGTAAACGTCAGAATTAGCCACAAACATAGATCAAGCACTGTATTGTTTATAAGAAAGGAGTTTGGGGGTGGGGAACTTACAAGTAATTGAGGTTGCTCACGTCGCCAAAAGAGCTGGGTATGACACCATGAAACATATTCTTGGAGAGGTCTAAAGTCTGAAGCTTCTTTAGCTTCCCAATGTCAGCCGGAATTTCACCAGCTATAGCATTATTCTGAAGCAAACTACACAAAAGTGCCGGGTAAAAGATGGTTCCTATTATTGATGCGCTATAAATCGGGAGTTATACAATGAACCGAAATAAGATAACCCTCAAGTACATTCATAGGTAACTTACACTGATTGTAAATTGGATAAATTCCCAATTGCGGGTGACAATTTCCCTGATAAGTTCAAACTCGGCAGCCCCCTGAGTGAGATCAATATTTAGCAATGACTCGGAATTGAGGGGAAACAAGACGAAACAAGCCAACAAGGAAACAAAACACGAAACACTCACAGAACAGAGACAAAACCATCCCCTGTGCATGTTACCATTCTCCAGCTACAAGGATCCACAGAGTTAATATCCCAGTTCTCCAAAACTTCATATGGGTCAACCAATTCACTCTTGATGGCCATCAAAGCCACAACTGTATCCAATTAGCAGGCCAGAAAAACCCAGAAGATCAATAAAGAGATTTTATGACTATTGTATCTTACAAAAGCTCAGTTTAGTCATAGGCCCAGCTGTTTTCATGGTCAGTCAAAAGACTAGCCAGATAACAAGAACATACTACCTAAAGTTGAGCAAAGTGACAAGATTACTAGAAGATGAGCCATTTTAAAGTACTAATGAGGAGTACTATTAGCAACCAAAACAGATAATGCAAACAAGGCTAGTTTTGGGATTTTGGGAGATATACTGACCTTCATAGTTAATCCCAGAAGGAGAAAGAGTTGCAGAAGAAGCCTCCATTAATGCCAATAGCAAAACCACCAACCCCATACTCCATCTAAACATAAACCCTCCTCTTTCCATGTCCTAAAATTTGCACTGTCTCTCTCAAAGATACCAGAACCCACCTCTCAAAACCACCAAGCACATCCCATTCTCAAACCAATTATTCTGCCTTATCCAGAACAACCCAAAAGAGGCCTCACAATGAGAATCCCACAAGGCAAGCCATAATTCAGAACAAAAATTGAGCCTTCAAACTAAACTCTCTTTAGCCCCCAATTTGCGTAAATTGAAATAAGGGGAATTTCCGGAAGAGGGTCAAAAGAGATTCAAACCCATCAGTATTCAGTAAGCAACAAGCGTAGAACTTGAGAAGACATAGCCGATAATAATACCGAAGCTTGAAATTCTGAAACGGCCCTTGAGATCTGGGTAAAATGCCGGCTCTGGGTATTTTGCTCTACTTGAATTCTTTCCAATTTCAACCTTGTTTTCTTTTGTTTTTAACAAACCCGTCCC
This sequence comes from Polygonum maritimum, assembly GCA_963924305.1. Lineage (NCBI taxonomy): Eukaryota > Viridiplantae > Streptophyta > Magnoliopsida > Caryophyllales > Polygonaceae > Polygonum > Polygonum maritimum. The sequence continues at coordinate 12,820,449 of OZ002728.1, forward strand.
CCACTGAATTCGATATAGGTCTTTGTTATTTCGACCCGATTTTCACCCTCGTTAGAAAATAAGAAGAAGGATGAAGAAGAGCAAGCAGCCAGTAATAAGGGAGGCCTTCTCGCAAAAATCCACCAAACAAAAATGCCAAAAGCAGGACACTGGGACACAGGTGCATATGCAGACAGACCACATCCACTTCATTAAATTTTCCAATAAATCTACTGTATTTATTAACTGTTTAGGAGAAGAAAATGGGCCTTAATTATTCTGTGTAGTGTGTAGAGCCACTCCTTTTAAAAAAGTGAAGTATTAAGTATTTTACTCCCTCCCACGATATTTGTCTATATTTTCATTTCGGTTGTCCTATTAAGTTTGTCTATATTTTTAATTTTTCATTTACATCACACTATTCTTATCATATTATCTCCGTATAATCTCATATATTACTCTCGTTACCTAATTTTTCCATCACCTCTATCACTTTTTCCTATGAAATTATAAAATTATCATTATCCAATCTTAGTATATTGCAACCAATTATCCACCTTTTTGAATCAACTTTATCATTTTTTTTAACTTTTTACCTTTATAGTATTACAAAATTATCATCATTTATTCTTATAGGGATATTCCGCATGGTGACCCCGAGGTTTCGCAATTCCGCATGGTACACAAACCTTTTCGGAATTCCGCGTGGTAACCTTGAGGTTTTGCTTATTACGCGTGGTAATCTCGAGGTATTATAAATTATTAAAAATAATTAATATATAGCCACATTATTTTGCTTAGTTAAATAAATGACCCATATTTTATATAAATGGTTTAAAGTTATACAAAGTTTATTTATTTTTTCATGAAACTACATATTCTCAATTTATTTGATAAAATGATACCCTTTTAAATTATAAAAATCACATGTAATCTTGAAATATTTTCCACCAGCTTTATTTTTCTAAAAAATTTAAACTTGTAATTTTTTTTAAAAAATATTTTAAAAGAGTTTTCTATACATTAATTAGAAATTTGGCTTTTAAAATGAAAATAACAAGGATTTATAAAAATTAAAATATTTGTCATGAAATATGTGTAATGTAAACAGTTAAATTTTATAAAGTTTTATTACATAAACTTATAAGACTAGGTGTTTTTTCCTATTTATAAGAATTACCTAATAAAAAAATGTGTATTAACTATTAAATGATGTTTGTTATTAATAATTTTTGTAAAATAGATTAGATAGTTTAAAAAACTAAAAATATGGGTCATTTATTTAATTAAACCAAATAATATGGTCACAATTTAAATATTTTTAACATATAAGGCTATTACACGGAATTACACGGAATGTTTAAAACAACGAAGTTACCACGCGAAATTCCAGAAAGATTTATATACCACGCGGAATTTGCAAAACCTCGAGGTCACCGCACGAAACTTCCCATTCTTATATATGTAAATGAAATTGAGTGATTGGATTGAGGTGATATGCGGGGATTTTTTTTATCCTCAGTAATTAATTAGAAATTGGCTTAGATAAAAATCTTGAAAAGGGGTAAAGTTTTTCCCCCTTGTGCAGAAGAAATGGCTGAATACTCAAATTGCAGGTCACGTGCATGAGTTGTCTACGATCTGTTGGCTTTTTGAAACCGAAAAAACAAAAACAAAGGTACAAAAAACTTCATTTTTCCTCTGCAAAATAGAAAAACAATTGAGCGGTCTACCGTCTACGGGAGATGCCATTTGCTAATTTGCAATTTCGCAGCATGCATACTTTATACTTACCCGGAGTGACTTGTGCTAAAATACGCCTGATTTTGAGAATATAAAAAGCGGGGAATTTGGGTTCGGATTTTGGGTTTTGATGAAGTGAAAGCCACGTTTCGAGCATTGAAAGAATATCCTAGGATTCCTAGCTTCGTATTTTTCTTTTTAATACTAGGTTTACCCATCGTGCCATGCACGACAATGACTCAAGCTTCATATTTTACAATTATTTTAATCATAAATAAGATATTAATAAGTAAAAACATATAATGAAAATTTTAGTATGTGAAAATGGTATTTTTTCTAAACGAAAAAAATTATTTTTCAGATTTGTAGTACCACACGTATCAAGTATGAGATTATAATATAAAACATATTTGAATTATAGAACAATTTATGTAAATAAAAATTTACTTACTTTTTCAACCCTCAACATTTGTCTCTAATGGTTAATATATATCATTATCCCTATTATCACAATTTTGAGACATTATAAGTCAATATAATATAAAATGAGATGTTTTAATTGATTATTTTGGTTTGATCTTATTTTTTATTTTAATACTACAATTTATTACTCCCTCCGTTTCACAATAAGTGTCGTTTTAGCTCTTAACGCAGTTTTTAAGGAAAGCAATCATTCACTTTAAAACTTACAACTTTTTCTTAAACTTACCACTCATTACATTTTTTTGGCCAATGCATGAACAACTTTAGTCAACAAATACACATTCCAATAAAAATTATCATCATTCACCCCTATTAAATCACTCTGAAAACCTAAAACGACACATATTATGAAACAAATTTTAAGTGCTAAAACGACACTTATTATGAAACGGAGGGAGTAGTATAAGATATAATTACTATGAATTGTTATTTAATTTAAAAATATTAAAATATAATATCAAATTTAAAAATATAAATGAGTCCAACATGATTCTAATGACTTTATCTATTGAAATAAATAAATATATTAATCAACAGTTATTTTATTATGAAAGATATAAGATAAGTTATTATGAAAATGATAATATATAAGTTAAGTAAAATATAGTAAATATAAAATTATTTAGTATTAAAGATAGTAACAATAATTTGATTATAAAAGAGGGATTCTATTTTTAAATTATTTTAATCTCAAAAAATTTTAATTACTTCTTACATAAAGAGATTAAAAATATAACTAATATATTAAAAAGGATAGAATATTTTATCATAATTCAAATAATACCTTTTACATGAATTGATAATAAAGCATGTAATTAGATTAGTTAAAATAACAGGAATTTTTTTAATTGTTTAATTATGAGAGATAAAATCTGAGTTAATAGGAGCATGATAATATATAATTAAGTAAAATGTAATAAATATAAATTGATTTAGTATCAAAGATAAAAATATAACTTATTTATAAAAAGCGGCTTCCAATTTAAAATTAATTTTTAAATTCGAATTTTTTTAAATTATTTCGTACAAAAATAGATTAAAAAGGTATTTGAAAAGATAAGTTAATTAATATGTATCTTTTATAGAGGGGAATTTTAAAGATAGATCATATTGCTTTAAAGATAGATATTAGATGAACAGAAAAAGGATAGAACTAAAGATTAGATAATTATGGAAATTTTAAAGAGAAATATTATGCCTTCAAAGATATATACTAAATGGGTAAGAAAAAAGATAAAAATAAAGATTAGATAAATAAGAAAACTAAAACATATAAAATTGTTAATGAAGTGGGGCCAGAATTAACGTGGAGGCTCGAAATTCTCTGGCTTTAATATATAGTATAGATTTTTGGTGCTATTTATTAGGGGTGGACACGGTAAATAGGAACTTCGGTTAATTAGATATCAGTTAACCGGAAATCCAATTATTAAATTTCAATTATCATTATAGAACTCCTATGCATTAGTTAACCATAACAGCAAGTATGATTACTTTGTTAATCATGATTTAAGAGAGATTAATTTTTAAAAGAGATTGGTTCCGGTGAAAACTTTTCATATCTTGTAAACTGAAAACGTGAATAAAATACAAAAATTTGTGAACAGTAAAAAAGTATGTCAACAAAATAAATTTTTAATATGGATCGTATTAATGCATATAATAACACAAATTCTCAATATGTGTTACTCTTATAATAGATTATTTATAGATATTTCTTTCTAAATATATATATATAGGCGCATTTGCGAGCGTGCAAAAAAGTTTGCAAAAACACCATTCAAACTACTAAATAGCAAAGTATGCTATTTGAGATGTTTTTTCAATAAATTTTATATTATTTTGTTTTTGAAAATGGAAATTTATTTGAAAAAATCATTATAATTATGTTAAAAACATTCAGCCATAAATTTTGAAAATTATTTCTAAATACAAATAGCAAAGTATGCGATCTTGTCACCGTCATCCGAAATCTTGTCACCCTTCTCTTGTAAGATTGTCATCGTAGTTGAACGACGATCATACTTCACAAAAGTCAGGATGGGCAGCGAAAAACACTCTCTCGAAATTTTTTCGTTTTTGGAAAATTATTGTGTGAGTGAATACAACAACCTTCTCTCTCAATCTGAGAAGGTATATTTTATTCCTTATTTGTTTTTAGAATTTAATTTGTTTTGTTAAATTTTAGTCTCTTAAATTTTCAAAATGGATAGAATGTTGCTAAAATCTTATTATCAATCAATAAAATCTTTTTAAGACAATATTTAATATTAAAAGTTTTGTAAAATCTTTTTATCCATATAAATTTTTAAATTGGGGAAAAAATACTATTCCTTTAAAATACTTTCTATAAAATATATAAACAAAAATTTTACTTTTAGATTTAATTTTTTTTTCAAAAATTTTATAAAAAAAACGTCATTTTGTACATTCATGTAGTACTTTTAGACATTTTTACAAATCGAAAAAAACAAGAATATATTTGCAAAGTGGTTACCAAATAAGGGTATAGGCTACTAACTCCTCGTATATATACATATATATATATATTTGGTTTATCAGTTAACCAATAGAAAACAAATTTTTTAATAAATTATGTAGTTATTTTGTATTAAATTGTCCAAAAAATAGTAGATAAAATAACTATAAAATATAAAATTATTTTATTTGATTCTATTGATTTCTTAAGAGAATTACTTTAGTAGTACGACTTTTCTATTACAATTGAATTAAGTATTTTAGCCAAATGAACCTGTGTAGGGATTACTTTATTTAATTTTGTAGACATTTTGGAGGATATTTCAATCGAAATCATATGATTAGCTCTTAAGGTTTTGCATTCTCGCTCAAAAGGGAAAAAATGATAAAGCTTTAAATTCAAGTCATAATATTATAACATGATATATACATGTAAATTGACAAATAACTATAATATGACATAATGTTATAACATAATATATGTACGTAGAGAATAAGACATAGTAGCTTGCATTCATGAGCAATTACAAATAAAAGGGCAACACAAGAAAAAGGAAAAATATAAAAACATGTATTTATTTAACCGGGGAGAAAAATAAGAGTTGTAGAAATAAAGAAGGAGTACATTGCATAAGAACCTTAATCTAACAAGATTTCCTTACAAAATCAAGTGTTCAATATTTTATTAAACTTAAAAGATTATAAATATTAAATACTAGTTTACTAATGTAGATGCTTTAAGAATTGATAGGCTAAATAAATACAATGATTGTATGAGAATTAAGAAAATTTGGTGGTGAGAGGAATGACATTGGCATATGTACAACGACGAAACAATGTGCCAATATGCTAAGATCATCTCCATTTGTGATACTTATATTATAGTATCATATAACAAAAACAAAAAACAAAAAATCATATATCAAAAATACTGTTATCCTATATTTAGGAAGTGAGAGAAACATTTAATTGGATAATATTAGATAGGCTTTTGTAATTGGACTTTGATATAGAACTTGTGACGAACCAAGTATCATCTATAAGATGCATATACGTCATAATTACATTAATTCATTGACAAATCTGTCAGTCTATATTATTTTTCTTTTTAAAAGTGAAAGTTAAATACACTAAATCTCATGGTTGAAGACTTGAAGATGCTCTAAGAGCATCCACAATGGAGGCTAGATGAATTTCTTAACATTTTTAAGAAAAGAAAAAATCAGAAAAAGCCAGATTTTTGTCAGATTAATATTTCTTACTTGTGTGAGATATTTCATGCAGAAGAGAGGCATCCTGACATATTTCTCTGTCAATTTTTTTATCCAACTAATAGGAAAGAGAGAGAAGAAGAAAAAGCAATTTAAGAAATGTTGTGTTCTATTCTCCATAGTAGATGCTCTAAGTTGTCAAACTCCTAGGTGCATATGCTCATACACTGCTAAAATGCACCAAGGAATTTTTTTCCAAATGGAAATATTCTATTACATGTTTTATTTTCTTACGTCCCTTTTTCGAAAATGCAAAAATATTCTTATTCTTTATTTCTATTTTGAACGGAAAAGAAGAATCAATACCTATCCAGAGTTCTATTTATATATTCGTCAATTGTTATAAATTCGATTTACTATTCTCAAAAGTAAAATAGCATTGTATTATAAATTCGATTTTTCTATCGTATATCTCTATGTCAAATTCCAGATTTACACACTAAAATCTTATTAAGGGAATGGATCGTGTGAGAATGATATGTAAGGAGAGAAATGAGAATGAACCTCGTTCATTTTGATCACGTTATATCAAAGATTTAGATTCCGCGTGTGCAAAACAAACAAAAATTATTACTTTCGAGGATGTAAAATGTAACAAATGACGTTATAATTTCACTTAACTTGATCGTGTTTTTTAAATTACATAATTGTGCATTTTCAATTAAATAACCTTACCACTCGGGGTCAGTTTCTAAATTTAGACTCTTATGCTATCGCCTATAAGTATATGATAGAAAAATCACTATAAAATAGACTAATTGTATAAATAACCTCAACACTTGGGGTCAGTTTGTAATATCCTAGGTTAACTCCTACTAATTTTTATTATGAAAGCTGGTCTTCAAGTTATTATGAAAATTAACCTAATTTTAATTTAACTACAAAAATACTCTAGTACTACATTGTGCCTTGATGTGCGCGAGTGTGGCCTAAAGCATATATGGGGTATGTTTGTCGCATTGGGAGGAGGTAGTTTATTCCCAAAAACACCTATTTTAGTGCTCTAATGCTCTTGTAAGTTCCACTACATATACTTATCTATTTTTATATATGTAGGCAGTAGCAGCAAAGCATGGCAGAATAGCTTAAAAGCCACGCTCACGAGTCACAACCTTGAAATTCCAATTTGCAGGGTAAAGGGTAGCATCGGGAAAAATGAAAACAAAATTCCCTATAATTTTATATTACTATCAATAATATAAAACGGAGTATATATTACCACTAACATCACCTTTAATTAAGATAAAATCTTACTATACCCATGCTTATGTAGTAGCTAGACGTACACATTCAACAGCAGAAGTTGTCATACACTCATACACAAGTTACAGTGTATTTGTACGTATGATGTATATGGAGCGATATTGACGCTCATGTTTGTACGTGCTATGCACTGTGAAGTGTTTGATATAAGTACGTACTGTATTATTCAATCTAAGCAGATATAATAACAAAAGGAGATGTTTCAACCAAAAATAATAACAAAAGAAAATGCACGAAATTTCTAAATAAATATTTATATTAATTATTGTTATCGTTCCCTTTCAAGCGATATATGTTTATATGAAATTTCTGAATTTGTTTTCTACAGTAACATATTGAAATGTGAACGAAACTACGAAAGTAGAAGTATTATAAGGGCAGTACTTGTAAGGTGTTTGACTGTAGAAACATGAGCAACATGAAGAGCGTCTTTGACTTATTCTCGTAGAAACGAAAAAACCTATGATGTATGTTTCTATATCTAGCTAGTCGGGGTCTGGTTCGGTTCGCCAAACTTGCAAAAATAGGTGGTTCCTGAAACCGAACCGGGACCGAACCGCCGGTTCCAGTTCCGACAACTGTCGAGTCGGCGGTTTGGCCTGGTTTCAAACCAGCGGTCCAAACCAGAATCGGAACCATCCAAACCGCCAGTTCTAAGATTTTTTTTTTAAAATATAGCTACTAAACTGTGAACGCGGGTTCAATAACCACACCCGCAATTCATCTCCTAAGAGTAACCCATCCTCTCAGGATGTGAGCCGTGGGCGCAGTTTTGCTCCAAAGAGGATTGGTTACTCTCTAGAAACAAAGCTACAAGTGCGGTTGGGGAAACTGCGGGCTCGGTTTTATTCCTGAGATGAACCGTTGGCTCGCTTTGATTTTGTTCCGGAGAGGAGTGGTTACTCTCTCTTGAAGGAAAGCTGTGGGTGCGGTTTGTACAGAAGAATCGTGCTCGCGGATTATCCCAACACTAGTTTCCAACGGTTGGAAACTAGCCGTTGCTATTCAAACTAGTCATTTTTTTTTGTCATTCTCTTACATATTTACCTCGTCTACTCTAATGTAAATATCATTCTTAATCTCATTTCATATCATACATCTTTTTAACTCTCTTAAGCGCGCATTATCTCTCTCCATTCTCAGGGCCTCTCTGAAGCTCTCAATATTTCTCTTAGTTTCCTACTTCTCAATCAAAGATTCAAAGGCAGAGGATTAAATCAATGAGTTTTTCGGAGTTGGTTCACAAGAAAACTAATATTCTCAAAACCTTCCTCCTCTACCTCATGAAATACAACAATAAGGTTCATAACCACAAGCCTCTCAATCTCAAGATCAAAACTTGGGATTCAACATTCCCGGTCCAACTCCTATCCTGAGCCAACAAAGCCAACAAAATAATGGTAGTGGTGTGATAGCAAAGGAGATCATGAACCGAGGAGCTAGGACAAGACCGTTTCACAAGTCACGAGCATTCAAAATCAAGAAGGATGAAGCCATTCAAGTCGAGCTAAGAAGATCATGAGAGGGATAACCTTGACCCTTGAGTGTTTGTCTTTGAGGCTTGAAGAGATTTCCAAGAAGAAACCGGTCATGTTGCTTGAAAGCCGGGAGAACTAAGCTAGTGTCGAACCAAGACAAGGTCGGTGCTCAGGAACGACCCTAAATGGGTCATGCTCGACCCATTTAGGAGCGGTCCTGAGGCCACCCATTAGCAGCATGCTCAGGAACGACCCTAAATGGGTTATGCTCGATCCTAAATGGGTCGGTCCTGAGGCTCGTTCTGAGGACGCGTTTGGGGCCGACGTTTTCCATGGGATTTCTTCCTTAGTTTGTTTTGGAAACTCTTGTTAGTTTGTTACCTTATTGGTTAGGAGTATCTTTGATATTATTTTTTGGATAGAATTTTGGGAACCCTAGATACTATGCAATTCTATAAATTGCATTAGTTTTACTTCTTTTATTTGGAGCGTATTTTGAGAAGAGAACCTTGTGTTTTTTTTCCTACACCATTGGAGACTATTGTTGCTTTGTTGGTTTGAATCAAGAGTTGTTGATTGGTTTGCAATTACCTTCGAGTTCTTATGCTTGTTCGTATGTGCGAGTTGTGTTGGTGCGAGTTCGTGTGGATTGCGAGCAAGGATTGGCGTGGTTATCTTGTCCAAAGTCTAGATCCAACCATTTTTGCTTCCGAGGCCGACGATCTACCCGATTGTCGTGCATCAAGTAGTATTAGAGCCAGGTTACTTTGAGATCAAGTGGTATCTAGAGCTAGATGACTTTGAGATCAAGTGGTATCAAGAGCCATCCGACTTTGAGTACAAGTTAAGTCATATAATTCCTTGTTTCTTACATCACAATTTGAAACTTTTGGTTCAAATCCTCCACTAGATTGCCTTAAGTTTGCTTTCGCAGGGAAGAAAGCTCGAGCCATTACCTAGTAAGGTCATGACCGACCCTACCGTTGGTCGTTACCAACCTTGTTTTGCTCGGAACCGACTTCTTGTTATTTGTGGGGTTCGAAAACGTAGGATTTCTCACCTTGCGAGTTAGGGCCATTCCTTCGATATCAATGTGCATTGCATGAGTTTAATTTAGAACTTTTATTGCACTTGTTGTCAATTGAAAGTTCCATAGATTAAATTTGACTTGCTTTGCATTGCTTAATGTCGAACTTGATGGTTGGTTTGAATCAAGAGTTGTTGATTGGTTTGCAATTACCTTCGAGTTCTTATTATTGTTCGTGTGTGTGAGTTGTGTTGGTGCGAGTTCGTGTGGATTTCGAGCAAGGATTGGCGTGGTTGTCTTGTCCAAAGTCTAGATCCAACATTTTCGCTTTTGAGGCCGACGATCTACTCGGTTGTCGTGCATCAACCATTTTGGAACCTGGCGTTGATATCACTTGATGCACGACAACCGGGTAGATCGTCGGCCTCGAAAGCGAAAATGGTTGGACGGATAATTAAAAATTTGACGATATAGGGCTATTATTCATAATTTCTTGAGAATATAATAAAAGAACAATTACATTATAAGGTTTTCTTATAAACTCATGCCTAGCCCACTCCCATCTCCCTCCTAGAGCCCGCTTAGCCTGCCTAGATCCCACCTAGAGCCCATCTAGCTTTCGCCCAACCTACCTAGACCCCGTCTTATCTACCTAGGCAACCGCCTAGAATCCACCTAACCCGCCTAAAACATGATCGAAATGGCCATCCCGACCGATACAAATGTTTGCATTAGAAGGGAAGTTGCATACACTACACGTCTAAGAGTATAAGACCACAATTATGCACTAGATAGAACTACAAGTACACATTGTTGTATGTACTAAAAATGCATAATTAAATAACTTCTTTTTAAGCATAATTTCTTATTCGAAGGTGATAACCTTACAGTCATCGAAACATCCTAAGAATGTGGAATCTGTAATTGGAAATTTGAAAAAATTATCTCGCATATTCTTTTGTCCTTATGAGATTGTGCGAATTTCTTATCTAGGTAGAGAATGAAATAGTGGTGACATATTGTCAAATTAAACCATAGTCTCCCAAGTGAGATCATTAGAAACCAACCATAACGTTTAATTCTTATAAAAAAGGATGTCTAAGACATATTCTTTAACCAAAGGGGTCTTAATTCGCACCTATTCAAAAAAGAACAAAAATCTTATCCTTCGAATGTGCACATTTTAGCTAGAAGTGGTAGTACACATTTTATAACACTACATGTTTATATAAACGTGCACATTTAGTATTAAGTTCAATATTAAGCATGTCATTTGAATCTTCAAAAAACTTGACACAATGTAAGATTTGGCTAGATTCACGTGGTACATTCTCAGGTAAAAATGAGTTCGAGTCAAAATAGAGCTTCATGTCGGTCAGATCAAGTTTAATACACACCAATTTTTTTTCCGGTCAAAATGAAGTTAATAGGATTTGAACCCCAGAGGTATGGACAAAAACACTTTTTACAACCAAATGCACTAACATTATTTTATGTCCTACTTAATATTAAAAAATATGTAAAATGTCAAAGGGGGCAGCAACCCCCACTCGCCCCTATGTGGTTCCGCCACTAGCTGTGGATCCATTAATTAGGTTAGATCCGTCAAAGTTAAGTTTTGCAAAATCTCGACTTGGTTTTTGCCACTCCATTAGGACATATAATAAAAAAAAATCGGAATTAGATGAATAACTATATCAATCAAGTTTTTTTTTATGAAATATCACGATTTTTTTTTGATCGAAAAACGGGAAGACCCCTACGATAATTTATTAAGAGGAAATGTTTTGCCCAAAGAGGGCTACAATATCAAGTTGCAAAAGGCTTAAACTAGCTATAGGAGGTTCATTAAATAACATAAATTTCTCAGGCATTGAAATAGACAAGTTTGCAAAATAATCAGCTAGTTTGTTGAAGTCTCGTTTCACATGAGCAATGTGAATTCTTCCAGGCTGGCTTTGGATCAAATCACGGCATGCTCGGATTAACCCATAGTCCCGATGAGGCATCATGTCTCTTTCTTGAAGAAGTTTGCAAGTTACCAAAGAGTCAGAATAGAGTATCGTATGAGCACTGTTATGCGTCTTAGCCCGCTTGAGCCCGTGCTTTATCGCCCAAAGTTCAGCCCTTAGCGTGTCACACGACCCGCATTGAAAGGTGAACCCCTGCACAAAAGCGCCGTCGGAAGACCGAATTAAGCCGCCACCACCTACCATTCCGGGATTACCTTTAGAGACACCATCAACAATAATGATAAGACAGCCCGGCGGTGGATGAACCCATCCCTGTTGCACATTGGAGTTGGGGCTGTGGGTGGCTTGTGGATGAAACACCGGCTACAACTTGACAGCAAAAGCACGAAACGCATTTGCCGTATTAGAGACCATATAAGAGAGCCGGAGGTGGTCATCTACATCTTCAAAGACGAGCTTGTTTCTTGCTTTCCACGTATACCAGACCATAGTGGCGAAGATGGTGCTCCACTCATCACCCTTCTTCACATTCTCAACAATCCAATTGGCGACGTTCAACTCTGAAAAGAAATTTGTGGGAGGAGAACCACTCAAAGCCAGCCACACCTGAGAGATACAAGTGCAATATCTAAGGAGATGCAACAGACTTTCAGAATGCTGACAGTGAGAGCACGCGGCAGAAGTTGCCATATGACGACGAACCCGATTCTCATTGCAGAGGACGGCATTGTGGACAACTAAATAGAGAAATTGACAAACTCGTTGTTGCGCGGGCGTCTTCCAAATAGCAGACCATTGCCGATGAGGTCCATTCACCGGAGTACGGATTAACTCCATGGCGGATTGGGCGCTGAACTGGCCAGAGGACGAGGCATGCCAATAGAAGGAATCATCAAAATCATCCATACCACTCAAGCTGACCGATTAAAGCTGCTGTAAAATATCAGTAGGCAGATAATGGGCAAATAAATGCCAACATCACCCATTTTCATTCCAATAATCGGCGACAGTAACCCCCAACATGGCCTTAGGAATGGGGCTAGTGGCGACTTCGGACAAAGATACTTGAAGGAGCCATGGATGGTCCTAAAAGAAGGTCGATAAACCATTGCCCACTGCCATTCCAATACCCTTACAAAGCGTGGAAGCCCCATGAACAAGCTCTTTCCAGATGTGTGAAGATCGGGGGCGTGCTTGGAACATGTCTATGTCCAGACGGTGTCCACAATATTTTCCCCGGATTACACGACTCCAAAGAGAGGCGGGTTCATGAAGAGTTCACCAATTGAGTTTGGCCAACAACGTAGCTTTTTGATCCCTCATGGATCGCAATCCCAGACCACCCTCCTTCTTTGGCTTAGCAATCATATCCCAAGACAAAAGATGGACTTTCCTAGCTGATTCACTCGAACCCCACACAAAATCGCGGATCTTCTGATCGATTTTATCACAAATCGAACGAGGCACAAATGTGGACTGCATAACATACACAGGGAGGCTGGCAAGAACTGAATTGGCGAGCGTAACCCTGCCTGCAGCCCAGAGTGTCTTGGACTACCAACCATTTAACCGCGTCTTGATGCGTTCCAACAGAAACTCATACGTGTCCGTCGTCATACGCCCACAAGCAGTGGGGACACCAAGATAGTTCCCGAAATCCTCAATAATAGGCATTGACAGAGCTGAACTGATCGAATGCTAAGTTGCTGCCCGAACCCGCCTGGAGAACAGGATGTTACTCTTGTCGAAATTCACTTTCTCCCCAGAGTAAGTACAAAACTTCTCTAAGCAATTTTTGATAACATACGCCTATGAGACCGAGGCCGTAGCAAACAGAACCAAGTTGTCAGCGAAAAACAGGTGCGAGAGCGAAACGTCACCAACACAGATCGGCTTCCACTGATTACAATCCACTGCCTCCTGAATGATATGAGAAAGAAATTCCATACAAAGCACGAAGAGGTAGGGAGAAAAAGGGTCCCCTTGGCGTACACCCCTCGATGGCTTGAAAGAATCACCCCTTGAACCGTTCCATAGAAGTTCCATGCATCCCTCAGTTTGACATTTCATGATAACGTCAATTAAGTGATTAGGAAACTAGGTAGCCCGAAGTATTGCTTGAAGAAAGTCCCACCTCACTCTATCATAGGCCTTAGCAAGATCAATCTTGAGCATCAAGACCTGTGCGGTATGTTGCGGAGTCGACATCGAATGAAGAACCTCATGAACCACCGCCGTGTTATCGATGATCTGCCTTCCTGGAATGAAGCTTGCCTGGGCAGGAGAGATCAAACTTGGCAGAATCGGTTTTAGATGATTAACAATCATCTTTGTCGCCATCTTAAAAATGACATTCAGAAGCGAGATAGGCCGAAACTACGAAGCACTACTCGGTTGATCCATATTCGGCAATAGAACAACGAGGGCATTGCTAATGTTAGTGGGCAATACACCGTCATTGACAATCTGCACAACAGTTTCTGTCACCCGTGGCCCCACAGTCGACCAATTTTTCTGATAGAAAACTGCAGGGAAGCCATCCGGTCCCGGGGCTTTGAATGGCCCCATCAAACTCAAAGCATGCCATACTTTCGAAGGTTCAAAGGGCCTCTGGAGGGAAGCAAGATCACTTGGTAATAAATCAGGAAAAGAAACTCCTGGCAGGGCTGCAGGCAAGGCATGACGACGACCCTGTGTAAACAAATTCTCAAAATAGGTCGCCACCAAATTGCGCATCTCAGCCTCATCGGTGATCCAGTTACCTGAAGTGTCTTGAAGGCTTTGAATTCGATTAGCACGCCTCTTGATAATAGTAGATAGGTGGTAGTAACGAGTATTCCTATCTCCATCCACAAGAAAAGATGCCCTCGACTTCTGAAACCACAAGAGTTGTTCTTGATTCAGCACATCCTCCAGTTCTTTTATAAGCTCCCCTTCCAGTCGGATCAAGAAAGAGGACGGGCGGTACGCCAGTTTCCGCTGCACTCCTTCATATCTAGCCCATAGCTTCCTCTTCTTCTGAAAAATATTACGGAAGACGGTACGGTTCCAGTTCTGTAAATCAGCAGAAAACTCGGCCAGCAGCTCGGTTGTTTCAACATGATTGTTCCAGTGCTCTTTGAGAAAATTTTCAAATTCTTCATGCAGCAGCCAAGCCGCTTGGAAACGAAGGGGGCGAGTGGGATGTGCATTAGGAGGGGAAAGCTGAAGCTGCAAAAGAAGAGGCAATGATCCGAGTGAGGCGCCACAAGATGAGTAACACAAGCCTCAGGGAAACGGAGACGCCATTGCTCATCACAGAGAACCCGATCCAGCCTAGCAGCTTTGAACGTATCTAAAGAACGGCCCGTAGTCCATGTGAAGGGAGTACCGCCGTAACCTAGATCAATAAGCTCAAGCTTGTCAATTTGTTCACAGAAAGCTCTAGAAGCCGAGTTGGAAGCCGTTGACGAAGAAACCCGTTCCTGGCTACTAAGTGTGGCATTGAAGTCTCCAGCCAACGCCCATGGACGGTTATTTCTTTGTGCAAAAGCATTCAAAGAATTCCAAAGGTCAACGCGGGAAGTAGGATCAGGAGCGGCGTAAATAGCCGAGAGAATCCAGGATTCCTCACCCCGCCGAATCACTTCGACTGTAATGTGCTGTTCATGAAGCTTAATAGGTGAAACGACAACCTCTGCAGTGCGCCAAAGGAGCCATATACCACCTGCAAAATTCACTGCATCCACACGGATAACTCCATCAAAACCCAGCTCCCGACAAATTTGATCAGCCCGAACTCCGTTTATTCTTGGCTCGACAATGACTAGGAGAATTGGATCATGAATCCGAATCAACTCACGCATAGACACCATAAAGCCGGTGGCCCCCGCACCACGATTATGAAAGCTTGACAATAGACTTTGGCATGATCCACCTAACCATTAACTATATTACAAAAAATTCAATACATCTATACTGTCTATAGTATAAAACGGAAACAAGATCTTCACAAAAAATTGCGCCACGTGTCATATTTTTATTAAAATAATCAACCGGGCCCTTGTGTATATAAAAAACACTAATCACAATAGAAAGATAAATATACGTGATTTGATAATTTTAAAGAACATATAGGAATATATCTATCAAAAGATATAATTTAAGATATAACACCTGAAAAATCTATCATCTATAGAAAAATCTATCTAATATATACATATATGTATATTATTATTTGATAAAACATGATCTTTATCGTAAAAAAAAAAGAAGAAATATAGATATAGTCTAATTATTTATTTTTTTAAATTCGGACTTTTGCAAAATTATAAAAAAAAACAAAAACTCGTATTTTCCGATTTTATCTTAATCTTTATATAATAATAATATTTACTAAATCATATCTATATTAAATTGGGTTTATAATCACATTACCCGTATATGGTACGGGAGTTAAACTAGTTCATCTAATTGTTTTTGGGTAGAAATACGTTCATCTACTTTAACTAGATCAAACTTATACCGGTTGAAATATATGACGGGTTTAAAGTTAGGTAACCTAACTACTCATGACTATGCAATATTAGACCTTCGTCAAGTATGTAACCACCAAAAATAAGTGTAGTTCGCTCAACCAAAAGTTGTGATTAGAGATATAAACTATTATCATATAAGCAATTAACTATATTTTTTTTGAATTTTAGATGATATATATACACACGTTGTTATATAGAAAAGAAAATTTATTTCATGATTAGATTGTTTTCAAATGTACCAATTATAACTTATTATATAAATGAAGGTCCAAGCATCTGGCGCATCAACTCACTGGTTGAGTACTCATGAGTGTACCATGAGGTATTGGGTTCGAGACTCCAGGGCGGCGATTTGCCCTAATCTCTAGGCAAGCCCAAGTAGTACTTGTGGCGGCCTTAAATCTTATCTTTTAAAAAAAACATAAAAATAAAGGAAAGTCCAGTTGATTATTTTAATTATAGAAATAACACGTGACGTAATTTTTTGTGAAGACATTGACTCCGCTTTATGCTATAGTATAGTAGTATAGATAGATCTCAATCTTGAAATATAGATTTATTTTTATATAGATTCAATTTGACAACAACATTTAGATCCAAAGATCAATAGAGATAACCCTCGAAAGTAACTAGACAAAGGAATTATGATTGAAATCTTTTTCTTTAACCAATTAATCTGATCGGCTTAATTAGATAAAGATGTCTACTTTAATCAATTCAATACCAACCGGTTATTAAATCAATCTAGTTGTAATTCATCTTATAAATCATATTAGTTGATCAAGCTAATAAAACCCGAAGTTGAAATTAAGTAATTAAGCACAGAGAAATCAATCTAGTTAAGGTTTGACTAGAACATTGAAACCTCACAACAATTCAAATCAAACAACTTCAATAAAATAGTTGGATAGAAGAAGTTTAACTAAAAAAAGTCATTAAAGAACTTACAAATGTTTAATAGGGTTTCAAAGAGAAAGTAATAATATCAAAAATATTATTCTAAGGTTTAACCATCCCAATATATAAGCATTACAACCAAATAAAACTATCCTAAAATAATGCTAAAAGATAGAAAATAAAAGGAAAATTAAAATAAATAGTTGATATATTAAAGCTCTTCTGGCTTGAACCAAAACTCGGTCTGCACCAAAACACAGTCGTGTCTTGAGCAACCATCCTTTGTGATGAACAAAATGTCAAGTTTTGAAACTCGGGCAAAACCCTAGAGACACGGGCGCATCGTGGGTCGACCATCCCGCATCTTGAGCTTTGATCGAGGATTCTCTTGGTTTTTCAGTCGGTTCTCCTCTAGGGCAAATATCATGGCTCGGTTTCCTTCCCTCCTCTTCCATTTCTTCGACTTCACCTTCTCTACACTTGTTGTCTTCATATCTACAATCAAAAACCATAACACAATGTAGATAGCCGAATATTTGTAACAAACTAACAAAACAAATAATTTTAACTAAAACTAAACAAAAAATTATGAAAATCCTAATTAAACATGCCTTAAAGTACTACCTAACATGTCTATATCACCTACCAACCAATCATTGATGGTGTAAATATGAGGGACACCTCTATCTCTTTCGAGAAGTTGCATGAAAAGTTGATTGTTCATGTACTTCGACTCAAGAAGGCTACGAAGTCCGTTGGGTCCATCACTACATTGGCGGCTCAAACCAAGTATGTGAGGAACAAAGGTAAGTCTTCTTACACTCAATCCAATTGGCAACAATCTGGTTCTATATTACCTATACCTTCTTCTACAAAACAACAAACTTGGTCTACACCCAATCGCCCACAACAACCTACTCCCCCAAACCTTTTACCTCAATCCACGTACCAACCAAGACCATTCAAAGCTTATTGCCAATAGTGTAAAACTGTGTCATGTCCTTTCTCCATGTGCTGAACTAAAACACCAACACCCAACCATAGTCCTTCCCGACTCAAGTTGATTCCCAACCAACAAAAGCCCTCGACAAGCCAACTATGCTCTTAATAACCCTAATACGAACCAATGACTCATGGATAGTCGAGCTTCCTATCATGTCAACAATAACCTTAATAACCTAGCCATGAACTGCCCGTAATCGGGCCCGGATGAGGTTGTGGCTGGAGACGGCTCTAGACTAGACATTGCAAACCAATGTTTTCTATCCCTTAAACACAATAAACCAATTTTAAATCTTATAAATGTTTTACACGTTCCTAGCATCTCTAAAAACATTCTATCGGTTTCTCAATTCACCAAACAAGCTAATCTTAGTATCTTGTTTTTGCCATCATGTTTTCTTGTGAAGGATATCAAAACATGGACAAATTTTTTTTTAAGAACCTTGCATTGATGGAGTCTACTTATGGTCACTGTCGTCCCCATCGGGGCATTCGGTTCAACTTTAACTATCTAGGCTTTTGCATCATAAATTGGGCCATCCTTCGTCTGAGACTTTTCAATATCTTTCTACTAAGTTTAAGTTAACTAAATTTATTTTTAAACAGACCGAATGCAGGTCATGTCAAACGAACAAGAGCCAAAGCTCCCATTTGGTGTTTCTTCAAAAGATTCGAATCTCCCCTAGAAATAATATACTCCAATGTTTGGTCCTCTCCTATCCCTTCAATTGATGGTTTTTGATATTATGTTGTGTTTTTATCACTTTATGAAATATAATTGGATGTTCCCATGTAAAAAGAAATCGGAAGTGGCTCATGTGTTCATACAATACAAGCTATGGTAGAAAACTTTTTCAAATAAAAAATCAAGATCTTCTACACAGATAATGGGTGGTGAGTTCATGGCATATCAGACTTTACATCGCCACCAACCACTCCCGAACACTGTAACACCCCGAGAATTTATAGGGGATTGAAGTGCTCCCCATGCCAACAAGAGCTCTTCCTTTTCATGGTTCAAGAGGTCAAAAGAACTATGAAGTTAAGCGTGCTAGGACGAGAGTAGTCCTAGGATGGGTGACCTCCTAGGAAGTCTCTCGGGTTGGCATGGGATAGCGCTTCTAGGGCCTCAGGCCGTATAAATGGTATCAGAGCCGACTCTAGGTTACGAGTTGGCTTGGCTGGAGGGCGGTCACTCGACCCAGGGGGCGGTCCTTGAGCCTTGACGAGGTCGTCAAGTGCTTAAGTGGGGGAGATTGTAACACCCCGAGAATTTATTGGGGATTGAAGTGCTCCCCATGCCAACAAAAGCTCTTCCTTTTTATGGTTCAAGAGGTCAAAAGAACTATGAAGTTAAGCGTGCTAGGATGAGAATAGTCCCAGGATGGGTGACCTCCTGGGAAGTCTCTCGGGTTGGCATGGGATAACGCTTTTAGGGCCTCGGGCCTTATAAACACAATGGAATTTTGGAACGAAAACACCGCCACATAGTTGAAACTAGGTTTTCTCTCTTAACTCACTCAGGTGTTCCAATTAAATTTTGGTCTTATGCACTTAAACATGTCGTTTTTCTCATTAACCTAGTTACTTCCATCAAAAACCTTGAACAATGAGTCTCTCCTTATCATCATCTTCTTCATTAAGAACCCGAATACTCAAAATTAAAAAGCTTTGTATGTCTTTGCATCCCTTGGTTAAGACCATAGAACAAAAACCAACTACCAAAATCAAAATCTTGTATTTGTTCTTGGTCATAGTCTCATTCAAAGTGCATTTTAATGCCTTGATCCGACCACGAAACGTGTCTATATCTCTCGACATATTCATTTCATGGAGCTCGAGTTTCCTTTTTTCACTACCTTCCCTCTATGTGGCTTCGTCCTCTTGGCCAACCAACCAAGCACTTAACCCCATTGAGCAACAAGGGGTGGTATGGGGTTCAATTTCCTCCCCTCTAGCTCATGGAACCTCTCCCATCTCAACACCTTACTCCACAAGTAATTCCTCATCCTCTCATGGAAACCCTAATCCACCCACAATCGCATCCCACACAACCCTCCCTTTCATTCTCTCCTAAAATTCTATTCATAATAATAATCCTACCCAAAATCCTCTCCATAACAATAATCCTATCCGAAATCTTAAACATAAACAACTCCCACCAAAATAGCACCGATGAAAATCCTACCAAACTACCAACCATTCATTTGTACGTTGACCTTCCCCTTCCAATCATAACCTTAATCTCACCCTCACCTCTACCCCATAACTGGAGCCCACTCCTCCCAGCCACGGGCCCACACTCGCTCCCCCTTCTATCGAACCCTAACACTAATTAACCAAATCGAACTCCTCCTCCTAATCCACCTCCTCAAAATCAACCAGCTGAACTTCAATGCATAGTCACTCACTCCAAAACCAACATCACCAAACCCAACCCTAAATACCCCCATCTTACATACACACAAAATCAAACCGAACCCAAGACCATAACTCAAGTCCTAAAGCACCCGAATTGTAGACGCTCCATAGAAGCTGAGTTTGGAGCCCTAAGTGTCAATCGTGTTTAAGATCTTATGCCACCTTCGCCTACTCAAAACATCATAGGGTGAAAATGGGTATACCGCATCAAATATCTCCCAGACGACACCATTGGCCCTTTTAAAGCTCAGTTAGTAGCCAAAGGGTTATATGATGTAACCAACGAGAAGGTTGGGACTACTCCGACATCTTCAGCCTAATACAGTTAAGCGAGTCACGTTCACATCATTCTCACCATAGTTGTCTCTCATAAGTGGTGTGACTGGTGTCTACACTAACTTGACATCAATAATGCCTTTCTCCAAGCCACATTGCAAGAACAGGTGTTCATACACCAACCTCCCGAGTTCCTTGATAAGCATCATCCTACTCATGTTTGCAAGTTAAATAATAATATATATCTACGACCTTAAACAAGCTCCTTGAGCTTGGTACAACGAGCTCAAAGCCTATCTACAACAACTCAGGTTTCGTAAGTTGGGTTGGGATACAACTCTCTTCTTGTATCAGCATGGTGACATCATTGTGTTTCTTCTTGTGTATGTTTATGACATCATTGTCACTGGCAATCAACTAACCTCTTTTGATAACTTGATTCATCGCCTGGCCGATCGCTTCTCCATTAAAGAGCTAGGTACCCTCTCCTACTTTCTTGGTGTAGAAGTCATTACTACTTCGGCCGACCTCTTTCACTCACAATGAAAGTACATTCAAGACACTCTTCTTAAGGCCGGTATGGAGGACGTGAAATCGGTTTCGACGCCCATGTCCATCACACCTCTTTGGAAGCTCTCAGGTGACACTCTCTCAAGTCCCACAAACTACCAGATGCTTGTAGACAACTTGTAATACCTCTCCCTTACTCGTCCGGATGTGGCCTTTGTGGTGAATAAACTATCCAAATTCATGCAACATCCAACTACCGAGCATTGAGATGCCTTGAATGCCTCCTTTGTTATCTTAAAGGTACCATTCATCTCGGCATCCCCATCTCTTCTGATCCCATGCCCTCTCTTTATGGTTTTTTGGATGCGGATTGGGCTAGGGACCATGATGACTTTGTTTCCATGTCATGTTACTTGCTCTATGATGGTCGAATGCCAATTTCATGGAGCTCTCATGACCAAAAGACGATTGCAAAACCGTCAACCGAAGCGGAGTATAAAGCCCTAGCTAATGTGGCCTTGAAATTCCTTTGGGTATTGTCTTTACTCTAGGAACTTGGCATCACTTTGTCAAGTCGGTGCGTTATTTTGCACCCAAGGTTCCCACTACTGAAGCTCTGATCAGGTTTTACACCCGCATGAAGCATGTGGCGTTGGCCTTTCACTTTGTCTGAGAACATGTTCGTAATGGTACATTTTGTGTCAACATGTGTCTACCCATGAGCAGCTCGTTGATGCAATCACTAACCTCTTCTTCAGCCTCGATTTCAAGATCTCATTAGCAAGCTTGGACTTTCCCGATTAGGTCGTCCAGGTTGAGGGGGCATATGTTAACCTTAGTGTATTTAGATAATATTCTTTTGATGTATTAAGATATATCATATCTTCTTAATAACGTAGTTTATATATATATATCTTTAACTTATCTTATATTATGTAATTCTTATGTAGTATTGTACTAGGGTTTCATATGAGGTGATGTATTTCATCTATAAATACTTTCATACTCTCTTCAATAAGATTACACAATATCCATACACATGTTCCCCTCTATACTTTATACTATAATAGGGTAGATTAATTCACCAGTATATTTATAAGCATCATATACTTTTTGGTAGAAATAATCATCGAAAAACTACACAAAACGAGTGTACGACAATATATCAGTATATGTATGAACCTTAACACGTCACATCAAGCCTAAATTAATACGTATATAAGTTTCTAGCGACTTAGCTATCATAATATATGTAAGTAAGTAAGTAATTGCGCGCATAATAATGCATCATCGAAATGGTTATCTCCATCGTCGTCTCCTTGTGAACCTTGTTGAAGTGTTGTACTGTCCAACGGCTAACCGCCCATCTGAAAACATACCACACAAATACACACTTAAGAAAAACATACATACAAAAGAGGCTATCCATATTCAATAATCAGTCGTCATACAAAAGAGAATAGTTATGATGAGAATAGTTATAACATAGTACGCTTGAGGTTATCCATATTCAATAATCAATCGTACCAGAGAGAATGGCTATAAAAACTTACTGTTGAAAAACGTTGCAGGAGAAAGAGCATGATAATATGCTTGGAAGAATCCCCTATTCTCTTTAAGAAGCTCCTTCCACACTGTCAAGTATACACTATATATGAAACTTTTGAAACATACATACGTGCATTCGGAAGAAGAGACCGATCGATGGATCGAAAGTATGTACCTGTGTGCGTAACGAGAGGTTTGATCCTCGCGTGGTACGCTAAGGCCTTGACGCACTCGTCATGGCTCATCCTTAGCAACAGGCACCTTTCGATCAGATGTTGAACCTGAACAAACTCGTTTGCATTAGTTAAAATGTATATACATAATACATGCACTAAGAAAAAGACGCACATGTATGTAAAATATGGATCGATAGATAGATCGAATTTACCATTCTAATGTAGCTATGTGGATGGCAATGCAAACAAGGAAGGTGGCAGTGCAGGTGATGATGATCATGGTGGTAGAAATGTCGTCTAAACATTTTGCAAACTCTTAACGTAGAAATGGATCGACAACAGACAAAGCCAACAAATTGGAACGTTCTCTATCTAGCTAAAGATATATGTATTATTTGTTGGTATGCAAACTTAGGAGTATATAAGAAGGTAGCTACTAGGTACGTAAGAGAGTGATGGTTTTATTTTATCCAGAGAATATCCAAGTGAAGGGCCAAAAGAGCACAAGAAATCCAAAGGACAGGTTCAGCCTCATCCCTTTGTAGATAAGAAAGACCCATTTGATCATCATTTCGATACTGATGTGTGTATGAAAATTTACTAAAACGGAAACGTACGTTGTGCTTTGCGCTTTGTGCTTTGAATTGAATTGAATTGGGACTTGGGAGCTTTAATTACTTTGGAGCTTCGTGGCCATGTCCATAGCCAGAGGAAAACGTTATCTGCTCAAGAGTGTTTGTGTGTACCAGATTCAGAATTCGTGGGGACCCCCATTTCGTTTTTTGTGGTTTCTTCATTCGACTGATCCAACTTGATCAAAATATATAATCATCATCCATTTACCTAGCTATCTAGCTTGTGCGGTCTATTCTATATATATCGATCTTCACCTTGATTGCTTCTTTAATTGGAGAGAGAGAACTACATTGTATATGGTCGATTATACTCCCTCCGTTTCATAAAATGTGTCTTTTTAGCTCTAAAATTTTGTTTCAAAATACATGTCTTTTTACATTTTTGGCATTTACTTTACAAATTTACCCTTATAGTCATTAGCAGTTTATTAGCAGTGGTTTTCAATAAAGTAAAAAAGTGAGGTAACAATTAGGGGTAAAATTGTACATTTGATAGTTTCCTTAATATATGTGCAAATTTCTAAAGAGACACATTTAATGAAACAGAGGGAGTATATCGTAGGCCAATGATTTATGGAGCCAAATTAAATCAATCGGTCAATTTTCTAAGGTTTTATCATGATTTTTTAGAGGTGTGCGACTCGCGACTCCCAACTCCAAGTCACTATGATGAATTAAGCTTCTTCTTATAGATTTAGAGTCCTTTTGGCAAATCATTGCTGATACTGATGCTGATCGATTGCTGATGCTGATCGATTGCTGATTATGATATTAATTGTTGATATTGTGAAAAATTATTTTTTCGATAAGCAAATGGGTGTTTGGTAAGACGGTTTGTTGATTTTATATGTATGAAATATAATTTTACCATTTTACCCTTAAAAAATTAAAAAGATAAAAAAAAAACAAAAACAAGGGTTTTGTTTTCTCCTCCTTCATCGCAGTCACTGTTCACGTATCACATATTCGCCGTCCTCCACACCTAGCCCATTCACCGTCAACATCTCCGGCACTCTCCGGTCGCCGGCGACACCAAGCCGACCTCACTCTCTCTTCAATCTCCCCCTTTTGTCTTCGTTTCGCTCGCTTAGGTCGACCTCGCTGTCTCGGCGTCCTCCAGTTCGGAGAACGACAATGGTCGACCTCAATGTCTCGGCATCCTGTTGCAAGCTTCCGCGCTCACGAGCTCTCATCGCCATTCTTGGATCCGCTTCGCCGGAGGACGTTCTCCTCTTCTTCCGCTTCGACTCGCGCGATCGATCAGAGTTCTCGCCGGAATTCGAGATTGTTGGAATCCATCGGCGAGCATGCCGGTCAGGACCGAGACAGATGCAAACGAATTGCAGATCTGGGAAGTTGAGGTTAGGGATGGAAAAGAGAGGGGTAGGGGTGGCGGAGGCGGAGGGGAAGGGGCGGCGGGCCGGTGGCAGAGGGACGAAAATCTGGAGTCGGCAATGGAGGTCAAGAGTTGGGAAGGCAGATCTGGGAAGTTGAGAGGTGGTGTTCCTGGTGGTTTTAGAGGAGGAGCGGGCGGAGCGGGGGACGATGGCGTCGATGCAGGCGTCGGACGGTGTCCACTACAACAAAAATGCCTTTTTGCGAGGAATCTTTTCCTCGCTAAAAGTAGGGATTTCGTCACTAATGATGTTTGGCGATGAAATTGTTTTCCTTTTCGATTTGTCGTGGAAAGCTCGTCAAGGAAGGTTTCAACGACGAAGTAAATATTTTCTCGTAGTGGTCTATTAGCGATGTTTATAATTTTTCTCGTTGCTATAGTTTAGCGACAATTATTTTCCTCACCAAAAGGCATATGTTTTTGTAGCTAAATAAGTTTACAAATTAGATAATAGTCGTTGAATATTATTGTCGACGAAATAATTTTCTCACTAATATATTTGGTTTCCTTGTTAATGATGAGGAAAAAATTAAAATATTTTAAATATGAAAATAATATTTACGACGAGGAACATATATTTGTCGTTGAAGATAGTTTTGGCGAAGATAGTTTTTCTCGCTAAAAGTATCTTTTCTCTAGAAAATCAAATTATTTTTAGTGAGGAAATATCCTCTCAGTAGAAGTATTTTTCAACGATAATTTTTTTTGTCGTTTTAGGAACTACAATATTCATCACTGAAAATATGTATTGCCAATGAATTATGATTTGTCGCCAAATGTCCCCTTTTGGTGAGACAATAAATATTTGTCATGTTAGGGTGATGTTTATATATAGCGAGAAAAACGTTTTCTTACAAAATATAGGGATCGGATCTAAAGAAATATATAATTATTTCATTGAAATTTATTTATAATAAAAATATTTGAAAACCTACAAGAACATATGAATATAATAATTTTTAATGTAGATAATCCTCACTCAAAACATAAAATTACCCTAAAAAAAAAAAAGGTAACCTAACAGAATATATTATACTATACTTATGCAATAATTGAAACTGTTTGAAGGAAATCAAATTTCAAACTAAACATGGGTAATAAAATAGGCTAACTATCAAGTGGAGGTTGGCTATTGAACTTTGCCATAAATTCTTCAAATCTCTTGGTCTTCTCTTCTGATGCATTGATATGTGCATTTTGATCTTTTATTTGGTCTTCCAAAGCTTTGTTTTTCTCATACATAGCATGTAATGATGATTTAGAGGGCTTAGCTGGAATAGGACGAGGTCCAAAACCACAACCTTTGATGTAGCCTGATTTTGCTCCAAGAACTTGTTTGCATATTTCGTCATCTGTCATCGTACGAGTTCCATCTTCTTTAGTTGTCTCGGTTCGTAACAACAACATTTCATCCTACAAATGAAGTATAAAATCTATTTAATATATCTAAAGACACCAACATGGCATAATGAGAGCATAGCCACGAACTCATAGGAGTTAAAAATAAAAAATATGTGACATACATATTTTTCCTTGGCATGCAAATCCCAACCCTTTTTCTCGCTCTTGTAATGACTTTCAAATCGCTCGATTGCACCTAGCATCTCACCTGTATTTGTCGCCTGTGTAATTAAATATAAAAAAGGACTTTATTGATAAAATATTACTCATAATAACAAGGATAAGAACCATACAACTGTTTGAAAGGTAATACAAATATATATTTAATCTCCCTACCTTAAAAGATAATATAAACATATAATTTACAACAACCTACTAAACATTTGTCTTTATGGACCAAAAGTTCCAAAACAAATTATCATTATTGTTTTGATCCTAATTTAGGATCAATGCACAAGTAAGGAAGCAGCTAATTAGTTAAATATGAATGTGAACTAGAATAGTGAGTATCTCATTTTATCAATGCATCAGCTTTTTACTAGATATGATAAGACTTCACTTTTCTAGATTAAAAATGATTGAAAGAAGATATTTATATAACTTACATTGGACATGAAAGACTTTGAGCCAGATTTATGGTGATGTTTCAGCTTTGACCTATTCTCTGAATTTTTCTCTGACCGATCCTACAAAATAAAACAAATTTAAGATATTCATTCTTTTAGTATAAAACATTAAATTGACCTTATAAATTAAGTTTTGAGCATACCTTGAATTTGTCACTTGAAAAAAGATTACATAAAAGAGCAAAAAAAAGTTACTATTTTGTAATGTACTAAACTACTACTCCCTCCGTTTCATAATAAGTGTCGTTTTAGCACTTAAAATTTGTTTCATAATATGTGTCGTTTTAGGTTTTCAAAGTGATTTAATAGGGGTATATGATGATAGTTTTTATTGAAATGTGTATTTGTTGACTAAAGTTGTTCATTCATTAGCCAAAAAAATGTAATGAGTGGTAAGATTAAGAAAAAGTTGTAAGTTTTAAAGTGAATGATTGCTTTTCTTAAAAACTGTGTTAAGAGCTAAAACGACACTTATTGTGAAACGGAGGGAGTAATATATTAGGTAAAAAGAGCAAAAAAAATATAATTCTATGTTAAAGGATTGTACATACCAGCAATAGCGCTTGAAGTATTGGACACGAAATTACGATGCTTAGCTGACTTTGACCGTGTTGACATTGTCACTTTGCCTACAATAATGATCATGCTACCCGATCATATTGTATATTCATAACCAATTATCTACTAATACTAATAAGATATATTATGATATGAAACGAATAAGATATGACTTAATTTTAAGATAATAATGATCAAACTGAATGAATAATCATATACAATAGCTAATTAGTAATCAAAGCTATAAAAGTTGAAAAATTAATTGAGAATCGATGTTCTTATTGGTTGCTAAAGATGCATAATTATGCTATCAGTTCCAATTTGATGGATTATTTTTATTGAATTTTTATAAACCAACAAAAGGAAGGCAAACACACGAACACGAGTAGCCTCATTTGAATGGCAAACAAATTAAGCATGGGTTGATTAATATAATTCCATGAGTAGGGGTTAATTAACATATATACATAATTCCATTAGTGGGGGTTAATTAATATAAATTCATCAATCTACGTTGTTCATGTGAATGACAAACACAAGTAGTTCACATATCAGCCAAACATAAAACTCACATACACGATTTCTACATATTCCACATGAGTAACAAACTTGGATGGGTTAATCAACATAGGATGGGTTAATTGACATAATACTCATCGATCGAAATTAAACTTGTACTTACAAAAAAATCACATCTATACAATAGAGAAAACAACTGCCTAATAACAAAAAAATAAGATCAGAGTCAAGCCACTTACCTAATGAAAATCCGAATTTAAGTGTAGATGAAACAGATCTGCCCTTTTTTTCTATTCCTTTTTATTATCATATTTTTGCTCCTGTGGCTGTGACTATATATTCCCGCCCATACATCCAAGAGTGCGCCAAAAACGTTTGGCCATTTATTGGTAATTCATAATGAATTATATAAGACTAGTTTCTCCGTACCATGTACGGGTTGTGTGATTATAAACCCAATTTAATATAGATATATAACGTCAATGATCACGTTAAAATTATAGGATCATATATATTTATCTTCGTATTGTGATTAGTCATTAGTGTTTTTTACCAATAGTAAATCAACTCATAATATAAATAAGTTGGATTTTTTCAAAAATCACTTTACTATAAATATCACGTTTTACTAAATAACATATTTATCATAAAACTACCTAATTTGTATAAAGGAGGGTCCAACAGTTTATTTTATTGTAGAAATAACACTTGGCACAAGTTTTTATGAAGACATTGACTCTGTCTTATACTATAGTAGTATAGATCTATAACAAATCAAGTACCATTTTACGGGTAACTAATGTGAATATAAACTTTATATAACTCATCCGAGATCGGATTTTGAACGGAGGACATTTTTTACTCAAGAATTTACAACACAAACTGGACAGATCTGAATTCGAACTTAATGACATATAAATTTATATACGGAAATTTCACACGGTAACACTAACAAAGTACAACAGATAGATCCAATCCGACCCATAACCCCTAAATAGAAATTATATTTACGAGTCAGGTCGGACTGGGTTATGGGCGACTCAAATCGTTGGACAGGTCTAAACCCTAAGGTTGACCGTTATTCATAAGGTGTACTAAAGTCGGTCCTTTTTCACACAATAACCTTGAGGTTTATATAAAATTCGCGTAATGACCCTAGGTTACATACAAACTTTATCACCAAATATTTATATTTTTTTAATAATTATATATTTAGACAAAAGAAATTTATCAAATAATCAAAATATTTCATTTCTTAATTAATATGTTAATTAGTCATTCCTTTCTTAATTTAAATATTTATAGATGGTGCTCAAAAAAATATTTGTAATTCAATTGTATGAATATGTAAACTAATATACATTATTTATTAAAAACATCTTCACAACTTAAACATGATTAATACATGTGTGTATATAGAAGTCATAAGGTTTAGAGTCATCACATTGTATCACATATGATTTTTCCATATGTTGTCCTTACATTTCGCCAACTACGATTTTAACACGTGTCGGTCTATCGTTGTTTCATGTCACACATTACTTATTTTTTTTATGAAGCCATATCATATCTATTTATCTATGTCATATATATTTCCCACATAAAATTTTATTAAGCCACTTCATATCCATTTATTATAATCCACATCATATCTATTTAGGTAAATGAATATGTTCATAATTTCATACGAAATCCTAGCTATATATTAATAGCACTATTAGGTATAAGCGGATTCTCGAGCTAAAAGAGGATTCATGTCATAATTGAAACTTGAAACAATTGATTCGCCATATTTCTTTGTCAATCTTTTTTCCCCCTTAAATTTATAACTTAAGCTACAAATATCTAAAAATGTCTTTGAAACATATCTTGAAAATATATAGCTAAATTTGTGTTATAATATTCATTTATAAGTTAATATTGATCTATAACTCTACTATTATTAAATTAATTATAATTTTATAAGAGCTATTAAAAGTTTAAAATCTTTTATATAGTATTACTGATACAATTCTATTTTTCTAAAAGATTTATTTAAATAATTCATAATTAATTTAATTTTTGATTTCTACCGTCATATACAAATCTTATTAATTATAAAAAACTATATATATTGATAAAATATTTCACTTGAGATTTCATATCATATCACATATGATTTATTATTTAATCATATACATTTTGAAATAATGTGATAGTATTTTATCTATGCTTTTTACTTAAGTCGTATTATATAAAATTTATACCTGACTTTATTCTTAACATCATATCACAATTTTGGATTAACAAAATATTGTAACGATTTCGGATAAAAAAGACGATATCAATATCTAATTTTTAATACAGTAATATTATTATGAATTTCTTTATTAATTGAATAATACATCAAAAAATTATCGATCGTATCCCGTACAGGATACGGACAATAATCTAATTTTAACAAAATGATTATATCTCACTTTCTTTTTTCCACCTGGCAATCCGGCCTGCCACCAACTTTTAGTTATTTATTTGAGAGACCAATAAACTACATTAATTAAATACTCCCTACAAACCTTGATCGAAAAAAAAACTAAAATTAAAAGAGGATGATTCAGATGAAAACTCCTCTTAAGATGTAAACTATAAACATATAACAACCGTTAGATTCTTCGAATCTACAGTTGAGATTAAAGGAGAGGTTGAATAGAAGATCAATTGGGGTCTAAAAAAACGGTGGCATTTTTGCAATTATACAAACAATTAAGGGTAATATCGTCTTTGGCATTCAAAATAGAAGAAAAGCCCTCAAACTCTCTCATCCTCGTTAATGGCGGTCGCTCCCTCAACCATCCTCTCACGCCATTTCCAAAGCTACGCCTTACCCGTCGTTCCCGGTTTGTACTCACCATGTACTTTCTCCTCTATATCGTCTATCTTTTTACTAATTGATTGGCTATGGTGGTCGTTAATCG
This sequence comes from Polygonum maritimum, assembly GCA_963924305.1. Classification (NCBI taxonomy): domain Eukaryota; kingdom Viridiplantae; phylum Streptophyta; class Magnoliopsida; order Caryophyllales; family Polygonaceae; genus Polygonum; species Polygonum maritimum. Next base: position 12,851,580 of record OZ002728.1, read on the forward strand.
CTCGCCGAATAGTCTCAATTAGCAACTCTTGACCTTCAATTGGGGGGAAATCGTGGCTGGATCTCTGCGCGCGTAGCCGTTTTCGCGACCACGACGTCGGTGGTGGAGTGCGTGAGACAAGCGCAGACGGAGATCGCGAAATCGCTGTTCAAGAGAGCGGTTAAGATCTGCGAAGACAAGCAGGTAAGCCGATCTGTTTGTTTTTTGAGGCGTCTGGCAGCCGAGTGTGGTGTGAATCGATGGTTGTGGGGCAGGTGCGATTGGAAACCCTACTTCTGGAAGGGAGTCCGAAGGACATGATTTGCCAAGCGGCGAGCAAACGAATGTGGATCTGCTGGTGGTCGGCAACCGTGGCCTTGGCCAAGTCAAGCGGTAATGTTTGTAGATCCTTCGAATTGACATGGCTGAGTGAGCAAATTGATCATCAGGAAAGAACATTTTGAAAGTGGATTTTGTATCTATGTATGTTGTTGTTGTTGCAGGGCGTTTTTAGGGAGTGTAAGCGATTACTGTGCTCATCATGTGGCATGCCTTGTGTTGATTGAAAAGCCACCCAAGAACTCCCACCACAAAAAATAATTAGGATCCATTGATCGATCGATCGACCTCGTGGTGAATGCGTGACTGTATAAATAGAAGTGTAGTTTGTGACTTTGTGCCGTTGTTTGTGGTCTGACAAATGAAGAATTGAATAAAAAGGTCACATGGTTTGATCATTTACTGTAAATGGTGATTGTAATGTAACTATATAGTAAATCAAAAGAAAGAGCAACGTTTTTCAAGGGCTTCCCTTAGGAAGTTACACTTGACTTATTTTAGATGCACATTCACATATTTGAGTACAATGTTCATATATTTGAGTATCGCGTTCACATATTTTAGATGTGCGTTCACATATTTGAGTATTATGTTCACGTATTTTAGATGTACGTTCACGTATAAAGTAGTTGTGTTCACGTATTTGAGTATCATGTTCACATATATTAGATGTACGTTTGCATATGAAATAGTTGTGTTCACGTATTTTAGATTTATGTTCACATATGAAGTACTTGTGCTCACGTATTTTAGACATGCGTTCAGATATTTGAGTATCCTGTTCACGTATTTGAGTATCATGTTCATGTATTTTAGATGTGCGTTAATAAATTTGAGTATAATGTTCACATATTTGAGTATCATGTTCACATATTTTAGATGTGCGTTCAAATATTTGAGTATAAAGTTCACATATTTGAGTATCATGTCCACGTATTTTAGATGTGCGTTCATATATGAAGTAGTTGTGTTCACGTATTTTAGACGTACGTTCACATATTTGAGTATCATGTCCACGTATTTTAAATGTACGTTCACATATGAAGTAGTTGTGTTCACGTATTGTAGATGTACGTTCACATATTTGAGTATCATGTTCATGCATTTTAGATGTACGTTCACATATTTGAGTATAATGTTCACGTATTTGAGTATCATGTTCACGTATTGTAGATGTACGTTCACATATTTGAGGATCATGTTCACGTATTAGAGTATCATGTTCACGTATTGTAGATGTACGTTCACATATTTGAGGATAATGTTCACGTATTAGAGTATCATGTTCACGTATGACACATGAATAAGTATAAATAAGTTTCAATGGGTGAAACAATTCATCAATAAGAAAGCACACAATAGTCAATAACCCGATCTTCTTCTATTACTTTGCATCAATCTCATATAAATACGACAGACAAAAAATACTGATCTACTTTACCATCCACCTACATATCCAGATCTATAACTCAATTGAAATTCTACCAGGAAAATCAAATCAGCCCAATGCAACCAAATAATCAACCAAATAATCTCATTTCAGTTTTCACAGACTAATATTATACTTCTATTATACAAGTCATATTAATTCCAGAGATTCCTTTCATGCCCCTTCCATATCCTCTACTGTGGTCTTTTCCAACCAACCACCCGACCCCTCTAACGCCTTAATCCTCCAAACACAACTGGTGCCATTGAACCCAAAGAAATTTGGGAAGATGCCATTCACTTGTTGCTCCACCTCAAAATGGAAGACCAAGTTTATATTTTGCAGCCTTGTTAGCAAGTTCTCTTCCTTATTCACAAAGGACCACCGAGCTTGAATAAGACCCACCTAATCATTGTCCTACAACGTGAACTACATTGCCCAAATTTTAGTTCTAACAACAAAATTGAAACGACCGACACGCCAAATTATGCAATAAACACTTCCATAGATTAGCACTTGATGATTTAAACAAATATAACAAGCTCCTGTTTAATGTATTATGATCAAATTAACTTGAAATGGACTACGGTCTTTTTGAGAAAATCAGGACTAGGCTGGAAATCCGCATCAAAAATGGCCACGAATTCGTAGTCTTTCACATAGCTACAGTTCATGGTTGACTTCATATTACCAGCTTTGTATCCATCCCGAATCACTTTGTGACGATGAATAATGTTGGCACCCTGTGCCTTCCACTTAAGGACCTCCTCCTTGATCAGCATTTGCTTAGTTGGGTCATCGGAATCAGCATTTCCGAGCTTTATGTTTGATTTTTGGAGTCGGTGTTTCAGCCCTCAATTTTAACAATCGATCGAAGAACCCTAGAAAACCCACCCAAATCTCAAAATCGGCCAATCGGGGCTTACCCTTGAGGACGACAGAGGTGACGTGGGGGAACCGGTGGGTGGTCCGACGAGGGGAGACTGAATAGTAGTTGTCGATGAAGAGCCGGGATCGGGTCCGGGACTCGGATCGATGCCAGGATCTGCAGACGAGTGAGGCCGAGTTGCAATCTCGACGGCTGGTTAGGAGTTGAAGCTGAAGGGTGACGGTGGCCGGCGGACGAGGGACAAACGGCGCCGACGTGGGTTGCGTCGGAGGCGACGGTGGGGTGACGGCAAACCATCGGTGAACGTTGAAGGAGAACACGTTGAAAGAGAACACATTGAACTGTCGAAGGTGTTGGGATGGCTGGGCAAAACGAAATTACAAAAATGCCCCCGTGTCTTTTAAAAGGTAAAAGGAGAAACCTTCTAATCTGGACCGTCCATCCACTTAATCGGACGGTTCCTGTCCGTTTTTAGTTTTTAGGATAAGTTGGATTTGTATTTGAACCGGTGCCAAATTAAAAAGCTGCAATACCAGCTTCCAATTACCCACAGTACCGTTCGACCTTTACTCCCACCGGCCTTTCTATGGCTCGATCAACCTTTCCCTCCGTTCCAATTTTTGTTGCCGTCTTACACCGTCGCCGCCTCGTCTCTCTCCCCCGTACGCCGTCGATGCCTCGTCCCTCCCCCGTTCGCCGTCGCTGCCGCGGCTCCGTCTTCCTTCGCCGTCGCTGCCGCTGCCGCATCTCCGTCTTCCTTCGCCGCCGCTGCCGCGTCTCAGTCTTCCTTGGCCGCCTTGCTACCCAGTAGCCTCTATCGCCGCCGCGTTTCGTCGCCATCCGCCCAGATCCGGCCGTGTTGGTGGAGCCTGGAACCCTCTCATCGGATCCGCCTTATTGTACATATGAACTAATTAAGATCTACATATGGAAATTAATTATATGTGTACAATATTAGTATCTTTTTGGTATATATTACTCCTACGGATTATATTGTTTGGGTGTATTACCCTAAAAAATTTAAACAAAGTCTTGCCTTTTGTCTAATGAAATTAAGATGAGGATTATGCTTGTACATATGGAAAATAATTTTGTTAAAAAAAATAAATACAAGATACCTAATAAAGTATTACAAAATATTAACAATCGTTCATATTAGATTCTATTTAAAAAATCAACACAAAGTATATTTTTTCTTTATCGCTTGATTTTGTTTGGTTTTTTCTTCTTTTTCCCTCTTTATTTGCAAATTTCTAAATTAAAAATAATTTTATTTTATTTTATTTTGCAATAATGTCAAAAAGAGAGATCCCTTTAAAATTGAAAGCAATTAGATATATATGTATGTAACCATTTTATTCAAAAAAGGGAAAACGTGTATTTTCCCCAAATTAACAATGACAAAACTTGTGTTTTCTAGCTAATTGATTCTTTTAATGAGAAAATGGTCTCTCGTAAAAAATATACTTTTAGTGAGGAAATCAAACTTTTCTCATCATTGAGTTCGGCGGATTTTATATTTTTTTCTGCCCAATATATGGCGACAAAATAATTATCTCCTTGCCGAATGTTTTTAACGATGAATATATTCCTCAATAAATGCTTTTAAATTTTTCGTTGTAGACCTTGTACTTTAGAAGATCAAATTATTGTTAGAAATAGCGACAAACCAACATATTTGTCGTAAAATGTAGTGTATAACGATGAATACAAGTTTCTCGCCAAAAGTAATGTCACATTTAATGAGAAATCAATATATTCCTCGCCAAAAGTAACATATAACGAGAAAAAATAATTTCTCGCAAAAACGTTGGTCGCAAAAAAGCCTTTTGGTTGTAGTGGTCGTTGCCGGCGACGGTCACCCCTTGAAGAGGGAGGGATGGTGTCAATGAAGAGGAAGTGGAAGAGGAAGGGGAAGGGTAATTGGGAAATAAGGGTATAAGCATTTGCTTATTTTTCTGTGCTTATTTAGGTAAGCACCTTCCCCGATGCTTTTTTTTTCCTTGCTTTTAAGCAAAAAAGTGTTTATAAACACCTAAAAAAAATCCGTTTGGCAAAACCCATTTGCTTATTTTGTGCTTATAAGCAAAAATATGCTTATAAGTCTTTAAAAAACGCCTTGCCAAACGGGCTCTTAGACTCCTCAAAATTTAACTCGACCAGAAAAACCGACCCGAAAATCAGTACGTAGACAATGAAAAAATCGAACTCTATTGACCTGAATCCGAGTGAGTTGCATTGAAGCCCGAAACCGACCCGAAAACCAGTATGCTTGTTCTTGTGGTTTGACGCGTATTTGTGCGATTACGAGCCTCCAAGGGTCGATCCCGACCCCGGTTGCTTCATAATCATGATAAGTGCATGATTATATTATTGAGCTGATTTGTCCATGATTTGTGTGATTTAAGCATGAGATCTCCCATTACTTATCTATTTTTTCACGATTAAGGATGCTTGATTGAGATTTTTCTTATGATATTGAAACATGTGCTTATTGTAAGTATGGGGTGCTTATTTGGTGGATATATTTGTTTGGCTTTTGTCCTTTATGAGTTTGAAAATTATCTTGGAAGCTAAAATATTTTGTAGGACAATGGCCTCTTAATCAAGGAGACCCGCCAAAAAGCAAAAGAAGAACAAGCAAAAGGAGGATTGTGTGGAATTTGCCCTCACTGATCAAAGAGACCGCTTCATCCAGATGTGGGAGGGAGAGATCCAAGTGCGATCATATGTGCGAGACGCCGCCGTCAAGATTGGCTTCCATGAGTCGGTACTTGAGGCCTTCTCTTGGATTGGGGCTCAATCTCTCAGCCTACACCCCATTGAGGAGCGTCACGTGGCACTCACGTGTGAGTTCATGTCTGACTTTGGCATGCGAGTCAACACCACCGACTTCAACCAGTCCATCGTTGGTTTTTAACTCGGCAACATGCGCCATGAGATGGACATCAAGAAGTTCAACAAATGTCTTGGCATCCGAGCACCGTCCGGGGTGTACACACCGGAGGTGTTCCCTATCAAGAAGTTACGGCACTACATCACCGGCCGGTCGGACATCCTCACCAACGCCCTTCAAGGTCGGTACATTGCTAGTCCCATCTCTCGGGTCATCCTCCGCATACTTGGCTCGATCATTTGGCCCAAGTTCGAGCTCTCGCGTCCCACCAAGCGAGAGCTTGCATGCTTGGCCAATATGCTCTTCAAGACGCCCAAGCAGATGAATTTGGGGTACGAGTACGCCAAGGCAGTCATTGACCACCGCAACCACCACAAAAGCAATTACTTTAGTGGACTTGTAGTGACCCTCGCTAAATCTCTAAAGGTCAACCTCTCCCTCTACTCCACTAAGAAGGTCATCCCCATGGATGTGTACTACTACACCAACTCGAAGGTTGTCCACCAAACGAAGACCGGCTTCGTCTCCAAGTTTAAGCTCGATGATGGCACACACGACGTGGTGCTCGCCAAGGAGAACCTTGAGCTCTTCTACTTACTAAATTGGTATGACTTGTGGGCACCTACATCCTACCCCTTGGAGCCGAATGTTTGAGATGATGAGATAGTTCGACGCCAGCCCAGCCGGTTCCCAAGGGCCGAGCCTAATCCGGTTCCCGAAGAACCCAATTCTTCATGGAGTGCACCTCGAAGCCAGCCTGAGAGAAGCGGTACCGACCATCATCAGGGCGGTACCGACCTTATGGATTTTACTATAGGGCTGCAGACCGACATGGTACCCTACTATCCGAGCCCCTACGACTTTGATGAGTCATATGGTGGTCATGAGGCTCTCACTCTCATGGTCAAAGTGCACACCAACCCGGGTCAAGCTCCGGTGGCAACCCTAACGTCTCTCTTCTAGCCGCCAAGATGGATGCCCTCATGCTTCACCAACACCACCTCTACGGGGAACTTAACCACCACCACAATCAGTTTTTGGCCCACCAACAAGAGTTTCAAGATTTCCGCGTTGAGTATTACGAGGACCATAAGCAAGACGTTGAAAGGTGGAATGCTCAAGTGGAATACAACAATTGGTTGGCGCAACAACTCTTCCGCAACAACTCACCACCTCCTCCCCAAGAATGATTCTCCTCATATTCCAACACTTCAAGTAGTCCAAGTTTGTTTCTCTTTCCCTTCTCTTTACTTTTCTAATCAATGGGGACATTGATGTTTTAAGTATGGGGTGGTTTGGGAAATTACTTGTTTGAGTCTTTACTTGTTTGTTTGAGTCTAGTCTAGTGCTTGCTTGAGTCTTTCTCTTTTGACTTTTGATGGATTAATTCCCTTTTTGGATGTCCTAGGATAGAAATTACTCTCACCATCATGTAAATCCCATAGCATGCTTTATAAGAATTGCCTAAACCATGATCTTGTTTTTGAATTTTGAGCTTATGATGGAAATTGAGCATGCATATTTCTAAGTGAAAGCAATCCAACAAATTGAACCTAAGTGAGATATTTTTTTGGCCTATAAGGAATGCATGTCTTATTCCTTTTTCTTTCATGTGTGATTTACTCTTCCAAATGCATATACAACTTGTCAATGGCATGGTTATTTTGAACTTGAAACCAATGGAGATTTGCCCATGACTTGTTGAATCGAATGATTTTGAACTTACTTTCAATAGCCTATTATATTCCTTTTCCATACCTATGCATGATCCCTTTGTTTGTAGCCCCTTGTTTGAGCCTTAAATCCTACTTATAGCCCCACAAAATTTCCTAGTCATGATACCATTTGATCTTGGAATTAGGACTTAAAATGGAGTGGTAGAACTTGTTGTGGATTGTTTGGGTGAAAATAAAGTGATTGTGAAAGGTAGAGAAGGAGTCTTGTCTTTGGAAAATTGAAGAATGAAGTGTTTTGGCTCGAAATTGCACAAGTATACTGAATAAGGGTGGTCGGTACCGACCAAGCACCAATAGTTCGAAAAAAAAATGTCGTGAAAAGAAAAAAAAAGTTGTGCAATAAGTGCAAGAGTCCAAAACATCTTCTAGATATGAAAAAAAGAAAGACAATGATGATAGGTGAAGAGGTATGCATTGAAAAGTTTAAGTGTTTGGTGATTGTTGGAAGAAAGAGTAGTTGGTTGAGTAGTGTGAAGTCTAGGAGTCTTGGTTCCCGGATTAGTTAGCACTACAAGATCAAATTATTTCACACCCTTTGAAGTACCAATCCCCAATACAACCCGGCCGAATGAAACTTCTTTGAAGTCTTCATTGAGCCACCCTAAGTTCTTTTGATGGTTTGACTTGTTTTGATTTCTTCGGTGGTGAGTTTTTTTTATATAAGTTTAATTGACTATAAGGTTTTGTGTTTGGAATTGAGTTGAGTGATTATTGATATACCCTAAACACTTAGAGAGTTGAGAGAAAGACACTTTCCTTAGTGAGGTTGGACTGTGATTTCTTAGGATGTTTATGTGTGCTATGATGTTGAAGTTGTTTGCTCATTATTCTACACGTACTTACTTTTCCTTAGATGCAATTCTTGAGCATTGTTGCCGGTATTGATGAATGTTAAGTGATTGCTTGAGGACAAACAAGTTTAAGTATGGGGTGTTTTGATGTCACACTTTATAGTTAGATTTTGTAGGTTGTTTTTTAGGTAGATTGAGTCTTTTTCCAACTACTTTGTGTTGTTTTGCATGTGGTTTCGACTCTCTTTCGAGAGTTGGAGTCATTTGTGCTTGTTTGTTGTTTTTGTAGGTTTTGAAGTGTTGAGGAGGAATGGTCCGGGTCTTTTTCCATGTTTTCTAGGGGGTGGTCTTGAAGTGGATTTGTGGCGGTGTGGTGAAAGAAGAAGATGTGAGTTTATGGAGTTCTCAAGAGGTTTCAAGGAGGAAGTTTGCAAGATAAAGATCTCTTAAAGGAACTCAAGGAAGTCTAAGAAGATCAAGGACGTTCAAAGAAGAAACATTGAAGAAAATCCGAACGTTGGGACAAGTTTTGAGCAAAGAAGTGAAGAATCATGTGCTGGCTAGGGTCGTTCCCGACCCACTCTGGGTCGGTACCGAGCGCCCTCTGAGGCCAACGGGAATCATCCTAACTTAGCTTTTATTAGATGTTTTATTTATGGGTCTTGTAAAGATATAGTTTTGTTTCCTTTTAAGAACATTCCTACTACTATATAAAGGGCCCTAGAGGTGCCTTTAGGAAGATATCAAGTCATTATCAACTCTTTCTCCAAGCACTTGGACAACTTGAGAGAGTTTTGGAAGATTGTTAGGAGAGATTTATGGATTTGCTTTGGAACTTGGAGATTTGTAAGATCTTTCTTTCAATTAAAATTTGCTTTGCTTTGCATCATGTATTCCCTCTTCTCTTTGATTATTACTTGCATGATGAGTTGTGAATAGTCTTCTTTTCTAGGATTGGGGTGAAACCCAACATGGTTGTCAACGATGAAGTATGTGAATCTTTGATCAAAACCTTTCCTTTACTCTCTATCCTTTATCTTTCTTGTTTGTTCTTAATTCCTTGATGAAAATTGAGGCATGTTCATGTTCATGATTGAGTTGAAAGATTAAATTGTGAATTTGGATAAATATTTGGTTTAAAGCGAAAGTTAAAAACCTTAGATAACAAGTATGATTGCAAGTTTCTATCTTTATGAAAGTTGAGATATTTACTTATTTATTTGTGGCGAAAGTCATTCATGAAATTATTGGTTGGTTGATCATTGATTTATAGTTGCATGCATCGCTTTTTTGTGGTGAACCCTTTGTCCTAGATCTCTTTTATATTGATTTTTCGGAATTTTGTAGTTGCCCAGTTAGGTTGTTACCGACCCACCACCGTTCGGTACCACGCGTGTTTTCCCAGATTTTCTGTGTGCTTGGGTGTATTCGTAGCAGGTCGTTACTGACCCTAACTAGGTCGGTACCGAGCCTTCTCTTGAGTGTGTTTTGCTTGTTTTTACTTCGTTCTTGTTAGGATTGATTTCTAGACTTTGATTCTTCTAAATCCTGTGGACGAACCTGACTTCGATATACTCAGTGGGGTCTTGATCTATAAATTCATGTGCTAACTAGGATCAAGAATTACCCTTTCAGCAATACAATGCTCCAACCTTGAATAGGATTCATTCCTTTTATCATCTCATAGATGCCTTTGGTGTCCATTTTGCTATCTGTTCTAGCAAATAGGTTGTTTGGAAGTTTGTCATTCAAATAAAGTTGATTATCCCTAAGGATTTTTATCTTGTCGTCTATAGTTTTCATGACAGATTTCCAAATCCAAGAGTCGGAACTAATAGCTTTGACATTCCAAAAGTCATGTCTATTCAGATGGTTTTTGTTCACCCAAGCAGTCCACAAGTTGTCTTTTTCATATAGATGTCGTAGCTGAGCTTGAAGGTCATTGTCTTATTCCAAAACAGTAATTCTTAGAAGTTAAGACCCCCTTCTTTAAAAAGCTTGCAAACTACTTCCCAATCTACCAAAGACTTTTTTTCCAGTATCTTTCCTTGACCAGAAAAAATGTCTCATGGACTCTCTAGCTTTTCACTACTATTCAAAGGAGCAAGACTATATAAACCTACAAAGAGATGATTCCTCCATGATAGATCTCAAAATATGAGCTCTTCTCACATACGATATCATCTTGACATTCTTGCTTATGACTTGAAATTTTTGATTGAGAGTTTATCATCATCAAAAAGGGGGGAAATTATTGGGAAGGTGTTAGGGACGCCAAGTTCATTAACATTGGAACAAAGATATCCGTCCCTAGTTTTTATAATGACAAGCTCATTGTGAAATAATATTTGTCCAAGAGCTATTCATAAGGACGCTTTATAGTGAAAAAGACAATAAGTGATTATCGTCCCTACTTAGTAGGGACACCCAGAAATTCAATGTTTACCATCAGAAATCACAAGAATGAGTTTCTTGTGAGATAGAGAGGTTTCCCTATCGAGAAGAAAACCTGCGCTCCAAGAATTCAAATTCAAATGTTCAAAAGCTGGCAGCACAAAACTACAAATATTGTAGCAGTCCTCAGAAGCTTCATGTGTTAGGAAACAAATACAAGAAGTCAAGACGTCGCTTTCGACAAACAAAACCCAATGCATAGAGTTTGCTTTCGACAAACAAAACCCAAAACCCAAGACTTCACGAATAATAAGATAAGGATGTAGGACTTATAGAGGAACCTCACTTTGACCAACTAGTCTAGTGGGTAAACCTCTACCTCCTTAGAGGATTTCTGAATGACTTCCTTTCTTATATTATGACAATCCCTACAGCTATTACAAGATAGAACACACACTTCTCTAAACTATAAAAGTCTGTCCCTACAACTCACTAATGTATTCTGTTTTATCCCTAGCTATTGTAACCTAACTCAAAACAAAGACAAGGAACGCCAAACCTCACAAGTTCCTTACTCCTTAGGAAGCTCAACACTCTAGTTGAAACGGATTTGTCGTTCTTGGTGGACTTCATCTTCTTCGATCAAGATCACACTCTTCTCACTTTGTTATTGGTGTTCTTGATGTTCTTGGGAGAGAAAATGCAGAACTCACATCACCCATAATACACAAACGTATATTTATAGGCGATATGGAGTGGGCTCTTCTTCGAACGCTTTTAACCTTCTGGTATCCTCATAGCTATCCACGATCAGTAGGTTGTCGCTATCCTAACGTTGTACAGCTATGAAACTCTTATCCTCTTCTTAGATTCAACGCTTCCTTTTGCTGGGAAGACTCCATGTGTTCCTTGGGATGAGTTTGTTGAAAGCGCCGTGTTGGCTTCATGCGTTTTGTCTCTAACTTCTTAACCTTCTGAGATCTACTGCCACAAACGTTTGTTTTGTGTTGGAAGCCTTGACTTTATTTAAACATTTGAGCTTAATTCTTTTAGCGCTAGTTTCCTTCTCATAGGGACGGCTTCCATACTAGGCAAGAAACACATTCTTGTTCATTTGATTGTTGGAACTCTGGGTGTCCTTAAGGTCTAGGGACTACATTCACTTATTGTCTTTTTCTCAATAATGAGCGTCTTTGGAAGCGTTCGTGACACTTATACAAACATTAGTTCATAAGGAATTTGTCATAATCAAAACTAGGGACGGATATCGTTGATCTAGTGTTATTGACTGAGCGTCCCTAATATTGTCCCAACAATTTCCCCTTCTTTTTATGATGACAAATTCATTCCCGAAAATCACAGGTAATAAAGCTTATCGAGTAAAAGAGAACTTCACCTTCCTTAGACAAAATGTAACCTAAGTGAGTTAAAACAAGCTCTTTTCATATTAGATTTCCCTTAAGGGCGCGCTATTGACTCGTGTAGAGGTTGTTATGCAACAATCAAATTAACAACCCTAACTAACAAAACAAAATAGCATGCAAGTAAGGGTCGAGTCCCATAGGCATCGGATGCTTTCATAGATCAGTTCAATCAACAGAGAATAGAAATTGGTTGAGGGAGTTTGAGTAACAAACACACAAAACACGGACTTTTGATATCAATGAAGGGAATCAAAGGTTATTTAATCAAACCACATGCAAGAATCATTTGATCATTAGTTTATCCCAGTTTTTTAGATTCCTTGACTAATTCCAATGCGATCTTAATTAATCACATGGCCACGGTCCAGGCAGTAGTTAAACTTAGGCAAGGACGCTTAACCTAGATCTAGCAATAAAAGCAGGAATATGTAGGATATCAAATAAGGCAATCAAGCTACGAGTCCATTGCAAGATAAAACAATCAATTCTCTTTTTTATTTCTAGTCCAGGAACCTATAAATCAAGTTATTTTCATAGAAAAGATAGGATTATATAGACATGAATCAAATCAATCCAAACTATAGAGAAGGATAATCCAATCAGTTAATCAGGCTAAAAATCAAACAATGTTCTTGAAATTAAGAGCAAAGAGAAGATATATCAATCAAGGTAAGAAATTGTATCAAAACTTCACGAATTCATCAATATGCTTCACTTCATGAATAATCCTCTAAAGGGATTTAGTTCTCCATAATAACAATGAATAAACTCTATGAATAAAAGAAAGTTAAAGTGTTGGATACTAAAAACCTAAGAAAGCCTCAACTTAAATAGTGTTTAGAAGGAAAGGCTTGCCAAAAACAAAAGATAAGAAAAAAAGAAAAGAAGATAGAAAAATAAAGTTGTCTCGGATCTGAGATCTACCATGCACGCATCATGGAAATCGCGCTTGCGCTCCAAGGCGATCAAAAATCCTTCGCTCTTTGCTCTATCGCCTCGTACCACGCATGTGCTTCGGGTTCCGCACACGCAGTTCTGTACTTTGTAAAATATTCAGCTCTGGATGTCACCGCGCTGGCTGTTCTACTACAAAACTAGCTCTTCACTTGCGAATTTGTCTTGAAACCTCTTGTAACTTAAATTCTTGTGTCTGCGGTCTTGATATTACATTTAAGCACAAAGTCTAGCCTAAACACACTCAATAAAGCCCTAAAGTACAAGAGTAAACACATCCTAAATAGAGTATATCAGCTATATTTCCCTTTTATTAGAATTTTCTTACTACTTAGCTAAAATGATTCCCCTAACCAAATGCAAGTCTATGACAACTTTTAACAACGCATCATTGCAGATACTATACTTCCCCCTTTTGACATCACCGAAAAAGAGGACAAGTGTTAGAATTGTAAGCACAAATTCACAACTAACGCAAATGAACTATAGGCAAAATATAAGCAAATGCACGGACTTTATTCATAAAGGAGAGTTATTACAAAAGGAATGAAGTACAAGAAAAATGGATACAAAGAAAGTTCACACAAAGAACAAAAGAGACGAAGGGGAAGGGGACGGGAAGTGATCATTGGGGCTTGTTCAGAAGCGCGCCCCTAATATCCTTCAGGAGCAAGCTGGTCTGAAACAAAGCTTCATTTGTAGAGTTCAAAACATCGTTGATACTGAACTAATTCTGAATCATCACCCCATATAGTTCCTTAGGTGGATAGGTGTTCACACTAGTAGAGAAGGCATCAGCATCAGCTGGAGGCTCTGAATTCTAACCCGAAGTCCCCAGATCATGAGCAGTAGTCCCCTGGATTGGTGCACTTTCAACAGTAGCAACAACAACAACCTATCCTTCTAGGTGTCTTTGCATGATCTCTGAGGGAAGATCCTCTTCACATCGGATTTGACTAATCTTACGAGCTTCCCAAGCAGTCCAAAATGTTAGTTCCTCAAAAGTCTCATAAACCATTTCTTTTTGCATTAGCTTCTTCACGAGTTTTAGGAAGGGAAGGGAGTGATCTTTTATTGTGCACTTATCCATGTGCTCAAGCATGATGTGAGGGAGGTTGATTGACTCTTTCCTTAGAAAATGGTCCAAAATAATTGCATATGTAACCTAGACCAAGGACTTCTTCTCCTATGTGAGGACAACTATCCTTACTATAAAGTGATGAGCGATGGCTCTCGTTCATATCAAGGCATGGGCTACCTTGTCGGCTGTTTGTGGGATCTTTCCCCTAAAGATGCGAGATATGGTTTCATCTTGTTCCAAACGACCAAAATTCTTATTGGGGGCGTTGTGCAGTGCGGTCGAAGGAGATGACTTTAACTTCAACAACTTTCTCAGTGCTACTTCGTCCACAGGGAAGACATCGTCCTCGATAGAGAATGTCCCATGCAGGCTCTCCTCATTCAGCTTGGAGACCTGGAAGTTGGAGCAGAAAAGCTTCACTTGTTCTAGGTGAACCTTGGCAAAGTCCTTGCCAAGGTTTTCCTAACCTTTAAAGGCCAGCAACTCTAGGAACTCTTCTGCCTCGTTTTTTCTCAAAAGATCCTTGGTAAAGAGAAGCGAGCCTAGGATTTTCTCTTCAGAAGCTCTAGCCTTCTTGCCCATTCCCTTAGCTTGGCAGTGTTCTTCCTCATCATCGTCGTCTTCATTCTCTTCCTGGCTTCGAGGATTAGCTTCCTCATCAGATTTATGTTCAGCATCTCCCTAGGCCTGAGAGTTGTCCTCTGGGGACTCAGCAAGAGCCTCCCTCTCCGCACTATGTGTCCTCTCAGTTGCATCAACTAATTCGAGGGTACCAAACAAAATTTTCCTTTTTTTTGTTTTTATCTGATCTATCGAAGTGGCCTTATGGCTTCTTTCTCTCATTTTAATTTGGGGGAAAAAGCATAAAACCACCCTTTATTTATACTTGTTTGCACAAAACCATCATGTATAAAAAGTTTTGTAAAAAACTGCCCTTTATTACAAATTAGTTACACAAAACCGCCCCTTATAAAAAATATTGCACAAAACTACCCAATGTTACTAATTAGTTGCACAAAACCACACCTTATTTATGATTATTAGCAATTAACCACCCAAAATCATACTTAATTAAATTATTCAATAATTGTTTTGCCAAATTTATCTGAATATATATATCATAAAACTTGATAAAGATAATGACAAATCCTATTATTTATAAAACATCTTAAATTTATTTAATGATTGGTCATCAGTTTTAATCTTGTTTTAATTGATTTTATATTCAACAAAAAGTAATAATACAAGAAATTTAGATTTACTTAAAATTATTGATCTAATTCGTCTATAATTGATTCGTTTGTTTGAACAAGTGTACACAAAAAATGATGAAGAATATTAAAAAAAAATAAGGACACTTTGATTTTTTTCTATATTTAATTTAACTGAAATTGATTAGCAATAAATATCGTGGTTGTGAAAATTTTGTAATTGGAGGTCACTTTATTCAAAAAAAATATATAATGAGTGGTTTAGTGCAAGCAAATACCAATAATGTGTGGTTTTGTGCAAAAATATTTATAAAGGGTGGGTTTGTGCCCACAAGTGTAGATAGACCAAGAAGAAAGTGACCTTCAACCAAAAAAAAAAGAAAAAAGTGACCTGAATTCGAAACCCGATCCGAACAAAATCCAAAATTGGACTCGAACAATGAAAAATGAACAATCTGAGACCTGATTTGAATCCGATCCGATCCAAAACTAAATTGATCCAAAATGACCCCAATTAAATATGATCCAAAATTATTCGAACCGAAATAATCCGATCGACCCGAACTAATTCTGACCTGAAATCACCCGATCCGGAATAACTCGATTCGAAATGACCTGAACTAAGTCTGACCCAAAATCACCCGATCTGAAATGACCTGAACTAAATCTGACCTAAAATCACCTGATCCGAAATAACTCGATCCGAAAAGACCCGAGCTAAATCTGAACCGAAATCACCTGAATTAAATCTTAAGCTTAGATATACTATTAAAAATTAAATTAAAAATAAAAAAGTAATACTACAAAATATTAGAATGGTGCACACAAACAATGTATAACAAAGACATAACAAATACGTCTACACTTTTTAAAGCAACTGATTTGTGTCTCAAAAGTTTTAGTTGTTAAAAACAAGTTCTAATGATTAAACAAAAAATAATCATCTGATTGTTGTAAGATTTTAAACCGACTTGTGTCTCAAATGTTGTAAGATTTCAATATAAACCTACATAACGAACTTATTAAATCATCCATTCAATTCATATGTGTGTTTTACTTTGAGTTTTTAAATTATAATGTTTCCAAAATTATAGTATAAAGGTTGTAAGATTTCAACATAAATTTAAAATCCGATTATAAGACATGTTTATCATCCAAAAACCTCAATCCGAAATAACCTGAAGTATAATAATCTATAAAAAAAAATGAATCCAAATAACACCCGATTCTGAATTGACCTAATTCGAAAAGATCTGATTCGAAGCAATTCGAAAAGGATCCGAACCGAACTAGACCTAAAGCCGAACAACATTCGAATCCGAAACGAACCGAATTGAACAAAAGCCGAAATAACAGTTTGACCCTAAAGAGATCGATACGGCGGACTCGTTTGACACTCTATGTGTAAATAAAGGGTGGTTACATGCCTTTTTGGTTTTAATATGCAATTGTGGCCCCTATCTTTTTTTTGGGGGTCGAGATGCCCTCACCTTCTTTTTTCTTTGGTCGAGATGCCCCTAACTTCTTTTCTGCCCCTACCTTCTTTTTTTGGCCGAGAATGATGCCCTACCTTCTTTATTTACCTCCCTCACCCACTCCTCCTCTGCTCCATCTCTGCTCGCTCCTCCTCGATTTCTCTCTCACCCCTGCCTCCGACCCAATCGACTACGGTGCCCAACCCACTCCGGCTTCCTCACGCCCGCCAGCCGCTTGTCCTCGCAGATGGGCCCTCTGCCCACTACCCGAACTCCTCCTCTGCCACTCGCCTCCTCCGCTCCGTCTCCCGCTCGCCGAACACAAGAGAAATTCAAGTAGGAAAACGTACAAGATCAAGCATATAATATGAGAATCATATTCCTCATCCAAACAACTTTCTCCTTTCCATCTACTCAAAAACTACCACTAAGGTAAGCAAATATTCCATCATTTATATATTCTCGTTTTCTTCACGCTTCCATCATTCATATATTCTCGATTGATTGGTTCTATCAAGTTCTAAATTTCAATATCGCAAGTTTTCAACAATGGATCTAAAAAAATAGAGAGAGGCTATTTTAAGCTAATGGACGCGATAAATAAAAAATGCTAGTATCAATCAACATCGTTTCTAAAAAAATTATTTTACTTAAGACTTAAGAGGAATGCAAGGTAACTAGTTTGATTTTAGAGGGTTTTGCATAAATCCCTATTTTGAATCTAGTGGTTACACAAATGCCTATATTTTTTTTAACTTGAAAGCATACCTCTCTTGGACACTTTTGGAAAATAAAATGCAACATTTTTTTCTTAAATGTTGACATCGAAAGATTATCAAATTATCAAACAATATCCAAGAGATTATATTTTCTAATCGTGTATGAATTAAAACTATATCATAATTCTTTCAATTGCAATCAAACTTTCCCAATAAAGTTATAAAATCACACACCGTTTTCTAAAATTGCCAAATACCTTCGTCATTAATTGGGGAACATAACTATTGATTAGCCCATGAACCTTTGTTTACAAGAACTTTCCGCATAGGTCTAATGACAATGAAGTGGCCCATGAACTTTTTGTGGTCTAGTTCCCTTGTTTGATCCCCCAAGGCATGACATTACTTGCTAAGACCACTAGTAGGGCTCTTATTCTCACTAAGACCATTAGTAGGGCTCTTATTCTCGCAGTTGATGTCAAGATGACCACGGGTAGCAATCCCTTTGTCTCTCTTCTACTTACATCATCTTACTTTTTTTGTCAAGTCCTTGATGTTTCCATATTTCCAAATTTGTAACAAACTAGACTGTTGAAGATGGAAGTTAAATGACTAATTATAAGGTGGCCTATTATACAAATCAAGAAAATAGAAAGAAGTTTCAAGATGTGGACATGGCTTAAGAATAATTCTAGAATAATTCACTAAGGATAAGTCTAGATTAGTCTCATAGAAATTGTGCTAAAGAAATTAACATGACATAGGAGTAGCAACCATAGAAATTCATGTCCGAAAAAATTGAGAAATTATTGGGTTTGCTTGAGAAACCAATATGCCAGATTGTTTAGTTCATATCATACGGCTCAAACGGAAAATGCTTCCCATGCAAGTACTAATTCAAGAGCGCCAATGATAACTCAGATGCGTCATAGGCAGGTTAGTGACCTCTAGGCAGGTTAGTGACCTCCTCTTTGACTGTTGCAAAGGCCAACCTTTGGTTCATCATAGTCCATCCTCTTACCTGGTACACATGTTAAAGGAGTAGATTAATCATACCAAATTTAGTTACATTATATACAACATTTCAAGTAACCAAATACCTACCTACCTAGCCCTAGAAACAATAATAACATTAGACTGACTAACCTGTCTGTCGTGAAACCACAACTGATATGGTATAATTTCCCTCAAAATCATGACCAAACATTCAGCTATAAACCTAGTTCCTATGAATGTCATGAATCTTGATATCCACTATATATATATATAATTAAGATCTAGTAAAACCTTTAGTTATAGTGTAACTAGTGCAATAATATCAGCCATTAGATTAACATTAATCAACGTTCCAGATTTGATTAATTATGGTGCAATGTGGATAAAATTGTTGTAATACACCAAATCATTTCCACCCTAACCGTTTCTCTCTTTATATCACATATTATCTTTAAAAAAAAACGCCTAAAATCAAATATTGATTATCTTCCCAAGTTTCAATAAATTTGCTCAATTTACTTTTGGTATGCACATTAGTTCCTTTTATTTATTTAAGCTACAATGTTTCATCTTCCATCAATCTTCCTCTACTTTCTCTTTCAACAATCCAACTTAAACACATCCATCTCAAACCGAATGAAGGATCCGAAGGATCCGAAGAAACCCTACTCAATCAACGCCTTCATCGCAAGACGTTATCAGTAAGGAAATATGATCATTGTTCATGATACAAAATAAATTTAGGGTTTTTTGATGAAAAAAATTGTGTGTTTATGCTTTCAAATTATAGGGTTTAAATGTGTTTTTTTAGCTTTAATTTAGTGATTCAGTAAATGTAATTTGGTTTTGGGCTTTTTGTGTTAGGAATTGTGTATTATCTCCAAAGATCAAGTAAAACATCAAAAGGAAACTCATTAAAGGTGATGCGTTTTGTGATTATATCTTGGAGCTTTTTGATTCACCGATGCATAAACTGAATTTTTTTATCTCAGAACCTCAAATTTCAATGTGGATATATGGTGAGTGGGTGATTGAAGTAGTGAGTCCATTGGAGAAATAAGATTTGAATTGCTCGCATATCATCCTGAATTGTTTATCTATGTTTCTGAATATAAGAAACCTGATAGTGGGTTGAAATAATGGATTCAATTTGTAGATATTACTTCTGAATTTATACGCGTATCGTCTTGAATTTGTAATGTTTGTATTCGAATATATGAAGCATAATGGTGGCACATCAGTGAATTTGTGGAATGTCTTTGAATTTAGTGCATTGTATCTTGAATTTTTAAGATAATCACATGAATCTTCTTATGAATTATTTGAATATAGCATATTATGAAGTATGATTTAAATCTGATAAAAATTTGAATCATAATCATTTCACTCTAGAGAATTTTGTTTGTGGAATATGCAGTCTTAAAGGTTGGAATATATCGAGATGATTGAAGAACATAAAGAAGTTTAAAGAGAATGGAAGAAGCATCATGGAGATCAAAGACGACAATGAATACTAAAGAAGTTCATCTTTATTTTACGAAGTATTCAAATTCAATTCAACTGTTTTCGTTCATGAAACTATAACGAGAATATAAAATTATCTATTTTCGTCAAATTCAATGTATTATATGTACATATTCAATGTTTGGTTTATTTATATTCAGTGTAGTTTTACCTCGTAAGGGCTAATATAATTTGAATTCGACAAAGTCATCTGCATATTCAAACCAAACCAAATTACAATAATCTTTGAATACTATTCAGAAAATATGAAATCATACTCAAACATGTACTTAATAAAGTCAGCTATTTGTTTGTCAAATATTGAATTAATATTATCGAATATTGAATCAATATTATCGAATTTTGAAGCAACACACTCGAATTTGTAACGACGGACGAATGCATATATGAGATTTTTGTTATTTTTTTCTAATTTATGGTTCTAATTAAAAAAAATCGATGCTTGAATATGAATTTTCAAATCTTTGTTTTCAGAATCTCAATGATTTGTTACGTTTTTTTAAATGTAAGGTTGACTGGGAAACAAATCCCTTAATTTTAGGAGCTTCCAAAATCATTGGCAGCAATTATAATTAGGTATATTCAGCCCACCATTATTAGTATAAGTCTTCAATCTTAACCCTTCATCTATTGTGATCTAACGATCTAAGCTTGTTCTCCCGTTTCACTATAGCAAGTATTTTACCTGAACCTCTCTCTCTCTCTCTCTCTCTATATATATATATATATATGAAAACTGATGTGCGTTAGGTATTACATGACATTTAAATATCCACTACATGCATACATCTTGTTAATTTCACTTTCAGCTAAATGAGAGGCGGAAAATATTTACTTGTAAATCAGTATGCTAATGTTGAAGGAGTGGATCAAGGTGTTGAGATGTGGAACCACCGACACAAATAGATCCTCTTTCTTAAACTCGAATACCGTTGGACTACAACATGTCAACAAAATAAAATTGTACAGTGATAGAAAGAAATTAAGTAGTTATCGAATTATCAAGGTAACGAATTACGCTGTGAATTTAGTTAGTATGTAGTCAATTAACAACTAGCACTCACTCCGTGCATGTATTCCATAGCCCTATCCCAGCATGAAGTGCTTTTTTCACATCATTCCTTTGTAAGTAGGAGATGACCTTGCCTATAAAGCAAACGTCTACTCCCAACTCATCTTTGACCTGTCATTTTCAAACAATTAAATTAAATTTAATACAATAAATAAGAAATATTTCTAATGACTCCAAACACTAATATGTACCTACCCAAGTTGGGTGAGCAGAACATCCAATTGACAAAGACCATTGTCGATGGAAAACGGGTCAATGCTCTTCCTTGATTCGTTCCACACCTTTTGCGAAACGAAAAAACATGGTTTACTCAAGTTTTGAAAGAGATGATACTCTCTCCTCATTCCTGAAAAGCTACATATCCTTTGCAACTTTCTATGTGTCGGGCCAAATATCATTCTTTGAGACCACATACAAGCAAAATACTTTTAAGTGAAAAAAAAAGAATAGGGCCTATATGTGGTCTCACGGAATTATATATGGCCCGACGTATAGAAAGTTGCAAAGCGTATGTAGCTCTCTCCTCATGAGAAGAGAGAATCATCTCTTTCAAAACTTGAGTCAACCATGTTTTTCCATTTCTCCAAAGGTGTGGAACGAATCAAGGAAAAGCATTGACCCATATTCCATCGGCAACGGGCTTTGTTAATCGGTTGTTTCGCTTCCCCAACTTGGGTAGGTACATAATGATGTTTAGAGTTGTTAAGAATATGTCTTATTTATTATGTTAAATTAAATTTATTTATTAGAAAATAACCAGTTAAAATGAGTTTGGAGTAGACTTTTGCTTCATAGGCAAGGTCATCTCCTACTTACAAAGGAATGATGTGAAAAAAGTACTTCGTGCTAGGATAGGGCTATGGAATACATCCACGGAGTGAGTGCTAGTTGTTAATTGACTACATATTAACTAAATTCATAGCATAATTCGTTACCTTGTTAATTCGATAACTACTTAATTTTTTTTTATCCCTGTACAATTTTATTTTGTTGACATGTTGTAGTCCAACGGTATTCGAGTTTAAGAAAGAGGTTTTATTGGTGTCGGTGGTTCCACTTCTCAACATCTTGATCCACTCCTTCAACATTAGCATACTGATTTACAGGTAAATATTTTTCACCTATCATTTAGCTGAAAGCGAAATTAACAAGATATATGCATGTAGTGGATATTTAAATGTCATGCAATACCTAACATACATCAGTTTTCATATATATTGATTCGGCCTATTTTGTATAGGTTAACTCTTGTATTTTAGGGCTATATTGAGTGTGTTTAGGTTAGAGTTGTGCTTAATTTTAATATCTAGGCCGAAGACACAAGAATGCAAGATTCAAGAGTTTTAAGGCGTTTTGAGCTGTCAGCGCGACACCACGTGCTTGCAAAGGCTATATCTTGAGCTACGAAGGTCGGATTGAGCTGATTTCGGTGCCATTGGAAATCTAACTGGAAGAGCTTCAATTCATCTTTTTACACTGAAGTCAGATTCCAAGCCGAAGATGGTCAAAACAGCCTCCGAAGTGACGCTAGTGGTTCTGTTCCGAATTCCGCGACCGCGGTGGGAGAAGCGCGACCGCGGTGGCTGCCGAGACAACCTATTCTATTCTGTCGTAAAAGCGCGGGCGCGGTGGAGACGATGCGATCGCGGTAATGCCGGATCCGAAGCGGGCCGAAATCTTTCTATCTTGTTTCCTTTTCTATCTTTTGCCTCTTTCCTTATCTATCTCGTGGAGCATGTTTCTTGGGCTTTATAAGGAGGAGTCTCTTTAGGTTTTGACAATCTTTGACCTTTTGTTTGAAGATTTGAGTTTGATGAGGATTATGGAGAACTAAACCTCTCTAGGGTTTGTTCATCAATGAAGCTTTGATTGATCAGTTTGTGAGATTCTAAATCCTTTTCCTATTCCTTTGGTTATTATTGATTCTCTTGTGCTTAATTACATGATTATTGATTGTTTCTCTAGGAGTAATTAACCTATTGAATTGATTGATCTTCTATTGTTGGGACGGGTTTGGACCGTGGACAATCCTATTATGTGAAAACAACTTAGAACCTAGATCTGTTGTTTATGCAACTAGGATTTAAGAAGAGAATTGATTGTTTGCTTGTGAAATTGACTCGTAGCTTGATTTCTCTTGCATGCATCCTATATATCCTTGTTCTTAATGCTAATATTGATTTGAGCGTCCTCTATCATTGTTAAGTATTTCTTGGACCGTGGATAGGAAATTAGTCAAGAATAGGATTGGAATTAACCATTGGATTAAAAGGAATTTTGTGTGAATCAATGATTAAACGACTCTTTTAAAGTGGATTTGTTGAATGAACTTGTCTTTAGTACTCTGATTGATCTTGTGAAACTGTCGACTTGTTTAATTACTTTGGTGATTGAAACTCTTGCATAAAACCTCCCTTTGTTTTTAGTTGATATAAATATTAGGCTAGAGGCTCCTTAAATTAAATATAAACATTTAATTTGCCAGGGGGTTAGAGGCTCCTTAAATGTGAAGTGGGCGGCTTCGCCGCTGATGGCTTGCATTTAGTTCATGCCTAGGATGCATACTATCTCATGTTTCATTATGTTTTGGTTTGCTTTTCTCTATTTTAGGCTAGAACTTTAGTTGTTTTCGGCTTAGTTTCTTGGTTCGGCCTCTACGCCTTGTTTGTGCGTTTTTCAGGATAAAATGGAGGAGGATTGAGTGATGGAGATCAAGATGAGAATCAAGGAGAGATCCATGAAGTCCAAGAGCTCAAAGACGGAGTCAAGAAAAAGTCTGAAGAGACGCCAAAAGAAGCAAACCAAAAGCCGAGTCAAGAGCGCAAGACGACGAAGCGAGAAAGCAAGACCCGGGGCATCCGGGCCCTGACCCCGGCTACGACCCGGCCGGGTCGTGGCCAGGGTCGTGTGACCCGGGCGGGTCACGGCCTAGGTCACAGCCCGGGTCACACCGTTTCCTCCGCATTATCTTTGTGCGGTTTTCCAACGCTCGACCCGGCCGGGTCACGGGCCGGGTCGGCCCCCGCATCACGCCGCGGCGCCCCCGTTTTCCCGTTTTAGCATTCTTTTCCTTTTAGGGTTGTATAAATACCTCTTCTTCCCCTTGGAAGATCATCTTCCTTTCCCCCTTTTGGGGACTTTAATATAATACCCGGGTTCGTCTGATTCCGTTTTCTTGATCCGCAAGCTACCTCGGGTCTTAGTAATTAAGAAAGTGGTAATTAATCCAAATTAATTAATTTATGAATGGATACGCTTGACTTTAATGAAAACTTTTTTTTTTATTTCCAAGTAAGGAAATAACTATAACAACATGGTAATCAGTTACCAAGCTAATTAAATAAATTAAAGGCAAAAGAAAACCTAAAGCTATAGAAGAAAAGTCTCGTAATTGGTTTCCTCCATAAAAGTGCCGTCACGATCGCCCTATCTTCGTGAAGCGGACAACTTCTACTTTGTGTCTTCCTCTTCGATGCGTCCCTCCCCTTTCACGTCGGTCGTCATCACAAGGAGGGCTTGGCGTTCACAACCTCGTCGCTGCCATCGGAATTGGTCGCTCGTTGTCGTGTCGTCGTCATCACCGCAGTAGCAGCCAAGAGTACTGGTCTCGCCTCCTTCTCGATCGGTGAGTCATCGTCATACTCCATCGTCTTGTCGGGTCGTAGTCGGGGCAGTCGGGTTAGGTTGTTAGAGCATGGGCCAAGGAGGATGAGAGGGTGGTTCGGGAATCAAGGCTGGGTTAAGTGCAGGGGCGAGCCCGGCGAAGTCGCCGATGGCTGATGTCAGGAAGTCGGTCTAATGCGGGGTTGGTAGGTGGTGGTTGATCGGGGTGGTTAGGGTAGGCGGTATGCCGCAGCGTAGGCCGTGGTGGTTGGAGGCGATCTGCAGTGCCATGTTTTCGGGCTCTAGGGGTGTTTGGCAATTAGAGTCGGGTTCAAGTTAAGAAAATAGATAAATTCGAACCTTATTAAGGGAGAGTGGGAGTCCGATCATTGCTGAGGGCGGGTGGGAAAGCGTGACTTCAGTGGTGATCTATATTGGTTTAAGTAGTGGATGGGAGGGTTATTGTATGTAAGGTACGTATGGACTCAAATTAATTGTGTTCAATGGTGATTAGGCATTTAATCAAGTACTTGTGGTAATGGAGTGGTAAGGGAATGAGTGTGTACGTGTAATTGCATGATCACATCCAGTGAGTATTAAATTTATTTGAGAATAGCATATTGTTAATTAGCATATATAGTGAGTGGGTCTAGAATGGGGTCGAGAGCATTTGTCTTTATGGGTTGGTGTTACAAATTGTACCTAGTGGGACTATGATGGCTAGGTAGTACGATCGAGTCTGGTAGATTAATCTTTTTGCGAGGGTTAATTAGTGGCTTCAAGTTCGGTCTTCATCTAGGAGTCGCTCTATTGTTTAAGAGTTTGGTTTACTAAATTCACCGTTATGATGGCTAGGAAAATGTCGCTAGTTAAACACTGAACTTCTCGTGTCCGTCTTGGAAGTCGTCATTCGAGGTAAGTCGATTTTCGACTTGCTCAGTCCTGTTCTAGCCTGTTAGGCTTGCGTAGTAGTTGTGGGATTGGTTTTGGGAACTAGTCCCGATCAATCTTTTAAAATGTTTTGATATTTGTGCTATGTGTAAATGATTTTGGAAACCTGTTTTTGAAAGTTGTTATCTATATACGCATATTTTCGTCGTTGTTTTCTCAATGTTGGGCAGTGCTCTAGTGGAGGCTGATTGTGGGTGGTTGTGATGGGATGGACGGTTGGAATGAGGATGATGGTTATTGTGGATGGTTGTGAGGGGATGGACGGTTGTCGCGTGCAGTGTTGAGGCAGGGCTGCAGCATAGGTAGCGTAAGGTATTCGGTGTTGAGGCAGTGCCCATACCATAGGTAGAGTTTCTGATTGCGTGTGTTATGTGGAATTGATTGAGTGACTAACTGGACCTAGGACTGGACTAGAGATATTTGTGCGATTGCGGACTTGTTTGCTGACCTTAGAAAGAAAAACGGTTTTGAAACGTCTCGTAACTTCCATGTTGATTCTGACTTGATAGGATAGGATCTGACCCCTCGGGGACCTATTTTTCATTCCAGGTAATCAGGATCCCGTGACCGAGCCTCGGCGCAATGGTGGTGCGGAGCAGTAGCGCGTGTCATAGTATTGGGGTTGGGTGTTATTATTGACTATTGATGTTAGTTTTATTATTATATGTCTTGTATTATATTAAGTGATTTTGCAGATGTTTGTCTTTTAGGATGAGTTTTGGAATGTGAGTATTTGAATTCGAATTTGCTCTTGGGGATTAGTGCATGTTAACTTGTTTTAAATTATAAATGTTATTTTATTCAAATATAAGTTGGATGTTTTCTATGTTTTCTCGCCGTGCCCGCGTTGCAAGATCCGAATGTCCGTTGTCGAACTAGCTTGGTAGTGCCTCGTGAGGTCTACTACCGAGTAACGCCTTGTCAGAATCCATTTTGGAACCTTAGTCTTTTGTGAAGATTTGGAGAAAATTGTTGGAGACTCTTGCCTTTTCTATCTATGTATTGAAGTTTGGTATGAATTTCCTCTTTTATTCTTCTTCATTTCATTTGTTTTCCATGTTTATGCTTAGCTGGAGTCCCAAATCTTAGGGTTTGGGGAAAACCCTATGGATTCTAGGTAGAAATTTGAATTGCTTGCATGAATTGAGACTTGATTGTGGTTTGTTTCTATCCTATGTGCCTAATGCCAAATTGATTGTGATTTGAGCCTTATTGATGATTGCGACCGAGAGGTTAGATTGTTAATAGGAAATAAGGTGTGGGATTTGTGGTGAGAGACCTCATCCCTCACTTGAACTATAGGATTGATTGATTGAGCCCCTTTTGATATGAGAATTGATTTAGGATCTCTTGAGAGGTTCACCTACCGATTAAGGCTTGAGTTGGACAAGCTCACTCAAGCCACGATGGTGGATGAGGGCTTGACCCGATTCATATCCCTATTGAGCCCAAAGGGCCTAGTCCCGGGTGTCAAGCCACGAAAGTGGATGATTACCGTATTCTAGGCACAATTGTTTGATTCGATAGAATTAGACAATGAAATTAGATTGTTGCCTCCAAACCATGATTTGATCAAGATTTATGCATGCTTGCAAAGTGTTGCCTAGGTTCATAGTGTGAGTACCTTGACTCTAGGATTGCCTTTGCCATATTGAATTTGCATCATTTTGTTACTTGTTTTCTTTCTTTTACTTAGTTGATAGTTGAATCCCTTCATTTCAATCCATAATTTCTTCTTATATGCCTAGCTACATGATTGTCGGTTCAGTCAATTCTACTTAAGTCCTAGATATCGACACCTTGATACTACACGACCCGTACACTTGCGGTGTAGGTCCAGTAGCCTATCAAGTTTTTTGGCGCCGTTGGCGGGGACTTTTGCTAGTGTTGTTGTTTTCGACATCCGGTAGTCTAGGTCCTTTTGCTTTTGATTTTGTTTCTTTTTGTTTTTGATTGTAGGTTTCTTAGACCATGAGTATGTTGAGATTTGAGCAATGGGAAAATGAGCACTTGCATGAGCACTTCTCTAGATTTCTACAACTTGTGCAAGAACATGGGGCTTGGGGTTATCAATACCACAAGTTTGAGTTGTGCAAGTGCATAGTTGAGGGTATGAATCCCGCAACTTTTGATTTGGCAATGTACATGAGTAAGGGGAGATTATGGGATATGGGAAGTGATGAATGTTGGGACTTCTTTTGCTTCATAAGCGATGAATGTATGCAAGTTAATTCTCCACTGACTCCTCAACCGGTTGAAACTCTTTATGCTTATCTTGAGAGTTTGGTAGAGGATCTTGCCAACAAAGGCAATAGCTTGGTGGTGGAGCATTGTGATAAGTGTCAATCTTCCCTCCACTCAACAACCACTTGCCCATTCTATGAGTATGAGAAAGCGGGAGACATCACATTGGAATCCAATGACCATGAGTTAAATGTGCCAAATGAAGACATTGTCATCTTGGATGAGCCCTTAGAACTCAACGAGCTTGATGGATCCTGGGGTGATGATATGGAGAGTTCCGATGCTTTAAAAGAGATGGGTGATCTATGTGAGGATGAGAGGTTCTCTTATTATAAATTAGAGGATGAGAGGTTCTTTGATGACGGATTAGAGGATGATGAAAGAAATGAGCAAGATTCCGTCATTGAGGTGTGTCCTTCACCAATGGATCCTCCCTCTATGCTCTCTACTTGGGAATCTCCTCTCTCAATCCTAGATACCCCATGTAAGTTTTTCCCTAATTTCTCACCCTTTGTCATTCAAGATGTGCATGATGAAAAACCATGTTTAGAGCCTAAAGTGAATCTAGAGATTACTATGAGGTTGACTTTGAGGAAAGTGCTCAAAAGAGCTTTGATCCATATTATATATATCTTGAGAAGCCTCCACCCAAACAAAATTGGTTTCAACATATTCCATCTCATGAAAGTAGTGCTAGCCTATTTGATAGGTTAAAACGGTTTTTAAATGCTATATTATTCATTTTTAAACCATCATTAGGCTACTTACACCTTTGTGAGATGTGCTCATAAAGTTTTGATAGGTTATTGAGGGCGTTAACAATGATTGATCTAAGCATTTGATAAGGCATCATGGTCAAGCTATCAACCCTAAACAAGCGCTCATTGGGAGGCAACCCATGTCTTTCTTTGTTTGTAGGTTAAATTGAATAAAAACTAGAAGTGGAAAGATGGGCAGTTGTTGCTAAGTGCTCGTTGTTGCTTGCTTGGTAGTGCTTGATTGCCTTGTTGTTTGAGGCTTTCTTGTGGTTGTCCTTGCCGGGACAAAGTTTGGCTATTTGTGCTTGTGGAAATTTCTTGTCTAGTTGTGTGTAGGCAAATAGCAACGACTCTTGACTCCTACTTCCGTCTCCAAATTGGTGAAATCCTCAATCTCTCCACCTTCTCCTCCACAATAGATTCAAGGTGAGTCCTTTCTTGTCTCCCTTCTTGCTTTAATGGACAATGTGACGTTTAAGTTTGGGGGAGGGAATTCATGCTAGATAGATGCGTTCATGTTTCGATTCTTGTCTTGCATTCGTGTTTACTTTTGTCTTGTCATTATATTTGCATGCTAAAAATCCAAAAAAAATGAAAAAATTGTCAAAATACCAAAAATTTCATGCATAATAGGTTGCCATCAAATTCCCTTAAATGAAAATCTCTTGTCTTCATCATAGTTAGATTCATGACTTGGAAAATTCCATATCTTTGCTTGGATGGATTTCCTTGCATGATTATGACTTGTTTGTTTGACATATTTGGATGAGCATGTGGACTCTTAAGGTTGTAGACTAATGTTGACATTCTAGGTAATGAGTACCTAGTGAGATGATTATTAGCCTTTTTCTAGGACTTTATCCTTTCTTTGCTTTATGTGTGATTTCTCTATGCATCTCTAACTCTAGAACTTGAGAATCTATCTTTGTCAAGACCGCATTCATGACATTTGCTTGTGACATTCAAGTGATAGAGACATTGCCTTTGTTAGCCCTACTATTTCCCTTATCCACCCTATATTAGTACCGTTTTCTTGAAGCCCAATTTTTTTTAGCCTAAAAGCCTATACTTTAAAACTCCACAAAATTGTTTCCCTAGCCCAAATGGCTTGACCCTTCTAGAGAATAGGAGTCATAGGAGATGTATTTTAAGTGAGTTTGGGTTTTGAGTGGAAAATATCATTTGGTGGAAGAGAATTTCAAAAGAAAGAAAATGCAAAAGTGTGGGAAACGTTTGGGAAAAGTGAAAAGTTTTGAAAAATAGTGCTTGAAAGTTGAGTTGGTGACATGAAAAAATGTGCAAAAATTGGAACTCACCAAAGTTTTGTTGAAGGAAGAAAAGCAAGTGCAAAGGGTTGAGTTTCAAATGAAAGAAAAGTGAAGCTGGGAGAAAGAAATTCAAGTTAGTGAAATGTTGAATTTGTGAATTTTTGGGTTTGAGAGAGTGTTCAAATGCTTGAATTGGTTCTTTGGTGTTGGAGTAAAGTTATGACTCTTATTCTCTAGCTTAGCATCACATGGGCAAAAATCTTCCTTACCCAACTCTTCTCACCTAAGCCCCACTACAACCCTTAAAAGCCCTCTTGATTATTGTCCTTAGCGGTGGAGATTTAGATCTCTTTCAAGCTTATGGTAGATTAGAGATCATAGATGAATTTGAGTGATTACTTTGAAGCCCAAACACGTAGCAAGAGAGCAAACACATTCCCCCTAGTGAGGCCTAGAATTGATTCATGTATCTTCATCTTTTGAGTCATAAAACATGTGCAATGATTCCGATTTGTCGAGTTTGAAGCTCTTTGATTATTGTTTGTTTTATTTTGAGGCGAAATTCTTGAATTGCACTTGCTGTGGGATGAAGAGTCTAAATGCTTGCATTTAGTTCATGCCTAGGATGCATATTATCCCATGTTTCATAATGTTTTGGTTTGCTTTTCTCTATTTTAGGCTAGAATTTTAGTTGTTTTCGGTTTAGTTTATTGGTTCGGGCTCTACGCCTTGTTTGTGTGTTTTTCAGGATAAAATGGAGGAGGATTGAGTGAGGGAGATCAAGATGAGAATCAAGGAGAGATCCATGAACTCCAAGAGCTCAAAGACGGAGTCAAGAAAAAGTCCGAAGAGACGCCAAAAGAAGCAAACCAAAAGTCGAGCTAAGAGCGCAAGACGACGAAGCGAGAAAGCAAGACCCGGGGCATCCGGGCCCTGACCCCGGCTACGACCCGGCCGGGTTGTGGCCAGGGTTGTGTGACCCGGGCGGGTCACGGCCTGGGTCACATCCCGGATCACACCGTTTCCTCCGCATTTGCTTTGTGCGGTTTTCCAACGACCCGGCCGGGTCGGCCCCCGGGTCACGCCGCGGCGCCCCCGTTTTCCCGTTTTAGCCTTCTTTTCCTTTTAGGGTTGAATAAATACCTCCTCTTCCCCTTGAAAGATGTAGACGTATTATGGTCGATCAAGAGCATGTATAAAAAATCTAAAAATTACTATATATCGTCTTTGGGGATTTGACTACCATGAACGATGCCCTCAACCAAAATTAAAACCGTATACATATAATTTATTAAATTTGTACCATAACAAGTCCATTACATAAATCAACAGCTAGTTCTAGATGGAATCTGAAGGGAAAGGTTAGGAGCTCTTGCTTTTTTACTCGAAGAGGCAGCTTCTTCACTACCTAGCTGTGTTACATGCTCTTCATCCTGCATCATAACAGTGAAAGTTCTGGTTACTTTCTTTTCCAAGAAAAGCCACCATCATCTTGGACTTATTGCAATCATAATAAACATCACAAGTGTAACTATTTTGCTCCATAAAGGTTTAAGAGCTGCAAACGCTGTCTTAGTTTACCATATTATATTATAGCTCTTCCTAAGCCCAACGTTCCTATTATAACCAGTCTCAACTCTCCAAATGTTGGTTTACCTCATAGCCACATGTATTGGGTTTCCGGATCATTTTAGAAGATCTTTGGAGTTGGTCAAAAATTTAGTTACAACATTGCAACCATATTCTGAAAGATGATTACGTTTTTTACTTAAAGAGACACACTGGATTGAACTTCCAACTTTGCAGACCCAAAAGATTTCGCTTTACTGGGATCATGCTCCATCCTCCAATTACACCACCAGCCACCAAAATAAGGAGGGGACTTGAAAAGGATAGGAATCCATTTTTTACCAATCATCATTATGTTAGACAAGCAAATTTTACATGGTTCTAGCCTATTGAGGAAACTACAAGACAGTAGTTTTCTATATTTGTAAAATTAGATCAACCACCACAACTGAAGTGCTTAACACAATTGACAAATAATGAAGGCCAAATGAACCCATAGCTTATTAGTCCAAAAGATACTATCTTTGGGCATGATCCAAATTTCCCAAATTCATGTGACAGTTTGCACTTTCCAGCCTAATCAAGTTATCAGCTCCCACGTTCACCAAAAAAAAAAAAAAGTTAACAACTCCCAACTCAAAATAAAATCTACACACAAGCAGAATCTTGAAACCCTAAGGAAAAAAATCGCCCTAGAGTAGTTTAGAGGCATACCCTGTCATCAGAAACCAGAAACTCTGTGCAGCCTTCCAGGCTTGGGGGGCGCAGCCTTCCAGGCTTGGGGGGCGCAGCCTTGCCTTCCAGCGATGTATCAATCGATGAAGCCTCCACCTCCGCCTGTGCAGCCTTACCTTCCAGCAATGTATCCATTGTTGAAGCCTTCACCTCCACCACTGCATCCATCGTTCAATTAGGTTGGGTATAGAAGACCAGGAGAGGCCCTTATATAGAGACGGAAGGAAGGCGGAAGACGGAGTGGAATGGCAAGGGTTCTAGAATCAGTAATGGGGGAAGGCCACCGGGCTCCATGAAACCCCTGATCTAGGAGAAGTTGAGGGATTTGGATTGCAGGTCATTAAAAAGGGGAAAGCAAACATTGAGGGATCATTAAAAAGGGATAAGCAAACATGGAGTCACTTCTTGAAAGCTGATGCATTTATTTAACCGTTTTGGGGACAATTTTAAGTGTAATATAGATTTTAAAACTAGTTTTATTTCTTAAAGAAAGTATAGAAAGATAAATGAAAGTACTTGTGTAATAAAGTGGATCAACTATAAAATATTGAGCACCGGTGTAAATCATATCCCAAAACTTGTAAGCTTTTCTTTCTTATGCATTAAAGAAACTTTAACAAAGTCGGCTTTTAACATCGACAAATAATGGAATTTGTAGATTATATTGGCAAGAAAAGCTAGCACATGCATGGTTAGGAGTATTCACATTTTTTTTTTCTTTTATAAGGAAAGGAGTTAGGGTCACCCCAAATACTACTTGGGCTCGCCTAGAGCATCCGCAAGGGATGAGAATTGGCTACTAGCCAGCTCTAAAGAAAACAGGGCAAACCGCCGCCCTGGAGTCTCGAACCCGAGACCTTATGGTACTACCATGAGTGCTCAACCAGTGAGCTGATGCGACAAGCGCTAGGAGTATTCACATGATTATGCTTTAAGTATCCCTACATATATAATTGGCATATATTTGCAATCACATCTAACTTCAACAATGCAGCCGTGATCTTGAAAAAAGGTTGTGTTGGTTGGATTAAGCTTGATCTTCAAAAGGCTTATGATAAAATTAGTTGGGAGTTTATTCGCCTTATTCAACAAAAGTTTGGGTTTCATTCTAAATGGATCCAGCTTGTGATGACATGTATTACCTCCTCCTCCTCGTCGGTCCTCATAAATAATGAGCCCGGTGATGAATTCCTTCCTCGTTGTAGAATTTGTCAAGGAGACCCTATGGCACCGTTTATCTTTGTCCTCTGCATGGAATATCTTTCGAGAACTCTGCAAAATGAATCATCATCTGCTTCTAATCATGTTGGCATTCAATTAACTAAAAACGGTACAAAAATACCTTTTCTTAGATTTGTTGATGACACAATAATTTTCGCAAGCGCCACTGTCCAGAATATGAAATACATTAGAAATGTACTTAATAAATTCACTTCTATTTCAGGATTGGCCATTAACTATCATAAAAGCTCAATCCAAACCTCAACAAATATTTCCCAACCTACTTCGGCTGCTCTGACCAGCATTATTAATATCTAGGTTACAACCTCCATGGAAAAATATCTTGGGATCCCCATTCTAAAAGGACGAGTTCAAAACTCCATGTTTAATGACACTATTTCTAACCTTAAAAAACAATTGTCTCATTGGAAAGCAAATTCCATCTCGCAAGCAGGACGGGTGGTCCTTATCTAGTCCTGTCTCTTAAGAAAAGTTAACTACCTAATGTAGAGTTTTGTGTTACCGTAAGGTATTCTTAAGCAGATTGACAATGTCAGCAAACCCTTCTTTTGGAATAAATATGTTCCAAACCACCATCCACTTATCAGTTAGGATAAAATTTGTTCTCCAAAGCAGGATGGAGGTTTAGGTCTCCGCTCGGCTGAAAATATTAACCTTTCCTGACAAATGAAACTTCTTTGGAAATTAGAGACTCAACCTTCTAATGTGTGGGTTCAAGTTATTACAAAAAAATATCTCCGTACCGATTCCATCTTTGATTACCATAAAAGTAACTGCTCTTAGCAGTTTGGTCGCCTTCTCAACATCCGAGATACTTTCTCCAAAGGCCTGAGGTGGCTGGTTGGGAATGGTACCGCTATCAACTTATGGAAGGATCCGTGGGTCCCTGACACTAACTTATTATCGTTCCTAGACTTAACAGACCCCAATCTCAAGGTGTGAAATTTTATATTACCAAATCACTCTTGGGATTTTGGGTTCCTTCAGCAATTTCTACCAATGCATATTGTCAACATTATATCGAAATTAGAATTCCAAACACAAACCAAAAAGATCGTCTCATCTGGCTTCCGTCTGCCGATGGGGAGTTCTCTGTACAATCAACAACATCAATTATAACCTCTCCCATTACTGCCACTAATGATGAGTGCTCTTGGATTTTGAAATCTAAACTTCCTCCAAATATTAAAAACTTCCTCTGGAAGGCATCCGCGGATTGCCTCCCCACCACAGATTGGATTAATAGATTTCATAATCCAGTTCCAAGTCCTTGCTCTCTGTGCGAACTACAAAATGAAAGTCTTAACCACCTATTTTTTGAGTGCCCTTTTTACGAAAACAATGATTGCTAAACTAGGGAAACTGCTAAACCATGATTTCACCCTATCTACGGGAGACACGTTCCAACATAATATTCAAAATACATTATCGGTTAAAAAGTACGATACCCAACTATGCTTCCTTTGGTGGTATACCTGGATCAACCCAAAAAAGCTTCCCTTCCAACTCGCCTTTTCAGGTGCGCTTGAATGAGAGAGTATCAATAACCCTGTCAGAAAGATGTATAACAACGGACCCAAAAGGAAAAAAAAAAAAAAACAATACTTGGAAGAAACCTCCCTCCCACTGGTCCAAACATAATTTCGATGCTTCTAAATTAAACAATGGCATAACCCACGCTGGGTTTATCCTCCCTAACTACTATGGGGCTATTGAGTCGCTTGGTCGTGCTCAGTTCCCAGCCATGTCATTAGTGCAGGCTGAAGCAACCGCCCTGTTACACGCCCTCACAAATATTAACTGTAACCAAATTCATAATTTAATCATTGAAGGCGATAACCTAACTGTGATCAGTTCATTAAAACGATTATGGATAGTTCCTTGGGAAATTCACTCAATTATAACTGATATCAGGAATATCATTTCGACTATCCCCTGTGTTTTATTTTTTCATTGTTTCAGGGAATCTAACGTTGCTGCTGATTTCCTTGCAAGAAGACCAATCAGCCTTCAAAGTCTCAATCCAGCCATTCAACTGTCATCTTCTTTTCATTCTGCTTCTAATTTGTTTGTAACTCAGTCAAGGTGTTTGTTGAGTCAACAACCCTTGCTGTTTGGTTTTTTAAAGATCATCCGTCGTGATTATTTAGGTTATCCTTATAACAGATAGGTTGCCTAATTTTGGCTTGTTTGAGCTATTAGCTCCTCAATCAAAAAAAACAATGCAGCCGTGATGATCGATCCGAATCTTCTGTCCCACAAACACGTCCCATTGCATGTCCTTTCATCACTCATTCGTCGAAATTTTAATTTTTGACTTTAAAAAACACAAAAAATAGTTTAATGTAGAAATTCCGACCAATGAGGACAAAGGAAACCGTGTAGCGGAACTTGTTTGCGTAACAGAGGATTTGGATGCCCGTGATGATGCTTTCGTTCGATGTTGAAAATGAAGACACTTAAGAACAAAGCATCACGTTCCCCCCACCTATAATAGAACAATTCCCTCTCCATCAACGTTTGAAACTTGTGAAGGCACAATAATACCTATCTCTAAATTCATTGTATAATGATGCATTTATATTTGACATACTTATCCACCTTTATTAAGAGATAACTAATAAATTTGTTTGGTAAATTTGTAAGAAAGTAATATGTATATATATATATATATTCTATATATATAGATTAAAAAACCCTATAGATATAGATATGGGTTCAAAGATTATTTTATGATTTTATCTTAATTGCTTGTTAAAAAAGATAGGTAAATTAAATGTGATAGGTAGAAATTTGAAAATATAGATATAGTCTAGATTATTTATTGTAGAAGATCGTAACTTATTGTACACATGAGGGTGTGATAGATTATTTTATTATTAACATATCACGTGGCAAAAAAATTGTGAAGACATTGACTCTGCTTTATATTATAGTAGTGCTAGAATGAGATGTGTAACACCCCGTCTTTCCGACAAGGCGTTACTCGGTAGTAGACCTCAAGAGGCGCTACCAAGCTTACTTCATTCATGGTAACCCGCTTTTACTCAAGTACATTCCTCCAAAATTTGCTTTCAACCGTAAGGATATTGCTACTATTCTTTTATGGGTTCGAATGTATGGTCTTGGTAAGGAATTTTGGACTCCGGAGATTATAGCTCGAGTTGCCTCTCATATGGGAAAGCCACTCTTTATGGATCCCGTGACTACCGATCATGAAAGAGGAACTTATGCTCGTGCTCTTGTGGAGCTAAATTTTGCTTCTACGATTCTTAGAGAAGTTCCTCTTGACTTTGATGATGGAGAATCGGTTGATTGTTCCTTCCTAGTGGAGAATGAGCCCAAGTATTGCAAGGGGTGTTGCACCTTTGGTCACATTGAAGAGATTTGTTCGTTTAAAGAAAAGAAAGATAAAGTGGGTACTAAAACTCGGAGAGGCCCCGGGATGGCCAAAGTTGTGGCTAATGATGGTGTTCACATGGCTAAGGTTGGTGGCCCCGATGTGGATGGCAAAGCTACGGCTGAGCCTACCCCCATTGTTACTCCGGCCCCCACCCAAGCTGTTTTTGCAACGTCCACCGACAACCCACTCTTTTCAATGGATGGTCCCGCGACCAAAGCTAATGAAACTAGCAAAGACGGAAAAAATGCTCTTGAAGATGATACTTCAAGCGATTCGGAAAATGATGAAAATGAGAGAGATGAAGCCGAGGGTGATGAGCTTGAAACCGAAGGCCAAAATGAAGACAATGAGGTGTTTGATCCTACTCTTGATGTGTCCTCGGAAGAGGAGAGAAATACGAGCTCGGATGATAGTAGAAGCGACTCTTTTGTTGCTTCGGTGAATGGGAGCGGTGGTTACTATGTTGAGAATATTCCGTTTGAAGAAGTAAAATCAAGATCACAACGAAGAAAGACCAAGAAAAGTACAATCACTCCTACGGTGCTTGCTCTTCAAGCCCCTCCGAAATGGCCCCGGTCAAACATGAAAACTACTAAGAACACTAGACTCATGGACCCTAAATCCGTGAGGAAGAAACGTTAGGTAGTTGTCTTGTTGATTGTTTCCTTGCTCAGTTTGTTGATGTTTGTTTGTTTTGGTTCCTTATTTTGCTTTGTATTGGCATGTTTGGAGGGCTTGCATGCTTTTCCATATGCTATGTTCGGTGGTTTTGATTGGCTTGCATGCCTTTCATTCTCACTTTTGCATTGTATCTCCGATTTTCTCACCCTTTCATAGGGTGCATATTTATCCAAATTTACCATTTACCAAAAAAAAAGCTAGTTCGACAACAGAACATTCGGATCTTGCAACGCGGGCACGGCGAGAAAACATTGAAAAACATCCAACTTGTATTACGAAATAAAACTCTTACAAAACATTTCATGATCCCAACCCAATACAAGACTAGCAGTTACGAACTTCCCCAAACCCCAAGTACATCAACTAACAACTTACGATATAAATTTATGCAAAGTATCAACCAATAACATGAATCAAAATACAACGATCATTCCATAAACCCAAACCATTCTATGACACGCATCGCCGCTTCGCACCACCAATCCGCCAAGTCCCTACACGGATTCCTGAATACCTGGAGTCTGAAAAATAATTCCCCGAAGGGTCAGCTACTATCCTAATCCAAGTCAGAAAACATACAGTACAAATAGAACGTTTCAAAACGAGTTTCCTAATGTCAGCAAACAAGTCCGCAATCACACGCATAGCTCTAGTTCAGTCCTAAGTCCAGTTAGTCACACACATTCCAATTCACTAGCATAATCACAGTTACAAATCCTCTTACGCAAACATTCACAAATCCACACATTCACACACACACACACACAATCCTAGGCAGGGTGTTAACGGCCTCCACCCACATCACCCGCATCTAAGGCATCCTCCAGCCAATCCCTTTTCCACACACACTTCTAACCCCTTGTCGAGCCCCTATTAGAGCACTCGCCAAAACATTTTTATAAATTTTTAAAGGGGCTCTCCTTGTCATACGACCATGCCTCTAGAAGTCCACTTCTTCTTGAAAATCCGAGAACAAGGCCGCACCGGTAGATGCCAACACACAGGGGTTAGAAGTATGTGTGGAAAAGGGATTGGCTGTCTGTTGACATCTACAACTACAAGATGGGTTTCTTTTGATTGTATTAAGATTTAGGGTATTCGACGTAAACTATTTAAATAGATTATAACGTGTGTAAGCTAGGTTGGGTCATGTTTTGGAATAGTTTAAATCAATCAATTTTTTTACATGAGATTAGAATAGCAATATACTAAATAACAATAAGGACAAGGTGATCCTTCCAATCAATGTGATTGAACTTGTACCATACTCATACGTCCTTGTTTTTCAATTTGGCAATGTACAATAAAGCAAAGTTTAAATGGAATTCTCTAGCACGAACTAATCAATAATCACCTATCCCCCAAACAATTTTGACATTT
This sequence comes from Polygonum maritimum, assembly GCA_963924305.1. Lineage (NCBI taxonomy): Eukaryota > Viridiplantae > Streptophyta > Magnoliopsida > Caryophyllales > Polygonaceae > Polygonum > Polygonum maritimum. Next base: position 12,890,323 of record OZ002728.1, read on the forward strand.
CATTCAGCTCTCTGTGTTCCACTATCCAAATTGGTATCACATAGAAAAATATAATATGTTCTTTTAAATTGTTTTGTTTTTTTTTTTTTTTTGAGCAAGTTCTTTTAAATTGTTGGTAATGGTAACTCAAAAGAACATCACATAGTGTTTATAGTTAGGTAGGAAAATGAATGCACTCACGGGAAAAGTCTGCCAAGCCTGAATCAGATGCCCACCACCCCAATACAACCAGAACAATATATGGACTGAACTTTTTACAATTAACAAAAAAAAGAAGTGAACATTGACAAACACTGTAAATTCACAATAAAAATAGTACTCCTTCCGTCTCCGAAAGTTTGTCCGTCTTTCTTTTTTTGACGTTTCGATAAGATTGTTCATCTCTCAATCTTTCCATTTATATCCAATTTTTCTTACAATAATACCCTTACTCAATTTCAAATATTATCCTCACTATCCAACTTTCCCATCAACTTTATCACTTTTCTCTACAAAAATACAAAAACACCCTCATCTAATATCACGTATTACCCCCATTATCCAACTTTCACATCAACTTTATCACTTTTTTCTCTACACAAATACAAAAATACCCTTATCCCCTTTCAATATTACCCAAACTACCTTACTTTTCCATTTTTTCTTAAAAACAACAAAATTTTGCTTTATGGACAATCTTATGGAGACGGAGGGAGTAAAAAATATAGTACATATTTAATCTTGATAACAGAAGCATCACTCTTAGAGAAAGCCAAACTATATAAATTTATTGGCATTAAGATTAAGTTCTTTAAAATCAAATATGATAACATGTATATATCTTATTAATGTAGTTAAGAGGCTATGATTTTTTTTGATGGAAGTCTTGAAACATGAGAAAGTTTATGACAAGATAACAAAAGATAATATTAAGATTAACTAATTATACTTAATCTTATTCTTTTCTAATATATTAGATGTCTCAATTTATCATTATTATATCGAGAACTGTGAATAACAAAGATATATAGATTTACGTGATTTACTAACAATGCCTTACCTACGTCTATGGGTAAAGAAACATAATTTTATTATAAATGTTGAATATTAGTTTACAATTATGAAGCATTTTAAAAGTAAACTAGTTTAACCCCCGTACCATGTACGGGTAACGTGATTATAAAAAAATTATTATAAAAAAATCCGTACGAACACAATTAACATTAAAGATCATAATTCGATTAAGTTTATCTTTAATATATATATTTATCTTTCTATGATATAGATCTTGTTTTGTAAATATAGAAACTTTTATTAAATATTATGTCTTCCTATTGTGGAATGATCGTATGAAAATTATATCTTTCTATAGATATCTTCATATATAATCTTTAAAATTATCAAATCATATATATTTATCTTTCCTATTGTGATTACTTTTTTTTATTTAACATTATCAAATCATATATATTTATCTTTCTATTGTGATTAGTGTTTTTTATATGCGCAAGGGTCCGGTTGATTATTTTATTGAAGATATGACACGTGGCACAATTTTTTGTGAAGATTTTGTCTCCGCTTTATACTATAGACAATATAGTTATAGAGACTATAAACCCTTAATACAAATTATGAGTATTAGGCCCAAATTGATCGCAATATATGCCCAATAATAGAAAACATAGTGTACCATTTTCACAGATAGGCATCGCTGCACCGACCCCGCCTCTCACCAAGTTCACTTGCTCACTCATCCTTGATGGTACAAGTTAGTTATTGCAAGGTTCAGTTTTTAGAAATCACATTTGAAATATATCCGATAGTGAAGTTCCAAACATCATCCTAATATCTTTCTTATAAAAGATATATATACATTCAATCAAAACAAAAAAATAAAAAAACTTTTAATAAAAGATGGGTATCTTTTCCAGATTCATATTGTGGAGAAGAAAAATACTACATTGATAGCATCTCAGGAAGTAAGAGAATATGATATCATTGAATTTGAATTATATCTATGTCAAAAATATATGATAGTATATCTAATAAATTCATATTAAAACTGGTGATGTTTTTTTTTTGATAGAAAATTGGCGATGTTGGTTTGTGTTGAAGGGTTTATTCTTGAACAAATAAATTTGTCAAGACCCCGCCGAGTATAACGAAGTCAGGTTCGTCCACGGGAGTTAGAAGAAGCTATAATCTATCAATCAAACTAACAAAACAAAGTAAAAACAAAGCAAAACAAGCAAAATAAACACATTCAGACAATGGTCGGACCCGACCTTATGCAGGTCGTGCTCGACCACGAGATTTCAACTACAAACACAACCAAACTAGGAACAGAGGGGGGTCGGCTGCGACCTTCAACTGGGCACGAAAACTTTGCAAACTTATGACAAAATATCTAGGGACAAGGATTCACCACAACATAATCATGCATGAAAACAACAATCAATGATCAACTTAACCTATAACCTCATAATGACTTTCGAACATAAATAAACACATCAAAATCTCAACTTTCATAAAGATATTGACATGCAATCCTACTTGTTATCTAAAGGTTTTAACTTTCACTTCAAACCCGAATTGTTATTCAAATTCACAATTTCCTCTTTCAAATCAATTGCAAACAAGAACATGCCCTAACTTTCATCAAGGAATTTAAGCATACAAGTTGGATTAAAAGATAGAGATTATAAGGTCAAGCATAAATCAAAGATTCAAGTTTTATCATGCATTCTTATGTTGGGTTTCACCCCAACCCTAGAAAAGGTGACTACTCACTCACCATCATGCAAACAATCATAGAAGAAGAGGAAGAAGACATGATTAAAAGAAAACAACTTTAATTAAAAAGAAATCCAACCTTACAATCTTGCAAATCCACAAATCCTCCTTGAAATCTACTAATCTTTCCTTCTAAGCTATCTCTCTCCTTCTCCTAATGTATGATGAATTATGTGATGATCTGAAAAATACCCCCTAAGACCCTTTATATAGGGATACAAGAGATCTAAAAAGGAAACAACCCTTTTCCATAATTAAAACACCCAAAAGGACAATTACTTGGGAGGCAAGGTTTCGTCCGCGCTAGGATTCGGTAGGGTCGGGGCCGACCATGGAGGGGTTGCGGCCGACCATCACTTTCCATGTATGGGATAGGTCGCGGCCGACCTAGTGGGGGTAGGGGCCGACCATTCTCTGAAACTCTTGTTTTCGCTGGAACTTGCTTTATTGCTTAGCCTTCTTTCGGGGTTTCTTTCTCGATGTTTCTTGGGTTCCTTTTTAGACTTCTTGTAGCTCCTTTTAAGACACTTTTTGGCTTGAAGATCCATCCTTGAAATACTTGAAATACTTGAAAAGACTCCACTTGACTTGACTACGACCACCGCTACACACCATCTCTTAGAATGCTCGAGAAAGCTCGAAAACTCCTCTAAAATGCTCCAGATACCTACAAAACACAACAACAACCACAAACGACTCCAACCCTAGAAAGAGAGTTGAAATCTCATGCAAAACATACAAAATTATAGGGAAAGACACAAAACAACCTAGAAAATAACCTATGAAATCTAACTAAAAAGCATGACATCAGTTTGTGTGTTGTCGTTTGAGATCTGTACAATTTTATCTTCAACTCAATTGTTCAGAGAATGGCAGTATCATGACTTGTTGAAGTTGCATAAGACAATGAAAATGATCTTTGCTCTCATTTTAGCATGCCAATAGACCATTTAAATGCACAAAAGGTCGCCTTTAATGCACTTAGGTAGCTCCTTCATATTCTTTTTTCTCCAAGCACCTTCAATGACGTAGGACCTGTAAAACAATGGAAAAAGGGGGTGGGGACCCCCTAATCCACCTTTGATGCCTAAGTCAGAAGAGTCTTTGTCGATTCAGTGCGAGGGTAAATAATAGCGAAGAGGGCGTTAGGGGCTAGGGCTAAGCGATGATCAGCCTTTTCAGAGTAGTTTTTGTATATCCTTTCTACATGGCGAAGACATGTATTTATAGTGGAAGAGAGAGGGGCCAGTTGATTACTCGGAGCTCAATCCAGCAATAAATCTATTTTATTAAATAAGATAGATCCTTCCAACTACCGGATAACTACCAGGATTTAATAAGCAAATAAAGATACTTAGATATGCTTACCTGGTTGGTGAAGATAGCGTCCTTAATTAAGATAGTAAAATTTACCCGCTCACAAATGCCCCACCTACGTCTTTGTTGCGTGACTAAGACGTAGGTTACTATAGGATTGACTGGAAGTGGCCATGTAGATTAGAGGGTTGGCACGCTTGTACATCCGTGAGCGAGTATCACGGGAACCTCCGTGAGTGAATATCACGGTCCCACCTCCCCGTGAGCGAATATCACAGGAACCTCCGTGAGCGAATATCACGGGATACTCCATGAGCGAATAACATGGTTCCACCCCCCCCCCCCCCGGTGAGCGAATATCACGGGAACATAGGGAACGCATTCGTATATTTGTATAATCGTACATTCGTACACCCGTGAGTGAATATCACGGTCCATGAGCGAATATCACTGGAACCTCCATGAGTTCATATCACAGGAACCTCCATGAGCGAATATCACGGGAACCCCTTACGTAGCTAGCATACGCAGGAGTCCGTTAGTGCGATGAACTAATGTAGCGCATATATTTTTTCATGCAAGATTCTACTAATGCAAAAACTGATTTTTATTAAAAATAAACGCGAATGACATGATCCTAAGAACTAAGTTAATGAAAAAGAAAAACTTAGGGGCCTCGTCAAAACCACATGGGAAAAAGAGTGCCATGATCTATATGAATCCCAGGATCCCCGCGCATAAGGGTCCGGGTACCTGCGGTCGCGCCTGCTCAGGCTACGACGATTAATCATCTTCGAAGGGAACTACCCCTGCTGCGATTCCGGCTCGCAGAGGGAGGGGCGCGCTCGCGCTTTTTCCCCAGAAAGGGGATTCTGCATTCTGGACCGGAACCGCGGTCACGGTTTGGGACCCACGGTCGCAGTGCAGTAAACCGCGGGCGCAGTGTTAAGCCCGTGGGCGGGGTTGCGCGGCTTGTTGCATTCGTTTGACTCGTCTTCGCGTTTGGTCACGTGCCCCCGCCTTTTATGATACGTGCAATAATATCGGCTCCGGGGGTCGTCTTTGGTATGCTCACCTTTTTTTAGGAAAGAAGAAGTACTTCTTGTTCTTGATACGCGGCAAGATCTTGTAGATTGGGATGTTAAACGAGGTGTAGGCTCTATCTTGGCTTCTTGACGAGTGTTACTCCGTCCTACAGTTCCCGCTTTCGTATGAAGCTTGAGGCGAGGGAGGCGATTTTCTCCTCGCCTCGCGATTAGCTTCTTCTAAGCGCACATATTGGCGAACATGCTCTCGGAGTTCATCAATGGAGGAAAGAGGACGGACTATCAATTCCTCTCTCAAGTTGCTTTCAAGCGAGAGCGCTCTTTTGAAAGCGTCAATTGTGGTCTCCTCGTTGCACCCCTCAACCTCAGCATAGCATTCCATGACATGATTCGAGAAGCTGAGCAAGCTCTCGTCTTAATTCTTCTTGAGATCAAAGAGTCCGCCAAGAGTCACTACGTCTTGGCAATTGGCAATGTAATGCTTGACAAACAAAGTGGCGAGTTGTTCCATGTTCGTATTGGCCCGGGTTCCAAGCCTTGAAACCACCTGAGAGATCCCTCAGTAAGCCTGCTCGGAAACATCTTACACGTCATAGCCTCTTCGGATGCCCATAACGCCATCTTGTGTGAGAACGAGGCTATGTGGCTTATGGGGTCCGAATGTCCATCGTAGAGATTAAAGGTTGGTGGAGAGAACTTCGTCGGGGGCTTGGCTCGCAAGATCTCTTCGTGGAATGGTGTTGATGTCACCATCATCAATCTGCGCTCGGCCAGCTCTTGTGCTGATTGTAAGGTTCCTCTTTGGGATTTTAAGAGTTCGAGTAACCTCTTCTCAGCGTGCTGGAAAGCTTCGTCCTTTCCTTCATGCTCATCCTTACTGCCCCAACCATGAGTCGAATTAGGGTTTCCGGATGATCCGTGACTTTCGTCTTCATGTTCACCGAACTCGTCTCGACGTTCGCTCGAACCGCGGGCGCGGGTGCTTGTACCGCGGTCGCAGGTGGTCGGCCCGCGGTTGCGGTTGGCGTCGCGGCGATTTCTGCGATCGCTGGGGCTCGCCAATTTGCCCGAGATCGAATCCTTGGATCGGAGGGTGGCTCGAGGCCTGTGATTTCTTGGATGAGGGTAGCTTGCGATTCCTCTTTCTTCCTCGACCTCTAGGAGCCCTGCGATCGCTGTTGTAATCGATTTACATCTCTTTTGCCTCTTTAGCATTGATAGGTTCAGGGCTACTATGATTGTCCGCGGCTATGGTGATGCCAGCGAGTCGCGGAGTAACCCTAGGTTCGTCGATAGGGCACTTGCCCTGAACCTCGTCAAAGCATGTTTCAACTTTGCGATTTCTTCTAGGGCTTGGTCCAAGCGGAACTCAGCTGTGTGTATCTCGACTACATCGCCTCGTAGTCTGTCAGAGTGTCGGCCAGAATATGGATGACCTCGTCATCCTGCTCGCTCCTAGTAGAGGTCGATGCCCCAATCCTGCCGCTTGGGAAGGCGTGATTCGTCTCGCCCATCTCGTAGCGCGATTTGGGTTTTCGCGATTGGGCTCAGGGTCGCGAATTCGCAACCCGCGGTCGTGGTTGGCCTAGCCGCAGTCTCCTCGTTCTCTCTCGGAGTTCGCTCGCTCTGGCCTTGACCCGCGATTGCGGGTGGTGAACCTGCGGTTGCGGGTCTGGGGCTGCCGAAAGCAACCCGCGGTTGCCCCAGGGTCGACTAAGATCGTATTTTTGTTGTTTGGGGTCGATTCCAACACCATAATTATGGATCGATTGTTGTCCCCACGAACGGCGCCAATTGTAAGTGCACAAAAATTCATCTTTAATGCAATTAGGTAGCTCTTTCGTATTCCTTTTTCTCCACGCACCTTCAATGACATAGGACTTGCAAAACAATGGACAAAGGGTGTCGGGACCTCCTAATCCACCTCCGATGCCTAAGTCAGAAGAGTCTTTGTCGATTGAGCGCGAGGGTAAATAATAGCGAAGAGGGCTTTAGGGCTAGGGCTAAGCAATGATCAGCCTTTTCAAGGTAGTTTGTGTACATCCTTTCTACATGGCGAAGACATATATTTATAGTGGAAAAGAGAGGGTCAGTCGATTACTTGGAGCACAATCTAACGATAAATCTATCTTATTAAATAAGATAGATCCTTCCAACTACCAGATAACTACCAAGATTTAATAAGCAAATAAAGATACTTATTAGATATGCTTACTTGGCTGGTGAAGATAGCGTCCTTAATTAAGATAGTAAAATTTACCCGTTCATGGACCATATGTTGTATCATGAATAAGCTTAGTTTGTTCTCTTGTGATAGGACCGTCAAAAGGTATCTTCATTTTGTCCTCGATGTCCTTAGGAGTCATGGGTGTGACCATTTGACATCCTATTCCCCTTGCATCAAAGTTGTCTTGACGTGTTTCTATAACACCTACGTAACACAAACACCCCATCACTCATAGATCATCATATGAAGACCTTTGTCCAAAATGCACATCAAATGGAGTTTGCTAGTTGATGATTACTAGGGATTTCGTTGGTCAAGTAGGTTGTAGATTGAATATATATATTTTCCTAAAATAACTTAGGTATGTTTTTTTGATAGAAAACTTAGGTATTTTTACATGTATTCTTAATTAATACCCTTGTTGTCTCCAACAAGTGCATGTTTTTCTCTCCACTATGTCAATATGCTACAAGGGCGCTTCCTCGTAACATAATGGACCAAATCTTCGTATCATGTTACAAGGGGGCTTCCTTGTTATCTTTCATCTAGCCTTGGGACTGTGGATGGAGTCTCAGTCATCTTAGAACCTTAATACATCATGTATGGAGATCAAACATTTTTAGATTCTCCATATTTATCTTAGATCCATAACAAAAGTCCTAGAAAAATAAGAAATTCTTCAACTTTTTATGAGCAAATGTAAAATTTGAGAACCTCTAAGAAATTCATCAATTTTTTTGGATTCTCCTTATTTCTGATTGACTAGATTACCTGATCTGACTTTCTTAGGATTCACCCCAAAATTTAGTCTTGACCATAACAAAGTAGCATTTAACTACCTCTACTACTTGGAGTTTACTATAAATCAAGTTCAAGTCGCCGTACTAAAATCATCAAGTATAGTGAAAATCCAATATAAAAGAACACACACAAAACATTGTCAAATATATTCAATTCAAGTGCCAAACTCCCAAAATTAAATTTCACCCATAATCATTCGATTAATTATGCTAACATATATCAAGATTCAAAATCATACTAGGGGAAAAAAACACAAGCATAAATTCATAAGGAGAAACCACCCTTAGCTTGTTTGTTACGGCACTAATTCTTATTGGCTTCTCCTTAGAAACCACACATTCTACTTCATAAATTTTGGCGATCCACATATCTTTAAATAATTAGTACCAATTATAGGACAGAGTTTGGTTCTGGTAAGAATAACCCTTATAGTGTAAAATGAGAAACAATCTCTACCGTTAGATCTTTCGGATCTAACGGTAGAGATTAGAGGAGGAAATAAGGAAAAAGGAAAGACGGTGGCAAACTTGTAAATAAACTAATTTTGACCCGAAAAGGTTCATTATGTTCCACTTGTAGGTTCATTGTGTTCCACTTATAGGTTCATTGCGCAATAGAAAGTAGGTTCATGAAGTTTAATTGTTTGCTTCATTGTCTTCAAACTGATGGTTCAAAAATTTAAATCACCCGGTTCATATATGACAAGATGCGTAAAATTTATAAAATAATAAATATTGAACTCATTGTTTTTAAGTTCATGAAGTTTATTTATTTGGTTCATTGGATTTGACGTAATGGTTTATGAGTTTGAATCACTCGGTTCATATATGACAAAATGCGTAAATTGTGTAAAAGAAAAGAATTTGGTTCATTGTGTTTCACTTGTAGGTCCATGTCGTGTAATTATACAGTTCATTTAATGTTAAAGTGCATAGACGATAACTAAATCCTCAAACACACATAACAAAACATTGTTTGAGGTTTATACTCAACCGTACAAGTAGTAATGAAATAAGGACAATCTTGTGATAAGTGAAGAATGTAGGCATCGTATCGTTTGCATCATCATCCAATGGGGCTTCACCAATGTTACTCGTATTATTATGAAAATCCTTCGATGAAACTCCATCAGTACTAGCATCACCATTTAAATGAGACATATTAGAATGACCCGAGCTTGAGAAGCAAACAACAAAAAAATGTAAAGCTATGTGTAAAGTTACATTAAACACATAATGAGTACTACAAATGTGCAAATAAGATTCTTCTTTTGGTTCATAAAGAATGTCATTGTGGTTCATAAATTTTCAAGGAAAGGTTCATTAAAACGGTTCATGTAAATTAAGGCACATGTGTTGAGGCATTTTGTCGAACACATGATGGGCAATCAGAGAAGCATAAGCTTTCAACCTCTCTATTCAATTGAAATTGTCAATTTGCAATGTAAAAGACATAAAAAATCTATAAAAGAAACGTAAAAGATATGTGTGAAGCAACATGAAACACATAATGAGTACTATAAATGGGCAAATGCGTTTATTCTTTTGGCTCACAATGAATGTCATTATGGTTCATAAATTTTCAAGGAAAGGTTCATAGAATGCCATAAAACGGTTCATCTAAATAAAGGCACGTATGTTGAGGCATTTTGTCGAACACATGGTGCGCAACAAGACAAGAATGAACTTTCTCCATAACTATTCAATAGAAACCATCAAAATTGAGTTGTTCATGTTGCCATAACCTTTCGACAATGCAAATTTAACGAGTTCACACAAAAGAGAGCAGATTAAAGCGAAAACATCCCTAGATTAATGAGTTTCACAATTACAAAGACAATTGATAGAAGTTCACAAAAATAACAAGTTTCAAAATTTGAAACCATCTACCTAAATCCATAAGAAAGGAATTGGAGGTCAAAAGAATCAGATTAAATTTTGTTGGAGAAGAGAATTGAAGGGAATCATGTTGGAGAAGAACAATGGATGAACTTGGGGGAAGAACAAAGAATGTATGGTGATTTCCGAAGGAGAATGATTGAGAAAGTTGGGAACGAACAAAGCAGAAGGTCGATCAAAGAAGGATTGGAACTAGAAAAAGAAAAAAAAAATGTCCCTTACATATAAAAGGGGCTTAAAAAAGTGGAGGCAATCCGGGCCATTGAATTCTGGATATCTATCGGATGAGATTTTATCTCATTTTACATTTTAAGGGATGATCCCACCTGATCACCTTTCTTATAGGACATCCACAAGAAATCGCAAGATTATATATACTCCAAAAAATAAAAAAGATTGGCAAATAATGGTGCAGGATATTAGAGTAGCGCACACCACCAATATTTAATAAGGACTTAGCAAGTACATTTGAAGTATTATAATCCGAAAAAGAATTAAATCTAAATATCACCGAAATCCGATTTGACCCATCCGAAATGATTCAATCTAAATCATTTGGAAGTATTACGATATGAAAAGGACCCGAATCGAGCTAGACCCAAACTGAACAATTAAATCCGATCCGATTTGAAGTGCATCAAAGTGTTACTCCCTCTGTCCCTTAATTTTTGTCTCATCCCATTTTTTCATCCTAAAATGTTTGTCGTACTCTTCCCTCTTTCCTTTTTAATCTACTACTTTATCACTTTTTACACTCATACTTTATCACTTTTTACATCATCTATCTACCTTGTCATCTTTTTTACTCCCTCCGTCCCATTAAGTTTGTCCACCTTTCCATTTCTAGCGTCCCAAAAAGTTTGTCCACTTATCAAATTTTATCATTTTTATCTATATATTTTTACACTTTTACCATATTCAATCTCACATATTACCTTTATTACCCAACTTTTCTATCAAATTTATCATTTTTTCATATAAAATTACAAAATTACCCTAACACAATCTTATATATTACAATCAATTATTCACCTTTTACATCAACTTTATCACTTCTAATTTTTTAACCCTATAAAATTACAACTTTTGAACTTTTTAGTATTAGTTACTTTGTCAACCGTACTTTGTGGACAAACTTAATAAGACGGGGGAATATCTCTCTTTCATCTTGTCATCCATCAACTTTTTTTTTCCCTTTTGGTGGAAACATCCAACAACTTTTTATATTCACATTTTATCTCTTTACCTTTTGATTTCTCTTTGTTATTTTCACGCATCAACTTTTTCTTATACAAAAAATACTTTTTTCTTTCCTTAATCTACGAGTGAATAGTGTCATGAGGTAAACATATAGGGACGGAGGGTGTAAAATCCGAGAAGGATTTGAACTGAATTAGATCCGAAACCGAACAACTGCGATCTGATCCGAACACAATGATTGACCTGAACAAATCTGATCGGAATGACCTGTAACAGAAATCTAATCCCAATGACCCATTTGTCACATCTAATCGTTATTGTATTTGCCCGTACTTCTTGTCTTTTCATTTTCTTTTTTGTTGCTCGTGCCAATTTGTGCAGCTATTAGATTTCATCATCTTCTCATCATCAAATGTATCGGATACTATGAATTCATACTTTGTAAAAGAAAGCGGTCATACTACGAATTCATACCTTATACTAAGAAACCGGTTATTTTCAACCAAAAAAGAAAAAGAAACCGGTTACTTACTTAACAAAAAACAGAAAGGGGTTATTACTTATCAAAAACAGAAACGCCCTATTTTGAAAAAAATGTTACCTATGCCTTGGTGAATCGACTTTATAAATGTTCGACCAAAAAAATCTACTTTACATGTATAACAGAGGAGTGATTTCTATCTTCACCCAAATTATATGAATGAATGAATGTGGTAGCTTATATTTTCTAGCTATACAAGTCCTCGTATTTGACTTAGAAGTCATTATTATTCGACCTACCAAGTACCAACCAACCAAACCCGTCTTTTTAGTTGCACGCCCCGGGTTCCCTCCTTAATTTAAATCTCGCCGTTTCAATTCTCACTCTTCAACCCAGCTACAGAACACAAATCATGATCATGAATGAATGGATTTTTATCCAAATCATGAATGAATAATGACTCTTTTCCATCACAACTTGAGTGAAATACGCCTATCCCAGAATATATCCCCACTTAAAAAAGAACAACTGATCACAAAAAGCCATCTTTTCCTAGACACAGCACTAAGAATTGCCACAACTGTAACAAAAAACAATCAAATAGAGCAACAAAAGTGAGTATAGTGAGATAGAAAAGGCAGAGCGACTGACTTAAACCAAAATTCAGCAAGACTACAATTCAGTAAAATCCCAATCAAAACAACAAAGCAGAGCAAGATAAACATAATGAACAACAAATCCTAACTCTTCTTTGCACCGCCCTCGATCTCCTTCTGCTTCCTGGCCTTCTCAGCAGCATTGGCCTGCGAATACAAGAAAGTACCCAGAATGGCGATCCCCGATCCCAGGGCATTCAGAGGCTTAACCGGGTTCCTGAACACCAAAACAGTCGACACAATCACCACAACCCTCTTCATTGTATTCCCCACAGAGAACGTAAGCGGGCTGATCTCATCCAACGCCTGGTAAGACGACTGGTTGTACAGATGGTAAAACACACCAGAAATCATAACCCAGATGTAAAAGGTCATGGGCTGCCCAATCGTCGCAATCGCCTTGTGATATCCCTGAACCCATTGAGCGCCCTCCACATAAACAGCCACGGGGAAGAGGTAGAAAAACGAGAGTATGGTGATCCACCCGTACAAATTCAGGCCGTTCACCTCCTTGAAACTCTGGAGGCTCTTTTTAGAGTAGATGTTTCTCAGCACAAACCCTACATTGCTAATCAGAGCTCCCCATAGGCCTTGGAAGTTAAACGAGACTTCAGTAACGGCAGCTAGAGAGACACCCATCACGATCGGGATGATAGAGAGCCAGATTGTGAGAGGGTACGAATCGCCCAAGAAAGTCGAGAAAATGACCGAGAAAACGGGCTCGGAGGACTTGATAACGTGTGTGAAGGAAACTGCAACCTTGGAAAAGGAAACGCAGGCTGAGATGTGGCCTATTGTGTGGAAGAGGGCGGGGCCGAGGAGGGCGATGATGAAGGACTTGGAGATCTTGGGGGCTGGTTGGAGCTTGGTGGACCAGAGGACGAGCATCCAGATGGAGCCCACGAAGAGCTGGAACGAGGCGAGCAGCCATGGGAAGTTGAAGATGTTGAGCACCTTCTTGTTGTAGATGTTGAACACGATGTTCTGCAAGTACCAGAGCCCGAACACGAGTGCTAGCTTTAGGGTTTTGCCTTGGCCGGCCGAAGAGGCCGGCGCCGGAGTTTCGCCGGATGAGGACTCGGATGCGGCTGCTCTGGGGATGGTGGATCTGGGTTTTGTGGGCAGTCCAAATGGGTAGCAGCCGTGGATCCGACCCGAATTGAGGTTGGAGGGTGAATCCGAGATTTGGGGACTAGGGTTTTGAGTCCCATTGAGGCTGCTTGCCCTTCCCCTGAGATCGAATGCTCTGTAGGCCGGCTTCAGTTGAAGTGGGTGGAAGTGGGTTCGATTGTGAAGCTTAGATTTGTTGAAAGCGACGGCCGAAGAACTCGGTTGGAGATTTAAAGACAGCATCTTTTCTTTGCGAGAGGGAGGGAGGGAAGAGAATGAAGAAAGAGCAGATCTCTTTTGATTTCTGCTTCTTCTAATGAAAGGTGGACTAGATTAAACCCTAAACAGCATTTGATTGCAAGAATTATCGTGTTACTAGTCGCCACCTGCTGTGTTTGACGAGCAGGAGAGGGAAGTGAGTACCCGAGTAGGTGGGGGTATTTTCGTCAATTATCAATTTATTGCAATTCCAGCAAATTAAATTAAGAAGATGTGAAACAGAAGAAAGAGTTTAGACTTGGAGGACTCAGTGAGCGGTTGGACACCATGTGATTGTGAGTCTCAGTGACGAGTGACGACGCTCTCAACGAGATCCCCTCAAAATTAGCCGGTTAATTGGGGCCTCTACCTTATTTTCTTCTTTCCAACGCAACATCCTCAACTTCAAGGAATCCAGAAGATGGTGTTTGTAATGATATAAATTCTACTCAAATTTGAATAATTCAAGCCTATACGAGTATTTTTTAACACCTATCAATCATCATTCTTCAACCAAAATAGACACAAGGTTAGTAATGGAGCAATCACCAATGATTTCAAGTTTCAACCTAAACTTAAATCGATAAATTCGAATTTGAACGGCAAAAGATGAATTTGAAATTGCAAAATATAAACTACAATCGCCAAATTCACATTTATCGATATCGAGTTCATAAACCAAAATAGACACAAGGCTAATAATCGACCAACAACCAATAAATTTCAAGCTTCAACCTAAATTAAAATCAATAAGTTTGAAATTTAAACCAAACAAATTGCAAAATATAAACATAACAATTGATATAGTCTAATTTTAGGATTCAATATGTACTAACCGGTTTATTATCGGGCACAATAGTGACGTTCAAAAACCTATTTTTGGGAGGGTTTAGGGCAAGGACAGAAATACCATTTTTCCAAATTTTCAAATCTGTATTTGTGCTCGTTTTGAACCAACACAAAGGAGTCGTTTTTTCAAAATCCTTGTATGAATTTACAACCTGCCCAAATAGGTGAAAATTTTTATGTACGGGTTCTTAGCCCGCCCAAATGAGCCGTTTGTTTTACCGAATCAGGTGTTAATTTGTGTCTAATTTCGTAATCCACGCACGGTTTGAAAAAATCGGGTCCGGCTAGAGCGGGTTTGTAACCTGCCCATATTGGGGTGCGCGACCGAAAATTAGGCGTGCGCAAATGAACCGCCTTTTTTAATTAACGTTTAAACATGTACTGTATCAATCAAATTTTCGCAAGGGCTAGTCCCGTTTTCTGATTAAAAAAATATTTGTTAGCAAATTAACTACTCGTATTCAGTAGGATTTTGATTAAATAAACGGTAATCTTACTCTAACGCGCAGTCAATGTCTTCATAAAAAATATATCACGTGGCATGTAAATCCATTGGTTCCTTCTTTCTATAATACATTGTGATTTTCTAATAAATAATATTATTTAATAAAATATAATCTTTTCACTGAAACAAAAAATCAAGATAAACTCGAAAAGTAACTTCAAAAATATAATTTTGAAACTATTTCTCAACAAATATAATAAAATTTTGAAATATAATTCAGATTTTTTTAAACAAAAAAAGCCACACTATATCTATATGTATAGAATTTTCTATCTAATTTAATAAAAGAGGGATTGGGGTGGGGGGTTGTTTTGGAGTGAATTTGGAGAGCCTAATCTCCCCAAAAAATTAATGAACTACATAGGCTTTCTTTCCCCTATAAAACCCCAAAATTTTACCCACTTTCTCTCTCTCCTCCTCATTTTTTCTCTCCTCCCCTCTTCCTCTACAAACTCTCTCCTCTCCAAACTCTCTCCAAACTCTCTCCTCCTCCCTCTCCTCTCCATTTTCTTTCCTCTCCCTCTCCTCATGCCGCCCGCCCTCCCTCTCCGACGCCGCCGTCGCCCGCCCGCCCTCCGTCTGTGTCGCCGCCGTCGCCCGCCCGCCCTCCCTCTGCGTCGCCGCCGTCGCCCGCCCGCCCTCCCTCTCCTTCGCCGTCTTCTCGCCGCCGTCAGGTTCGTCCCCCCATCTCTCTCTCTCCATTCTCTCCCTCTCTCCTAGATCCGGGCTCGTTGGAGCCAGATCCGGGCTCCTACGAGCCAGATCCGGGCTCCTACGAGCCAGATCTAGGCTCGAACGAGCCAGATCTAGGCTCGAACGAGCCGGATCTAGCCAGATCTGGGCTCGTACGAGCCGGATCTAGGCTCGAACGAGCCGGATCTAGCCGGATCCGGCCTCGAACGAGCCGGATCTAGCCGGATCCGGCCTCGAACGAGCCGGATCTAGCCGGATCCGGCCTCGAACGAGCCGGATCTAGCCGGATCCGGCCTCGAACGAGCCGGATCTAGCCGGATCCGGCCTCGAACGAGCCGGATCTAGACGGATCCGGCCTCGAACGAGCCGGATCTAGACGGATCCGGCCTCGAACGAGCCGGATCTAGACGGATCCGGCCTCGAACGAGCCGGATCCGGCCTCGTACGAGCCGGATCCAACCGGTTGGATTTTTGGGATTTTTGAGGGTTTTGGATTTTTTAGATGACAAGTTTACTTTTCGGACTTAAGTGATGACATGTTTTGTTTGTGGGTTTAGGGTTTTTGAGTTTGTGGGTTTTTTGGATGACAAGTTGAGTTTAGGGTTTTTGAGTGATGACAAGTTTTGTTTGTGGGTTTAGGTTTTTTGGATGACAAGTTTGTGGGTTTAGTGATGACAGGTTTGTTTAAGGGTTTTTGAATGATTTTATGGGTTTGGATATGTTTTTGGATTTTTTGGATGACAACTTTGTGTTTCGGATTTAAGTGATGACAAGTTTTGTTGTGGGTATAGGGGTTTTGAGTTTGTGGGTTTTTTGGATGACAAGTTCATTTTAGTGTTTTTGGGACGATTTTATGATTTAGGGTGATGACAAGTTGTTTTTATGGTTCTGGGTGATGACAAGTTCGTTTTTATGCGTTTTGGCGATGACAAGTCCTTGTTAATGTGTTTAGGTGATGACAAGTTGTTTTACGGATTTGGGGGTGATGACATGTCTGTTTTAATGTTTTTTGGATGATTTTATGGGTTTGGGTATGTTAGATTTGTATATATATTACTTATAATTATGGCCTATTAGCTCAAATGGTAGAGCAATGTGCTTGATGCACAATAATGTGGGTTCAAATCCCACATAGGTCAATTTCTGAACTCGTCATCACCTGATGACATGTTTTTTACGTGAATCATGGGTTTTACCTCAACTTGTCATCAGATGACAAGTTGAGGTCGTGAGTGGTGAGTTTTATCTAAACTGGTCATCACTGATGACAAGTTTTTTGTACGTGGACTGATGACAAGTAGCTTGTCATCTGATGACACGTCACTTGTCATCACTAATGCCACGCCGGTCAACGCCGGTCAACGCTGGTCAACACAGGTCAACGTCGGTCAACGCCGGTCAACGTCGGTCAACGCTTGATGGGTGATAAGGGGTGCTGATGTCATCAATGGCATATGATGACGTCATCCTGTAATTTTGAAAAAAAGGTAGGGGCAAAATTGAAAAAAAAACCTATGGGATCTCATTGTTTTTCCTTGTAGCCTATTTACTCCATTTTTGCTTGCCCAAAGCCCATGTACACAAAATCGTCATTAATATAGTATTATATTTTAAATTTTAGAGAGTATTTAAATAAGATAAATAAATAAAACCAAATTATCTTTTATATATGTTATTATGTTGTAATTAAATAATAATTATATAAATGGCGAATAAAAATATTAACTAATCATTATATTAAGGAAAAATGACTTGGAATAATCCCAAGTATCAACATTCAACCAAGAATAATCCCATGTTTTAATATTACCTTTAGCAATCCGAACTATGTTAATACTAACCAAAATCGATATCGAAAAGTTTTCCGGTATACTTTCCGATGGTTTTAGTGACGTGGCAAACGGAAATGTAACGTGGCAAGCAATCCTTCTTATTTAAAATTTTTATAGTCCATGACACACATATCACTTGCCATGTCAACATATTATCACAAGAAATTAAAAACATAAATTAACAATTGAATGATGAAATACAAATTAACAATTGAATTTTTTTTGGATCTGACACCATCCATGGCCGCCCATGGCTGCCAAACTTGAAAATTGAAAATCAACAGCTTCAATTGCAAATCATGGCCGCCCAATCCCGCCGCTCACCCGCGGCTCCCCCGACGCCCTCGATCCCCCTCTCCTTCTCGATCACTGCTCGCTCGCACTCGACTAGCCTCGCCCGTGCTTGCCGACCCTTCCGGACACAAACCCTAAATCCCCCGACGACCCGCTCTGTCTCGCTCTCGACCTCACCGGATCGGGTGTGATTTCTCCCGACACCTTCCTTGCGCTACCCCTTGCCTAGTAGCGATGTTGGTTTGAGGGATTAGGGTTTGGGGGGTACGGTGCGGGAGAAGTAGCGGCGGCGGGGCAGGGGGTGGCAGCCGCGGAGGATCCCGTGGCGGACTCCTCCGCCTCGCCTCGGAGCGTTCAGACTGGTGGATTTGGAGGAGGCGTTCGTAGGGGGGAGTTTGCTAGGGTTTGAGGGAACCGTCTGAGCGGCGGCGGAAGCGGAGGGGATGATCCGCACTGGCCTTAGCTCTCGGATCCGAAGCGCCTGGCGAGGGAATCGGGGACGGGGCCAGAGAGTTGGTTGTCGGGGAGGTTGAACTCGGCGAGGCTCCGAGGGAGGGAGGCCGCGAGCGAGGCCGGGATCTGGCCGGAGAAGGCGTTGCTGTGGAGGCGGGGGAGGTTTGAGAGGTTGGAAGGGAGCGGGCCGGCGAAGTTGTTGTCGGAGAGGTCGAGGGGGAGCATGTTAGCGGTTACCGTGGCCACCAGGAGGAGGAACTTGAGGGAGAGGATGGTGGTTTTAATTTTTTATTTAAGTGTTTTTAATTTTTTGTGATAAAACGTTGACATGGCAAGTGATATGTGTGACATGGACCATAAAAATTTAAAATTAAAAAAATTGCTTGCCACATCACATTCTCGTTCGCCACGTCACTAAAATCACCGGAAAGTATACCGGAAAACTTTTCGATATCGATTTTGGTTAATATTAACATAGTTCGGATTGCTAAAGGTAATATTAAAACATGAGATTATTCTTGGTTGAATGTTGATACTTGGGATTATTCCAAGTTATTTTTTCCTTATATTAATGGTTTTTCTAATGTGTGCCCTTAGGGCACACTCGTACTTAGTATAAAAACTAAAATCCTATAAAGATAATAGTTAATCCATCATAAAAAAGATTTAAAAAATCCAAAATATAAGATTTACGAAATCTTTCCATTATTAGTTGCTTATAGTGTGCCCTTAGGGCACATAATAGAAGAATCCTTATACTAATAAGAAATCTATCTTTTATCTAAAACATAATCAGTATGTAAAGTTACGGATATATTTAGGGTAAATATATCATCTAATCTTTTTTGAATATCATTATTGGATTTCAATATGATACGATAGGAAAAAAAATATTCAATATATTATTTTAATAAAAAAAAGATGTGTCGTAAATATAATGATAGAATTTACTACTAATGATGATTTTAGAAAGTTTTAGAACATAACTCCCAAAAAATTGTTATTAATAATATAATATTGAAGTAAATGGGTAAAAATGATTTTTAAAATAAAATAAGTTTAGGACAAATCATTATATCAACTAAATAGGTAACCACATAATGATGAGATTGAGATTTATATATCGAGATAGAATTATTTAAGCAACTCAACATTTTTAAGATAGAACTAATGTTTTAATTGATTATGTATAATTTAACATTATATCATATGATAAAACTAACAATGATAACATATTTTTTTAATAAGTGGGTGATGTGGCACAATATGGTGACAAATTTTGCTTCCGCTTTAATATATAGTAATAAACAAAGCTTCCTTATAGTTTTCAACCGAATCCAACTTTCCTTAATAATATGTAGATAAATTTTTAATGTTGAAAATATTACGTTGCATTTGTTTACAACCGGTACCAAATCTTTTTCCTAATTAGTTCATTTTATTGTAAGGCTTTGATATGAAATTTTTATATGATATTTTAGACTATAAAGAAGCATCTTTTATAATATAAACAATAGCAAATTTTTTTCATTTTTTTTTAGCAAAGTCTCCTTTCCTTATCAAACTATAAAGATAATCTTTACATAATTTTTTTTGGAAGTCAAAAATATTGCATGACATTTTTGTACAATAATCCATACGAGTTTTCTTTTCATTACTTTTAATATTTTTTAACAAATTTCAAATTTGAATTAATTAATAGATGTTAACAAATTTGATTTTATGAGTATTTAGTTTCCTCATAGTTTTATTTCAACATGCATATATTGAAAATACTCTTAAATTATTGATATAACTTCTTTGAACTTTTATTGATTATTTTTTATTTTTTATGCTAATTTTATATATAGGATTTTAATCAAATAAAAACTTTCCTTAACATGTAAACTGTAAACAGTGAACGTGAGATAGAAATACATGAACATGAAAAAATATACGTGAACCCAAAACAGAGATGCATGAACTCCAATATATGTTTATGATTTTGTGTTATTATGTTATTATATGTAATAATATGATCCATAATACATGATATTAAAAATTGTGTTATTACATGTATTAATAAGATCTATAATAAAAATTGATTTTATTCACAAATTTATTTATTTTGTTTACCGTCTTTAATACATTAAATTACAAAAAAAAAAGTTGTGGCGTATTTTTGCAGACAAACAGTGACGTTGTGAAAAAGTAGCCAAAATTAGAATTGGTTTTGCGTGATATACCAAAAAGAAAACCTATTCTGTGCGGAGTAGCATTTTTTAAAGAGGGGCAAGTAGCCAGCAATAGCATAAACTCAACGGCAACATTGCCCCTCCATTTCCATTGTGAGTGAATTTGTCCCTTTGCGTAATCAGCAACGGGAATGGATGATGGAGTTGTAGCAGGTCCACCCTCTTGCCACCTCCGTCTCTTCACGCCTTCCCTTGAGATTCCCTTCCCAACAATTAAAACCCCCCAATTTCCTCCTTTTCATCCTTCCGTATTTTCCCCATTTTCGTTTCTTTAGTATTTATTACTTGGTGTGAGCCATTTTTAAGCTACCTCTTCCTTCTCCATCCATCCCCCCCTTCTCTCTTCCATGGGATTTCATCCATCTCCTTGATCGCTTCCAGATTTCCCCCTTTTGTGCATATTCAATTTTCAAAAGATTCATAAAGGTTTGTTGTTTATGTTTTAGCTCATCTCTTTCTTTTCTTGTGTGGGTTTCTGACTTCTGATGAGATTCTGTTCATTTCTTTTCTGGGTTCCTGATATATTTCTGTTTTACTGATGGTGGGTATAAGGATTTGAGTACTAATCGCTTTCTGCTTGCTTTCTCAACTTCAACAACACTTTCCTAGATAAAGATTTGTGTTTTGGCTCTTTGGCAGGCTTCTTGCCTCATTCCTTTTCTGGCCCTTTTTCTTATATCATTTGCCCAATGAAATGAATTTGTCGGAGGTGGACAGATGCAGGTCATCTGTGAAGGGGATCTGAATATCTGGGAGGGTTTTGGTTTTTGAAATTTATTGCAAATCCGAGTAAGAGATTTTCTTTTTGAATTGGATGAACATCTTCTCTCCAATTATGTGCGCTGTGTTGTCCTACTTAATACTTTTTCTATCTATTCATTTCTTGATTGCTATTTGGATCATCTAATCGCTAGACTGCTAGTCATCACTGAATTTGGGGTTAGTATCTGCTTATTGATCCATCCATATGCCAGAAATTGGATACATAGGTGGTAGCTGTAGGGTTTGTAGTGATTTGATTGTAGTGACTATTGCCATATTTGAGTTTCTGTTGTGACATAGGTGATTTGCTTTTTGATCAGACCATGTCTTCTGATTATAGAGGAATTCTGCAACTTAACAACCTTAGGTATGTGTTTGAATTGTATTTGGGAGAAATCGACTTGGAAGTATTTAGATGACATGACATATTTGGCTATTTCAAGTATTGGGTCTCATAACCTGATTCTTGATTCATATAGAACAAACCTCATTCAAACACATGAAACAAGGTTTATCAATGTTAAATCCATTCTCGTGTAGTAAGAACTTCCACCTTAAATTAAGCTGCAGGATGTGCATGACAAAGTAGCTTAGGTTGGTCATATATTTTGGTGCTATCTTAGTTTAGTGACCTTAGATGAACCGTGAAATGTAAAGGGCATCCATTGCTTTGTTCTAGAAAATTTGTTCAGTCTTTGAGAGTATTAAAGCACTGATCCGTCTGATCTTATGGTTCTTGGATTGATCATTGATTTCCTATGCTATGCCCTGTTATATACTTGAATGTACATGACCAGCAGAATTTTCATCTTTGCATGATCATATCCTTGATTTCTTGTTGCAGGTGCTCTTTTGTCATTTCTTCTGTCTAAATCTTCTGGGGTCGGAGAATCTAAAATAATATGTTTGGCGGCGGCAACAACAACAGCAACAACAACATGCTTCCAGTTTTGCTGGATGAGAACCATTTACAGTATCAAACTAATGCACCAAATAATCAGTTGCAGCTATTTGGAAACTGTGAGTCCTGTCCTTCTCGGACTTATTGCTTAATATCATAATGCAAAAACAGCAAATGGCAGAATAAGTGATGACTCAATTAAGATGGGCATAATTTCATTAGATTTATCTTGATTATTATCAAACTGTATACAAAATGCAGACTTGTGATTTCTTAAGTTGGATTTTGTAGATCTATGTTTCTGCTGGCAAGTCTTGGCTATGATTTATGAATCATGAAGGAATTCATCTAAGACTGTCGAGCTCTTCTCATACTTCTTGTTATGTGCAGTGGCTTCAGGATGTACAGTCGACCCAGCAAACTACTTTGGGAGTGAGCAGAAAATGTCTATGCTTCGCCCAAATAAACGGGGCAGGGACTCTGAGGATCTGCAGAGGCAGCAAAAGCTTCAAATCTCACTCAACTACAACTTATGCCAAGGCAAACTTGACCGTTCAACAAGCATTCCTAACCAGAATCAAGTGTCAACTGGCCTAAGGTTATCATATGATGACGATGAACGTAATTCATCTGTCTCTTCTGCTAGCGGAAGTATGACTGGCGGAACATCACTCCTTCTGTCCCTGGGAGACAATCTTAGGACCGAGCTTGAGCGTCAAAAAGATGAGTTTGATCAGTACATCAAACTTCAGGTAGCTTTATTTCCCATTATTAGTGCTCGTTTGTTTCAACTTCTCTCTTCTTTTTTTGGCTTCTTTCAAACCTACAAACAGATTTTTGAAAAATATATTTCCTGGTTTTTGATTTGATGCTTAGTGGACAGTTTTGAGGATTAAGCGACTACTGACGTATGTCATATTTTGAAACATTCCGAAAAACTCAAAGCTGAACCAAATGAGCTAATAACCGTCGTCTCTTTCTATATTGTGAACAGGAAGATCACTTGGTGAAAGGTATGAGGGACCTGAAGCAGAAGCACATGACGTCTATATTGACCACTCTAGAGAAAGGCATAAAAACCAAACTCCGACAAAAGGAGTTGGAGTTAGAAAACATGAACCACAAAAACAAGGAACTTTCCGAGAGAATAAAACAAGCGGCTACTGAAGCTCAGAACTGGCACTACCGAGCAAAGTATAACGAGTCAGTTGTAAATGTACTGAAAAACAACCTTCAACAGGCGTTATCACAGGGTGGCGATCAGGGCAAGGAAGGTTTTGGCGATAGTGAAGTAGATGATGCAGCTTCATACAAAGATCCTGGCCTTGGTAAAGCTGCATTAAAGCAGTTGAACGAGCACTTGATCTGCAAATCATGCAGGTCCAAGGAGGTGACGATTTTGCTGATGCCGTGCAGACACCTTTGCCTGTGTAAGAGCTGTGATGGGTTGGTTCGGGTTTGCCCCGTCTGCAACGGGATCAAAACAGCTAGTGTTGAGGTGTACCTGTCTTGAAAAAGATGTTTCGTTTATGGGGTATCTGACATGGCTGTTTGTATGTATGCCATATGCCCGGGAATGGCAACACTTTGTGCCTGCAATTCTTGGCATGTGGTGATGGGAAGTGCTGTGTACAATACAAATAATACTCATTGTGCTCGTGGCTCGCGCCCTTGTTGTTTTGGTAATGATTTCATCTGCTCTAGTGTAAGTAATTTGTTCCTAACCAAGTGCCTATTGCACTTGGCTATCAAGAGAAACAAGGGTTTGAATCCACGAGGGCCGAACCTGAGAGCGAGCTCCTTGCTATTGTGTGAATGTGTCATTTGGCATGTGCATTGTCTGCCCAAAATTAAAGGATAGTGTAACTTAGTTCGAAGCCTTCGGTATAAACTTGGTTGAACAAGGTCCTTTCGTTTTCTTTTTGGGGTGCAACTTGGTTGAACAACTTAAAATGCGAGCTTGAACTCATCTTGGGGACGTTTGAGGTTTGTTATACAACCGATATTGGGTTGCGATTAATCTTTCTTGTTTTTTGATCAAA
Organism: Polygonum maritimum; assembly: GCA_963924305.1. Classification (NCBI taxonomy): domain Eukaryota; kingdom Viridiplantae; phylum Streptophyta; class Magnoliopsida; order Caryophyllales; family Polygonaceae; genus Polygonum; species Polygonum maritimum. The sequence continues at coordinate 12,914,654 of OZ002728.1, forward strand.
TGGTTTGGAATTAATCTTAGGAATTCTTCAACTCGATACATGCTAGCGCTCCTTCAACTCAATACATGCTAATGGTGAGAAGCTCGTTTTCTAATCTACCTCAATCACACCGTTTGGAAATCGAAAGAACAATGCAAAAGAGCAAGTTTGAACACACGAGATTGGTACCGCAATTTGAGAAACCTTATTTTGTTGAGCCTCAATCGGGCGACTCAATCAAAATCCACTAAGAAGGGTGAACAACAAGAACACAATACAAGCAAGCACATACAAAGACGGCAAAAGCAAGACACAAGGAAGAAAGAGAACGGAGAGGCACTGAGCCATTTGAGTAGCTCAAGCTCAGGCAACTCACATAGAGAGTACCAAGTCCTACTCATCTCCGATCAAACTTTAAAGGTCTAGACTCAAATCTCTGGTGAGTCTACGGTGAGAAGAGGGGGCAACTCAGAGAGAGCTTCCAACCCTAGAGATCATTGCGGCGTGAGAAATGAGCAAGACAAGTGAACATGAAACTCTAAAAGCTTTTATATGGGTTTCCAATCCTCAACGACGTCGTTCTACTTAATCAAGTTAGAAGACGCTCCTCCGATCCTCAAAGTGGGCCTCAACTCATAATTCAGGCAATCGGCCTAAATACAGAAAACCAAGCCCAAGTCATGCAAACCAGAATAGAGTCCAAGCATTCCTCAAACCCAAACACAACACCTAATCGAAAACTCAAGAGCTCGTCGAGCCAAGATGGCTTGAGCTCATGAGTCATGCCTGGATCAAGGTTGTGTTAGGGCAAATTGCTCAAGACTCAATTCCTCCCAAGTGTCAAGAACTACCTAGCCTAGTGTATGCTTGTCTTTTTGTACTATAGTTTGAGTATTACAAGTTACAGACATAGATTAAAACAAAACAAACGGTATATTGGATATCCAGTGAAATTTAAACAAAACTTTCATTTGAATCTGCCCGCATATTCGATACTATTATTGATTTTGGATCGACCATGTAAGGGAAACAATTGTCGTTGAATAAGTCTTGTGATTGATTAAACAAATGAGATTTTTGAAAAGTGGTTCTTTTTTGGTCATTCCTAATTGGTAGCATTGAACTCCGAATGAAAATCGACCTACAATCTCTCAACTAGAGCACTCCCTCAGAAAGGAAACTGGCATCTAGTGGAATGCAAGACACCAAACTTAGTTGAGAGCTTTTACTATTCACACATAGTTTTAGAAAAGTCTTCATCAAGTAATTAGGTCCACAACCAATCTCAACGCATACATAGTGTGCAGAATTCATATTGGAAAGTAAACCATCCTTAGCCGGGATCAAAAATGGTCTTTCAACTTTCAAGTTGCACTAACTATCGTAATTTTTTGATTATGTGCACAACACTTATCTTACTTTAGTTTTAGAACATTGCACTTAATGTTGATAGCTTTTAACATCTTCTCAACAGTAATCAAGACACGTCAATAATGATTTTCGAAGTTCTAAGAAGGCACTAACTAGGTGCAAAACTCCTCATATCGATAATTATGTGTAACAGTTTTGTCGGAACCGTTCATCACTCTCAAAGATTGGAGTTTTGCACCTAACTATTGATATTGGTCCGGATAGTAATTTATATGAGGAGTTTAACGGTTCACCACTCTCAACCTCCAGTCCTAACTATACGATGGTCACCACTCTCGGGCTAGCCTTCCGTCCTCTTGTCCTCCACGGTTTCGAATTCTGCCACAACCTTGTGCGACGCCGATGGTCGAGCCTCCCCGTCAACCGCTCAATGGCTACTCACCTTCTACAATTGCTCATTGGCCTTTGACCTCGCTCGCTTTCTATAGTCCCCGCTCCGTTCGGCTTCGATCATTGGCCCAACCCGTAAAACTTGTAAACCGGGTTACGAGCCGGGTCTCGGGTCAAGTTTTTTGAATTAACGGGTCGATTTGTAATCTGCAAATCGGGTTACGTATCGGGTCGGGCGCCCGTTGGACAACCCTACTCCCATCTGGACATATATAGATTAGTAGGTAGTTTTATGAAATTTATCATAATCTAAAACAGGAAATTGCACTACTGTATCATAACTATATACTAAAGCGGGGGCTAAATATAATATTTAACACGATACGTGTCAACTTCTTATTGGACCGCATCACTCATCTTTATTAAAAAAATTCATTGATTAATTTTGAAAGAATATATATTATTGAAAGTGTATCTATAAGTTTGACCTAAAGATATAGTTATTTAATCTTACTATATACTAGATTGGATTTTAAAATAATAATATAGAAAAATATATGTCAGCTCCAATTAAATTTATAATTAAAATTATAATCCATAAACATTAAAATAACAACAACAACAACAACAACATTAGCCCAGTGTATCCCGCAAAACGCAGGATCTGGGGGGCCAAGATGGGGGTATTCCAGACCTAGATGGAATACGCCCGAAAAGACCCCAAGACACTAAAACAACCAATAAAAGAAAACTAGGGGAAGCCTAAGGAAACCTTAAAAGCAAAGAAAACTAGCTAACAAGTTGAAAAAGGCCGAAAACCCGCACAAGAACCAAAACACCTAAGCAAGAAGCAAGCAAGCACCGTGCCCCCTCGAAAAGCTAACAATCTGTCACCCTGATCTTCTCTCTCCACCTTTCTCTACACTGCACCAAGTCCACTGTAATCCCCAAAACACTGATATCTTGCTTAATGCTGTCCATCCAACGTTTCTTCGGCCGACCTCTTTCCCTCCGAAAAGCTCCTAGGTTCAACTGCTCACACCTCCTAACTGTAGCATCTGGGCTCCGTCTTTGGACATGGCCAAACCACCTAAGTCTCGCCTCCCAAAGCTTGTCACCTATGCATGCCACTCCTAGCTTGTTCCTGATCTCCTCATTCCTGATCCAGTCCAACCTCGAGTGGCCGCACATCCATCTAAGCATTCTCATATCTGCAACCGCCAATTTCTGTTCCTGAGCCTTCATCTTCGGCCAACATTCTGCTCCATAGAGGATCGCCGGCCTTATCACACATCTATAGAACTTCCCCTTTAACTTCTGTGGGACCTTCTTGTCACACAGTACTCCTGAAGCTGCTCTCCACTTCTACCAACCCCTTTGGATCCGAGACCTAACATCTTCGCCAATGTTTCCGTCTCTTTGTAGAACAGAGCCCAGATATCTAAAGTTATCCTTCTTCAAAATGACCTCGCTTCCGAGCCGAACTTCACTCCTCGGTTCGTTTTCCTGCCCGAAAATGAACTCGACGTATTCTGTCTTGGAACGACTCAGTCTAAACCCCTTGGACTCGAACCTCTCCCTCCACGTTTCCAATTTGCTGTAGACCTCAGCTCTGGAATCCTCCACCAGAACAATATCGTCTGCAAACAACAGACACCTCGGAACCTCTCCCTGTATATCCCTAGTCAAAACATCCAGAACAAGCGTGAAAAGAAAAGGACTCAGAGCCGATCCTTGATGAAGACCCATATTCACCTCGAAAAACTCTGTATCCCCTCCTGGAGTATAGACACTTGTCCTCGACCTCTCATACATGTCTTGAATGATTCTGATAAAAACATCTGGCACCCCCTTTGATTCTAAGCAAGCCCAAATCAGCTTTCTAGGAACCCTGTCGTATGCCTTCTCTATATCGATAAACACCATATGCAAATTTCTCTTTCTTTCTCTATACGCTTCGGTCAACCTTCTTAGCAAATGAATAGCCTTTATGGACGACCTCCCTGACATAAATCCGAACTGATTTTCCGACACATGCACTAGGCGCCTCAGCCTCATCTCTATTGCCTTCTCCTAGATCTTCATTGTATGGCTGAGAAGTTTTATACCCCTGTAATTGTTACACTGCTGTATAAACATTAAAATAATTTCTACAAAATCTTAGGAGTATTCAATCCTTATATAATAAATTATAATCGTATAAATCTTTGTTCGATTAAAAGAATATATTATAACGAAAATAAAATATGATTAAAATAAATCCTATAAAAACAAATTAAATAAAATAATACAAGATTTTATATAAACTATTCGTTTGAATAACTTTATATAAAATTTAAATTAAATTTTTAGTTAAATCAAATTCGTGTTTTAATGACACTTGACTAATACTAGTTTACTTCTAAATAAAGGTCGATCGAACGGCGTCGTTTGACAGAATCCTTAGTTATGGAAGATATATATTAGGAGACGACGACGTTTGGCCCTCCCACGCTCGGATCAATCCGGATTTGCCCCCTGAACAACACAGAGAAGGGAAAGAGAGGAACGCGAGGGTTTCTAGGGTTTTCGGGATCCGCAGGAAGAAGATGAGCGACCGCGGCCGAACTCGCGATCGAGAGAGGGAGAAGGACAAGGAAAGAGACAGAGATCGCGACAGAGACCGTGACCGGAGGCGGAAGATCGACGACCGTGACCGGAGCAGGCGGTCTCGCTCGCCGGACCACGCCCGCTCTCGCCACGCCCGCTCCCCTGAGCAACGCCGCCGCCGATCCCGCTCGTTCTCCCCTTCCCGCTCGAGGTCTCGCTCCGTGGACCGCTCTCGCCGCCACTCCCACCGGAGCAGCCGCCGCTCTCCGTCGACGGACAATCGCCGTCGCTCCGACCGCCGCCACGAAGACGACAGGGAGCGGAAGAGTTCGGTGGTATCGGAATTCGTGGAGGAGGTCGCGAGAGAGCAGAAGCACCAGAAGAAGGGACCGGCCGAGAAGAGCAAGAAGGAAGAGGGAGTTGAAGAGATGGAGCAGGATGACGACGAGATGGAGATGATGAAGAAGCTAGGGATTCCGATGGGATTCGATTCGACCAAGGGGAAGCCTGTGGCTGGTGCTGATGTCAGCGGAGTGAGGGCGGTGACGAAGCGCCAGCCACGCCAGTACATGAATCGAAGAGGTGGATTCAACAGGCCGTTGCCGGCCGAGACTAATCGGTAATGTTGTATTTGTTGGTTTGAAGCTGATCCTTTTGTGTAGGCTATGAGATTGCAACTTCTGTGGCTGTCTATGGAACAGTTGTTCTTAGTGGATGTGATTTCTGAGCTCTTTTTCCATGTTGAACCGCTGAGATCTACTGTTTAGAATTGCTCAATCCCTAGCCCTGTGCTGCTGGGTGATGTTGGATGATATATCTGCTTGTTTGTTTATATTCTGTTCAACGATTGCAACTTCACAGACAGATTTCTATTCGTTAGGAAGTAACATAATCCATCCATTTGAATGTCAACTAGCTTATTCAGCAATGACAAGGACCATAACTAGTTAGTTGGGCGATCAAGCTCAGTTGTTTATTGTTGCCATTACAGGATTATGTAGTTGTTGAATGCAAGTGGAAGAGTGTACTAGTATTTGCTACTTGCTCTATAGATTCAAAATTCTACCGTGTTTTTTTTACGGTAGTGGCCTATTGTTTTGCAGGTAATGATGCATGGGGCAACTTGCTCTGCCGATACTGATTCCGAGGGGATAAGCTTGCCACATGTTTGTTTTTAATGCTGTAAGGAATTGGATGATTCCGACCTCTTCTTCCCCTAGCTGCCATTGCCAACAGGCCTCTGAAAGCATTGTGTTTCGAGCTTCTGGCTAATATGCTGTTGGTTATGAGGCAAACGACTTGAACCTGCAGTTTCCTACGATAAGCCCTTCGGCCCCTTCTTTCATTGGCTTTGCCCATCCTATTTCTAGTGTCACACACCCAAAACATCAATAGCTAAGCCAACAACATTGGCTAGAATATCAATAGCTAAGCCAAGAACATTAGCTTCATGCCAGGAATTGCAACACAAGGGAGTATGGAATAGATACAGAAAGTAGCCGGCAATGAAATTCACAAAAGGAAACTCTCAAATTCCAGTGGCAAGTTTTGCTTGTGATCAGAGTTTTAAGCTCACAAGAAACTCAGAATTTAACTGAAACATATATAGCACAATCCATCGGGGATAAGTTGCAAACAAAATCCTCTTATATTATCTAGCGGGGTCTTTGCTGATCATTTGTAAATTTTATCTAGCGGGGTCTTTGCTGATCATTTGTAAATTTTAGTTTGCCATATATATATATGTAATGAGATCGACTAATGAATACAGTAGTATACTGGAGATATAAGGAGATTTAAGCCAAGTTGAATTCACTAACTTTTCTTGCTTGAATTGAATGGCAATAGGAAACTCCCTATATTTTTTACAGGGACCTCTGTCCGTTCTCATTCCAATGGGCGAAAAGCTACATCCTAGTTAATCATCCTATAATGCTTCGAATATGATAAAAAAAAAAGACCTAGTGCTATACTAATTGCTATCGAGCTTGTATTCTTTGTGTTTATCCATATGGCCATATGTGTCTATGGGAGTATATGATGAGATCGAGTTGGGAATCTGGGATTTGCTTAAGCTATCCTTTTCAAAGACTAAAAAGTCAAAAAAAACAAACATAAAAAACACGTTCAATGGCAGTTTTGTAAAATGAAGATCCGGCAGGGGCTTTTAGAGGCGTCAGTTGTTGTGGTCATCAGAATACATATTTGTCAGCAGCTTGCTCAATCTTTTCTCGGTGAAGAACAGTCCTTCGGCCAACAATTATCAAAGTCTTTTGCTTCCTCGGGTACCTTCTTTGATTGCTTTATTCTTCTCTTTTCTTTTCTTTTTACCTTTTCTTGAACCATTCTATTTTGTTTTTGTGTATTACCTGAATTTCCGTTTGATTGTGTGCTATTTGTTTAGAATTGAATTCTGACCTTCTTTTGAACTTGAACTCGATTCTGATCATTTATCATCAGTTTGCTACTGACTCTTAATCTAATCTGCCATAGGAATTGATATTTTTCCTTTTTTTTGAGGATTTCTAGTTTTGTCCGCCCTCTGCTTTCTTCCCTGGCCGGATTGTTTCCTTATCTATTCAGTAATCCTGTGGTGCTCCTTTGTTGCGATTGCTGGGATAAGCTGATGTTCCCTGCTTAGCTTATGATGGGCTGATTTTCTTGGGATAAGGTCACAATTCCCTAATCCATATGCAAGCTTAATCTTACAAGCTGAACCGTTAGCTGTGCTTTTTTAATCATCCATACATTGCCTATTTGAATTGTATGGTGGTTGGTGATGAAATATAGAGACTTGAACTTATTTATGTGCTTTTTGTGGGTTGGGGTGAGGTTATGATTCTTGCAATATGATCATTATTCTTATTTTCATGAATGCATAATTATCATGTAAAAGTAGCCAAACATGGTGGTATATCCATGGTTAAAATGCTTGATACATCAATCATGTTTGTAACTTGCAATGGATTTATTAGTGATGTGGGCTGCTTTTGTTTTCTTGTCAGGCTTTGGCTTGAATTTCATTGTGACTATTTCCTGATTGAAAATTGGGAATTGTGTCTCTATCCTCGATGAGAATATGGGTTCAGAAGGACCAAGGACCAATGTCACTATACATGTGACTGGTTTTAAGAAGTTTCAGGGAGTTCCTGAGAATCCCACAGAGACCATAGTTTCTAAATTGAAGGACTATGTGGCTATGAAACCGTTGCCTCCTGGTGTTACTCTGGGCAGCTGCACAATCCTAGACACCGCTGGCGAAGGAGCACGGCCAGAGCTTTACAAGATCTTGGAAAATCAAGATTCTTCCAACAATGACAAGATTGTATGGGTCAGTAATTACCTCCAGTTTGACTATTTTATGTGGTTACAATCTAGTTGTAAAATGTAGTTATCTAAGAATTCATTTTCTGTCCTTTCTGAAAAAAATGTCTCAAATAATGGGGATCTTGATGATTATGAATTTATGATAAAGAGAAAATCATTTGCCATATATCAGATTTTTAGCATCTGCTTCCAAGATATGTTCATGGCAAAGGTAGTATGAAAATTTATTGAAATGGTTTAGTGATATTACATAGAACTTTCATTACTGTGCTTTTGTACTGCTGATTGGAAATCTAAAGAAACAATAATCAATCTGACAATTTTTCAACTCTGACTGATTGAGTTTTCATCTATTTCCAGCTTCATTTGGGAGTGAATAGTGGAGCCCACAAATTCGCCATTGAGCAACAAGCATTTAATGAAGCGACATTCCGTTGCCCTGATGAACTCGGATGGCAGCCTCAGGTGACTTTGTTGTTTCACTTTGCACTTCCGATTATACATTGTCTTCACTTTGACTGCTCATTATTCTAACCGCTGTCTTCTACAGCAATTCCCAATCGTCCATGATGATGGAGAAACTTCTAGAGTGAGAAAGGTAACTTCTGATACATACTGAGCTCACTTTTCTTATCCAATATCTTCATCCTCTTAAAGCTGAAAGAGGTTTTTTTGCTTTTGTATTTGGATCACATCATATCATGCATTAACTTGCATTATTTGGCTCTAAATCTTACATTTGAATGCAAGATAATTCACCCTAAATCTCATTTTAAAAATGATCATACTAAGGAAGACAAGTGCATATTATTACTAGAATCAAGCTCTAGCGTAACGAGTTGTTGCAACCTGACTAATTGTATGCTTTCCGTCTTCTATGGACTCTATAACACTTGGCTCCGAAGACTTGTTGCTCAGTTGATGCCATTCTGAAGCTCTTGAAGGAAAAAGGTTTTGATGTGACTTTGTCCAAAGATGCTGGTCGTTTCGTGTGCAACTATGTGTACTATCACTCTCTACGATTTGCAGAGGAGAAAGGCCACAAATCTCTCTTTGTTCATGTCCCTCTTTTCTCTAAAATGGATGAGGAAACACAAATGAACTTCACTGTTGCCCTTCTAGAGGCCATTGGCTCAACATGTTGATGCTGTCTTTCTGAAATTCACAATGAATGAATATCTGTTTTTTGCTGTGGTTTTAATGTAAGGCTGTTTTGCCCTTGTCCTGTTTGTGGGAGAATCACTCCATCTTATGCTGCTTGGATATAATTGTGTTTGCAAATATGTCATGAAACTGGATTTTATATATATATATATATATATATATATATATATATATATATATATAGCAAAATGACTGGTGTTGATCAGACAACAGTCCAACTTCAAGATCTTTGTTTAGAGATCAGATGCTATGTTTTGTTAGGTTCCTTTGAATGAATATATGCTATGTGGAAGACTGCTATGATACACCCGAAATCTGAAGACTTTCTGAAAAAGATCCAAATGTGAATTCAAGCCATGCTGATTCCTACACCAAGATGTGTACCGCCCATACACCTCACTCCTTCTCCAATCTTTCTGAGAAATTCTAGCCGAGGTGGGCTTGCATTTAATTGCAGGTCAGGATTATCCATCGCCAAGATGTTCATTCAAATGGGGCTCTTCTGATATCGTTCAAATTATGCTGTTTAGACGTTTCTTTTGAATGTGGGCATCAAATTGGTTTGTATCGACAGATTTTGGGTCCTAGGAAAGAATCACATTTTCAATATTTTGAACCAAATGAGTCAAATTATGCAACAGAATATTAGCCTCAGGGAAGTCTCAGAAACACGGCATGCTTTTGCAACTTGTACTTACATTAACATCTTGCAGCATAAGTATTGTTTGGTAATGGTGGCTGTTGAAGTGACAGCAGAAGAAGAGTCTGCTCTGTCTGGGCCCTGTTTGATAGCAACTGCTAGTATATACATTTGTCCAACCAAGCAACCATTTCATTTGGGTCCCAGGTACAAGCTTCATCCTTGCTTCTTCCGTCGTGTTTGGAAATTTTTATGTTACTGGTTTCTTACATTTCCAAGGTTTATGGTTGAGACCTGAGAATTGTGTGGACGATGCTTTTCATGGGTATATCCTAAAGCACAAAGGATGAGTTGGTCCAGGACACTTTGACTAGTGAATGTCAGCTTGCCTATTAGGTTAAGAGTAAAGCAAACATTTCTAAAAGAGTCTTGCCTTATTCTTCAAGTGTAGGCATGGAAAAAGAGTGCCTTCTTCATGTACTTCCAAGTCAAGCCAAAAAAAAAATGCCTACAAATCCCTTGATTTGAGTGCTTAAATTATGCATATAAATCTAATCCTGATCCATGCAAATAAAATTGTCCATAACAATATAGTCCTCTGAACCAAGAAGAGCCAATCAAAATGAAACCGTTTGTCCTGTTTTCCTTTTTTGGGTTGTTGATAACTGCTTATGGGATTGCAGAACAGGACAAACTTCTTGGACAACTTGAAAGTTTTGACATATATGAAGGCGAAGAAGTGGATTCTGATGACAATTCCTCACATACAAGTGGACATCACAGCAAGGTTGTAGTGAATGTGGATAGCTTTGGTGCAGCTGGAGATGGAGTTTCGGACGATACTGAGGTATTCCAACAAAGATTTGACACTCCATTTGTTACTACAATGGTGCCATGTTCAATTTTTACATGTTATGCTTTGATTATTCGTGGTAATGGGTTAAGAACCCTGATTTGGAAAGTTTTGTTAGATTATATTTATTTAGGATTTTCTATTTTTTTTATAGAGGTATATCTTTGTTCTTTTATGAATTCCTGTATTTATATTATTATCTTCTTGATTTTAATATTCCTAAAATAATTGTTAGGCCTTCGTAAGTGCATGGAATCAGGCATGTTCTACAAAGAGATCGGTTTTCTTAGTTCCTAAGGACCGTCGTTATTTGGTTAATGCAACCAAATTTCAAGGTCCATGTGCCAAGAGTTTAACCATAAGGGTAAGCGGACTTCAATCTCCCATGATTATGATATCACCACACCATCTCTAGTTTTCTCATTACTTGATCCAAATATAGAAGTTTGTACTACAATTTTTGAGATAGTTTTCTCATTATGCTTGAGCTACAGATTGATGGAACAATTATTGCACCGGATGAGCCTGCGAATTGGGATCCCAAACTAGCTAGAATATGGCTAAATTTCCACAACCTCACTGGTGTGAGTTTCCAAGGAAAAGGTGTTATTGATGGATCAGGTAGCAAATGGTGGGCAGCATCCTGTAAAAAGAACAAATCAAATGTAATACTGATTTTTTTCTCTCTCTCTCTCTCTTTTGTTAACTTATGAGCTAGCAATTTCCAAAACAAGTATTAACATTGTTTATTTTGATTTCCCTCTGGACTCTGCAGCCATGTAAAGGAGCTCCCACAGTAAGTTCATCTTCTTTCCTTATATCTTTGATGCTTGTGTAGTTATTAAAATTAGCTGTCGTAAAAAAATAATATATAACCTTTTTTGGTGTAGGCACTAACAATATCATCAAGCTCAGCTGTAAAGGTCAGAGGCCTGACTATCCAGAACAGCCAACAGATGCATTTTGTGATTTCCCGTTGTGATGCTGTGCGGGTGTCGAATGTGATGGTCTCAGCCCCAGAAGACAGTCCTAACACTGATGGAATCCATATAAGTGAATCTGCTAATGTTGTCTTACAGAACTGTAAAATTGGAACAGGTTTAATTTTCTTGCACAGCTTTACTCCTTTCTTTTAATACTGCAGCCACTTCGTTTGCATTTCTATTACTTTCTTGGGATACAGATAAAAATAACATGGATAGAAAGCTGCCGTAGTTTCATCTCACAAGAATCTTGTAATAATCACTTGTTATGGTCCACTCCATGGATTTTTCAGGTGACGATTGTATTTCAATTGTTAATGCTAGTTCAAACATTAAGATGAAGACAATCGACTGTGGTCCAGGACATGGAATAAGGTATGATAGTATTGATAAGTTTTTTTGCAAAATTGGCTTGAGATAGAAAGATACATATCAGTTTTGTTTTACTTTGGCGGTCATCTGTCGAAAGCATAAGTTATCCTAATGGGTAACATCATTGTAATGACACAGCATAGGGAGTCTTGGAAAGGATAACTCCACGGCCATTGTCTCGAATATTGTCCTGAGTGGAGCGTTCATCAGGGATGCAACCAACGGTCTTAGGATCAAAACATGGCAGGTATATGTTCATAATTCACTGCTTATGTATACATAGATCTATCCAATCTGCTGCTTAATAAGTGCCTACTTATTATAGCAAGAACAGACCATTATGGACATTGAGAAAATCAATATCTTGTGAACTATTTCTTGTTATTAAAGCTTTGACATCCTGAGGTTCCACTAAAGCTATCACTTGGGCTTGATTTTTGTTGACCTTCATATTCAGGGTGGTTCTGGGTACGTCAAGGCAGTACGGTTCGAGAATGTTAGGATGGAAAGTGTGGCCAATCCAATCATCATCGACCAGTTCTACTGCGATTCTCCAAAGACCTGCGCAAACCAGGCAAATGCGCTTTCAACCAAAGTTATCTTACTCTTTTGATCCTTTGATTTCTTCGCCTGATTCAGTTGAGTTTTCTTTCTCTTTGTCCTCAGACGTCTGCAGTGGAAATAAGCCAAGTCATGTACCGGAACATCAGCGGAACCACGAAGAGTAAGCAGGCCATGAAGTTTGCTTGCAGCGACACAGTCCCGTGTAGCAACATCATCCTCGACAACGTTAACTTGGAAAAGGAAGACGGGACCGCCGAGGTTTATTGCAACTCAGCAACAGGAATTGGGCATGGAGTCATTAACCCATCAGCTGATTGCCTCACCTCCACTGACAAATATATGGAAGAGAAACTCATTCATACAGAGCTGTGATTTATCTCTGTTAATCTTTGTGTTGGTATATTAATTTTGGGTTTTTGACTATACAAATGTTATGATAGACATTTATGCTGATTGAAGGCTATATGTTTGTATTTGCTGTTCCATTTTTCGTGTAATAGCCAATATGAATTATTAAGATGTTCTTATAGCGCGCATGTATATATGGTGTGTACTCTGTATCATATACTAATGAATAAATGATTAATGAGAGGTTGCTTAAATGAATATATTTGTCTATCTGTATTGTCCTCCAACGACAGTGGCAAACTTTTTTTTATAGAAAATAGATAAAGAAATGGATATCTAATTTTCACATTTCATATAATTTCTTAAATATATATCTTTTTGGGTCATTGAATAATTCTTTGACGATGGAATTGTGAAAAATGGGAAAAAGGAGTGTCATATTGTTATTTTATATGACATAACAGTATATATGACAATGCAAGATCCAAGGTTTGGCAGGTTGTTTTCGTAATAAGCAATACAAGGAACAAACTTAGCTTTAAACAAAGGGTAGGAATTAAACTCTGTAAATAACTTCTGATAAAAATTATATGTGGGTGTCACAAAATGTGATGCTCTAACCACTGCCTTCTCTATCGATCATGGATGACATATGTGAAATTGTTAAGCAACCAAAAATGGAACGATGCTTAATTTATTGTTTAGTTATGATTTAATGATCACTTCACAATAATACATTTAAAATGTGCCGCCACCACTAATTCAGGGCCAAAAAATAGTCTCCTTCCGCTTTTGAGCTTGTGGTGTAAGCAGCAAAAAGAGAGCTTTTTGCTGCATATTAGATCACATGCATAACAGGCATCAATAACAAGAAGGGCTACAAGAAATCAATACACAAGTTAATGACTCCATTAATTAGAAGCTCTGTAGGAAATTGAAGTACTAATGATTCAAATAGACCCACTAGCCTTTTTTTCTACCTGAAATTGACGTGCTAATTAATGATCTCTAGACACCTGTCAATAGACAGAGAGTATTGATATTTTTGGGAAAATCTTTTCTCTCGTTACTTTCTATGACCGAGAGTCATATATATACTAGTTTGTACAGCAATACATAAATGTATATAATATAACATATATTCTAATACTCCCCCTCAAGTTGGAGCATGTAAGTTAGTAATGCCCAACTTGTCAAGTAAATGGAGAAATTGCTGCTTGCTTAGAGCTTTTGTGAACATGCATGTCGGCAGGTTGGTCAGAAGTACGAACATGACTAGCAACAACTTGACCATCCTGAATCAAATCACGAACAAAATGACAGTCGATCTCAATGTACTTCGTACGTTCATGAAACACTGGATTGGCTGAAATATGCAAAGCCGCTTGGTTGTCACAAAATAAACGCATTGGAGTAGAATGTCGAACCCCAAGAGAAAGCAACAATGACTTGAGCCAAACTAGCTCACAACAAGCCGCAACCATAGACCTGTACTCAGCTTCAGCAGATGAACGTGATACAGTGTCTTGTTTCTTGGTTTTCCATGAGACAGGAGAAACGCCAAGACGAATATAATATCCGGTCACAGACCGACGAGTGATGGGACATGAGGCCCAATCAGAATCACAATAGGCAGTAAGATGCAGATCACTCTGAGCCGACATCAGTAAACCTTGACCCGGATGACTCTTGAGGTAATGCAAAACTCGCAAAGCAGCCTGCCAATGCTCTGTAGTTGGAGATTACAAGAACTGTGCCAAAGTGTGAACAGAGTAACAAATATCCGGTCGAGTGATGGTAAGATAGATAAGACGACCAACAAGTCGACGATAACGATCTGGAAACTCAAACAATGGAGCAGTCGAAGTGGCGAGACGATGTTGTTGCTCCATAGGAGATGCACACGGCCGGGCACCCAAAAGACCAGACTCAGCCAAGATATCTAGGGTATATTTTCATTGGGAAAGAAATAGACCCGATGAATTGCGGGCTATTTCAATACCAAGGAAATATTTCAGAGTCCCGAAATCTTTCATAAAGAAGCATGAACTCAAGTACTCTTTGAAACGACTAATAGTAGAGGAATCGTTACCAGCAACAATAAGGTCATCAACATAGACAAGAACCTGTAGGGTGACATTTTGTCGTTGTAGGGAGAACAAAGAGTAGTCTGCACGACTCTGACGAAAGCCAAACTGACGCAAGGCAGTAGAAAGCTTAGCAAACCAATTAAGAGGTGCTTGACGCAAACCGTGAAGCGATTTTTGCAATTTGCAAACTTGCCCCGGCACAGCACTAGGATAACCAGGCGGAAGTTTCATATAAACTTCCTCATCAAGATCACCGTGTAGAAATGTATTGTGAACATCCATCTGGTGGAGTTCCCAGCCACGAATAGCAGCAACTGATAAAAATACACGAACAGACACCATTTTCGCTACAGGTGAAAAGGTTTCAGAGAAGTCAATACCTTCAATCTGACGGTTACCAAGAGCAACTAAACGAGCTTTATAACGCTCTATTGAGCCATCAGAGCGATACTTAATCCGATAAATCCACTTACAGCCGATAGGACGCTTGCCTGGTGGAAGATCAGAAAGCACCCAAGTGCGGTTCCGCTCAAGAGCCATGATTTCAGAGGACATGGCTGCGCGCCATTCAGCATGACGAGCTGCATCAACATAGGAGACAGGCTCAGTGTTGGTTGTGATCGCAGCCAGAAAACTAGTATGAGAAGGTGAGAACCGAGCACAAGAAACATACGCAGCGATCGGAAAAGCGGAAGTCGAGGACGGGGATTCCACTGATCGAATAGTGCTACAAACAAAGTCCTTCAAGCGAACCGAAGGTTGACGTTGACGGGTACTTTGTCTGATAGTAGGAGGAGCGACGACATCATTGTCATCTGAACTATTGTCATCCGAACTATTAGACACAGTCAGCATTGTCTTAGCAGAAGACATAACTGGTGAAGACGAGGAGGAATTTGGGAGACTCCCCCTATCGATGGCAACTGGACTTTGCAACGGCACATCATCAAAAGTAGCAGGATGAACAGCTGGACTCAAAGAAGATTCAAGTTGAGGTGGCAAACTGTATGGAAACTTATCCTCAAAGAAAGTGACGTCCCGACTCACAAATATGGAACCTGTTTCAAGATCATACAAACGCCATCCACGCTTGCCAGTTGGGTAACCAATAAAAATGCATTTCCGACTACGGGAAGCAAACTTATCACGGTTTCGAGGTATTTGGGAAGCAAAACAAAGACAACCAAATACCCTAAAATGCTTATAGGATGGCGGACGACCATAGAGAAGCTCATGAGGTGTTCGACCATGAAGAACAGAAGACGGTGTGCGATTTATCAAATAAGCAGCCGTTAGAACACATTCACCCCAAAAACTTAATGGAAGATGAGCGTGGAATCGTAAGGCTCGAGCGACATTTAGAATATGTCGATGCTTTCGCTCAACCCTTCCATTTTGCTGTGGAGTATAAACACAAGATGTCTCAAATAGAATACCACAATCATCAAAATAAGGACGTAGGGGCGAAAATTCAGTGCCATTATCGGCCCGAACGCGCTTGACATGTTTATTAAACTGATTTAATACCATGGCAAAAAATTGCTTCAGTAGGCGAGCCACATCAGTTTTAGCAATCATTAAGTGAACCCATACGGACCGAGAGTAATCATCAACAACTGTTAGAAAATAACTAGCACCAGTAGTAGAGGTCGTACTATAAGGCCCCCAGACATCACAATGTATTAGTTCAAATAACTCATTTGCTTTATTCAAACTTGTAGGAAATGATGATCTTGTCTGTTTGGATTTAAAACAAAACTCACAAGGTGCCAAATTATTCAAAGCACCACTACTTAGGGAAAAATCAGAAAGAGTAGATAAAACAGAAGTCGATGGATGACCAAAGCGACAATGCCAAAGGCCAGCTGAAACGGACGACATAGCCGACGACACACAGGCTTCAGAGCCAAGCATTCAAAGCCAGTAAACACCCCCATGTTGTTCACCCACTCCAATTGCTGTCTTGGAATCATGGGCTTGTAACACACACCAACGGTCGGTTATCAAAACAAGACACCTCAACTCCCGTGTCAAGCGAGCAATAGAAAGTAAATTGCAGCTCAAATTCGGAATATATAAAACTTCGGAAAACTGCAAAGGACCAAAGCTGATAGTTCCTTGTTGCAGAGCACTCGAAACAGTACCATCAGGTAGAAGCACAGAAATTGAATCAATAGCAACCAAATTCTGTAAAACATCCTTATTTCCTGTCATGTGAAAGGAAGCACCCGAATCTAATATCCACGGTAAAGAGAACGAACCAGACAATCTATTATAACCTGAAGATGATGCATTAAGGGGCTGACAAGACTGAATAAGAGATGCCCACTGATCGTCGGTCAAATTCGGACCAAAGGCTTGACGATCGTGTTGAGATGGGACTGATTCGTGAGTATTACCAAAGATAAAGGGCGAATGAACATTAGCAGCAATCCTTTCATAACCACAACTAGATTTACCCGAGACAGTCTGATCTTCATTCATTGCAGCGGCGGAAGCAGAGAGAGGCACCAAAGATCAAAAACGGCGGCGAACAATGAGAACGGCGGCGGCACAGTGCAGCGGCGCTAGGGTTCAGTGGCCGGAAAAAAAAATCGTATTTTAGGAACCAGGCTCTGATACCATGTCTATAAACAGAGAGTATTGATATTTTTGGGAAAATCTTTTCTCTCGTTACTTTCTATGACGGAGAGTCATATATATACTAGTTTGTACAGCAATACATAAATGCACAAAATTTGACTCGGCTAAAGTCGTCGTGCCAAGATCAAAGATAAATAACCCAAACAAACAAACTAGTATATCAAGTAAGTAAGGGGTCGAACCCAAGAGAACTATGGCTTCTAGTATTAATATAATTATCAACTACAGAAAAGGGGGGGTTTAGGAGAGATATCTAACTAAACTAATCCAAGAAACAAAGATCAAACAAATAAACAAACATACAAATATGGGAAAACAATTGATAAGGAGACAAGTTCATTCAAAAGATCCACTCATGATATAATCCCTCGATCATAGATTTATCCATTGATTTCATTCACACCTATGGTTAATTCCTATCCTGATCATTAACAATCGCAAGTCCACGGTCCAAGCAATTCTATAACCCTAGGCAAGGACGCTTAACCTAGAATTAGCATAGAGAACAAGGATATGCAGCATATAATATCAAACAATCAAGTTACGAGTCAATTGCAAGATAAAACAATCAATTCTCTTCTTAATCCTAGTTGCATAGACAACAGGTCTAGGTTAAGTTGTTTTCACAGATTAGTTTTGTCCACGGTCCAAACCTAATCCAACAGTAGAACATAAATCAATTCAATAGGTTCATGACTCCTAGAGAAACAATAAACATTCATAAGATGAAGCACAAGAGAATCAATATTAACCAAAGGATAGAAATGAATTACCAAAACCTCACGAGTTCATACATCAGAGCTTCTCCCTTGAACGAACCCAAGGAGACTAGCTCTCCATAACTAAACTAAAAAACCTAACTTGTAGAAGAAGGTAGAAGGTAGAAGATAAGAGGTACTCAAAACCTAAGGCTGGCTCCTCCTTATATAGCCCAAGGAACATGCTCCTCGAGATAGATAAGGTAAGAGGCAAAAGATAGAAAAGGAAACAAGATAGAAAGATTTCGGCCCGCTTCGGATTCGGTATCACCGCGGTCGCGTCGCTCCCACCGCGCCCGCGCTTTCGCAACAGAATAGAATCTCGACTTTGGCTATGCACCGCGACCGCGGCACTCCAACCGCGCCCGCGGCGATCTCCGTTTTGCATTATGTTGAGTCGGCTTCTACCGCGACCGCGTCCATGGCGGCGCGACCGCGGCCTTCATGGGTCTTCATTGGTCGTCACCTTATGCCACCGCGCCCGCGTCATAGACAACGCGACCGCGGAAATCATGCAGTGGCGAACTTGTCTTCAATTATGCTCTAAGAACTCTTGATTCTTCACATTCATGTCTTCGGTCTTCGTATTACAATAATGCTCAAATCTAACCTAAACACTCTCAATGACATCCTAAAATCTAAGAGTTAACCCATACAAAATTGCCCGAATCAAATTCCCCCATACTTAGATCTTGCTCGTCCTCGAGTAAGCTCAAAATAAATATAACAAGGTAGCACATCTAAGATCTCAGGAAATATAAGGGAAGATAAAAAAACACTCAGCTCACAACCCGAACCCAAAAATATAGAGAAATCATTAGCATAAAACAATGAAGCTCAAACACACACCTCACAACAAGATAAGACACTCAAGCTCTAAAAAGTGTAGAGCAACCTAGGATCTACCCAAATCTAACATATAAGCCCCAAATTCCCCAAGCAAGAATGATCCTAAAACACTCAAATTTTTCCGCTCAATTCTGCTTAGGCGCCCTTTCGGGTTTTCACCTAACCGCTCTTTTCATTTTTCTATAGGTGTGCTCACAAATACTCACATCTCTCATGAACCTCATATTACCCCAGCCTAATGCTGGTCCGGGTTACCTGCTTATTACCTGAGCCGCCCTTTCGGGTTTTCGACTCATCCCAGGATTTATATGCCTTTTTTCAATATTTATGGCTTTTTCTATCTTTTTCTTTTTCTTTCTTTCTTTATTATGCAAAAAAAATATGGTGCAAGTGCTCCATGAAAAGAAGAAAATCAAAAATCTGAAGCAAATCTCTAACTAAGCTAATTAGGATAAGCGAATGCGAGTACTCCTTCCCCCATACTTAAATCCTTCATTGTCCTCAATGAAGTAAAGAGAAAGGATAGAAGCAAGGAGAAAGGTATATCAGAAGACTCACAAACGAATGAAGAGGGGTGGAATGGAAGAACTCTTCATAGGTGGTAGAATGGAACTCCGTAATCCAAGTCTGTTGGCCTACCGCGGGCGCGGCACTAGGAGCGCGGGCGCGGAATATCGACAGAGAGCGAAGTGCTCATCAAGTGAATCACCGCGGGCGCGGCTGAGAGAGTGCGGGCGTGGTCTTCATGCAGGGACAATGTCTCGACTTCGTCTCGAATGATGTGATGTGTAAGCAACCTTCGTATCTTGGCTCGTCTATTGGAAGATGGACTAATACTTGAACTCGAGCCGTGGAGATGAGAACTCTCGGGGGAACAAAGCTCCCCCCATACTTAGGCTTTTACACATAGCCAAAGAATGGAATTACAAAGGTGAATGGAAAGAAGAAATAGAAGGTGGAAAGATAGAAGATGGATAGAATGGATGTAGATGAATGAAAGATATAGAGATAGAATGGGACCAAAAAGTCCTCTTTTTTTTCTTCTTTTTTTTTTGTTTTTTTTGTTTTTTTTTGTTTTTTTTGACCTTTTTTTTTTTCCTAATCGAACCAGGGGCCGACGCGGGCGCGGCACGAGTGACGCGACCGCGGCGGTCTAGTACCTGTACGCCGGGATGGGTTTTGGTGCTCCACCGCGGGCGCGGTATGGCTGCCGCGAGCGCGGTTTTGCACCAGAATGTCCTTTCGGACCTAGTACCTGCACGTTAGCCCGGAAAAACTTTTATTTTCAATTTCAACTTGGATCTCAAATTTGGGTTGCCTCCCGAGAAGCGCCTTTGGTTAAATCATGATCGGACATCGTCAATGACCTGAGCAATCTATCAAATGTCTGTGAACAACTCTCATGTGAGCATACATAGCACAAAGATGAATTGAAAGTGAATAATATATCATTAAGGCACCGTTTCAGCTTATCAAAGTAGCTAGAGAAGTTATGATCAGATTGATTAGGATGGAACCAATTTGGAGTATTAGGTGGTTTTTCAAAGTATTCATCAAAAGAGACAAATTCAATTTTAACACTATCACCTATTTTAGGATTACTAAGCGAGATCTCATTAGGCAATCTAGCATGCTCAATACCTATGTCAGCAACCAAAGGACAATCAATGGAAAATAGGGGAGAAGAGGAAAGGATACAGGGATCGTGATTGATAACCACCGAGGGCTCCACCGTAGGAGACATAGACATCTCTTCAGGCGGAAGGGAAACCTCCAAAACATCATCAGGCTCCTCCGTCGTGACATAATCAGGATCATCCATCTCATCATCCCATATAGAGTATTTGAGTGCTTCTAGAAGACGTGGACTTGGCTTCTGGGGAACCAGAGGAAGAAGGTTCGGCTTCTCTTGTGAATCATCGTCGACAACAGAAGATCCGCGGTCGCGGAAAGTGGGACGCGGTCGCGGATCGTCGACAGAAATTGATATTTCGGCCTCCACACACCCGCGGTCGCGGGAAAGAGATCCGCGGTCGCGGGTCGTCCGTTCTTGGATTTTCACCGCTTCTGCATAGAATACGCGGGCGCGGCATGGTGGGGGCGGTCGCGGATCATCCGCTGAGTAATCAACGTGAGCCTCTGTAAGGATTCCGCGGTCGCGTTCTACCTGACGCGGTCGCGGACTAGCAACAGGAGCGTCATTCGTTATGCCCAACTCCTGTCCACTCCTTAATGGCATAGCAGTTACATTCACCAATGCTTGAGGAGTAATATTGATCTTCTCGGAAATCTCCCTCAATCGCCTCTCGAGTGTCTTCATCTCTTGGAGTTTCCTATCAAGTAGCTCTATCTCCTCCAGTTTCCTAGAAAGATGTTCTTCAGCCGATGGCTCATCAGGACAAGAGGGTGTTGTGCTTCTATTCTCCTTAGCAAAGTTGTCCACTATCTTAAAGACTTCTTGGGGGGCTTTGTCTAGATAAGAGCCTCCACATGAAGCGTTCATGAATTTGCTGTGTTCATAGCGCATGCCAAACATGATGTACTCAATAAGATCGTGATCTGTGAACCCATGGCCTGGATAACTAGAAACGAGCCTTTTGTAGCGATCAAGATAATCGTACAAGCTCTCCCCGTCATGTTGTTGAAGAGTGGCGATGTTCCTCTTAATAGTTGCCCTTACTGGTATGGGAAAGTACTTGTCCATGAATGCATCCCTCAACTGACTCCATGTTGTGATCCGCTGAGAGTGAAGATTGGTTAATATTGAGAAATACCACTCCTTAGCTGATCCGGTAAGAGAGAACGGAAAAGCTCGCATCTTGATTTGATCCTTAGTGACCTTAGCAGGCTTTATGTACAGACATACATGATCAAACTCTGTAAGGTGTTTAATTACATCGTCATCAGGCTGCCCACTGAATCGAGGTAAAAGACCAATCAGACTGGGTTTCAGCATAAAGTCTACCCCTTCAGCTAACTCAGGGTACTCAACAACCATCCTGTCTCCTGAAACCAACGACAGCACTTGGGAAGGAATTAGTAGCAAGGGTGTGGACCGTAAGATAGGTCCACACAACAGTCAATAAAAATACTAATACTAGAAAGAAACCTAAGTTCCCCGGCAACGGCGCCAAAATTTGACTCGGCTAAAGTCGTCGTGCCAAGATCAAAGATAAATAACCCAAACAAACAAACTAGTATATCAAGTAAGTAAGGGGTCAAACCCAAGAGAACTATGGCTTCTAGTATTAATATAATTATCAACTATAGAAAAGGGGGGGTTTAGGAGAGATATCTAACTAAACTAATCTAAGAAACAAAGATCAAACAAATAAACAAACATACAAATATGGGGAAACAATTGATAAGGAGGCAAGTTCATTCAAAAGATCCACTCATGATATAATCCCTCGATCATAGATTTATCCATTGATTTCATTCACACCTATGGTTAATTCCTATCCTGATCATTAACAATCGCAAGTCCACGGTCCAAGCAATTCTATAACCCTAGGCAAGGACGCTTAACCTAGAATTAGCATAGAGAACAAGGATATGCAGGATATAATATCAAACAATCAAGCTACGAGTCAATTGCAAGATAAAACAATCAATTCTCTTCTTAATCCTAGTTGCATAGACAATAGGTCTAGGTTAAGTTGTTTTCACAGATTAGTTTTGTCCACGGTCCAAACCTAATCCAACAGTAGAACATAAATCAATTCAATAGGTTCATGACTCCTAGAGAAACAATAAACATTCATAAGATGAAGCACAAGAGAATCAATATTAACCAAAGGATAGAAATGAATTACCAAAACCTCACGAGTTCATACATCAGAGCTTCTCACTTGAACGAACCCAAGGAGACTAGCTCTCCATAACTAAACTAAAAAACCTAACTTGTAGAAGAAGGTAGAAGGTAGAAGATAAGAGGTACTCAAAACCTAAGACTGGCTCCTCCTTATATAGCCCAAGGAACATGCTCCTCGAGATAGATAAGGTAAGAGGCAAAAGATAGAAAAGGAAACAAGATAGAAAGATTTCGGCCCGCTTCGGATTCGGTATCACCGCGGTCGCGTCGCTCCCACCGCGCCCGCGCTTTCGCAACAGAATATAATCTCGACTTTGGCTATGCACCGCGACCGCGGCACTCCCACCGCGCCCGCGGCGATCTCCGTTTTGCATTATGTTGAGTCGGCTTCTACCGCGACCGCGTCCATGGCGGCGCGACCGCGGCCTTCATGGGTCTTTATTAGTCGTCACCTTACGCCACCGCGCCCGCGTCATAGACAACGCGACCGCGGAAATCATGCAGTGGCGAACTTGTCTTCAATTATGCTCTAAGAACTCTTGATTCTTCACATTCGTGTTTTCGGTCTTCGTATTACAATAATGCTCAAATCTAACCTAAACACTCTCAATGAAATCCTAAAATCTAAGAGTTAACCCATACAAAATAGTCCGAATCAATATAATATAACATATATTCTAATAACACCACCTTCGATCTGCTATTTCGGTTTAATTCACAATGCTACTATCTACAAAGCAATATATGATAGGTGGCTGATTAATTAAAGATAGCCTTGTTGTGTTTGCACTAGGTAACAAGATCTCAACGAAGCACAATTGTGGCTGAAAATGAATGTGTATCCCAAAGTTCACGAGCATTTCATTGCACAAAACGACAGCTATAATTTATTACTCTCATAGCTATTCTTATGTAATGTTGATAGAGAGTGATGCATGCAATTCATGTCATACTTACGTACGTACGTACACTATTGTGAGTGATCCATTACTATGCATGGAATCAATACAACAACTAATCCAGACGTAGAGAAAACGCTCCCGAGCCCCCCAGCCTCCAAAAATCCCCGCACTGTTCATCCTCCAAAACCATGAACCCTAGATCTGGATTTTCAGTCAAAATCGGCATAATTTCAGCCCTTTTACTCTCACAAATCCAAAATGCTAATGAGAAATTCCCTCTTCAGCAACCTAGTTTGAAGAACTTGCCCCAGAATCCTGGAATTTCTCGGGGTGGTGATGAGGAGGATCAACAACCTCTCACAAATAGTAGCGTCCATGGTGGTTATGGACCGAAGGGGGCGATCTCCCCCCGCCTAAGGAAGCGCCGTGGCCTCTTGCTCAATGATCCACGCGCGATTTGGCGTCTAGGGTTGATAAGGTTACGTTATTGTACAAAGCCGGATGATGGGAGATTATCGGGGGCGTTTCCACTACTGCAAGCGACGAGGAGCTCCTGGGAGGAGCCTCATAAGGAAGACCGACGAGGAGGGCTGCACACCCTTCTCTGGACTCGCCTTCATCGGCATCAAAACCCGAGAGTGAATAGGTTGTTCCTTTCCTTTTCCTCTCTTGCTTATCTTGAATTGCCTTATGTGATCTATGGGTGTGGTTGTCTTGACTATATGTTGAAACTTTGGGGAGCATATCTCCCATATGGGCTTGCTAATAAGTTGAAACCCATAAGTCTAAAGAACCCTAACATTAATTGTCGCATGAGAAGGCAATCTGTTGAGGAACCCCTTAAAGAACATTTTGAAACTATGAACCCTATTGGTCATTCTGAACTAATACCCACCATGGTTGAAGAGACCTTAAAGGGTGGTGGTACCAAGCCTTTTGAGACTGTCCATTTAAGAACCAAGAAAGACAGGTGCAAAAGTAAGGCTAGAATTGAATTCTTCCTAAAGAGGCTGTTAGGGAGCTTACAGAACATCTTCCACCTTAAAGATTTATCCTTGTATGCTTTCGTGATCACGAACCTCATAAAAGGATACAATATGTTAGATTGTCAGGTATATGCCTTTTACAAAAATAGTGCAAGAATCCTAGGAATTAGTTGTGGGAACTGGATAAAAAGGTTGGGGAAAAATGGCACCATGAGTTGTATTAAGCGAGTAATTAAGATGGAAAATGTGACTTATTACTTGAAATTAGATACTAATGGAATAGATATATTTACATATGAAATGTTTTCAAGGAGAATCACTATTGAACATATTTGGTGCACTGGATACCTTTTCCCTTTTAGTGCTTTTGGCTGTAAATTAGCTTTATTTTCTTTTGATTTGCTTTGGAATGTCTATGAATCGTGTCTGGGGTTAGACTTCATGCTTGCAAATTTGCATTCTCTGCTAATTAATCACAAGTGGAACTGTTTTCTGGAAGTTTGTCTTGTATCCATGGAGAAAGATAATGGATCCCTTAGGAAAGTATTGTGCTCTGAAGGTAAGTTTTATAAAGAAAAGCCTGATGAAGGAATAACTAAAGAAAATGTTGACGTTGAGAATATCGGAGTCGACAAATCCGTAAAGAGTAGCACCTTTACGGATAAAGGAAAAGAAAATTTTGAATCAACTCCCACCATGGTCAATGAAACCTTAAAGGGTGGGAATAAGAAGCCTTTTGAGGCTGACCCTTTAGAAAACAACAAAGATAGAGGTAAGATTAAGGCCAAAATTGACATGATGGTCCTCTTAGAGAGGTTACAAATTGAGAGAGCTTGAAAACGGGTAAAAAAGGAGGAATGGAGATGTTTGGGAGAGGTCTCACATCCTGCAGAAGTTCTTGGAATTGTTCTAGGTAGCCTTTGTCTTAATCATGAGGAAGTGCATGTGATACCCATTAAAGCTAAGAAGTATATGATAAGAGTGGCTCTTGATGGCTATTGTGCAACATGCCTAAGTCTTAGTTTCTATTCCTGGCATTGTTGTTTAAGTTTAAGCTTTAAAAGTCTGTTTAAAATGGTTTCAATAAAGAAGTCATGTAATGGAGTACTAATGCTGATGAATGCACCACCGTTTGTTAGAATTGGTGTCTTGATGTTAAGAAGCAAGCAACATGGTGTTCAGCCCAGGATTGTTTGTATAAGAGTTCAAAAGTCTGAGCTTTATGATGTTCACAGTTTAATGAAGTTGTATAATATTAGTATGCTTTTTCACTCTATGCGTGATCCCATCCACCATTTGAACAGGTTCAAGGACACGATTTACTTTGTTGATGTCGTAATGAAGAAGCCTCCTCACTTGACCAGCTCACTAGATGAAGCTAATTTGTCCCTTTGCATGTTAAAGGATGTGTTAATTTTTGTTAAAATTTGGAGAAATCAAATGATCAATGGATGGATATTGGTTTATTATGTTGATTTTAAAGGCTGGCCATCACAAATCCTAACATTAAAGACTATGTGTTGTGTTTGTGTTCCAAGTGACCTGAATTTTGTAGATAGCTATTCTGCCATACCAGACTTGAATGTGGAGTGTACAAGGATGCAGGCATCCGAGAGGCTTGTCTCCGAGCTACACAATTGCACCCGGTTGTATGAAGCATGTAATAGATGTTGGTGCATAGAGCTCAGAACTATAACTTTTGTTAAATTGGATTATGGTTTGTATAAAAATTGGTGTCATTGCTTAGCTGATATTTTTGTTATTAAAACCAAAATTATCCCAGACAAACATTTGTATGCTAGCCATTGGTGTCGAATGAAGAAATATATAGCAACTTATTGTAACAAGTGTATCCTTGGTATGGAAAATATAATTATGGATATTATAATTGCACACGCTCTACTAGTTGCATGTCGTGTTAAGTACAAAAAGAACTTGTATCAAAGAGCTAAAGTTAACTATCCCTATAGTAATGTTATCGGCAAAAGTGTCTCAAAGAAAATTAAGAAAATTAAGTTTTTGCCTCTTAGGAGTTGCAAGATTAACCGAAAATATAGGGATCGATGAGAGTTGCGTTTTGGAATAGCAGGGGAATAGGGAGGAAATCATTTTGGCCAGAAATCGATTCATTTTGTAAGATTGAACGGGTTCAGATAATGGCAATTGTGGAAACCAAAACGGATAAATTGCCAAGTGACCAGAATTGGAGACGTGCAGGATTTGACAACATTATCTGGTCCCCGGCTAAAGGTAGGGCGGGGGGCATTTGTGTATTGTGGAAAGAACACCAGTTTACTAGTGAATATGTAGAAGTTTTGGTTCATGAGCTCAGATATATAATTTTGAAGTATGTAAACCAACTAACGAATTATACAATTGCGTTGTGTTTTGTCTATGCGCCGCCAGGAGAGAGCAAGAAGGATAAGTTTTGGCAGGATTTTTCTTTTTGTGCAAATAGTACGAATTTGCCTCTAGTGATATTAGGAGACCTGAATGAAATTCAAGATCAAAGTGAAAAAAAGGGAGGTTGTATTCCTGATGCAAGTAGATTTACACGATTAACAAGCTTCAAAGCCAATTGTGATGTAAGAGATATTCCAACGACTGGAAATACGTTTACGTGGCGAAAAAATAGAACGGAAATAGACAATATATATGAAAAATTGGACAGAGTACTAGTTAGTGAATGTATATTACAATGGTTTCCAGAAATTCGAACACACAATCATGCTTTCACCTCATCAGATCATTGTAAAATATCAATTGAATTATCAAATGTTCATATTAGCAAGGCATCCCCATTTAAGATGGAGAAAATGTGGATGCAAAGGAAAGATTTTCGAAATGTGGTAAAACAAGCATGGAGAGTTGACTTTCGTGGTTCGTATATGTTCCAACTCATGAAAAAAACGCAGTTGTTGAAGACTCACTGCAAGCAATGGAAGAGAAGAACATTTGGAAATACATTCGAACAACTTAAGGAAATAGAGGACACACTTCTTGAGATTCAAAAGCAAATAACAATATCTCCGCAACCAGCAATTATTCAGAAACAAATTAGAATTCTAAATAAAAAGGAATGTATACTAAATTTTCACAGAACATATTGGAAACAAAGGGCAAAGACAAAACATATCAAGCTAGCGGATTCCAATTCAGGGTACTTTCATAAAATAGCAATAGGAAGGCGAAACCGTAAGATTATAAGATCAATAACGTCTCTTGAAGGCACACAAATAGTAGGAGAAGAGAACATTTGTCGAGAAATCAGAAATGAATTCTGTAAACGATATAAAAAAGAGCCGACAGACATCACGATGTTGGAAGAGTACATCACGCTAATAGAAAAGGAAATATCAGAAGAAGACAATAGAAGACTCATTAACCCAGTAACTAATGAGGAAATAAGGAATGCAGTCTTTCATATTGGATCGGATAAGTCCCCAGGTCCGGATGGAATGACCGCAGAATTTTATAAGAAATATTGGGACATTGTGGGTCCTTCAGTTATCAAGGCGGTCAAAGGTTTCTTCCATTCTGGAAAACTATTTAAACAAAGCAATCATACATTTATATCACTGCTACCGAAAACGGACAACCCGTCGACAACTAATCATTATCGACCCAACAGTCTATGTACCATGATTTACAAAATTATAACAAAAGTTCTAACAGAGAGACTAAAAATGGTTATGCCCAAGATAATTCACCCAATGCAAGGAGCCTTTGTAGCAGGTCGATCAATACATGACAATGTTCTTATTGCACATGAAATTTTTCATTCCTTCAGAGGAAGTCAGGCTAAAGATGGGTGGATGGCGGTTAAATTGGATATGGAAAAAGCATATGATAGGATGGATTGACATTTCTTACTTCGGGTGCTTAACCAGTTTGGTTTTGATAGAAAATTTATTGAATGGATCCAGGAGTGTGTATGTACAGTATCATATGCAGTTTTAGTAAATAGTGGACCCACAGAACCCTTTACACCAGAGCGAGGAATTAGGCAAGGAGATCCATTGTCACCTTACCTATTTGTAATCGGGGCTGAGATCCTTGCAAGAAAGCTCCAAAAAGCAAGTGAGAGCCCGAAACCTTTGATTGGATTCCCAATAGCACGTGGAGGAACACGAATACCATTTTTGGCATTTGCTGACGATATGATAATCTTTGCTAAAGGAACTCAAAATGCATGCAACGAGATGAGAAGAATCATTGAAAACTACTGCGCGATATCAGGACAAAAAGTTAACTATCACAAATCAGCATTTCACACATCCAAGAGAGTGCATAGCCAACAAAAACAACATATCAAACAGACATTGGGAATTAGTACAATGACGAATCTAGAAAAATATCTTGGTTGTCCGATTATTAATGGAAAAATAAATAAGGAAATGTTTCAAGACACGATAGGAAATGCACAACGACAGTTGACTAAGTGGAAAGCTAATTCGTTATCTCAAGAAGGACGTTCGGTACTAATAAGATCGAATCTGGCAACGAAACCAAATTATTTAATGCAAAGCTTCATGCTACCTAAATACATACATGATGAAATTGATATAATTAACAGGACTTTCTTATGGAACAAGGACAGACAATATAAACCGTTGATAGGTTGGGACAGAATATGCAAACCAAAAATGTGTGGGGGACTAGGAATTAGGAAAGCGGGCGACATGAACAAAGCCCTCCAAATGAAGTTGTTATGGAAAATCCTGACAAATCAAAACAACATTTGGGTAAGAATCATTACGGAAAAATACTTAAGAGGGCATACTCTTGCAACCTATGAAGTTAAGTCCAATTCATCATGGCAATGGAAACAATTAATGAAACTAAGGCCAGAATTTCAGGAAGGCCTCAAATGGCAACTAGGCAATGGGAAATCGATTAATTTCTGGATAGATAATTGGGTTTTTCAAGAACCGCTTCTAAACTTCGCTATAAGAAATAATGCGGAAAATGAGCAATTGAAGGTTGAACACTTCATTACACCCGAAAAAAATTGGAAAAAAAATGAATTGCTTCAGATTGTTCCAAGAAATGTAGTAGATAAGATAATTGCAATCCCGATTCCGAGAAACAACATAGAAGACCGAATCGTATGGGCACCAAGCAAGAATGGGTGGTTTTCGACGGCATCAGCGTTAAGCCTGATAACTAAAGAAAGCTTGATGAATCCCAATCCAAACAACTGGATATGGAAATTGGATACCTACCCGAAAGTAAAGAATTTCTTATGGAAAATCGATATGAATGGACTCCCAACAAAGCAGAGACTGAGTGAAAAGCAGGTTGCAGTCCCTCCTGGATGTCTAATGTGCAATAGTTCACATGAGGATTCGATCCATCTAATGATCAAATGCCCCCACACATTAAAGATCACAAAAGTATAAATGCAAATACTGAACATATTCTCCGAAACTATAGTCCATCACTTCAGAACCCAAGAAATGTCCTTTCGGATATGAGGAATATACTTGGGAAGAAAGAGTTGACAGAATTAGCAGTTATTTGGTGGAGTATTTGGCATCAAACGAATAAACTGGTATTCCAACAAGCAAGTAATGAAGTGATTCAGGACCTCAATATGTATATTAGAACCCAGTTGAGACAATGGGAGCAAGCTAAAAAATGGCAAGAGGACGAAGAAAAGGACCTTAAGGAATGTCCTAAGGATAGGGTTGTAGGAAGAAGGACACAAAATAAATGGAAGAAACCGAGACATGGTTTTGCGAAATTAAATTTTGACGGATCCAGGCTGAACAATGGGAACTCGTCAGGAGGATCGATAATTAGAGATTCTAATGGATGCCCAATAAGTGGGACAGTGAGCAGATATGAGAATGTGTCAGCTCTTGTGTCTGAAGCCTTGGCTTTGCGTGATGGAATCGATGAAGCAAAAAATAGAAGGGTACGAAAATTAGAAATTGAAGGAGACAACCTAACAGTCATCAAAACTGTGCAAGGACATAAAAGTTGTCCCTGGGAAATTGAGAGAATTATTGCGGATATTATTGTATCTCTTGAAGAATTTGAGATAGTCAAATTTTCTCATGTGGATAGACAATGTAATACTGTGGCCGATAAAATCGCGAATCTGGGCCACAGTCTCCCATGGGAAGTAATCTGGAACCATCATGAGCTTCTAACTCTCATCCGAAAGGATGCTCTAGGCTTCCCTACGTAAATAGGGTTCCTAATTCTCACCGAGTCAAAAAAAAAAATAAAAAAAATACAACAACTAATCCGGCCTTACAAAAAGCTAATCATATAGTTAATTAAATATACGTACTTAGTGGGTGATTTAGATTCTAATCACTGAACAGGCTCTGATATCATATTGAAATCCGGTGAGCCGGTACTGGATAGATGATGACGAAGGGGGCGACCGTCGTGCGCATATACGCGAATGGGCCTAACCACATAAGCCCATGTGGTTCCATCATAAAACCAATTGACAATAGGGGAATAACTCATGTACTTATATGGTAGGTGGTTTAGATTCTAATTCCCGATGTAGAATAAATTTAGTCTCAACACTTATCTTACAAAATTATCAAATTAACCTGAGACCTTAAACACAAATGAAAAACTTTGCAGAGTCTTTCGGTCTCTTAATGGATCTATCCGATATGTCTAATATATCTAATTGCATGCTTTTCATATAAAGAAAAATACAGTCATCATTTATGGTTTGACTGCAGGTTCTCCAAAGCAGTTCAACAGTTAGTATGTAATTGTGTTGGTATTACAATCGAGAGATCGAAACGAGAACAGTAAAACAAGAATGACACACAGATTTACGTGGTTCGGTAACGGTGTGTTACCTATGTCCACGGGCAGAAAAATCATATATTATTATGGAAGACTGAATTCGGATTACAGAGCTCTAGGTATTTCGAGAGCTTATATATATAGTGACTCAATAAACCCTAGTTACAATTATGGGTCGCAGGCCCAAAACAGATTACGACAGGCCCAGAAACAGAATACATAGTGAGACCCCAGTGCTACCTGTCGCAGTGTGTGTTTCAGATTCAAGACACCTTAACAATTACAATATACTTTCATGACCTTATAGACTGGTGGAAGCTAAGTGGTTTTATGATTCAACAAGGAAGAAGAGCAATACCTATCTCACAAGACTTGTGCCTTGTATTGGGATGGTTTATTTCATATGGCACGAAAGGAATGAAGCAAATTTCAGAGATATAAAAGCTGATGTGAATAGATGTGCAGAGAAAATCATCTCCACTTGCAAAATGAGGATTGTTGAAAAACTAAAAATTGAAGGCCAAAGAGGTGAGGCTATGAGGAGAAGGCTCATGATCTAGGCTGTTTTTTCCTAGTTCAAGGATCTCCTTTTTTTTTCTCGCCTTGGGTTTGGATTGGTTTGGGCTAGGTTTGTGAGCAGAGTTAACCCTTTCTCTTCCTTATTGAGTATATTAGCTGATGCTAATATGTGATAATTTATTGTGAAGAGATTGTCCTTTCGTTGTTGCATTGTGTTAGCAATGCGTTGGAGTGTTCTCCTTGCCCAAGGAAACATTATAATGATGCATTGACTGACCTTGTTGGGGATGTGGTTACTCTTTTGAGTGTGAGTATGTTGTTGGCTTGTTCTCTGTTTTTTGTCTAGCCTTGGGCTGTTTGGGTTAGTTGTTTTGGGTAGATCTTGTGTATTCATGGTTCCCCCATGATCTCTTTATTGCAGAGTGTTTACTTGCTTTTGCAAAGAAACATGAGGAAGCAATTAAAAGGCAGATCCTTCGTTTTGACATAGAGTATTGGCTTCACTGGGTGCCTAACATGTGGACGTGATTGCGAATGTCTTGTTAGGGGGGATGGGACATGAGTTAGATGTTGTGATGTATTTTCTCTTCACATTCAATATATTTTTATCATTGGCGGGAAAATAATATATTTGGTGTGGACAGCCAGTTTTTAGTTTACAATAACATAAAATAAGAATGTACGTTTTGCCATTATATATATGTACGATGAACTAATATATTTAAGGCTGTGCCATCAAAGAAGATCGAGTGCTAATTGTAATCATCCCAAGTGGTAAGCATATATGAAGTACAATCGCAATGCAAGTAGTTTTTTTTTTTTTGGTCAAGTAGTTTATCGGAGCTTTGTGTCACAAGCCCATGTCTTGCGGCCTATCAGTACGTGCTTACATTTAATTTATTTTAGTTTAATCTGTGTCAAAAACCTCCGATTGAACAGGCTTTATCGGATTCTGTTAGCCACGTGTCACCTGTCACACAATTATTTTAGTGTGTTAGCTAGTTTAAGTTTCAGGTTAGCTATTTCATCATGTATATACGTTCGGACTATTTATTTAATTTTTTATAGTAGCTACTAGCTAGTGAATACCCACATTTGTATGTGCAACAGCCAGCACGCTGATTTGTTATGATCAAAGACAAGTGGGAATTTAAATGATACTCTTTGCAAGTAGGTCAGCTAATTGAGATTTACAACCTAGCTTAATTATAAATATTATCATATTGGCCATAAATTTAACACTTAATTGTAAACATAGTTCACTTGCGTTTGGCTTCCATTAGATTGATGAAATCGGCCACTCACTCTGACGACGTAGCGTCAAAGAGTAAATTAATTATCATTAATATTTTCGTTATATTTCGCTCTATATGTATTTTTCGTTATTATGTTATTTAACTTAAATGTTAATATGCCTTGAATCTGAATCACACACTGCGACAGGTAGCACGGGGGCCTCGCTGGCCTGCGGGTCCGGGGGGGCGGAGTCGCCCCTGGGCCACACGGTACACTATGTATTCTGTTATCGGGCCTGTCGTAATTCTGTTTTGGGCCTGCGGCCCATAATTGTAACTAGGGTTTCTTGAGTCACTATATAAGCTCTCGAAATACCTAGGCCTCTGTATTCCGAATTCTGTCTTCCATAATAATATACGGTTTCTCTGCCCGTGGACGTAGGTAACACACCGTTACCGAACCACGTAAATCTGTGTGTCGTTCTTGCTTTATTGTTCTCGTTCGATCTCTTGTTACAACAAACTGGTATCAGAGCTGAGGTTTCGAATTCCACCGAGAACAATGTCTGGATCCATGCTGAAGATCGACAAATTCACCGGGAGAAGCAGTTTCAGTCTGTGGAAGATAAAGATGCAGGCTTTGCTGAAGCAACAGGGTTTGTGGGCGCCGTTAGCAAGCGATAAGAAGGGAATGGATGTATCGTCTGACGAATACAAACTGATGGAGGAGAAGGCCCATTCAACGATTATGTTGTGTCTGGCAGACGACGTCATTACGGAAGTTGCAGATCAGGATACTGCAGCCAAACTGTGGTTGAAGCTGGAGAGCCTCTATATGACTAAGTCCTTGACGAACAAGTTAATGCTGAAGCAACGACTTTTCAGCCTGCGCATGGCAGAAGGTACGTCTCTTCGTGAACACCTAGATCAATTGAATACAATTTTGCTAGAATTGCGTAATATTGATGAAGAGGTGGATGATGAGAATGCTGCTCTAATACTGCTTGTGTCGTTGCCTCTTTCGTACGAGAACTTTGTTCAATCCTTCATCGTTGGGAAGGAGACTGTGTCGCTGGAAGAGGTTAGGTCTGCGCTTCACACCAGGGAGTTGCGTCACAAGGCATCTGGGACGGCTACAGACAATCAGGCTTCTGGGTTGATGGCCAAAGGAAGCAAAGAGGGAAAGAAGGGCAAGAAAAAGGGGAACCAGGAGGAGCAGAAGTCGAACCCTAAATTACCTCATGATGTCTGTGCCTACTGTAAGGAGAAGGGGCATTGGAAGAATGAATGCCCTAAGAAGAAGCAGAAGCAATAGTCAGAGCAGAAATCTGGGTCCGCTGCAGTAGCAGAGGGAGGAAGCAATTCAGAGGATGATATTGTTCTGATGGCAGGAGAACAAGCACATCTGGCAGATGTGTGGTTTCTCGACTCTGGGGCGTCGTACCATATCTGTCCTAAGAGAGAGTTATTCACAACGTACAGCAGTGTAGATGGTGGCAGTGTGTCTATGGCAAACGGCTCAGTCTGCAGAGTAGTTGGGATTGGCTCTATCAAGTTTAGGGCACATGATGGAAGGTTATGCACATTGAAGGAAGTCAGGCATGTTCCACTTATGACGAAGAATCTGATATCTCTTAGTTTGCTAGACAGTAAGGGTTTCAGTTTCAGGGGCGAAGGTGGAGGCCTACATGTCTGCAAAGACTCTGATGTGATTCTGAAGGGCGCCAAGCAAGGAACTTTGTATGTATTGCAGGGTTCAACAGTCACATGTGCTGCAGCTGTTGCATCAGTTCAGGTTGAGGATGCTGATCTGTCCAGACTATGGCATATGAGGTTGGCTCATATGAGTGAACGGGGAATGCAGATTCTGTCTAAGGAAGATCTTCTTGAGGGTCACAAGATCAAAAGCCTGGAGTTTTGTGAGCACTATGTCTTTGGGAAGTTACACCGCAGCAAATTTCCAAAGGCAGTTCATAGAACAAAGGGCACGCTGGATTACATCCACTCAGATTGTTGGGGTCCTTCTCGTGTTGAATCTCTGGGCGGTAACAGGTACTTTCTGTCTATCATTGATGATTACTCTAGAATGACGTGGGTATTCATGATGAAACATAAAAGCGAGGCGTTCAGTAAATTCAGAGAATGGAAAACTTAGTGGAGAATCAGACTGGAAAGAAGGTCAAGAGGCTGCGAACTGATAACAGTCTGGAATTCTGTTCATCTGAGTTTGATGAGTTCTGCAAAGATCAAGGGGTTGCTCGCCATCACACAGTCAGACATACACCGCAGCAGAATGGTGTAGCAGAACGAATGAATCAAACGCTCTTGGAGAAAGCAAGATGTATGCTTTCTAATGCTGGTTTGGCTAGAAGGTTCTGGGCCGAAGCTGTTACAACAGCCTGCTATCTCATCAATCGGAGTCCACACACAAGCATTGATTGCAAGACACCCTACGAGGTATGGTCTGGAAAACCCGCTGATTATTCAAATTTGAGAATCTTTGGTTGCACTGCTTATTATCATGTGAATGAGGGCAAGTTGGAGCCTAGGGCTAAGAAGGGAGTCTTTGTGGGATATGGTGCTGGTGTGAAAGGGTACAGGATCTGGTCTGAAAACAAGGTTATACTGAGCAGAAGTGTAGTCTTTGATGAGAGTTCCATGCTGAATCCGAAAGAGAAGAGTAGTGATACAGCAGGAAAAGAGGTTGTTGCTGAGGAGGTGAGGTGCAATTCACTCCAGAGGAGTTTCAGGCACCTAGGTTGGATGATGATCAACCACCTCAATCTGTTATGGAGGAGTCAGAACCCGATCAGGCTGAGAATATGCCACTAGAAGCAAGTTCAGATGAAGTTGTGCATCGAAGCATTGCTCAAGACCGACCAAGAAGGTTGGGAATCAGACCTCCAACAAGATACAGGTTCGATGATCTGGTGGGATATGCCTTGCAGGTGGCCGAGGAGGTGGAGTATAATGAGCCGTCCACCTACAAGGCTGCAATATCCGGGAGTGAGTCAGCACAGTGGCTTGCTGCAATAGGAGAAGAGATGGAGTCACTTCAAAAAAATCAGACTTGGGAATTGGTGAAATTGCCCGCTGACAGAAAGGTAGTCACTTGCAAATGGGTGTTCAGGAAGAAGGAAGGAATGTCTGCCGCAGAGGGTATAAAGTACAAAGCACGAGTGGTTGCAAGAGGTTTCACTCAAAGAGAGGGAGTAGACTACAACGAGGTCTTCTCACCAGTAGTCAGACACACCTCAATCAGGGTGCTACTAGCGATAGTTGCACATCAGGATCTGGAACTCGAGCAACTAGATGTGAAAACAGCTTTCCTGCATGGAGAGTTGGAGGAGGAAATATACATGAATCAGCCAGATGGATTCCAGGTTCCAGGAAAAGAGAATCATGTTTGCAGGTTGAGGAAGTCCTTATATGGGCTAAAACAGTCCCCAAGGCAGTGGTATAAGCGGTTTGACAGCTACATGGGGCAGTTTGGCTACAACAGAAGTCCATATGATTACTGTGTGTACTACAGTGACATTAAGGGTGGTTCACGCATCTATCTTGTTCTGTACGTGGATGATATGTTGATTGTTGCTCAGGATAAGTCAGACATTCAGAAGTTGAAGGGTGCTCTCAGTGCAGAATTTGAGATGAAAAAACTGGGTGCTGCTCGTAAGATTCTAGGAGTTGAAATCTATAGGGACAGGAAGAAGAGAAAGCTCTTTCTATCACAGGAAGGGTACATCAGGAAGATATTGAGCAAATTTGGCATGTCTTCAACCAAACCTATAGATACTCCAATGGCTTCTAACTGCAAGCTGGGAATGTACACAATTCAGACTAAGGAGGAGAAGGAGTACATGTCTCGAGTTCCGTATTCTAGTGCAGTTGGGAGCTTGATGTATGCTATGGTCTGCACTCGACCAGACTTGGCATTCGCAGTCAGTGTAGTCAGTCGGTTCATGGTCAGTCCGGGAAAGGAGCATTGGCAGGCCGTGAAGAGGATCTTTAGGTACCTGAGAGGTACTTCAGATGTTGGTCTCTGTTATGGGAATGACACATCGTGCTTAGTTGCAGGATTTTCAGACTCTGATTTTGCTGGGGATGTGGACAGTAGGATATCTATGACTGGTTATGTCTTCACTTTGGGAGGTTCTGTGGTGAGCTGGAAGGCAACTCTACAGCCTACAGTTACTTTGTCTACTACAGAGGCAGAGTATATGGCTTTGATAGAAGCTGCTAAGGAGGGAATATGGCTAAAGGGGCTAGTTAATGATCTAGGCCTACATCAGGATCATGCGACAGTGTATTGTGACAGCTTGAGTGCAATATGCTTGACCAAGGATCAAGTCCATCATGAGAAGACAAAGCACATTGATGTCAGGTACCATTTTCTGAGGAATGAGAAGAGAATTCAGGTGAAGAAAGTAGGGACTGCTGATAACCCTGCTGATATGTTCACCAAGCCGGTTCCTGAGAGCAAGTTCCAACACTGCTTGGACTTGCTCAACATCACAAGTCAGTAATCTGAGCCCTTAGGGGCAATCTGAGGCAGAGAAACTTCAAGCATTTGTTATGGTGCATCTGATTTTGGGAGGATTCAAGTCAATGAGGAGATTTGTTAATATGCCTTGAATCTGAATCACACACTACGACAAGTAGGACGGGGTCTCGCTGGCTTGGGGGTCCGGGGGGCCGGAGTCGCCCCCGGGCCACACGGTACACTATGTATTCTGTTATCGGGCCTGTCGTAATTCTGTTTTGGGCCTGCGGCCCATAATTGTAACTAGGGTTTCTTGAGTCACTATATAAGCTCTCGAAATACCTAGGCCTCTATATTCCGAATTCTATCTTCCATAATAATATACGGTTTCTCTGCCCGTGGACGTAGGTAACACACCGTTACCGAACCACGTAAATCTGTGTGTCGTTCTTGCTTTATTGTTCTCGTTCGATCTCTCGTTACAACATTAAAGTATTTTATTATCTAATTAAATGTGGTGGTTAAGCATTATAATAGAATATTCTGTTATACCGTAAAGATAAAATTCTCATTTGGATTGAGTAACAATATATCGCTTGGGATAGATATCCCTCTTTTATTATAAATTACATGTCTTCGTCATGTATGGAGCATATCTTGCACCTTCTAGCCTTTTTAGTAATTTTTCTCCTTTACTTCGACGCTCGGTCGACTACTATTCTTTTAAATTAAGCATTGGAGGTGGATTAGGAGATAACCGTCCCCTTTGTCTCTTGGGATTTAGGTTATTAATTAGTACATTAAAGATAATTTTTTGTGTACTAACACATACACTAGTAAATTATTTTCGTACACGTATAGGGACGTACGTGTATTAGGTGTATATATACAGCAATCATCATAAGTACTGTACTAATTAATTAATTAATTAGCAGGATCACCGTATTATTAATTTGTTAGAACCCATAGAACTCGTGAGTGAGATAGTCGCAAAATTAAATTATGGAGCTCATCTGTTACAAAGTATCAATTGTAAGGTGTTATATGGTCACATGAAATTCAACCGGGTTAATTTGCAAGTGTTGATGCCGAAATGATTGCTCATCGAAAACATAGATAGATAAGATCAGTGGTCGTAAGAGTGAATATAATATACTCGTCTTGAACAGAATTTATAGCCATGCCATGCTGTTTGTTGCTTGACTTGCAGAAAATCACGTCCTTGGCTTTTATTTCTTTTGTTCTTTGTGCCTGAGTTCTAGCCATATATTGTTAACAAAAACGAAAAAACATCAACTGTTCTGACCCGTGAACGTTGCATGTGAACTTCCAAGAGAAATGTTAAAAATCAAGTGTAGTCTTAATTAATTTGTCAGGACTAGTGCCTTCTTTTATTTATTTATGTTATGGGGAGACAATCAGAATGGGCCTCAGCTATCAAGCTCAATACATAACCCGACAGAGTTCTATCCCAAAATCAATTGGCAATAGGAGGAGTAACCCATATATTTATATGTTAGGCTTAGATCCCTTAAATTCCCGATGTGGGATTCACAATTGACCCAACAATTTATCGATCTCATCGTGCTTAACTGATACTACAAGGACGAATCAAAGACTATTAGTTAGGCTTATTATTAATATTTCTTCATTCTGTTGCTTAGTTTTTGGCCAAGTTAGAAGGAAATAATCATACAATTAATGACACTAGCTGTACACTTGGGTTTTGTACTTGAGTTTGATCTCTAGATAGAATCAGTTTCAGATTTAATTTTTGTTACACAAGCTATGTTTGGATGTTTCTATCAAGTTGTTTAACTGCAAGAGTGCAAGGGTTGTGTGACAGTGTCACACACGCTGTCACTACAAGCAAAGCCAAGCAGAGTCACATCTTAAGCACCAAACTTACAAATTCACTCCATTATTGTTTCTCTACAACCTACAAATTTTGGAGGGTTGCATTGCAGACTGCAGTGTATAGATCAAAGTACACACTCTCACCTTTACATAGTACAAGTACAGCTGATTTGTAGGAGCCTCTAAGTCTCGTGACCTTGCAAGAATGGTGCAACCAAAAACAGAATTTTGAGTAATCTTCCTTCCATATAACCAAGCGGGAACTACATTGTAGTAATAATAAAATAAAAATTGATCAACAATGACCTGTATGATCGATCTTGTGTATTCATGAAAACAACATACTGTATATTGGCTGCAAATCACATGCAACAGTAAATGCCACACTATGTCAACAATGGTGGTCCCTGTGCCAATCTCAACAAATATTTACAAGGAATTAGACTCACATCACATCAGCCAAATCCTCAATATGAGATTATCCTATTCCCACAGCGGCAAAAAAAAAAAAAAAAAGATTACACTTGTCATTTCAGAAGATATTTTATTTGGCTTTTCCATCAAGTACTACTACTAGGAATTCAAATATGCAACAGGATTAATAATAATAATAAAATGCATGAAAATTACGTAAATTTCTGGAATGTAGTGGAAAATAAAAACATAGATACATGTCTGCCTCACTTTATTAAAGCAGCTCTAGCTCGTGTATGCACAGTATGCCCTTTGTGACATTATAGAATTGCCCTCTTATTTATTCCCCATCAAATTCTGTTTTTCAGTCAACAACCAGAAAACTCCCTTTCTCTTCTCTTCTCTTCTGCCATTCTGCATTCAGCATGGAAGGATTAAACCTTAAAAGCCTCACAGCAATTACGCTCTTCATTTCAGTCTTTGTTTGGAGCTCAAGCTTTTCTGCGTGCAGTGCAAGAAGAGGGCGGCATTGGAGGCACAAGACGCCGATTTCGGCCTCTTTGACCAACAAGAAAGGCCATTCTCACGTTAGCCATAGTTACAGCCACCATCATCATAAGCATTATAGTAAGAAATCACCCAAGACTCCGACCCACAAGAGTACACGTGCGGCTGCGTCTCCGAAGGCCACACCACCACCACCACCACTAAACGTCCCCTCGCACTCGCCTTCTAAGGGTCCCTACAAGGCCAGTTCCTCGACGTTCAATGTGCTCAAGTTTGGAGCCAAGGGAGATGGGAGATGTGATGATACAAAGGTAAGTGAAATCTTTAAATTTTTCATTGTGTCCTTATGAAGTTATAAAGAAATGTGTATGGGATGAATGTGTCTATGGGTAGACAATGTGGGACTACATAACAAGAACAAGTTGAAACTCATCCAAACTATATGAACAATGTATGTCTTTCTTATTCCTCTGCTTCTATATGTTCAGCTGTGTCACAAGAATTATTTGAGAAATATATAAAGGAATCATAAATAGGAAGAAGCCACGTTCAGTGCTCAGAGTTTCTACATATAGAATTGGCAACAGGAAATTGATTATATTAGAGGACAAGGTGAATCAGACTTTTACCTAGGGGACCTCATGAGTCCTGGCCCCAACAATCACCTATTTTCTGTTTGGAAGTAGTTTGACAGCAGATTCCATTTTCCACTAAGAATTTTACAGAGTTTATGTGCAAAGTAGCAAAATGAGTGAAAAGCAGACCTGTTAGCTTGCCTTCATGAGATGAATTTCTTGCAGGCATTTGAAGCAGCTTGGGCGGCAGCCTGTAAAGTGGAGGCATCAACGATCATCGTCCCATCAGGACGTCGGTTTCTCGTGGGACCCATTTCGTTCTCCGGCCCTAACTGCATGCCCAACCTTGTATTTCAGGTACTTGACCCATGAATGATTCTATTAGGCCACTTCTTTTTGGTGC
The DNA here is from genome assembly GCA_963924305.1 of Polygonum maritimum. NCBI lineage: Eukaryota > Viridiplantae > Streptophyta > Magnoliopsida > Caryophyllales > Polygonaceae > Polygonum > Polygonum maritimum. The sequence continues at coordinate 12,956,052 of OZ002728.1, forward strand.
CTACAATATAGAAATCTGTCAAACAAATCTAACTTGCCAAAATTCTTCAGTTGGATGGCACAATTATAGCCCCAACAAGCTCAAAAGCATGGGGAGCCAACTTATTTTGGTGGATAGAATTCACAAAGCTCAAAGGAATCACAATTCAAGGAGCAGGCACCATCGATGGGAGTGGATCAGTTTGGTGGCAAGACTCCTACTATGATGCCACAGAAGATAGTGAAACTCAACTGCTCATACCACTCAATGACACTGTCCTACAAAGGCCACCAATGCCGGTAATCATCAGTGCCACATGTATTCAGGCAGTTTCTTTTCCTTGTGCACTTATAACTGATCTCTATACTAAGCTAATACTTGTTACTTGGCAAACACTTAATCAGGTGAGAAGCGAGCTTAGCCAGAAAATGCCAGCCATCAAGCCCACGGTAATAAATAATACTACAAAAATCCTAGATGTTGTGATTTGCATCAAATTTTATTGGAAATCAACCTACCAATCGAGAATTTGATGCAATGTTAAACAGGCACTAAGGTTCTATGGTAGTTACAACGTGACAGTGACGGGCATAACAATTCAAAACAGCCCACAATGTCACCTTAAGTTTGATGACTGTGCCGCAGTTACAGTTCATGACATGAAAATCTCTTCGCCTGCCCAAAGTCCAAACACAGACGGAATTCACCTGCAGAACTCCAAGGATGTCAACATCCACCACACAGATGTTGCTTGTGGTAATTTCAACTCCTCTGATTTACTAGATGATTATGAGTATTGATCAATATAAATCCACTTAGGCACTATTATTAGGTCAATAACACACTATCAGCCACTATGACGCCGTGGACTATATATAACAACAAATGCAAGATAATGGTTTGCCATGTAGAGAGAGTATGAAAGCATAGCTGGTGTCATTTAGATAAGATGGAGGAGCTTAGGTGGCAATACCTTATCTGGGAAGCTGTCGTCTTATGCGTAATGAGATTCCATTGTTTGCAACCACCAATAGACAAATGACACATCCATAATTATTCATACAGGACCGGCCAGCTAGAGATGGGTGTCACAACTTTTTACCTGTCATTGTGTCAACCTTTCATTATTCCATAGCATAACTTCTATACCATTGTGCAAAGTTTTTTGACAACATCTGTGACAGGGGATGACTGTGTTTCCATACAAACTGGATCCTCAAACGTGTATATACACAATATCAACTGTGGACCTGGCCATGGAATCAGTATAGGAAGCCTAGGAAAAGATAAGACGAAAGCCTGTGTCTCAAATATCACTGTCAGAGATGTTGTAATGCACAACACAATGACTGGAGTTAGAATCAAAACATGGCAGGTATGCATACTCGTTACCTTAACCGTCAAGCTTCTACTCATCATAGACCTTCATGTAAGGTCTAACTCCTTTGCGGATCCATTTCTTATTGACAGGGTGGTTCCGGTTCAGTGCAAAACGTATTATTCTCAAACATTCAAATGTCAGAGGTCCAGCTTCCCATTGTGATAGACCAATTCTACTGCGACAAAAGCACGTGCAAGAACCAGACAACAGCTGTTGGAGTATCAGGAGTGACTTATGAGAGGATAAGAGGGACTTATACGGTTAAACCAGTACACTTTGCATGCAGTGATTACCTTCCCTGCACAGATGTTATTCTGACTGCCATACAGCTAAAGCCTCTGCAAGAGAAATATCGTTTATACGATCCCTTTTGCTGGCAAACTTTTGGAGAGCTAAATACACCAACTGTTCCTCCCATCAGTTGTCTGCAAATCAGGAAGCCGTCAAAGAACCATCTCCAATCTGAGATGGATATATGTTGACCTGAAGCTCAGTGCCTTGCTAGCTTGGTGACATACTTGTAATGTGTATTGTTATATTTTTAGGGTTGGTCAGCATGAGAGTGAGAGCTTTAAGGCATTCCAATACCATTTCTGGGGGTGAGAGAGAGAAGCAAAATAGTACATAAACATCTATTAGCATGGTACAGCATTTGTGGGTGTAATAGGATTTTGTACATCAGTTTTCCTCCTGTGTACGGAAGGATCATAACACAGAGGATTACTGAATTGTTTTTTTAATGATACTTCACCCAGTGTATCATATTCTACTACACGAATGTTATGAGTAACCAATATGTCTGATAAAATATGATAGCTGAGCCATGTCAGCAGAACCACAGTAGGAGTTAAAAAAACACAACTCGGAGAAGTAAACTCGTGACTCTGAAAGACCTGGATTATAGCCATAATTTGATTATAAGCAGATGATATGTAAGCTCAACACTGTCAGAAGCCTGAAAAACAAGTACTTGGGTTCGAGCAAAATGAACAGTGATCCCATGGATTGTAAGGACTAAGGAGTGATCTATAAAAATAATGCCTAGCACAAGATAACAATGTCCTGTAAGTTTCACAGTTCAACTGTCCATGAAACTAAATCCCTCTTCACCATCTTCATAATCACCATCCATGTCGTTTGGTGCTTGAAGATCAGAGTAAGCTTCAAAGAGGGAAAGTGCAGGGTCGTGGAATCTAGATGGCTTTCTATCATTTATCTCTATTGCTGAGATGATCTTCTCCTTGATGCAGTTCTCTACATTGTCCGCTTCATTGCTTCCCATTTCCAGCCCAAGCAGAGAGAAGCATTCACCTTGGAAGTCGTAGTCTTCAGACGACAATACTAGGCCAGCTATGCTTCTTGCAAGGTCAGGAGCATAATCACGGATCTAGTGGAAAGGTATAATTGAAGTAACGACTTCAGCTGCTTGAACTTATGATGAGTAGTGGAGATAGTGGGAAGGCTGAAGGAATAAGACAAAGTACCTTGAGTGCATGTGCACTTAAGAGGTAACCATCATATTTCTCCTTCAGATCATTCAGAGCAGCATTGACTGATGTTTTGATGAGTTTTCCCTCAGGGCAAGCTCTTTTATTCGATGGTGGCACAACAAGCTTGATGGAGAGTCAAGAGTTCCAAAAATATAGCCAATATCTTAAAACTGGTGCAAGTGTGTGAAACATCAGCAAATGATAATTTACTAAATGATGGATATTGCTTATTGTAGCAATGGAGGGCGATATCGATATGTGCATTTAGCGGTAACTTTTCCCATTCCAGCAAAACACAGCCATCATGAGTGGTGATGTTACTAAGGGTCAACCCATAAGCATCCCAGTTGATACTTTTCAATGAGTTCAAAACTGAGGGGTGGACTGAACTTGGAGAGTATTCTTTGAAATACAGGACCTGGCCTCATATATGAGATAAAACAAGAAAAATGGTAATGGTCAGGACAGAATTAACATTCTACCAGCTTGTCTTGCAAAGTGTTTCCCATCAGATGTAAACATAGCAAGAAAAGTTTTCATTTTATATACAGCAGATTCAACAAATCATCATGTTTTATCACCAATATATTCATCTAGTCAATGGACATTCTAGAAAGACTAGTTTAACCTACAAAATATAACATGTAGAGAGAGTTAATGGTCAACCAATCACTATTCCGCAAATTCCAAATTGCAATGCTATTAACAAGACCATTAGGACAAAATGTCAAGTCAGCAGTCATAGCTAAACATGATTAGATTGGATTATCTGCCATAATTAATTAATAAAGCATGACTATCTTTTCTTGAAAATCAAAGTAAAACTACTTCTGACCTCAGTTCTGATGTTTTGGGGCCTGAAGCAGGTGCAATTTGATGTTTCTGATGATTCACTAATTATAATGACAGCTTCCACAATCATTTGGCTGTCTGTATTGCTTTCTGAGATTGCTACACCATTACCACTTTTTATGTGTTCGCTGAATGATGAGAAACCAATACGCCTTCAACAGAGAGCAAGGCATGAGTATAGGAAATTTAAATGATGACACACTTCTAAACTCTGAAATCTCTATCTAAGACTCAATATGGCACTGGACAGAAGCGTTATGACATTACCTATTTGGAAAGCAAGACTGGCACTTTTCATTTAAATTAAATCCATGCTTATGAACGTATTCTTCAAGCCTTGCCTCGAAATGTCCAACATTCGAGGATGAAGTAACAGGTAAATACATGCTATTGCTCGCCGGTATAACTTTATGTTGTTGTGATTCAGGATGGCCCCCAACTCCAGCCATCAGCTCAGCTGCAATATTCTGGATATGAAAGAGAGAAGAGCACCATAATCACCTTACATAAAACTCATAATCATACTAAGTTATTGTGATATTATCTGTTTTCTTTATATGCAAAAATAAAGAGAGATGTGTGAAATGAAATACAATAGTACTTAATAGACAAAACCCTTTTAAAAACGAAACTGGTACGTGAATGCAGAATAAGAATGGATCTATACACATCACAATCGTGTTAGCTGTTAAGTGTTAGTACAACACCCTCAATAACCTATCTTATAGAAATATGGTCTCTTAGTCTAACTTTTAAGTTTCCGACAACGTTCTGAATTTTATGCTGAGAACTGACTCATAGAGCTGAGTGATATGAAATGTCAATTACAGTATTAAGATATTCAACCAGTGATTAGCCAATATTAATCGAATAGGAAAATAATTAATGAATACCTGTACTGGTTTTACCTATATTTTTACATATAAATATGATATGAGTGTCAATTACTGCATGTTTACTGACTTCTAGAGCTATACAACCGAAGGAGTTGGAAAGAGGAAGCAATTCAGAAAATTGAGCTTACATCTGGCTTCAGAATAAGCATCTGCATAAACAAGCACAACAACAAATATCATGTAAACAAAACATGTTGAACACAGTAATCAAGTGAAGGGGGGAAAAAGAGAGGGAAGAAGCATCAAAATTGGTGAACCTAAAATGAGATATGTAACTGAGTAACAGTCCACCTTGTTCAACAATTGAAGGAAATTAAGTTGTACCTTTTGGAAATATTGAGTCATGTATGTCACAAATACATCCATGTTATCAGTACAGGTCAGGGATACTTCTGTTCCACTGGACCAAGAATGATTTTGAATGAGTTATTATTCAAATAAGAATAGGGGGAAAAAACTAAGCAGTAAAACAAGAACCTGAATTTAGCATTGTTCTTTGGTGTTGAGGGAAGCCTACTAGTTCTTCTTGTTGAAGATTTTTGATTAAGTTTTAGCTTGTAATGATAGATCTCGTCATCACTGATGCCTAATTTCCACATATGTTGACAGTTAGAATGAATGTGTAAAGCACTATCATATGCATGAATTGCCATGCAGCTTACAAAGCATCTAAACGTCTCCTTAGAAATCAGTGATTTTTTTTTTCCAGCTCAAGTATCACAACGCAGACATTAATACTGTGTCCTCCTTCATCACTATAGTACTATACTGATGACATTTTAGAGTTCAGAGACAGCCAATAAGTGTTCTGTCATGATATCCACCGCTTTATGACAGATCATACTGCTTTCACAATGGGGCAACAAGTAGCACCCAGGATGACATAGTTGAAGAATCTAAACAGGTAGAGGCTATGTGAAATAAAGATCATGGGTCTTAATTTTGCTCTTACTATTTTGAAACATGTATAGATGGAATAAATGTCCAGAAGAACACAACTTACAAGTAGTAATCACAGAGATCGTTCCATCTGCAGCGTGATGATGATGATTTGTCAGCCAATTACATTCAGCTATAACTGCACTGGTGTTGAAATACTGCGATATCTGATTAAAAAAGGTCATAGTTTCCAAATACTAACCATGAAATCCATTTCTGGGATACTTCAAAGCACAAAACTCTTCTAAAGTGCTTCCCATCCCGGTATCTGAAACTGGCCACCGCAAAATCATTTTGAATAACTAATCAAGGCAATTTAATCAACTCAAACTTGAGCACAAAATGACACAATCAGGCAAGCGAACAATTGGTGAGAGCAGAAGTTGGCATAGATTTCCAACAGGACACAGCAATCGCTCGTACAATTCCATTGTTCTAAAAATCTACATTCACAACCAGACCTAAATTCGACATAAAGAGAGGCGGTGTGTACTTGAAATCTGAAACATATGAGGATCGGTCGATTGAGAACGCCTAATATCAACGGAGAGCCTGCAGAGATCATCAGACAGACGGCATCTCTGGATTGCAAGCGAAATCAGCTGTAAAATGAGGAGAAAGAGATGCCAATTGATGAGACTACTTTGCGGATGCGAAAAAGAGAATCAGGCTGGCTAGTGCTTCCAAGGAGCACAGAAGTTGTAAAAGTCACAAAGTAGAAAGCAGTTAGATCGAAGAATGTATAAGAGACTTCGCCATGGGAGAGCTTTACCTGCTTGCACAGATTTCGCACAGTTGGGGCTTCCATTGCCGCTGGCGCGGACTAGCGAATGCTGAGGAGACCACGATCAAAAGTGCATTTGCCGCTCCTGCAAATTTTAGAACGGAACGAGACCGATATCGACAGCAGATATTTTCATTGTCCGTTCAGCTTTGATTTTGACTGGATTTGGAAATCTAAACTAAAGCCAAAGATCAAAAACTTTCTCTGTAAATCTGGTGCAGATTGCCTTCCAACAACAGATAGCGATTTTATAACTCGGTTCCAAACTTGTGTTCACTTTGTGAAATGCAGGATGAAAACTTGAACCATCTCTTTTTTCATTGTCCGTTTACCAAGTCAATGATACTAAAATTGCTACAACTTCAAAATTATATCACATGGTCATTTCAACCAAAATATTCAACAAACATTTCAAAATAATGACCATATAACATTCCTTGCCTTTCTTTGGTGGTTCATTTGGGCTCATAGAAATGCTAAAATTTTTGACCCATCTAGAATTACTAAAAAGACAATTCCATCTGATTTAGCCTTCTCGGGTGCTTTAGCATGGGAAGGCTGTCAAAATACCAATAGGAAGATAAAAAATAGACCAAAAAGGAAAAATAATATGAATTGGAAAAAACCGCCAACTCAATGGTCCAAGTTAAATTTTGACGCATCCAGGCTTACAACTGGATCAACTCATGCTGGGTTCATCCTTAGGGACCACAATGGTTATATCACTTCTTTAGGACGTCAACAACTTCCACCCATGACAATTGTTCAAGCTGAAGCATCTAGCCTTCTCCACGCCCTTAGAAGCATTGACTGTTCTAATATTAACAGTCTTATTATCGAAGGAGATAATTTGATTGTAATTAATTCTTTAAAACAAACTTGGAAAGTTCCTTGGGAAATACATTCTATTTTAGCTGATATTAGGAATATTCTCTCTACTATTACCTCGGTGGTTTTTTATCATTGTTTCAGGGAATCAAATGCTGCTGCTGATTTCCTAGCAAGAAGACAAATCAATCTTCAAAGTCTCAATGCAGCTCTTCCGCTTCATCCTACAACCTTATCGCTTTCACATTTATCTGTAACACAGTCAAGGTGTTTGTTGAGTCAACAACCCTTGCTGCTTGATTTTTTAAAAATCATCCGACGTGATGATCTAGGTTATCCTTGTAACTAGAAGGTAGCTTAATTTTGGCTTGTTCGAGCTAGTTGCTCCACAATCAAAAAAAAAAGACAGCAGATATTTTCTTATTTTTTACTCCCTCTGTCCCAGTTAGCTTGTCCACATTTGCTAAATTCACAAATTTTAAGAAAGCCACGTGTACAGATCTCATGAAACGTAAATATAGCTTTGGGACACTTGTTTCAATCCCGTTAGAAGAGTAAAGAATATGGACCCCATAGAAAAGTAATTTACTCTAATACCCCCTACCACAAAAGTAAAGCTTTCCGTCTTCTTCACTGGGTCGAACTCTCCCCTCACCAGTAACTTCCCACAAAGTCCCCCTGACCTCCCACAAAGTCCTCGTCACCTCCACCGTCGATCTCAACGTCTCCCAGCCCGGAGATGGCTTCGGCCTCGCCGTACATCATCGCCCTCTCCTCCCGTAACCTCATCACTATGGTCGGCAACCGCTTCTACTCAGTCCTCTTCGGCCGGAAGGTCTCTCTCTCCGCTAGATCCTCCTTTGTCGGCCCTCCCTCCCTCTCCCTCCGATGCCAGTTTCACGGATGTTGCAATCCCGGACTTGAGTTCACTGGTGCGGTGGATTTGAATTTTTTAGGTCAAAATTTGAGATCTGAATACTTGCCTTAAACGTTTACCTAGATCTGAATAAAATTGGTGATAGGTTAATCAAAAAAGTTAGTGAAGGGTTGAAGATTGAGAGCTTGGATAAGTCCAAGAATGAAAATACAGAAGATGGAATTGAAATTTTAGGTGTATTGGGAATAAATTGAAACATTGATGATGCAAGGGTTTTTTTTTTTGATAAAATGATGCAAGGTTTTAAAACTACTAAGGTTGTTTTTTTTCTATCAATGGAGGAGGGATTTAGAAAAATGGGCTGTTTTTTTGTTCAGGAGAAAAAATGGACTGTTGGTGCTCAATGAAAATCAACGTGTTTGTGAAATCTAATGAATGTGGGTGGGTGGAGAAAGGGAGGGGAGGAGAGAGGGTTTGAGAAGAAATAAATGGTTTTTGATGGTAAAATTTGTGGTTGTGTGAGGGTAAAATAGGAAGAAACATGTGATATAAAAGGAAAGTATTAAAGGTGGACAAAGTTTTGGGGACAACCGAAAAGAAAAGGCGGACAAGTTTTCGAGGACGGAGGGAGTACTAGCTTAAAATTTTCAAATACACCGTATTAAATTTTTTAAAAATATGTTATAAATAGCATATTCATGCGAAAGAAGAATAATTTCATTTAAAATAATAAGTTTAATGACCCATACATATTATTCTGATATTTTTTTGATAATCCTCCATATACACTCAAATACATGTTCATTATTTGATGTTATTTTCAATATCACAACTAAATATTTATAAAACTTTTTAGCTTTTTTTAAGATGTGAATTATTTTTATACTCAAAACTACCAATTGAATATATGGCAAAAATTGTTAGTAACTTACTATTAAGCAATCTCATCAAACCAAGTTTTAGTTTGTGTATTATCTTCAATTTTTTATATTTAAAAATATCAAAATTATACTATATAAACTTCAAAGGCACCCAATAAGATGAGGCTTAAATTGACATAATATCGTTTCATAAATTGTTTGCTCTTACTTGTTAGTAAATATTTCTTTTTTATCTAAAATTGACGTTAAATAGCAAGGGATAATAAGGAAAAAAATACATATTTTTAATATTATTTCATCAAAAAAGTGAGTCAATTTTAATAATAGAAAAGAATTTAAAAAATATAGAATTAACGGCCCGTTTAGATAGAAAATGGGAAAAATAAACGTAAACAGTTAAAAAAAAAGAACAGATTGGAAACAAATACCGTTTTTATCCAAAATTGTTTAGTGTGGAGCAAAGAAATAGATTGGAAAAGGCCCCAATTTCACCAAGTTAGGTTTTCATTTCACAATTTCCCATCCAAAATCCAAATTTTGGACCTACAAAGATTATCCCTCCATCTCCACAAACCAAATTCTAGTCAACAATAAGAACAACATTTACCTAGGAAAATCCCACAAATACAAGATTTGTGGGGTGGCCAGAGTAGGGTCATTCCCGTCCTAGATGAAATGCACTCAATTCGACTTAAGAGACATGGACCGCACCACTGAACAACCATACCAAAAAAACATAAGACCCAACAGACAAATAAAAACTACTACTAACACTAAAAGAAAGAAAATAAAAGAAAAGAAAAGGAAAAAAGACTAAGCTTAATAAAAGCAAGCTCACTAAACGGGAAATCGACGGCTAACACCAAGGCTCCACTAGAAAGACTCTCCTATGCGACAAAAAAAAAGGCTCTACCAAGAAGCTGATTAGATATCTAACATGCAGATCTTCTCCCTCTGACGTTTGTTTCCTGCACTGTGTCATATACTCGTCAGAATCCCTAACAAAGTAACAGACCGATATCAAGGCCTAATTCTAGTCAGCGCAACATCCAAATTTGACTGTCCTTTAGCCGTAGTCCCTCCTATATCTCGACCACCGCCGACAAGTGAAAGAAAATTAACGATAAATTGAGGATGATGCAAACAAATGTAACAAACTTGCGTGTAGCTTGATCAAAAAGCGAATAATATTCAGAAATGTTGTCATGAATATCATCCTAATAAGCCTATGTAATTGAATACAAATATCAAAGTGAACTTAAACAATTTTATATCCTTTTCACATAGTTTGACAAAGAATATATATTTTCTTAACTCGATGCTGCAATCTCATATTGTACAAAAAGCATAGAAATACGGAAATGGCTTTGCTTGTCTGTTTACGAAAATTGTGTTGGTGAAGCGCATTTCTTTGTATTCATTCTCAAATCATATTATAACATGGATATGATTTTGCCGTGAATTTCCTCCATCGATAGTCACCAAACTGCGGGAGCTCAAAGAGACAAGCTTAGGGTGCCTAGCATAGAAGATAAACTGCGGGAAGCGAGATTGCGTTGGTTTGACCATGTCCAGAGGCGGAACCCAAACGCGACAGCTAGGAGGTGCGAGCGTTCAGCTTTAGGGGCCTACCGGAGGGATAGAGGTCGTCCAAACACATGTTGAATGGACAATATAAGGCAGGATATCGCTCTGTTAGGGATTTTCGAGGATTTGACACAGTGCATGGAGAGTTTGAGAGAGAAGATCAGCGTGCTAGACAGCTAGTCAGCTTGTTTGGGGAGCCTTCTAGTGGAGCCTTGTAATCTTGTTTTTGGTCATCGTTTACTCGCTTAGTGATCTTGTTTCTGTTAAATGTAGTCTTTTTTCTTTCTTTTCTGTTCCTTCTTTTAGCCTTAGTAATCCCTTTTGGGTTTTAGGTTTTTCGGTATAGTTTGCTATACGTGGTCGATCCGTATCTCTTGGGTCGTATTGTGCGTATTCCATCTAGGTTAAGAATGCCCCCATCCTAACCCCCAGATCCTGTATTTGCGGGATTCCCTGGGTAAATATTGTTGCATTTTGTGATAGTGACCAAATTAATTAGAGTAGATGAGGCTAATTGTTAGGCATTACATATATGAAGTTGTTTCTTTCATAGGAATGAACTCAATCTTTTATATATAACGGTTCAACTTGACAATTTAATTAATCTCTTACTTCCAAAGCAAGTTATTTTTCTAGGAATTGAGATCTATAGGAAATTAAAATTTGTGTTTAGTTTAATTTTTTTACAAATACAAGAATTTAGCCATTCTCATTTCAAACCATAGAAAATGGATTTTACTCATCCCATGCCATCATGATAAGTCCAATTCATATGATTTAGACGAAGTAGGAATTCTTGAAAATTTAATCATAGGAGCTACTTTACGAAGCAAACACATGAAGCTAAGTTTATGGTGAATTTGCGATCGTGCCCCTCCCAATTAAAAAGTTTGCAAAAACGCTAAAAATAGGGCATGTTTGCAATAAAATTTACATTATTTTGTATTTTATTTTAAATATAAATTTATCAGAAAATCATTATAATTATGTTAACAGTATTCAACCATAAATTCTGAAAATTACTTTTAAATACAACATTGAAAAATACAAAAAAAATTAAAATAAGAAAATATTTTGGAAAAATTAAGATATTGTGGAAGATATGGTTAAGATTTTTATCCAATAATATTGTGAAACATATATGCATGTGTATCGTTATTATTGTTGTTTCCATATATATATATATATATATATGATTTTTAAAGTTAGAGTTCATCACAAAGCTAGGGTTTTAGAGGATTGCTTGATTTATGTGTTATGGATAGGATTCATCATATCACCCTAACTAGAAAACGTGTCATCTACAATAAAAAATATTATATATCAACCTTTTATAAAATACAACCATTTTTTTTCGCTTAAAAACATCTATAAAATTTCGATATTTGATTTTTAACTTTTATTTTATCTTTTGATTTTCAAAATGGATAGATTCATAGATAGTAATCTTCGAAATCTTGATTTAATATTAAAATATCTATAAAATCTTTTTATCAATATATATTTTCAAATTGGGATAAAAAAAGTTTGTTAAAATATATTATTTTTCAGAAAATAATTAATAAAAAAAACTTTGGTTTTTCTTTTATTTGACAAAAATTAGTCATTTTGGGCATTTATGTAATATTTTTAGGCATACCTGCAATATTTTTAGGCATTTGTACAAATAAAAAAAAACAATGTCATATTTGCAAAATGATTATCAAATAGGAGCACGAGGTGCTAATTCCTTTTTTTGGAATATTCACCATTCTATAGAAATTGGCCGTCCAAAATAATATAAATAATACAATTTTCTAATTTTATAAGGTCAAAGATTATCTTATAATAAGAAAGTAAAAACTTATTATATAATAATCATAATTCAAAAATTGCAAAATCGCAAAGGGGGTTTGTCATGATTTTTTTCTACTAGTTAACTTATGCATGAAGATAGTCAATTCGGTCATTGTGGTCGGACTCTATTATGGATTTTTTACCACATTCTCCATAGGGCCCTCCTATCTCGTCCTTCTCCAAACTCTGGTTATGGAAGAAGGAGAAGACGGAACCGAGAAGACGGTAGTAGCAACAACCGTTTTTATTATGGGACAGCTCATGATGTTCATATCGATCTATTATACACCTCTGCATCTAGCATTGGGTAGACCTCATATAATAACTTTCCTAGCTCTACCCTATCTTTTGTTTAATTTCTTTTGGAGCAATCATTTTGATTTTGGATCGACTACCAGAAATTCGACGACGAAGTAGAAATTCTTTAGAATTTAATTATAGTAAACTACTTTACGAATCAAACACACGTTTCCTTTTAGAAATTCACAATACCAAAGAAATTGTCATTGAACCAAAGGAGCCTTAGGCTTCGTTCGGGTAATTAGCTGAAAGCTGGAACTGAAAGCTGAAAGCTGGGACTGACAGCGAAAAGCTGGAACTGGCAGTTGAATCCGAAAGCTGGATTTAGTAGCTGAATTGAGTAAAAATTGAAATGAGTGTTCGGTAAATTAAGTACCTAGCTGAATCCCGAAAAAGGGTCATATAAGATTACCAGAATACCCCTAAGAAATATTTTAAAACCAATGTTTTGTAAACACACGTGCCAATCATGTGCTAATTTATGTGCACATATGTGCTAGCTAGGGTGAGCTTCCATTTCCAATTTTACCCGATAGCTAGCTCCCCAGCTCAAGTTCCCACTCGGCGATTCACGAGCAGCAGCACACCGGCGACGCCGAGCGGCGGTCGTGGTCGACTGGTCCCACTGAATCTCGCCCCGACACCGGTGCCGCAGAGGGAGGTTGTCTTTGGGCGAAACACGATGGGAAACTGGGCACAATCGCCGGCGGCTAGCACAAGCATCAAATCTGGTAATGCTCCATTCTCGACCTCTTTTGTTCATGGCAGATTGTTGTGTTGTTGTGAAAATAGCGTTTTTGATGTTCTTGTACATTTAGGGCTTCGATTTTTGGGGCAAAATTGTTCTTGTCAAAAATTTGCAAGCTAAGAAATATTGTGAATGTAGTTTAGGGCTTCGATCGATTTGTTCATGAACAGATCAATTGGGTGACATTGTTCAGTTTGGGGTATGAATTTGGATAGTTAGGGCTTTTGATGTGGAATCTGATTTTGTGCAATGATGAAACTTCAATTTGATTTTATTGGATGATATTGACTGAGTTAGTGCGGAAGGATCGGGTAGAATGTCGTCGTCGCAGGGTGGTAAGGTGGCGGCCATGGACGCGGACGCCGAAGCAAAAAGCGCGTCATGGTCCGACGAGGAATCGAAGTCCCTAATAAGTATATGCATGGGATACCATAAGCAAAATGGGGTGTCAACCCACTTTGATTGGGCTGAGATTGCGGCTAAGCTGACTCGAGAGCATAAGAGACCCTTCACCAAACTAGAGGCGAAGAACAAGTTTGACTACATGAAGAAGGTTTGGAGGGTGTGGTGTGAGCTTCGAAACAGTGAGACCGGTTTAGGATGGAGTTATTCTGCTGGAACTGTCACCGGGACCGATGAATGGTGGGATATGAAAATCAAGGTACTCGCTCGCTTCTACCTAAGGTGTACATTTGCTTATTTCATTTCGCTCTTATTATGATTACCATGTTATGATGTTATCTATGTTTGTTCAGGAAAATGGAAAGTATAGGCGGTTTAAGAACGCTCCACCGGACCCCGAATTGAGTGAGATGTGGGACACACTCTTCGGGAGCATTGTCGCCACAGGGAAGCGGGCAAAATCTGCCACCCAGACGCGGGTCACTGCCACCCAGACGCGGGCCATGCAATCCCAGCCTTCAGAGATGACCCAAGCACATTCAGCCCCACCAGCTTCAAGTGGAAAGACTATGGCGGACCTAGTTGCGATGAACGACGATTTGGATGAGGATGCGCTGATGCAGGACCTTCAGAACGATAACCTCGTGAACCTAGGCGCTGATGAGTCGCAACCCATTGACATTGAGGTCATGAACAAGAGGACGGTTGATGAATGCGGTGAGGGATCATCTAAGCGCAAGAAGAAATGCTCCGGTGGTGCGGCTTACGTACAAAAACAGAACGAAGAGGCCGCTGACGATACGGGAAAGGTGATATCACTACTAGAGCAGTCATTGACCGCCAACAGCAACAATGCTTCTTGCCACAAGGACCCAAAGTTTGATGAGGCCATTGATGCAATCTATGGCATGGCTGATTTAGGGTTGCTCAAGCTACAAGATGATTTGTGGTGCTATGTTATTGATCTGATGAACAATGACCGCACCCGGCGTTGCTTCATGGCTCTGAGGTCGGAAAGTGACAGGTTGGCGTGGCTGAAATTCAGGTTTAACAAGTTGGGTGAGAATTGAGTCTGTGATGGAGAAGTTGGGATGCTGGAGAAGTTGTGGTATTGAAGACTTTGTTGGACATGTTTTCTTGGCTATGATGTGTTTTTCAAGACTTTGTTGCTTTGTTGCTTTGTTACTTTGTTTTCAAGACTTTGGTGATGTTGTGTGGATTTTATGGGATGGTTTGCAAAAACAGTTTCACTTGGGGTTTTAGGTTGTGACCGAACATGATTCCTCTTTCTATGTTATCTATGTTTACCGAAAGTTGTGTTTTGCTTTACGGTTTGCATAATAGGTTCCTTGAGTATCGTCATCATGACTATGATCCCGTTTCATTTTCAGGATAAGTTGACACGATGGCTAGGCCACCTGTGCGGAGATTGTCTACCACACAGATTATATTAATTTTAGGCCTCATCGCGCTCTTAAAGATCCGGAAGCGTAAGCGTTTAACGAACACGTACTTCCAGAAGTACGTGCACAAAGTCCCTTGTTTCACGTCACCTCTCACTGGTCATCTCTGGATGCGATAGATTATGGATCCTGGCTCCGAAGTCCGATGCATCAATGCCTTCAGAATGGAGCGAGCCGTTCTTGTGAAGCTGTGCGATGAGCTGCAAGCCCACCATGGTCTACGCCCCTCCAGACACATGACGGTGCTAGAGAAGGTGGGAATACTCTTGTACACCGTTTCAGTGGGGGCCTCGAACCGGGCGGCATGCGAGCGGTTTCAGCGATCCGGGGACACCATAAGCCGCACCATCCATGAGGTCCTTGACTCAATCACAGGGACTTCGGATGGGTCAGCCGGGCTAGCTGGCCGGATGTTGAAACCCCGAGATCCCATGTTCTCAACTATCCCCGAACAAGTCGAGCACGATACTCGGTACAACCTGTTCAAGGTATTCGTGAAGTCCCCTTTCGAAGATAATTACTTGTTGTACCAATTTTGCCAATCTCATTACCCGCTTCGGCGTGCGAGCGCAGGGTGCTATTGGTTGTATTGATGGGACCCACATTTCATGTTGTGTGCCCCGAGCCGATCAATTGCCGTATCGAAACCGAAAGGGCGTATGCTCGTTCAACGTGATGGCGGTGTGTGACTTCGACATGCTATTCACCTTCATTTCGTGCGGGCGGAGTGCACACGACGCGCGTGTATTTGATCATGCTCTTAACACACCCGAAATGGACTTCCCCCACCCTCCTCCCGGTAAGTTGGTTTCGTTGTCGGACTAAGATCTAATGGCTTTCCCCGTTAATCCTATTTATGTGAAATGCATGTCGGTATTGGTGTAGGGAAATACTATCTTGTCGACAAGGGATACCTGGACCGGGCTGGATACATGGTGCCCTACAACAAGGTGAAGTACCACTTGTCGCAATTTCAGAACGCGGTCCCGAGGAATGCAGAGCAAGCCTTTAACAAGGTTCACTCGTCCTTGCGAGGATGCATCGAGAGGTGCTTCGGGGTCCTGAAGAAAAGGTTTCGTATGTTGGTTCAAATGCCTAGCTATTCCATGGACACGCAAATTGACCTAATCATGTTCTGCTTTTGCATCCACAACTTCATTATTCGTAACCGTGTCGTAGACACGTACCTCGAGGATGAGTATGAGGACCCAAACTTACCCCCTCCTATTAGGCCGGAACGAGGTATGGACAACGCACCCGGTGGCATGAGGCGCGTGAGAGATGAGATAGCCACGGAGATTTGGAGGGCACGGCGCTATTGGTGAGGATTACCGATAGGTAGCTGAAGTAGGGAATTCTAGATGGATTCTTGTTGGTCGTATATGGAGCACTAACTAATGTAGATTTGGGTGGGCAAGGAAGCCTAATTTTGTGAAGTTTGCTGAAAGTTCACTTTCCTAATCAACTGACCTAACGTAGTTGCAAACCATCTTTGATGTAGTTAATTATATATATCGTATGCATATTGACCGGCTTATGAAGTCAATAGTTAATTATAAACATGTGTTATTTTATTAAAATTCATTTGCGAATTCAGCTTGAAAATTTCCGATCACTGTTTAACGAACACTTGAATAAAGAAATATTCTACATCAATATTTTTTTGACTTCATGATTTCCACTTTAATAAAGAAATAATCTACATCAATATTTGTTGACTTTATGGTTTTTTAGATTTGGCAACATGTTTTTTTATTAACAACACATTTTTTGATTACAAATAACACATTTGTTGAGAATATAACATGTATTTTTTACTAACTTTTTTTTTTTACTCAAAGAATGACACCATGTTTTTCAAAGAATAGTATCCTTTTTTAACTCAAATAATTACAAATTTTACCACTTCCCCCACTAGGCACACGCTGAAATCGACCTGTACCCCTCTCGGCTCTCCCCACACCCCACTTGACCCCTCTCGGTTCTCGGCTGAATTTCCTCGTCGCCGGCGACTCATTGGCTGCCCGCTCTGCTCAATTTCACCTCAATTTCTCCCCCCAAATGTAAGTCCTCTCCCCGTCTATGCTTGTTCTTTGATTTTGGTACTCGGTCTGTTTCCGATTTAGGGTTTCCGATTTAGGAGGTTGAAAATTAGGCTTGGCTGAGTATGTGGGTGGATGTTTGAAGGTCCATTTTGATTTTGTAGAAGCTGAGTGAGGTTTCGATGTTTGAAAGTCCAGCTCGGTTATAGTTGTTTGATTTTGTAGCCTTGGATGTTTGGAAGATAAGATTGCCTAGTTGTGTTCATTGTTGTGGTCATTTTTGATTTTGAAGGTCCAGCTCAGTTGTGTAGTTCAGGGTAGGCCTTGGATGTGTTTCTTTTTTGTGTTGGTTTTTGTTGATTTTGGATATTTGGCTTGATGGGAGTAGATAAATTGAAATGGCCTGAAGTTGTGTTCATTGTTGTGGTGCTTTTTTGATGATTTTCATACCATGCACTTGTAGTTAGGAAATGGCGTGTGACTCAACTGGTTGGAATTACATGGGAACGACCGGTGGGGCTGAATCTGGCTATCATGTTTGTTTGTGTGGTGCGAAGGCTACCATGAAATACTCAAAGACGGCGGCCAACCCTGGACGACGCTTCTATAGCTGTGCGAATTATCTGGTATGACATTTCCCAAAGGTAACATGATATATGCTTATCACTTCTTAAAGGAAACTGACTGGGGATGTGTTCTCCTCTATGTTTGCTTGACTCAGGAGCGCAGAAGCTGTGGATTTTTTCGCTGGGTTGATCCACCTCTGCCGGACGAAGTTAAGCGTGCCATTGACCGGCTTCTCAAGGAGAAAGAAGAGGAGGTGCAGAAGGCAAGACGCAGGACAAATCGGCTACTGAAGGCAATACTTGTTATCGCACTTGTTCATGTGGTCAAATTTGTGTTGAATTAGGGATGAATGGAATTTAGACTATGTTGCTATGTTTATGAATTTGTAAGATATCGATACTATGTCATTTATGTACTAGAGTATAATCGACTTTGGTTATGTAACTTAATTTATGTGACCGGTTGTATGTTATAAATGGTTATGTGAAAATGAGCATAAACTGATCACAATCAAATTAAAGTGAAATACACATCCATTACATTAGCTAGTAGCAAAGAAAAGTTAACCAAGCTGAAATCATCCGTCTGTCCAACTCGCCATCCATCACATTAGATCATCCGTCCGAATATCATGCAAATTGAAGGAAAGAAACAACATTGACAACTATAAAACCAAGCTTAACTCGTAGTTCCACAACATCACTAACAAGAGCTCGCACCACCCCAACCTCCACTTGGCCCGCCTTCCTTGTACTCCACGGCAGTGATCATGTCCCCGTCCTCCATACCGAGATGAAAAAATAACTCACATTACGTTGAATAATAAACAAAATATGGGTAATGGTGTTTTTTGGCCTTACATCAAAAGGCGAGACAAGGTGCATTAGGTCAGTGATTCGATCCCCATCGAAGTAGAAATCCATCCCATTGCATTGCCAGCTCCTTTGTTCGATATATGCGGTGAACAATTTTTGGAGGGGCGATGATCGATGTAATTTCGTGACAACTCGCCATCCATCCTGCATTAGAAGAGGACGAATGTGCTTAAAAGAAGCATTAAATATAAGGATCCGTTTTTGTTATCGCAAGTTCTACGAACTTACCGGTGCAACAATGCCTACTTCCACCTTCACGGGCCTCACGGGGCTGTTGCTGCCAACCGACTCCATGCTAGCCGACGGCCTTGCTCTCGAACGGGCGGAACGAGCTTGAGCAACAGCACGCATGCCAGCCATTGGGTTCGATGAGGGACGGTTGTTCGAATATGGAAAATTATTGTACTCTAGGGCAACAAACAACCCCAGCTCGGTGGACCTGCACGGATTTGAACATATGGACCTACGTGGTCTACAATTTTTGGTTGGGTTTAGGACTCAATTGTTGAACTCTAATCTTATAAAATCCAATGCATGCATATTATAACAAACATTTTTTGTGTTGAAAGGTTCATCACATAAAACATAGGATACTTAGAAAACACACATACATAAACGTGCTCAAACAACATATTACATATGAAGTTCTAGACAGCATCGAAGTTCATCAATAACATCCAAACAAAGGGGTCATCCATGACAAAACAACCATAAAGTACCAACTCCATTATTACACACCCAAAACAGGTTGACAGAGAGTTCGGACTAAAGCATTAAAACACAGAACATAGGAAGGGAAAACAGGTTTACTCGGACTCGTAGTTGGCATTGACTGGGTTCGCAGGAGGGAGCGGGAACTGCATGTCCATTCCCCGTAGACCGCCTCCCACGATGCAACCTGATCGCGCTCAATATCCATCCTCCTCAACTTCTTTGCAAGGTCTCCGTAAACCTAAAATAGAATCACATTAGAGCAAACCCTTAACCAATTAAAATGAACATATTTTGATCAGATTTTTGTTGTAAAGTACTGACCTCAATGGCGTTTGCCCACCACTGGTCATCCGCCACCAACTTTCCGGTCTCTTGGTCCCACGTGAACTGAAGCCCAACCTGCCTCGCATTGGTGTACACCCTCCACTTCTTCTTGTTGTAGTCAAACCTGTTCTTGAAGAGCACGGGCGGGAGAACGTGTCTAGTCCTCTCCCAAAACATGTTGGCCAGTTCTCTCCAGTTTGTGTGGTCGGTCTCTCCCAGGAACCTCCTCCTCTGTTGATAGATGTCGTAGAAGTCCTCATCCATGGCTGCATCCCACCTGAATTGCCCTGCCATTGTTGTCCTACAAAAGGAAAGTTTTTGTAAACAATATGCAAATATACTTTATCATGTAGGTGTAAGAATTTTTGACTCAGAGGTCTCATACCTGTGGTCCTTAATTTCTTGCTATGTTTGGGGTATCGCAGATGTTGTTGCACAATCTGATATGGCCACCCCAAGCCCTTTATATAGAAGTGCAGCCTCAGCCTATGCTTCACTTCAATGTTGGCAGAATTTAACTAGTGCAGAAACAGCATTTTCATACCAAATCAATGCATAAAATTGTTGACCTATAAATTGCATGGAAAAACGTATCAATGCATGCATGTAACACAATGAATGCAGCTGAGAAACAGCCTTTAATAAATAGCCATGACAAGTTATGTTTGGTCAACAAGATAGCAGCTTTTTTGCAGCTGGTATTGAATTAAAACGTTGCTCAATTGAAACTGAATTCAACAGTGCAAATGTAGTACCAGTGTGATACAGTCTTTCAACAGTGGAAATAATAATGCAGACCAAAGAAAAAATAAAAAATTTATAAGTGACACTGTGAAACAGTCATTGAAGTGTTGCAATAATAAACAGTCGTTCAACTGTTGACCATAATGCATTGTGACAATCCATTAAGTGACAAAAGGAAAAACTCATACAAAAGACATTCCTCAACAGACCAAAAAAAAATTGATTCGAGCTACTGTCATGAATCAGTGGAGGGAAAAATGACATTTCAGACCAAAAAAAAGGCATAAAAAAAATGAATGCAGCTAAACACTCATACAAAAGCTGCAAAAATAAAATGGCACAAGCACTTGTTGAAATACTTTGAATCAACCATGTGAATGAAAAATTGTCATGATTAAGTGCATGAAAAAATGTTGAAATGCTTTTAATGAAGCATGTATATCTTATCAGCAGGGTTACACACCAAACAAAAATAATCAAAAATCCATTCAACCTCTACACTTTCATTGAATTTTTTTTGATTAAATTAAATATGTATACTCACATGTTCAAAAATCCATTCAAATGTAGAGGAATTAGGGATTGAGTATAGTAAAGTCATAATCACAGTTTTTTAAATCATAAATTTAAAATATGAGGAAAGTTTAGAACATATCTGTGTGCGGTGCTGTTACCATGGAGTTGCTAATTAACTCTATGGGTGAAGTTTCATTAATCTCAACCATTAATTATATCTAACGGTTAGGATTGAGTTAAAATTTTCATCAGGATTTGGAAAAATAATTAAAATAGAAGTGATTTTGTCATCACTCACCGGACGCCCGAGCTTCGTACTTCGCACCCAATCCACCTCCTCGTCGCGTCGGCCGGCACGACGGCAGCCACACCCGCATTCGCCACGGCCGAATCCGCGGCCGAAACCGCCTCTCTCACCACCACCTTGTTCCGCCATGATTTTGGTTGCTGTGCTAGGGTTTGAAGAGATTGAGAGGAGGAAATAACGTCAGAGTTGCACCGTTCTATCGGAGGTGGGCACTACTCTGACCTTATTGGACTTGAGAACGCAGCCAAGGACAAGACATTAGCCTACCTTGTAAGTTGACTACTTCATTTGCCTTTTTGCAAACGATCGTAAATATTTTGATCGATGTGTTTTTGAGCTTGAAGCATGATGATGCTTGAAGCAGTTATCTATTTTTGAGGTTAAAGCATTTATCAGTTAATTAATTGGCTACGGCATCAGTGCCATCACTGATTCACCAACCAAAGCTCCTCCCATCTGGGCTTCTTCATCAGTTCTCCAACCTCGGACGAAGAATTAGTCTCATGGAGATGAATTAGTTCGCTGTAGATACGGTTAATTGAGATTTACATTTGCCTTATTTTGTTTTTAATATATATCATATCATTTCCTTCCTTAACAATCTTAACTAAGAGATTTAACTTCAATCCTAACCGTTAGATATAATTAACGGCTAAGATTAATCAAACTTCACCCATGGAGTTATTTAGCAACTCCATGGTAACAGCACCGATCTGTGTGTGTGGGGGGGGGGGGGGGAGGGGGGGGGCTCACTCTCTGCTAGGTTGAAACAAAATCTGCTAATAAACAACAAAGGATAATTAGGTTGAGACAATGAAAATATGAAAGCAATCCTGCACAAGAACACCAATTGTATGAATACACTCACTAACAAAGTTAAGAGGAGTTGATTTGGGTAAAAAATAAATTTAGAAACTTGTAATAACTAATAAGTTGCCAGAACAAGAAATTTGATCAAACAAAATTAAGAGGAGCTAAAAGAGGTTAAATAACAGAAACTCCTATCTATCCATGATAACAGAAAATTCAATATTATATCCTAATAGAAACTGATATTGGCAGTTCATCCAACATATAAAGTCATGATATATACAAGAAATCTAATGTCCAAGAAATCAGTGGCAGTTAATCTAACAAATGAACTCACAAAATTAAGAAAATCTGTTTTCACCACTATCAATGCATGGAATGTCTTTTATGTTGTGGTGAGGGATGGGAGCATTTCAGAAAAGTGGTCAGCATTTTTTTGGTTCTACCTCACATGTCCAAAATCTCCATTTTCAACAAAATCCAGAAAACCCATAAACTGAGCAAAATACAGAAAATACATAACTACCTGTCAACAAGAACATAAATAAGAAGGCATTTGTTACACTTACAACAAAATCTTCTAGCCAAATCCAGCTATCTCCAAGGGGAACTCCTTCAGAAACACATTAACAAACCATGATAAATAGTTTAATTGAGCCAAAGTAGTTAAATTCTGAACCTAAATATTGATAACCAAGTTGAAAAAGCAATTAGTACCATGTTCATAAACAAATCCATCAAAACTTGAGCAACCAGGTCCACCATAGAGCCAAAGAACAAGATGGTCTTTTGATGGATTGCTCTCTGACTCGACTAAGTAGTAGCTTGAGTTATTTGTTTTCTCATGTTTAGCCCCATGTACACTGATATACCTTTACACACACACGTTCACAAAAACATCAAAACTTGAAAAAAGTATGAAATTAATTACAACATTCGGCTACTGAATTCCACTTACCCAGAATAGTGCTTGGAAGGGAGAGTGTCCTTCAACCCAGGAGGCTTACTAATAAGAGAAACCTTGGGACCAGCTTCAATGGAGGATACAAGGCTCAAGAGCATGCAAACACAAAAAGAGTTCTTACAAGACTGAAAAACAGAAGCTTAGAGGGGTGCCATTTGCACTTATTTTGGCTAAACTTATGAACTAACAAAATAAAAGATAGCTTAGACTTGTAAAGAGACTGATTAAACTTAAAAAAGGTTTGTTCTTGTTTGCATGATCACATTAAAATTAGTGATTGTTCTTGCATTCTCATAAGCTATTTTGCAAACACCTCAAGAGCATACCATACCAAGAGTCCAAATTAACAAAAAGGATGGATCTGTACTAACCCATATTCAGAAACTATAAAGGCAAACCAGAAAGCTGAAGAACTCATACATAACTATGCACCAAAACTACAAAGCTAAAAATGGAGAAAATGCAAGGAATAGGAGAATAACCAGAAGCTTGATTTCAACTCAAAACTGCAAACCAGAAAGCAAAAACCTTGATTTCAACTCATACAAGCAACCAAAAAGCTTGATATCAACTCATACAATGCAAGGAATAGGAGAAAATGCAAAGAATAGGAGAATACCTAAAACTAACCACAAAGCTTGATTTCAACTCATACAAGCAACCAAGTTTTTTACAATGTCAAAGAAGGGTAACACAATTTTTTTTTGTCAAATTCCATCAAAGACAGATCTGAAGATAGATTTCAACTCATACCTTTTGAGCACCAAGATCCATGATAGGCATAGCTTTGATTTGAGTAGGAAGCTAAGTTTGAGGATATGAGCTTCCTCTCAACTTGGTTTCCTTAAATATTGATGCCATTTTACTGACTTGGTTGTGTTCAATGCTCCTGCACATGATTTCACAAATTTGTTATGCAAAAAAAACAAATTTCACCATTTGGCTTGGAACCGAAATAAGGAACTGAAAGTTTGCTATGATATTTGTTTGGTTTCTCTACATTCTGTTTGTGAAATAAGCAACTAATCCAACTAGTCAAAGCAAGCCATTCACAAGCATCAATGTACAAGCTAGATATTCCATTCACAAGCATCAATGTATGGTTTGCTATGCTATTTGTTTGGTTTCTCTGGTTTCTATCGATTCTCTGGATTGTTGTACTACATATTCCTGTTCTACAAACAATGGCACCAACTCATAGATGATGTAAATCAGTTCAAATATCATCACACAGTGTATGGTTCCTTTCATTTCTAACATTTTACCTACTAGTTCTATACAACTTCCATTCAAATATCATCACACATACACGATTTCAATACCGAAGATATAACTGACGGAGAATGAAATGGCTTAACCTGGAAGTAGTCCAGTCTACCTGTGCAACGAATCCAACTAGTCAAAGCAAGCCAAACCTGGAAGTAGTCGACACCACCTGTGGAAGAACAAACCCTAGGTTACAAACCTGAACTCAGATCTAGGGCTAGATCTATAGACGAGTGGTGTACCTGGAGGTCGAAGCTAGGGTTTCGAGGGGAGGGGTTTCGAAGATCTAGAGCGCCTAGGGTTCTTCCAAAATCGTCGGCCCTCCATCCAGATCTGTGAAGGATAATGGTTTGAAATGGGAAATCAGTGAAAATCCAACACGGAATTCAAACAAACGGAGAGGAGCCACCACTTACCGGCGCGAACGACGACGGCGAGGAATGGAAAGCGAGCTCGACGGCGAGGCTTGCGAGAAGAACTTCCAAAATCGCCATTATTATCGAGCTCTCGAAGATGAGGAGGGGTAATGGGGGGAAATTTTTGGAAGCAAATGGGGAGGGGTAACGAGACGCTATGGTTGAAAACGCAAGACGCTATGCTCCATTCCGCTACAATCTGGGGGGAGGGAGATACCAGCGTCTAGCGTTTTTTTGGGGTGCCATCTATCTTCGTCCGCTACACACGAACACCACACGGGAGAAGCGTTTCGCCAGCGAGACGCGCCAGCTACCCCCATTCCGCTTCTCCCGAACGGAGCCTTAAGTTTCAAATAGTAGATGACTTGGAGTAGTTTGCTCTAATTCTAATAAAGGAATCCCAACCTTTATTGCATAACCACAATAAACAAACAAGAACAAATTTCAATTAACAACCATAGTAAGATATACATCAAAATTGGTGCGTAAAAAGGTCACGTGCACGAATATGTGTTTGTGTATTACAAGTAGTCACAGAAACAAAACCATCACTCAAGTTAAACTAACATCCCAACAATATCAACTAGGGGTGGCAATTCGGTTAATCGGTCGGGTTTCGGTCGGGTCATTCGGATTTCGGGTCAATCGGGTTTCGATAAATGATGTGTATGGCAGGTAATCGGGTATGTTCGGATCGGATCGGGTCGGGTCGGATGTTCAAATTGTCGGTTACCTCGGGGTTTCGGGTCAAACAATACTCAAACTAATTCGGGTTTCGGTTTCGTCGGGTTGTACTAAACCGGTTTCGGGTTGAATCGGGTTTTACATTTCATATTTGATTCAGGTTTCGGTTGAATCGGGTTTCGGTTGAATCGGGTTTCGGTTGAATCGGATTTTACTAAATCGGTTCCGGGTTATCGGGTTTTAGATTTCAGATTTGGTTCGGGTTTCGGTTGAATCTGGTTTTCAGTTAAGATTCGGACGGATTGAGTTTCGGTTGCATCGGTTTCGGTCTAATCTATTTCTGCATTAGGACTTAATTTGATTGGATCGGTTTCGGTTGAATCTAATTTTGGCTCAATAATGTCAGTTGAATTGGGTTGTGCATGAACCGAGTTTTGGACTATAGGGTAAATCTAATTTTGATTTAACTAAATTCAACTTAATTTTAGTCCATATTTTTAATGTGTGAAATTTATAAGCATATACTAATATATAAACTGATATAATTTTTTTTTGGTCGAATATATAAACCGGTATAATATATATTTTGTGTTTCAAGTCTCCAGATACTATATATGTTATGTTATGATACGTCAAAATGTATTTTAAAAAAAAAATTGATATAATATATTGGTTAAAATTTGAGTTGTTTGAAGACGGGTATACAACTAATAAAAAATGAAATCATGAATTTTTTATCTACCCTATTCGCTCGTTGTTTAGCTTTGGTATTCTCGCATTGTTCCCATCGTGTTAAAATTATATGTCCCTACAACAAAATATTAAATATGCATGTTAATAATGTTTAATTGTGTGCATATATAAATCTATATATATATATATATCTAAAATTTTAAGCGGCATTATAATTATGTTCATTAATTATGATTATCATCTTCGATGTAATTAAGTAAATTAACATTGTAACGAACAAAACAAAAAACATTCATAGCATAGTGGTTTACTAGTTTAATGGTTTTCAAGAACGTATAGATCCACGGTTCAAATCTCCTTGAACCCATTTTTTGTCCATTAAGATTATTAAAATAGTTATATGTAGGAAGATGAATATTTTTAATAAAATAAATGTTAAGTACTGTTCTACGGTTAATGGTTATACCCATACATGTTATTTAAAAAAGATTATATCAATATTAAAAATTCAAGTGAACTTTATTGTAAGTACTCATAAATGTATATATTTAAATAAAAAAATATTGATTATAGTTACTGGAGTATATGAGGGCATAAACATATATAATGAAGTGGTTTGTATTATATAAATATAATATTCTAATTTTATATCTTTTCATGTTTAATCTATAAGAAAATAAAACTCATCCACTTTAATTACTTTACCTAAGATTGTCTTTTTAAGGTTAGTTCTTCATATGGTATATTGTAATAGAAGAATTATTAATGTAAGTATTTATGTTAATTTGTTTACCCTAATAAAACATAAAGAAAATTCTTAAGTTTGTACAAAAAAATTGTGTCGTGTGGCATTACATAATTGTTTTATTAGGTATTTTAATTAATTACATGGGAAAACTATTTTTAAAGAGATGTAATATGTGATTATCATAATGAACATAAATACGTATGAATTACGATATAGTAGCTAATAATATGTCTAATTTTCAGATTTGAAACATAAAAATATATATATGTATTATACTTTACCCATACATGGTACTAGCCTACTAGGCTTATATTAGTTAAGGTTAGAGAGCATGGATGTGACATAATGTTTCTAGCCAAAATGATTTATACTTTATATTATATTGAGGTTAACATAATATTAAACATCATCGGCTAGTATATACTGTAGCAAAGATTAATAAATTATTTAAAATATTATATGTCAACTTCAAATTAAACCAAATCATCTATCTTTTATTAAATCAATCTACTTTGACAAAACTTTAGTGACTTTTTTTTGGTTAAAATTTTATAATAATCACATATAAATATAACATATATATACATGTAAATTATTTCATATGATTTGGATTTGGTATTTATTTTTTAAAAAAAAATCGGGAAATTTTTAATATCAATTATTGAATCTTTATAAAAAATAACTTCGATTCGATTGATCTATTCTCGGCTATAAAATGATGTTAATATATACACAACTTAATCTATCCGAGATTGATTAAGTTGATTAATAACTTCAATTCGATTGATCTATTCTCGGCTATAAAATGTTTGATTAATACTCATGTAAATTTTTATGTTTTATCTATAAATATGTAAATTCTATCAATTTGATTAAGTAATATATATCTCAAAAAAAAAGATTAAGTAATATATAACCTACTTGTAAAGTTGAATTTTTTGTCATCAAATGCAAATCATTCCATTTTTCATAATGTGCTCACAATATATTATATTATGGTATTGTTGTTATGGTATTAAATTCTACGTACCTATTATATATATTCACTTTAATATCTTTTGTCCCTTATTAACATATTATATAACATATGGTATATTATTATTGTCGTCATTAGTATAACATATATTATTAAATCTTTTTTGTGATTATTAGCATATTATATGCTATACATCATGTAATTATTGTTTTGTTATTCTATTCTTCTTATTGTAATCACTCTAATATTATCTTTTGTCTATTATTATATATATTATGTTATATTTTACTTTAACTCAAATATAATGCGCACAACAATGAAATACAAATCATTAAAACAAAGACTTAAGAATTATTTTCATACTTGAGTATTAATCAAACATAAAAATAAACAACTTTATAGAAAAAACGATCAATTATTGTTAAGCTATTGCCCCGAGCAACATCGGGTGATCTAGTTATTATGTAAGATTAGTTATCCAAGTAGTATATTCATTGAAATAAGTTTTTTGTATTAATTTATTAAGATTTATATTTATATATAATAACATTACTATTTGTATTTTATCTATAAATAAATAATGACTTCAAGTATGTCTTCACAAAAATTTACAACACATGTCAATTCTGTAATAAAATAATCAGTTAGGCCCTCCTTTATACAAATATTATAGTTAAAATCTCATATAATCTTATCTCATAAAAAAATACTTAAAGAATAAAGATTATTGAAAATTATGAATGATACTTACCAAGAATTAGTTGTAATTTTCTTATAAATATTTTTATTTAATAAAATGTGATCTTCTTCGTAAAGTAATTTTTGAATAAATGCAACTTATTTTCATTATGAGTTGATTTATCATTGGTAAAAAATAATAATCACAATAATAAGATAAATATATATGATCCTATAATTTTAACGTGATCAACGACATTACATATGTACAAAGGAAATATAATTTTAAATCCCTCCGTTCATGAAACATATCTACATTAAATCGGGTTTATAATCGCATTACCCGTACATACATGGTACGGGGGGTAAAGTAGGTATTTATATATATGATTTTAAACCGAATCACGATGTTCACTAACACATAAAATTATGCCTATCAAATTATCATATGAAATGTTAAAAAAAAAAAGTCTTACTCAAGTGAATATTTGTGAGATATATATATATATATACACGGTATATTACACGTAAAGATATATTACTAGGTATTTACTTTGCATATTTATATCATGGTGGGAAATTAAATACAATATTAATGAAAGATCAATAATGGGAAAATATGGTATAACCACCTAATTGTATAAATACAATATCTATCTTAATTAGTAAATACACTATCTATCTCTAAAATGCAAAAATTTAAATATACAAACCCTAATTGGCTAATTCTACTTATCAACGGGATTCAACGCCTCTCTCCTCCTCCATCAACTACACTATTGTGCTCTCAAACTCCCGTCCAGTCGCCCACTCTCCACAATCGGCAACCGGCAACAACCTGTCTACCACTCGTCCAGTCACCCCCCTCCCCTTGCAGTGAATCATTCACCTCGTCATCATCTTGTTAGTCACCCTACCGTACCATAATATTTCTAATTGCACTAGAATGATGGAATTTTTTTATGTAAATTGTATTCAAAAGTGTCCACTACTCTACTAGTTAATTATATCGTAGTTTGTATATCAATTTTTTTTGGTAGAATGTAGTTTATATATCAATTTAACATTAGTTAAGATCAAGTTTAGTATGAACACTGAATTATGAATTAAGTATAATAAAAAAAATCATCTACCTAAATGACTTACGTGTTATTGGCCATATATATAATGCATTCATGTTCGTTCATTCATATAATGGTGAATCCGGTAATAATAAATTACTAATTAGGTACATCTATGTATTTGAGTGGTGTCTTCTATTTAATTAATTAGTAATGAACCTAATGGAGTCTTAATTAGTCTCCACTCCAGGAGGAATGAAGGATCATGTATTCATGTGGGATGTAGTTGTTTTGAGGTTATCCGTACATTGATGCACATAAACTGATTTTCATTTAATGTAATTTATTACTATTACTATACATATTCTTGAATTTTACATCGTTGTAGAATATGAAAAATGTAGAAAGACTGATTATTGAGCTTTTCGATTTTTGATTTGAGTGAAACTAGTGGACAAAGATGGAAGATTCAATCGAGATGTCACCCCCTGAATTAAATGCATCACTTTCTTCTTCTCCAACAATTGGTAAGTATATACTCTATTTGTTATTTTAAAACAACAATATTGGTTTATAATTTTTTAGTCATTCCTAAATCTCTACCCATTTATGATATAGGTCATTCAACCACATTTGCATCTCAACCTTTAGAAGAAGATGGGGGTGTGTTGACCACAGAGAATGTAGTTGATGACCACAACAATACTCGAAAGCGAAAAAACTCTAGTAGACGTGCTGATTGTTGGAATCCTTTTACTATAGCGGTTGACAACGGAGTAGAATGGGGGACTTGCAATTACTGCAAGGTCACAAGGTACAAATCTTCTTCACATGAAGGGACTTCTAATTTCAATAACCATTTGAAAAAATGTCCAGAGTTCTTGAAACTAAGTCCATGTGAAACTTCGCCTAGTAAAAAAATAGATCTGAAGGTGTTTCATGGTCTGATTGCTGATGCTATTATGAGACATGGACTTCGTTCGTGGAGTATGAATTCATCAGGAAGATTTTCAAGTATTTAAATGCAAATGTTGACACAATCTCAAGAAATACAATAAAGAAGGTTTGCCTTGAAAGGTATGAGAGTTTGAAAGAACAAGTTAAGAATGTTTTCAAGATGGTTCTTGGTAGAGTTTCTTTAACTTGTGACACATGGACTGCATGTACTGGAAAAGGTTTCCTATGTGTCACCACCCATTATATTGATGATACCTGGAGATTGCATAGCAAGCTACTTTGTTTTAGACATTTGCCTCCTCCTCATACTGGATATGAATTAGCAGCTGCAATTGGTAGTAATTTGTTTGATTGGGATATTCAAAAGAAGGTTTTCTCCTTAACGGCTGACAATGCATCGAACATGGATACTATGGTAAAGAAGCTGAAAGAAGGGACAATGCTACATGATTTGGTATGTAAGGGGAAATACTTTCATATCCGTTGTTGTGCTCATATCTTGAATCTGATAGTACAAAATGGATTGAAAGTAATTGACAAATCCATAGTTAAACTTAGAGAAGGCATAAAATACATTGATGGTTCAGAAGCTAGATTCCAGAAATTTTATGATTTAGCCAAGACATCTTCTCAAGTTTCCTTTTCTGGTCGACTGTGGTTGGATGTAGCTACTAGATGGAATTCAACCTATACAATGTTGGATAGGGCATTGAAATATCGTATTGTGCTGGATCAATATTTTGAAGCTATGGGTTCTGATTGCTTAAAGTACCAACTCATGGATGATGAATGGGAGAGAGTTGAAGAAGTTTGCAAATTGTTAGAGCCGTTTTATGTCATCACAACACTGTTTTCAGGAAGTGATTACCCAACTGCCAATTTGTATCTTCCTCAAGTGCTCTTGATACGTCAGAGGTTGAAAAATCTAGTTGTTGACTTGAATACTCCTGATGAACTCAATGCAGCAATTCGTTTGATGATAGAGAAGTTTAACAAGTATTGGAATGAATATGTTTCAATACTTTCAATTGCGGTTGTTTTTGATCCTCGATACAAGTTCTCGTTTGTGGAGTACTCTTTTTATGGGACTTATGGACCTGTAGAATGCGAAAAGAAGGCTAATGAAGTAAAGTTGAGTTTGGAAGAACTCTTCAAGGAATATCAATCCTTGACTGGAATTGGCAATTCAATAACTCAGGAACAACCTACAGTGGAAACATCAATTTCATATGATGGCGTGGAGGTTTGTAAACTAAATTCTTAATCTTATATGCATACGTGTTGCACTTTTAGCATTACACAACTTGATATATTTATATTATATTATTATTTATTATAAAAATTAATTGAATTGCTAACTCTAAATTTTATGTTTTAAATTTATGTGTAGGGATTTCGACATTTTGGTCGACGTAGGTCTTCAAAAAGTGAGTTAGATAGATACTTAGAGGAAGACCTTTTAGATATGGTTGAAAAGTATAATGTGCTTGATTATTGGAAGGCTTATTCTACCCAATATCCAGTACTTTCTACAATGGCTAGGGATATATTAGCTATCCCAATAACTTTAGTGGCTTCTGAGTCAACCTTAAGTATGGGAGGAAGAATTATTAGTAAATATAGAAGCGCTCTTGCAGATAAAAATACAGATGCATTGGTGACGATATGCAATAACTGGATATGATGGTAATATACTAATACCCTAAACATATCCATACATTTTTATTATGTTATTGTTTTCTTATATTGATTAATATATATTTTATCTTAATTATTTTTATGATCAGATTTCTCCTTAGAAGGGACTTCAGTAACTGAGCAAATTGATGATCAAGTTTAGTAGGTATGTAATTATATTATGTATTGTTTATATGAAATCTTAGCTTTCGTTGACCTAATAAGAAAAGTAGATTATTTATTTTCTCTTTTTATACATTTTCATGTTAATTACATAATATTAGTTTGAATAAAATGTTGAATGACTGACATGAAGTTAGTTGATTTTGTAGGTAGGTTGGTGCAAATCTGATCTAACGACTATCTTGTTCAAGCAACCATGATGTAGCAACTAGCTAGCAATGAAGATTTATGTGCTTGTTTTAGTAGAGAAGTGGTGGAATAACAAACTTCCCTTGTGATATTCTTTCACTAGACTCAAAATGCTTGATTTGATATATTACTATATGTTGCCTTAATTTATTTTTATCTAATATCAACTACTATTGGGAATTCATATATATTGTTTTTTTTTTCAATATAATTGAATAACTAAGTTGTCCTATTTTATTTTTACTTATTGTCTTTCTTGTTCCTTGTTAGTTGATAAGGCATCAAACCCATTAATCTAA
Organism: Polygonum maritimum; assembly: GCA_963924305.1. Lineage (NCBI taxonomy): Eukaryota > Viridiplantae > Streptophyta > Magnoliopsida > Caryophyllales > Polygonaceae > Polygonum > Polygonum maritimum. Next base: position 12,988,985 of record OZ002728.1, read on the forward strand.
GAAAAAGAAAAACAATCATGGCATAAAAACAATATACCTAAAAGAAAAGAACTCATTACGTATAAATTGTCAAATACATTAATTCTTGTTTTTGATGTTGAATATAATCAAGTTCAGGTTATTCGGGTTTCGGGTTGACATCGAATTTGTCCACTCGGGTATAATCGGCTTCGGGGATAATCGGATTCGGGTTTCGGGTTGACATCGGATTTGTCCATTCGGGTATAATCGGATTCGGAGATAATCGGATTCGGGACATTTCTTAAACGGGTTATTTCGGTTTCGGGTTGCTCGGATTTCGAGTTGATGTCGGGTTTGCCTTTCCGGATATAATCGGGTTCAGGTCATACCTTAAACGGGTTATTTCGGGTACAGAATAGATCGGTACGGATCGGGTCGGTTTCAAATGTCATTTTTTACTTTTTTTTCGGATATCGTTCGGGTTTCGAATCGGATTGTTCGGTCGGTTTATTCGGATCGGGTCAGATTTTGCCACCCCTAGTATCAACCCTCACTCGGAAGACAAGGTCCTCCTAATCTCGTCCAAATACTTAAATCTTCAACTCTCATAAACAAAGAAAGAAGAACAATAGTCGATAGACAAAGAAGAACATTATAACATTCACACTCATCGTCCACGACCCGTTTCCATTCCAAGCTGGTCGATCGGGTCCCGTCCGTTTCCTTGGGGGCATCCGAGACCCGAGTCCGGTTACAGGTGGGACCCACAGCGAAGCAGGTCGTTGGGGTCGGAAAGTGGGCCAGCCCTACATACACGAATTGGGGATGTCAATTCCAAATTCCAAATTCCAAATTCCAAACCCGCTCCAGTTGAATTTCAAAGGCGTGCTCCTTTGACGAACGAGACTGGTTAGGTGAGGGCTTGTAGGCGGATCCATCGCTACTCTGTTTCCATATGATCGATTTCTCCCTCTCTCATTCCACACTCCAACAAGCAGCACAACAAGTCTAACAAAGCCATGGCGGAGTCCGAATCGGGCGTTGCGAAGCACTCCGTGGATCGTTTGCCGCCCATTGAGGGCAGTTCCTCTTCGGATTTTGAATCTCCAGCTATCAGCTCTTACAATCAGATTTCCCCTTGGGCTCTTGACATTGGAGGTGACAATTACCCTTCCTCAGGTTTCCTGATGTTGTTGTACTCTTTTTCTGGCATCCGATTTGATTTTTCAGGACAACTGTTTCTTTTCCTCAGTTCAGTGCTCCAAACTGGAAAGCTGATTGATTAAACTGATTCGGCCGACTTTATATGGAGTGCCGAGATTTGCATGTGGATAATTGATTAGTTTCCTTCCTTGTCACTTGGACTTTGATAGGTTCTCTAATCAAGCTGGTATATTTCTCAAGAGACGATAAGTATCTGGAAGATGGTGATGGAAAGACTTCTAAAGAGAATCCTAATGCTTCAGAAAACTCTCCCATTCTCAACGGAAAGCTCCATTTTGCACTTTTTGAGAGCAGCAAATTAGATGAATGCATGGAGTTTATCCGATCAAGGCAACTTAACCGTATCTGTATGATATCTCCTCTTCTTTTTTACTTTCTATCACTAATTTAACCGTGAAAATTGTCCCTTTTCTGCCAAGTAGAGTTGGATAGTTCAATGCTTGATACATGTGAAATTTGAGTAAATCAGCTTCAATGTAGCAGTAACAAGAATCAGAGGGGATAATTATGGCATTTCTGTTATAACTATTGATAAAAGAGGAAGCTTTTGATTTTGATTTGGTAGGTAGTGCCACAAAGGCTGCACCTTCTTAAATCACTGAATCGTTAAGGACTAGTTTAATGGATGTTCTTGAATGAGTTGATATGGATCACTACTTTCGGAGTAGGAAGCCTGGCCATAGCATAGACTTGAATCTCTACCCTTGTATATCACAGCATCGTGTGATTTGTTTTTAGACATAATTATAGGTATAAACTTCTATAAAGAAATCTGATTATTAAAATGGATTCAGATTGCAGGCGTCCAGGAGTTCCAATTAAAGAAAATATGATTGTAAAGGTATTTTCTCTAATTCTTTCATAGAACAAACAACTGTCCTTATATTTTTACAGAATGAGATCAACTGCGTTTGCGGTTGTTTCAAAACAATCCTACAAGTCTGTTTGGCTTGATGTGCTGAAATGCTACGTCAATATATAAAAATCTTCCAGTAGGGTCGCCAAAAGGCCCTTTGGCAGGCAGCATACATGCCCTAAGGTCCTCTAGATGTTAGCAAAGGCGAAACATATCATAAGTTGTTGATAACTGTGACTCGTTCTTGAAATTTGATGCATAATATCTAGGCAAAGAATCATAAATAGACCTAAAAAATATTAAATAGGCTTTTAAGTTTTAACCATATCACCCCCTCCCAAATTGTAAGATGTGATACTTTGTGGAGATATAAAATAATAACTCCTCATTTTGTGATAGGCAACAGGTGGAGGGGCATTCAAGTTTGCAGATGTCTTCAAGGAAAAACTTGGGATTGGTCTTGACAAGGAGGATGAAATGGACTGCCTGGTAGCAGGAGCAAATTTCCTACTGAAGGTGAGGTTTTGTAACATTTTATTGCGTGTTTAAACTGATAGAAACAACATGATTTTCCTCTCCCAAAAAATGGGAAAATTGAAAGGCTAGCCTTTCCATATGTGGAGAACACGTTATAATTTGCTCCTTTTATAGCCATTGGAAGTATTGGTGTTTCATGGGTACTGGGATGGATGATGAACTGCTGATTTTCTCTTCCATGAACTAAAGGAGAGCTGTGCTCACAAATATCCTGTGATTTTCCATTTGTGCTCATTGTACTGACGATAAAAAAAGTTTTCTACTGAACTGAATACAAATTAATAAAAAGTTTACTGACCCAGCAGAAATATTATGTCCACCACATGCTGCCTTAGAGAATTAAATTTCATTAGTAATTTCTGTTGATTCCAATCTTTTAGCTATCATAAATAATTATGCCACCAGGCATGTCTAGTACATCAAATTCTTATCTCATCAAAACAAAAATTAAAATAATGTTGCTACTTTTATTTGAATAGACAGTTCATCATGAGGCTTTCATGTACACGGATGGTAGGAAAGAGTTTGTGCAGATTGACCCCGACGATTTATTTCCTTATCTCCTCGTTAACATTGGTTCAGGTGTTAGTATGATCAAGGTAATCCTCTTTGTTCACATTCTTTATCTGGAATATGTGACCGCTAATGTTCAGACTTTTTGGTTTTTAATATCATCGTCCTTTTTCAAATGTAATATGGCTATGTAGGTGGATGGAGATGGAAAATATGAACGTGTTAGTGGAACAAATGTTGGTGGTGGCACATTTTGGGGTTTGGGCAAGCTCTTGACAAAATGCAAAAGGTGATCATCACGTTCACTTTGAACAGTTATGCACATCTTCCTCTTTACTTGAAATTTGAAAAGCTTAGGTTGCATGCTTATCAAGTCCTTGGCTAATACCTTCAAATGTTGACTTTCATGATGATCATGATACATTTTCTGAAATCATGTTAAATTTTCAGTTTTGACGAATTGCTGGAATTGAGTCACCGCGGAAATAATAGAGTGATTGACATGTTAGTTGGAGACATCTATGGTGGTATGGAGTATGCAAAGGCACGGTTGAATTAACTTTACCTTCATTTCTAAACCTCTACAGTTATATTATATACTAGAATGTTTCAAGGGATATAAAAGTGAGAATGGTTTAGGTTACTGAAAGCATTTGAACATTTACAGATTGGACTGTCAGCAACAGCCATTGCATCAAGCTTTGGCAAGGCAATATCTGACAATAAAGAGCTCGAAGACTATGAAGCTGAAGATATTGCTCGATCACTACTGAGATTAATCTCAAACAATGTTGCACAGGTAAGATTCTGGATAAAAATACTCAGAATTTCTAATTATTTACTGATATTGTTAGTATTTTGATAACGTTATGCTATTTCTCATTTCCTTCATGGTCTTTCTTTAGATTGCTTACCTGAATGCACTTCTCTATGGCCTGAAACGGATATTTTTCGCTGGATTTTTCATCCGGGGCCAGGAATATACTATGGATACCATTTCTGTGGGAGTTCAATTTTGGTAAGAGCACCACTATGATCGTTTTCCTCTGGCAAGCTTCTTTATTATCATGAAAGGCGTGAATTGTCGTTGATTTCAAATATATAGCATGTGACTACTGCTGTTGCTTAATTTCTTACTAGATGACCAATAAGGTTGCTATAGTGAGCTTTTGACCTCTGATTTCCCTTAAATTCTGTTAGCAAATGCAAGTTCAGTAAATTTAGGCCAATCAGGCACATTCCGGTGGGTTTTATACGGTTAATAACACCAAAGACAACAATAATTAAGGCAAACTCAAGCTGCTTCCTATTTTTAGTATGACATGACATTGTACTTCTCGTTGGCCATTTTAATGCTGGTGAGATTGCTGGTTCCCTGTTAAAGTTATCTATATCTTTTCCAGGTCAAAAGGCGAGGCCAAAGCTATGTTCTTAAGACATGAAGGGTTTTTAGGGGCTTTGGGAGCATTCAAGAGCTATGAAAAACACGGGCTTGGCAACCTGATGGCTGACCATTTCATTGAACAATCTCCTGTCCTTTCACCTAACATTGCAAAGAAGATTCACTTCCCCTCCCTCGATGAAATGGATGGCAACCCCGTCGTCAGACCATGAGCTACATTCTCTCTCCTTTTTCAGCTCAAATGGTACCATATCAACCAAAATGCCAAATTTGTTGTGTCCTTGTAATTTAAACAGCAGGAGCATTGTCAAGTAACTTTGACAGCAGCATGCTAAATTAAGCCAAATACAACTATGGCATCCAAACCCAGCAATGGAAAATCATTAGTAGATTTTCATGATGGGTGGTGTTGCCAGTTTAATTTGTTAGCATTATGTGTAGATGGTTGAGCTTGTAAGTTTATGGTAATAAGTTATTTGGTGTGTCAGTAATTTCTGATCAAAACTGGAGGACTCAGTGCAACGTAGTACGAGGGTATCTTTCATTCCTTGTGTATTTACTCAGTTAATATGGATTACAAAATGTTAAGAGTTTTAAGGTTAAGAACAACGAAGGTCATGCACTCATGCCTGCAAGAGTATTTGAACTATTCTTATCATCAGAAACCCAACTGAATAAACTCGCTCACTCTCAGATCATCAGGGGTTCTTCAATGCTCAATCATCTTCATTAATACATATAAATGCGTACACTATTACACAACAAGAAGAAGTGAAAGAACTTGATGGCTGGGTATAATTTCACCCCTAAGGTCAAAATTACACCCGATGAGTTCTTGTGTTTTTCCGTCGCAGAGCCCACCTTTCTTTGATGTTCTCCGTCGAATCCAACTCCATATCACTTGAATTCTGCTGCTGCAGAAGTTTATCTTCTTGAATATTTGTATTAGAAATGCCTTTGATTCTAGCCGCCTCTGCAATCATGTCGGTTAAGAGCATCTCCGTGGTCTTTGAAGTGATCCCTCTCAGATACCAAGAAATGGGTGGGGGAGGTACAATTGCTGGTTGGAGAAGTTGTTCAAGGGTGACTCTTGATCCGATCCTCCCTTTGCCATTTGTGCATGAACTGTAATCCGACAGCGTTTCGGGCTTGAAGGGAAGGCAGGATTCTTCGTCGACAAAAACGGGTTCTATTTTCCAGCAACCCTCGAATTTCTTCATGAATCCCGCCTTAACTTGTTTGAACGTCATCTGTGCAGCAACACAAAAGAGGACGCTGCATATAAGAGTTTGATAAACTAGCAGATGCTTTTAGCAGTTTCATGGAAGATCTAAAATGTTAGAAGTAAAACATGAAAGCTTACTCTCCTTGATAGGACAACCCTCGAATGTTGGAATGAATCACATCCTAATGTACAATAAATATATTCTAAAAAAAAGTGTTTACAGATGAAGAAACATTCCCCTCTATAAATCATGAATGTTTCTCCATAGGCTATGTGGAATCCATAACAAGCAGGTCTTGTAGTATAAGGTAAACATCAATGCTAGAAGGAATGAAATTTATAATAGGAGTAATAAACAAAACTAGAGTCGGAAATACGTACTCCCTCCGTTTCACAATAAGTGTCCTTTTAGCACTTAAAATTTGTTTCATAATATGTGTCGTTTTAGGTTTTCAAAGCGATTTATTAGGGGTGAATGATGATAATTTTTATTGGAATGTGTATTTGTTGACTAAAGTTGTTCATTCATTGGCCAAAAAATGTAATGAGTGGTAAGATTAAGAAAAAGTTGTAAGTTTTAAAGTGAATGATTGCTTTTCTTAAAAACTGTGTTAAGAGCTAAAACGACACTTATTGTGAAACGGAGGGAGTATTAGAAGTTTATTTTAAACTAGAAAATAAATACATACACTTAATATCTTAATTTTGATTAATTGTCAGCATCAATTATAACAATAAATGAAATCTTAAAATTATGAATATGTATTATTTAACTTAATAACCGTAGTTATTTGATCTTACTGAGTGGTCCTCTCTGTTTTGATCAACCAAAACATGAACAGCGAGGGTTCCCGTCCACCAAAGGAACTTCCATATTGCAGCTTGCTCCAATTCAACAACTTGTCTTGAACCATCATCTTGTATAACCTTCCTTGAAACTACTTCCTGATTCAAAAATCAATGTCACCTGATTTGCTATGGAGAAAAAACTTAGAATGCTTGTTATCAATCAAGTAAGAAAAAGGAAGTATCATATAAAAGGAAGCTTACTTTAATATTCTTGAACACCCTTTTATTGTCAGGATCAGTCACTATGTTGTACACAGCATCAGGAGGCAACCCAAGATCAAATTTCACATAGAGGTTGCAAAGAGATCCTTTCGGAACACTAACCTGAAGTGTGATCAGGTTAGCCAAAGGAACTAGATTAAAAGAGAGAAACTAGCTTGAACAGAATATAATTCTTACATCAATTTTGGGTGCTTGATCACCCCAGATGGGATTTTCTCTCCAAAGTTGTAGCTGCTTATCTAGCTCAACCTTCCAATCAGTTAAGGGCTTCTTTCCCTTCCTCGAACCTACCTTGCTCGAATGGTTTTGTTCAACTGCCTCCTCAGGTGTTTTAGGCTGTGGCTGCCAAATCAAAACACTTACCATAAACAGCAAGTAGATTGTAGAAATATGGTTTGAATTATAAAGACAGATTCACAGACCTCATGGATAAATTACCAACCTTGAAAATGTTCTGAAGCTTCAAGGAGGCCTGGGAGAAGATTGAAGAAGTCACAGAGTTCGTCGCATTTGACGGGCAGCTTACTGTAGCCTCGGTTTCGGGTTTCGTCTCATCCATGCTGAATATAGGTAAGCAGTTCAATGCAAGTACAACCAATCAAATGATTCTCATGGTATGAGCACAATACAGAGCCTATGTTACCAAGTGACAGTAGTTTCAGGATCATGAAATCATCTCAGATTAACTTAATCACCCATAATGTCCTGAGCAGCAGAGATTTTAGCAAGATAGTCAAGATCAATGCTTGCCAAAGTGAAAAGCCATAAATTCTCAGAAATTCATGGACTTTTTCCTATTGAATGCTGATGCATCTGCAACAACTTTAACCCCTCCAATTCTAACCAATCCCTAATTTCCTATAACGAGTAAACATTGCCCAAGTAACCCATCAGAACTGATTTCCCCCAAATAAAGCAGAATACGCCAGCAAAAGAAACACTTGGAACAAGAAGGGTTTCTTATGAGAAGATTCAGCAAGAAGACTCACTTGGAAGGATCGGGCAAGAAGAATTGATTGGAAATGGGCACGCACTTTCCAGAGAATTTGAGCAACTCTTCATTTGTCCATTTTCCCCAACCCTCTATTGTCTTTTGGAGAGATGAAAAAGAAATGTCCTTTTTTTTTTTCCTTATTTCTTCTTGGTGGAAAGTGAGGTGTCTTTTGGGATTTTGATACATACATGACACCAACAACTATCAATTCATCAAATAGGATTCTAGTGTTTTTTCGTAAATGTGAGATGAGATGATAAAATGAAATGATTGACGTCTCTGTCCTTATGAATTTGGAATCCTGAGCATTGCCAGATCCCCTATGACTTTTACCCAAAGAATGTTTATTAAATATTTAGGTGCCTAAAACACAATGATTAAGAGAGAAACAGAACACTACAAACAGTCATCTTATCCATTTGAGGAGTCAGCAAAGTTGAGGAGGAGTATTTGGGATAGCATTTTTCCTAGTTCCCACGTCACCCAAATCAACTAATCAGTAAGAGATCCACCAAAGAAACTTCAGGTTAGGCTCTAAGACTCTCCTAAGTCCTAACAAAGAAGCTTCAACATTTGGCATATGGGAACCACAAAACCAGTAGATATTAGACAATGAACACACTGATACTGATATTGATATTGAAGTACATCAGAAACCCAGTTCATCATTTCAGTGCATATTATAACATCAACTTAACACAACCATCAACTTTCAGACTTCCATCACACAAGCAACTCACAACAACAAGGCAACAGATGCCCATCGCACACCTCAGAGATGAGCTCATTATTCCAATCCATAGTCTTCTACTTACTCAAATCGCTCCCTCCTTCTATGCCTTACGACAAACATCCCCATCGCAAATATACCCTTCCTTTGGGCCCACTGCAGCCTTCTTCTCGAGACTCTCTATGTGATCATCTGCAAAAGGGAAAGCATCAGCGCCATGCTTCATCACAAGGCTCCTTGCGTCGTCTGTCACGGTTCTGCCATTGGGGCCAATAGCCACCAGCGTCGGGATTCCTTGCACCTTGAAAGTGCGAGAGAGGGACGCCTTCCTCTCGTCCCCAAACGGAAGAGTAAGCCACGGCATGCTTGAGTAGTACTCGTCGAATGACGCCTGATCACGGTCGCTTGAAACGAATATGACCTCAAACGCGCTCTCTTTGGCCTTGATTTCATTGTACACTTCCACTAGCTTTGGTGTGAAACTGCGGCATGGTGGACACCAGTGGGCTGAGAAATATATCAGCATGTGTTTTCCTACAAGGTCGGAAACTGGAACCTGTGGATGGGAATCTGTTATTAACAACAGGAATCGAGTCAGAATTAGGAATCGACTAATATTACAATTTCGGAAGTACCTTGGAGCCATTTTTGTCCAGGACAAAATCTTTGTCCCTTGAAACAAGCAGCGACTCAAGCGTCTGCGATTGAAGCCTTGCCTCCTCAATCTCAGCGAGCAAAGCCAGCTTCTCAGGCGTGAAAGGGTAGGCTTCAATCCCGTGTTCATCAATAAGCTCACTCACATCTGAATTCAGAGTTTTGCCATCAGGACCAACTATGACGAGTCTAGGGATGGTCCTCAGTTCAAAGTACCTAGCAAGCTTTTCACAGGCCTTGTCATCGAACGGCAAGGAAAGCCATGGCATTTCAGCGAATCCTTGCTTGAATTCTTCCTCGCTGTCGTCCAAATAGATCATCACCACCTCGAAATTCTCCCCCTTTTCTTTGAGTTTGTTGTAGATCTCAGCAAGCTTTTCAGTGAACTCGATACAAGGTGGATAGGAGGTCACGGTGAAGTACAGGCCAACTGTCTTCCCTTCAATCTCAGATACAGGAACCTGATCATGAAACAACCGGATTAGGTGACTACTCACATCATTGTTCCGGTTAGAACTCTAAAAACTAAAATAAGAGCATATGAAATCTGATAGCAAGCATGTAAAGAATCAGCGAATTTTGAGAAATACTCAGTCCTCACAATTGTAACTTATTTCAATCATCAGGTCTCCCTCATCACAATTTACCAGTTGTGCTTTTCTCCCTTCATAATGGATAAGCTAAATAAATAACACATAAAACTAAATAGCAAGAATTCAGATGATGGAAGACAACATGAAGAAAATGAGGAAGTGCCTAAAATCTCAAGTTATTCTTTGTGTTTGTATCATCCTCATAAAAGGTTCTAATCTCACCTTCTTGTCATCATTTGAGATCACATAATCCCGAGAAGCAGAAACAAGGAGTGACTTCAATGTTTGGTTTTGCCTTGCCAACTCTTCTTCTTCCTTCAACTGCTTGATCCTCTCGGAAGTAAATGGATACGCCTCTGCTCCATACTCTCTAACAAGCTGGGCTCCTTGGGCACTCACCACATTCCCGGCTCCATCGATGAGAACAAGACAAGGAATGCCCCTAACTTCGAACTGTACCTTAAGGCTCTTCACAGCAGGATCAGAGAAGGGGATTGCAAGCCATGGCATCTTAGCAAAGTACCCTTTGTACGATTCTTCATCGCGGTCGGATGAAACAAAAACAACCTCGAAATCACCCCTTCCAGATGAGAGTTCTTGGTAGACTTCGGTTAGAACCGGGGTAAAACCACGGCATGGGGGGCACCAAGAGGCAGAGAAGTAGAGCCCAACAGTCTTTCCACACAAATCTTTGACGTTGACCTGCAAGCAAATCATGATACAAAATCGAATTAAACATCAAGACTAAATGGCAATTGCTCCCATAATCTTTGTAACTGATCAATCTTCTGCTCAATCTATCATTTCCCATCATCAGGAAGCAAGTTCTGATTGAACAGCAAGTTCTTCAGATGTAATGAGTAAAAACGCAAAGGAACAGCTGAATTAGCAGGGGAATAACCTATCACAAAGTCCAATCAGGACAGGTCATGAAGCAAATACTCATCTGGGCATTTCATCAAACAGTTACAGCGCATGGTGAGCAACATAAGTTCCTCAAACCCGGTAAACGTTCATCTCTATAAATAATTCGCCGATCAATACAGCAAAACAAAACCCACAAATGCAAACCAACAGAGCACGCCGAACAGGATAAAAGAAGGGGAAAAAAAAAGCAGCAAGGGTTTTCGAGTATTGATGTACCTGATCGCCATTGTTACGGACCAGAGAATCTCGGCCCTCCGAAGAGAGAAGGGACACAAGATCAACGCTTTTGATCTCAGACATTTTTCAGCTTTCTACTTGCAGAATACCGGTCTTGCTATAGAGGGTTTGCTTGAGCAACAAGGCGAAGAATTTGGCGAATATAAAGACAGCGTAGATAAGCGGAGATTGGTGGACGGTGAGCTTAATCACGAAGAAAAAGAGGGCTGGTGTGTGTGTGAAATCGAATAATGAGGTCAAGATCAAGTCAACTCGCATTGGCCCATGGATATATCACGACATTGCGTTTTACACGGCAACGCCATTTTCGAACGCGTAATAATGTTTCAAGTATTCCCTTCCTTTTTATTTTTTTTTCCCGGTGTCAAATTTTTTTTTTTTCCGATAAGAAAATAGACTAGGTCCCAATTAGGGCTGTTCAAAAATATCCGATCCGGCCAATCCGATACGACGATCCGACTGATCCGGTCCGAGTCGATCCGAGTCCGATGGATAATTATACGAATCCGATACGATCCGAGAAAATTAGTCGGTTAATGGACCGGATACGGAATTGAATTTCACCCCTAAAATCCGGCGGAATGTGATCCGATCCGATCCGATCCGATAAAATTATATATTTTCTTAGCGTAATGTAATATTTTGGTGTTTTAAATTTATTTTTTAAAAAAAAATTACATGTCAAATGGTAAACCGGATATCCGTGCCGGATATCCGATCCGATCCGAGATAAACGGACCGGATATCCGAGTATATGCGGACCGGATACGGATATCACTTTTGAGAAAAAAAATCCGGTAATATCCGATCCGTTTAGGCTAAACGGATCGGATATCCGTCCATGAACACCCCTAGTCCCAATTACTACTTGGGGCTTGTTCTTTTTTGAGGGTGAAAGATCTTTTGGAGGAAAAAATATGGGTTTAGGTGAAAAAATTTTATTAGGAAATGTGAAAAGTAGAGATAAGATGTTTGTATAGAAAAAGGTAAATGAAATTTTTTGGGTGAAAATTTTTTTTGGTGGAGAAGTGAAACAAACCGTTCGATTCCCCTAATTATCCATAAGAAATGAAAATTGGTCAGCTCTAAAGAACCGCCGTTCTGGAGTCTTGAACCTGAAACCTCATTGTATTACTATTAGATTCCTTTTCCCATCATTTCTTTCTATACTTCCTTATAACCTTATCTTAAAACTTTGTATCACTCAACACTTAAATCCAAACATAATATGAATACGTAAAATTTACAACTATTGGAAAAAAGGGATAACTAGTTATATATTCCAAAAATGAAACTTGTGTAAATCCTCACTAGCATAAGTATGGTATGATTAATGTAAATATAAATATGATCTAACTAATCAGAAATCTAGTTTTGAGCCGAAGATGAGTCCGAGAATGTACGACCCAAACCAACAAACCTATTTTTATTAAAATAATTTGATTGATTGAAATTTAATTATAAACCTTACATGTATATAAAAAAGGAAAGAATATATCATTGAAATTCTATCTATGGCGTTTTCTTACAGATAAATTTATTAGTCTTGCTACACTAAACTGAAGGATAATATAATAATATAATACAACACATAGATTTGCGATCAGGTGAGATCACAAATTAGGGTGTAAAATGCGAACATATCATGGCCGTTGGATCAGGGAAAATTAACGGCCGGACGTACACGTGGATTTTAAAGGCTTTTTAGCTGCTAGGGGTATTTTCGTCTTTTTACGTCTCTGCACTGTTCATCCTTCTTCCCAGAATCCCAGCTGATCGCACTGTTCATCGTTCGGCCCTCCACGCAAATCTCTTCGGCTCTTTCACAAATCTCTTCGGCTCTCTTGTTCATTCCACATCCTTCTTCGGCTCTCTTGTTCTTTTCAATTGTATTTTCGCCTTTTGGCTCTTGTTCAATTGCTTTTATGGATATAAATAACGATTTGGGGTGTTTGAAAGTTAGAACTTATGCTTTGCTTGTTTTTAGGTTTTCCTTCAGTAAGTTAAGTGAGAACTTGTGAATTTGAGATAAGATTTTGGGTGTATGATTGGTGTTTACATGATTTGATTGCATTAGAAAGTGATTTTAAAGTCTTCGATTGAACATAGAAGCTGATTATGTACGTTTGCCTTATTGCCTACCATATGTTCGACAAAATGCCTCAACCAATGTGCCTTAATTTACATGAACCGTCCAATTGCTTTCAATGAACCATTAATTAAAAGTTTATGAACCATACCGATACTCTTTGTGAACCAAAAGAATACCCGTATTTGCCCATTTGTACTACTCATTATGTGTGTTTCATGTTGCTTCACTCATAGCTTTTACGTTTCTTTTGTAGGTTGTTCATCAAGTTCCGGCCATCCTAACATTTCTCATTCGGATGGTGATGCTTTTACCTAGGAATTGAATTGTCTTCTATGTTCCATGATTTATCATTGTATTATTTTTTTTTCCCAAGTGTTTACACAATTTTCGCGTTTTGTCATACATGAACCAAGTGATTCACATTCATGAACCATTGTGTAGAAGATAATGAACCATCGCGTTTTGAGGATTAAGCTGTCTTATATGCAGTTTCACATTAAATGAACCGAATGACTAAAGTCCATGAACTGACAAGGTGAACCCGATGAACCAAACACCTGTCGTTTATGAACCAATTGATATGAACTTAATGAAAAGCTGAACGCACCTTTCGTTTCATGTACCAATTCATTAAGTTTCATGAACTTACAAGTTAAACACAATGAACCAAACACATTTTCGATTACAAAAGTTTTGCATTTTGTCATACATGAGTATTTTGTCATTCATGAATCGAGTGATTCAAATTCATGAACCGAAAAATTAAACTTCATGAACCTACATACAATTGAACCCTACTCTTTTCTTTTACATGATTTACGCATTTTCCAACGTTCAAGGGTTTTTATGGAGAATTGAACTTGCCAACTTGATCTTACTTATGGAGGACAATGAACCTAAAGTGTAATACAATGCACTTTCGGACCCAACAAAATGAACTATATTAAACAAAATGAACCTTCCATTCCTTACATAAGTTCTTTTAAAATATACCACAGTTTATAGTTATGTATTTGCTTACAAAAGACCTACCATAGTTTCTAGTCAATTTGTCCAACATTTAAAAAAAAACCTTGACAGCTTCAAGTGGAATCTCAAAATTATCGGAGTCTTCATCCACTTGATTATTTGTCTCTTGGTGATCTTCTTCTTCTTCGCTTTCAGTTACTTCCAGCTCCAAGCTACCGGTCAATGGAGTTGAAAGCTTGAGCATTTTCTTTTGGCGAGGACTTTGGCGTGTCTGTCCAACATCCTTCCTTGTTTTCAAGCCTGTCATATGCAAAATCAAGGTTTAATGAGATTTTCATGAACCTAAGAGTGCATACTCATGAACCCCTAAGTATAAGGTTATGAACTGTAATAAGATGATGCAACAAAGTTTTCATGAGCCATATCATTTGTGTAGGATTTTTTGCAGCATACAACTCTCCTACCCGCATTCAGAGTTTCTATTCATACAAATCAAATCACCAAGAAAGTTCTCAGGCCATGTTTCCTCACAATAGCTAAACTTCCGGCCACACGATGGCACACCTAATCAAAGTCCAACACAAAAAAATGGGAAAAGTGGCTAGCGGACACATTTCGTTTTATGAACCGACAAGTGTTTTTGAATGAACAGATAAATTGAGCATAATGAACCGATAACAAAACCAATCAAGCAAAACAATATCATGAACCGACAAGTGATTTTGAATGAACCAAACGAAATTTCGCCATATGAACAAAAGTGACGACGACGAGATTATTACGAGATTTCACCATGGCGATGGCGATGGCTGGCGACACCGAGCGGGATCTGGCTGACGAAGGGAGGAGCGAATGCTGAAGGGAGCGAGCGGGCGATGGAGGGACACTAGAGCGAGCGGGCGGCGCCGGAGGGAGCGAGATGGCGATGGAGGGACACCAGATCTGGCAAATCTGGTTGACGGAGGAAGGAGCGAACGCCGGTGAGGAGCAAAGGGAGCGTCGGAGATCTGGTTGTTCGCGCCAGTGAGGAGCAAATAGCTAGCGAGAGAGGGTCGGACCTCACAAATGGCGGAGGGAGCGACGGAGGTGGGAGCGCCAATGAGGAGCAACGGCGAGGAGAACGGAGGATGAGAAATCGCCGGTGAGCAAAATCGCCTGAGTGAGAGAGATTGTGAGGAGTGAAGGCGGTGGAAGAGTAATGAGAAAGGGGGTTAGGGTTTGTCCCTTTTGAGTGGGGGTTTATTTGTCTTTTTGAATCAAAATCATTTTATTTACAAATTTGCCACCTTGTTAGTCCTTCTCCTTATTTTCTTCTTTAATCTCTACCGTTAGATCCTTCGGATCTAACGATTGAGATTGTTTCTCATTTTACACTATAAGGATAAATTGCACCAGAACCAAACTCTATATATCAACTTTAAATAGGATTTGGTTCAAATAAAAACCAACTTTAACCTACAAACTGCGAACAAACAGCCACCGTTAGATCATTGAAATGGACGGCCAAGATTAGAAGATCTTCTCCTTTTAATTTTTAAGGAAGCGGGGGCAGTTTGGTCGTATTGCACATTATGTTTTATTTCCATCTTCTTCTCTGCGTTCTTCTTCTAGTAGCTTTTGGGGATTTCAATTGAAATTTGAGTGTAGATCTTCAATCTATACCTCTTTTGTTTCATCCCACATTCGATCTCTTCCCATGTCTTCATCTACAGGTTCATAATTCCATCAGCCTCTTTCGATTTTGAATTTTCGTTCCATTAAAATCTAGGTTTGGGTTCCGAATTCTCAAATTCGAATTGAAGGGGATAATGGACAAAATTTAGTGCAGATCTCTGAAAGGTTGGAGCTTCGAAGGGCATCAATGGGGACAAAATTTAGTGCAGATCTCTGAAAGGTTGGAGCTTCGAAGGGCATCAATGGAGATTCTTGCCCAGAAAAACAAAACCGAGACTTTAAGGGATGATTAGGACCTCGAGAATCGCGGCCTGGTGGCTTTTTCGACGCCGAATCAGCGACGTCATCGGAGAGTGGCTCCTCACTGGACCCGCCGACCTGGACCTGGATTTCCCCGGTGAAAGGCCCCGGACGACCTTGTCTTTCAGAGATGAGAAGAACCCTTGCTTTTACTCCATGGTTTAGAGTTGGGAAGTGAGGAAGAGGAATCCAAAGTGGGGTTTGAAAGAAAAATGAAGTGGTTTGCCAAGTCAATTTCCCTTTTGAAGCAGCTACCTAACATGATCCTTCAATACATTCGTGGGAAGGGGTACAGGGAGTTTTTTTACTTAGGTTGGTAGTAGCAATTTTATGATAGTGTCCTAGAACATTGCCTTGATATACGAGAAAGAAAGCTCAATAGTTCTTATACAACGATTTGTGCTAATGGTGTGCCTCGGATGTTTAATGCAAACTTGGAAGCTTGGAATGCAATCGTTTCTTTGGTAATGTGTCAACTTGGGTTTCGTTCAAGTACCAACAATTTGTAACATGGGTGAAAACGGGTGAGCTGTGGAATGCAATTGAAAATCATTCTTTAAGAAGATGCCAGAGCTACTTTTGTGGTTTGTCAGGAAATGATTGCAATTTCATATAGTGGAAACGTTTTGTTTCCTTGGCTTGATGTTAGTAAGAAGATGGACTTCCATTTGATGTTTTTGCTTCATGATCCTCTATGTTCTCTTACTAACTAGTCTTTCCTGCATGTTTGATTGTATATACGTTGTAACTAGTTCTCTATGTAACCAGCACATTTTTTTGCCAATCTTATATCGGTTTGAACTTTTAGTAATTTCTCAGAAGTCATATGAACGCATCTAAAATACGTGAACATGATACTCAAATACGCGAACATTATATGCAAATATGTAAACGCACATCTAAGTTACGTGAACATAATACTTAAATACGTGAACGCACATCTAAAATACATGAGCATGATACTCAAATATGTGAACGCACATCTAAAATACGTGCACATGATACTCAAATACGTGGGCATTATACTCAAATATGTGAACGCACATCTAAAATACGTGAACATGATACTCAAATATGTGAACGCATATCTAAAATACGCGAATATGATAGTCAAATATCTGAACGCACATCTAAAATACGTGAACATGATACTCAAATACGTGAACATTATACTGAAATATGTGAACACGCATCTAAATTACGCGAACGTTATACTCAAATATGTGAATGCACATCGAAAATACATGAACATGATACTCAAATAAGTGAACGCACATATGAAATACGTGAACATAATCAAAGTTATAATGTGAACCCCAATTATTTACAAAGTATCGTTTCTATGTTTAAAATATGTAGTCAGTTCTACATTAACTTCCTAATACGTTCTAGTTCACATCAACTTTATATTCTACGCATCTTCTACTAGCTAATGTCTATCCATTGATTTCTTCTCTTTATCAACCTCCTCCCTCGCTTCCATTTTCCATTTTCTGTTTTGTGGAGGAGCGATTTCTTCCCCTGAACATAAAAAAAATATGATGATTAAATAATGTTCATCAAACATAAAAAAAAAAAAAAAAGAAGTGAGAATCGTCATTTTTTAACAGAGGAAACAAATATGTGAACATTTTAGTAAAACACGTGAACAAATAAGACAAATATGTGAACATGCTTAACCTAAAACATCACCATTTTTATTTGTGAACAAATGCATAGAATATGTGAACATAGTATTTAAATATGTGAACATCTTCATCAAATATGTGAACATCCAACGAAAAAACGTTGACAACAAAACCATTTCAATATTGACCGTTTTTTCAAAGGACTCATCTTTTTTCTAAGGTGTGAACGCCGACATGAAATACGTGAACATCTCCATTAAATATGTGAACATCTAATGACAAAACATGAACAAAAAAACCGTGAACATAAATCTATGACAACACAACAATTGATGTTACCAATAAACAGAGTTAAGCAATAACTCGCCATACTATATTCAACATAAGATCACTATATGGCATCACAAAAAAAAAGGTGTATCCCAAATCCCACTACCTATCTTTTAGGAGCATAGCCAAAATGTATCAAAATGCCCAATTTGTCTTATTCAGCATAACAGAAGATTGATGTTGAGTGCCCAATCAGCCATAGAAACCGAAATTCATTTTCAATACCACATGCCACATAGGATTCGATCCCCAACTGCCAAAAGTTTCCAACTGGCCTTTGTTTGGTAGAAAGAACCTTGTCTCCACCCAGGGTTAAAAACTTTACATAATTTTGTTCAACAATTAACAACAGAGCATGAAATGCAAGTAGTCAATTGACAACACAATGATGATAAATCAATACATTACCTTATACTGTAATTCATTAAATTTACAAAGTGGGAAACTCCGTATGTTTCTATGATTGTACATGTCTGTTTAGCTACAAAACCTACAAGCCACCACCATAGCCAGATTCCTGCTTTCTTCAACTAAATGGGTTGAAGATTTAACAGAAAACTACAACATAGAAGTACAAAGATGACCTGTAATCCAAAAATCATCCTCTCTACATGTACACAAATTAAAATAAATAGCAACCCAAACCTGGAAAAATGAAAGCTGGAGAACCTAAGCAAATCTTACAAGAAGAAGTACTGATTGGAAAAATGAAATGAAACCACAAAACGAGGAAAATGACCACCCACCAATTCACTAAGCAATCACAACTTACATCAAGAAGAAGAAGCACTTAAACAAAGCCCTATATGAAATAGATCTCTGATGTCAAAAGCTACAACCTCAATTGAGATTTATAAGGGTACAGGTGGGGCTGCTTCCATGCCTCATTTCACCCAACTTACATCAACCACAACATATAGTAAGTTCCAAATAAACCCTAGAACCAGCCTACCGTAAACGACATAGAACCAGGCCGCTCCGATCACGATTCCGGCGATTGCGCCGGTGAAGACCTGCACAATGGAGTGGTACCCCAAGTAAACCCTAGAATACATCGTGAGCACCGCCATGGTCCAATTGATGAGCTCGAATACGAATTCCTCTCACCGCCATGGAAAGCTAGCTTTCCGGGAGCTCATGAGGGAGAAGTAGGTGGCGAAGAAGAACATGAATTAAGAGTGCGAGGACGGCCGGCCATGGGAATCGCAGGCCTCGAGGAGCGCACAGGTGATGGAACGGCCTGTTGAACGGTGGTTGCCGCCGATCGACTTGTGAATGAAGATCTGGCATTGCTCCTCCGATTGCTTGCTTAGACCCCATTAGACATCGCTCTCAAAGCCGCTGGCGAGGGATTGAGCAACGAGCGAACGAGAGAACGCATCCTTAAACTCATGGACGAGTTTGCTCTTAAAGTTCCCCATAATTACAAAATTGCCACCGCACCTATTTTGGATCCAATTCCCCTCTTTAGCTTCTTGTATCAATCTGAACCGTAGATTCTTCGAATCTAACGGTTATTATTTATTTACAGTTTGTATCTTAAGAGGAGTTTGTATGTGAATCAACCTCCTTTAAATAAATATATAATTGAATAATATCATCATTTTATTAACTTAATCTGATTGGTTGAAATTTAACTGACTTATTTTTTATTGATTAAAACTTTATTATAGATTTCACATCTACAAATTTATATAAAATTTGATTTAGATTTGATTTTTTTCAAAATAACTATAAAACAAAAAGGTAATGACAAAATAAAGAAACTTATTGATAAAATAATTATCAAAAGCATACCTTCAAGACACGGGAAGTGATACTAGTTACATTCTAAAAATGAGAAATATATATGCTATGTTGTTCTAGTTTGATATAATAATTTTTTTTTTCCAATTTAATTGTTAGTTTTGTAAATGTCTTTAATACAAAGCAAGACTTAAGCTTATATTGAATGATTTCAAAATTTTATTATAGTAGTAGTACAATCTTAGGGTCCGTTTGGTTTCCAACAATGGGCACGTAAATGAAATGGAAACGAACCCAGTCTATATTTTAGTATCATGATTTATCTTTTTTTTGGTCGAAGTATCATGATTTATCTAATACAAAGCTTGAGTCACCTTAATATTCACACAAAAATCACTACATGCCCTCTTACGATACTCTATTTAGTTCCCTTGGATAAAAAAAAGTGGTGTAATAAATTTTCTCTCATCTTCTCTAGATACAAATATCATAATCATAACTATATACTAAAGTAGAGGTTAAACATCATTATCACGACACTTGTCAACTTCATGTTGAACCACATCATGCATCTGTTGAAGTCCGAAAACACCGAAGAAACTATAACGCGATGAGAGTAAAGAATTTGATCCCGACCGAGTCAATAGACAAAGAGATGGAAAGTGTTTGGTCGCTAACAGTGTTTAACGCGATAAGAGTAGAGTGAATGGTGCTTTTGTATTAATTTCAGAGATTACAAGGGTAAACGGAGATTTCTCTATCGCGTTGAGTGTATCGGATTACAACAATGATCTTAGCTCGAGATTTGGTGTATGTGATTCGCGAGGCTTTCGATCCCCGTTCTGGCGCACAAAACCCGCTATTTATAGTTGAGGTTTGGGTTGAGATGGAGTGGGATGTCGATGTGGGACGAGTGCCGCCCAGGTACGTGTCGCTCTCCGGTTGGCTCTTGGAGCGGTGGCCGCGGGATCAGCCAATGGGAGGCTAGGATGGGACGTTGCCGCCCACCGCTCGTTCGATGGGACGCTGCCGCCCACCCACTTATGTGGATGGGACGGGCTCCTCTCACCGCGGTGGCGATATGTCTAACGGGCGATGACGGTAGGTCTGGGGTCTGACGTCATTTTGAGAAGTTTATACATAGCAATATTTTGTTTTGGTAGGGTGGTCTTACCGCGTTGACGGTTCCTGGTATCAACACAACCCCATGGACCGGGCCTCGATGCCCTTTTGAGGACGGGTCCAATTAGCACTTGGGACCTGAGACGCGATGCCCGGAACGCGCTATTGCTTTTTAGAGATGTGCGGGCAAACGGGGGCGACATGACGAAGAGCATGGCGAATGATCGGTCCGGGATCGGAGGGTCTCACAATTTAAATTTATAAAACCGAACCTCAATTGTAGTAAAGAGGTAGGGTATCGAACACACGGGAGTTCGTGCGTCGAGAGTACCCGAAAAGACTAAAAAGAGATGAAAGAAAGGCAAAACAAAGGAAAACAAGGGAGATCGCCTCGGACCGACACTGGTCACTTCGGTCCGAGGGTGGATCGAGGTCGAGTTTGGCCGGGACCGACACTGGGGAAGTCGGGCCCGATGTACTGGGTAACTCGGTCTTGCACAAATAAGTAGATCGGTCTTGGGTTTTTGGGTTCCTTCCCTAACTAGACTTGGATATTCTTCCCCAATTCAACCAATAAGTGTTTGATCCTTGTGAGATCGAGGTTGCTAGCCTTCAATCTCTCCACTCTACACTTCGACCCAAGGGAGTTTTCACTCTCCTTCGATGTTAGGTCTAGTGATTGGGTTCGAGATTGCTCTCGCTTACTCTTACCAATCACAAGCCCTAAACCCCTTGTTTTCACAAGAGAATTGAAGCTTAGTGTAGAGAGGATTCACAAATCAAGCACTCAAGGCTATGGAATTGGGGTTTTCTACCCAATCCTAGCTAGGGGATTCCCCAGCCCAAGACTATGGAATCTACTCCATAAGGTAAGAGAAAAGCATAATCAAAAGGGAAATCAAGCAAATCTCAATCATCAACATCAAACCAAACTCCAATTGCATTCAAATCCAAAATATCAACAAGATCCAAGTCTCAATTCTACTAGATCAAAGCAAAATAAAGTACAAAACTCACTAATCCTCCTCTCTAGGCCACCCATCTCCTCTTCCCTTCCTTCTCCTCTCTTCTCCTTGCTCTCCAAGCCTTCCTTGAGCCTCTAGAGAGTGATTTTGGATGTGGTGTGTGTACTCTTTTTCCCCCCTCTCAATGATCACTAATCACCTCTAATTATCCTACTCCTTGGATTGAGGACCAAGGAATTCCCAATTTAGAAAGGGGCAAATGTGGAAAGTTACTAAAAATATGCCTTGGGGAACAATCCACTCCATTGCCGACTCGGATCGACACGGGGCAACATCGGGCCCGACGTTGGGAACGTCGGTCCTGGTCTCTGGCTGCTCGATCTCGGGCCCGACGTGGTGGTGCTCGGTCTTGGGCCTCGATCCTTGTCTTCTTCTTGGGTTTCCTTTGGTTCCTCTTCATTCTTAGCTTGGCTCTTGCATTCCTTGACTTGGCTCCTTCATGAGCTCCTCCAAAATGTCCTCATTCTTGCCATTTTTCCTACAAATCAAAGCAAACTCGCATAGTTTCCGAATCTTAAAGAAATCCGGGAACTAAGCTAAAAGGGAACGAAACTAACAAAGAAAGGAATGAAAAACACATATTTACAAGGGAAATTAACTACTAAAACACCTCCAAAATGAGAGACATCTGAATACCCCATACTTAAACTTGCTTGTCCTCAAGCAATAACAATATAAGCAAGACCGAAGCACAATCTTCAAGTAAAGCCTCATATGAAAAATCAAGTAAGCACAAGTGATAGATATGCTAGCAAGATTACATCATCACACATGATCAAGTGTTCAAGGAATAAAGTCTAATGCAACAAAGCCTCACTTAAGGGATATAGAAATGTGTATCACTCATCATGTGTTTAGGTTTAGCAATGAACACTCATACTCAAGAATCATGCAAGTAAAGACTTTACCATTGAAGCTAATATCACCAATTCCTCCACCTAGAGATGCCTATTACAATGCACACAAGGAATATGAACTTGGCTCAATGGAGGTCCTCAAAGAGGTTCCATTCGGCCGGGTTGTAATGGGGCTTTTGGTGTTTCTCAAGGTGGGAATCACTTTGTTCTTGTGGTGATCACAATGGGGATTGAACTTTCTAGTCTCTCACCAACTTCACCAAATTATTCCACTTTCAACTTTTCACTCATCCAAAAGACTTTGATTTTTCTCTTTTTTTCTTTTCTCAACTTTCAACCCACTTTTTCACTTAACATTCCAATTCATCTTTGCACTAAACTTTTTGTTGGATTTTTCTCACTTTTCCACTAGGATCGACTTGCATTAAACTCGGGCCCGAAGTGCACTTATCCTCGGTCGGTACCCTTTTCTTACTCACTTAAGCATTTTGCTTTCAATCCACTATTTTTCCAACTTTTCTTTCTTTCTTTACACAAAGATGCACTACCCACTTGATTTATAACTCCATTTCTTACCCTTCATCAAAGAGAATCTCAACTCTCCAAATATTCTTCCAAAACCTCTCACTAAAGTCCAATCCCATAAGGATCAAGTCATATAGGCTAGGAATCATATTTTTGAGGAGTTTCAAACAAAGGTCTAAGGCTAAAACGGGGCTACAAACAACGGTTTATCTTCAAGGTAGGATATGGAAGATTTTGTGACTAAATGAAATAAAGTTCAAATCAATGTGACAAAGCATAGAACAAATCTCATATTGGTCTTGGAAAATAGATAAACACCGCAATAGCAAGTTTTACTAAGCATGCATGAGCTAATTCACACAAGAAAATGAGGGATATGCAAAATGAACAATCATCCCTAAAATGGCCAAGAAAATCATTTCACAAGGTTCACTCTAGCTTAGTTGCATCAAATTTCATCCAAGAACTCATGTGCTCAATAAAAACATGCAAGACATCATATCACATCAAAAAGCAACATCCATTTAGAGGCTAATCTATCCAAAAATATGCAAAGGACTTTACATGCTCTCATCATCATTAGCCTTCATATGGACATCTAAAATGGGAATTCCTAGTCCAAAACAAAATCTTTTTGTCATTTTTCACAAGATTTTCGAATTTTTATGAATTTTTTTTTTTTTGCAAAAAATTTTCTCAAACAAAACAAACAAACTCATCCATTCATGCCATAAAATTCAACCATCATTCATCATGCCACTAACCCAAAATTCAACCATCCCTTAGACAAACACAAACACAAACACTTGAAACTACACATGGAACTATGAGCTACTAACCCACCCCATACTTAAAATTTTGATGTCCTCATCAAAAGAAATCAAAACTCAAAAGTAAAGAGAAGAGTAGAGAAAGCTCACAATTTTCCTTATTCTTGAATGGCATTTTGAGGTTTAGTTCGGAGGGTGGCCACGGCGTTGTCTCCTTTGGAGCCGGGCGTGCCGCTCACGCTCATACACATGGTCGTGGAAAGGGTCTTGACTTGGCGGTTGGATTTGTGGGGCGGGAGGCATCCATTGATCTTGACGGGAAGAGAAGTTCCCGGTCATCCACTCATTGAAGCTCTCTTGGACGCTCCATCTTTGGTCCTCGGCCGCTCGCAAGTCATCCACATCACGTCTCATGTAGGTCATGTTGCGGTTCACCTCATCAAATTGCTCTTGGAAGTCTTCTTGGTGGTGGAAAAGTTGTTGTTGTTGGAAGTTGAGGTTTTGTTGTTGAAGGTTGATTTGGTGTGCCTCTTGAAGCATTGTTGATTGTTGAAGTTGGAGATGTGCCATTTGGTTGGCCAAGAAGTTCATGTCCACCGATTGGTTTGGCTTGGGGAACACCATTCCGGGGCCGTACCATTGGGCATACCCCTCATACCCTCCATAGCTCGGTGGTGCTTGATGTGCTCCACTTCCCTCACCCCTCTCAAATCAGCTCGGGACCGGATCGGGCAAGTATGCATCGGACCGACGTTGGTGGATGTCGGGCCCGACGTGGGATACACCTCGGTCCAAGAGTGTTGGTGCGTGGTCGGTGAGCAAATTGTGGTAACCACCATCTTCTTCTTCTTCTCTATCTCTAGGCAAGTCCACATCCATTTCATCTCTCCTTATGAACTCATATTGGTTGGGCTCCTCTTCTTCGGTGTCCGGGGAAACTTGAGGAGAAGTAAAGCGGATGTGTTGTGGTTGTCTCCTAACCTCAAGTGTCCCCTCCGGCTCTCCAAAAGGGTTCACCTTGCCCGTCCACACTTGGAACCAATTGTAGTAGTTGGTGAGGTTGAAGAGGCGTGGCTCCAAGGGAATGTGCACATTGTTGAAGTTGGAGTGTGGGGCTAAGTAGGTGGTGGCGCCGGTCACTTGCTTTTCTTTGATGATGTTGGCCTTCTTGAAGTACTTTAGGTCCATGAGCTCCACACCATTAGGGGCCGGTGTATAGGTAGACAAGTCTACCTCAAGACGGTGAGATAATCGGGCAATCATGCCTCCAAAATAGATCCATGAGGAACTTTGGAAATCCCTCACCATCTTCACCCATTCCCATGTGAGGTTCATCGGCTTCTCATTCTCAAACAACATCTCATAGAGTAGCATGGCCTCTTCCTTCATCGGCTTGCTCAATTCATGCCTAGCAAAGATAGAACAACCCAAGGCTCGGATCATAACTCGGAAGAGTGGGTTGGCTATCTTATTTGTCAAAGCGCCCTTCCTCATCTCACTTCTTCCGGCTACAAACTTCCAAAGGTAGTCAACCTTCTCATTATCAACATAGGCCTCCTCTCTCGTAAATGGGAACCCAAGGTAGGTGGCCAAGTTACGGAGAGAGAGCTCTTGCAACTCGTTGCCCATTTGGAAGGAGATCATGCCTTCACTCTCGACCCCTTCATAGGTGCACTTGAATGACGCCATGAACTCGGACATCAAGGCGGGATAATGAGTGTTGTTCCACCTTAGCAAGACGTTGAGCCCAATGTTGTTATAGCACCGAGCAAGAGCCTCATCCATGTTCATCTTTTGAATTGACTCCCAATCTAACCACCGAGTGTGGTGAGATAGACCCATGAGTCGCTCATACTCTCTAGCCACATCCTTATCCTCAAAGCGCACATCGTCCATCCTTTGGACTCTCTTGGATGACTTCTTGGACTTTCTAGTTGCTTTCTCCATCCTTGAAGAAGATGCTCGGGTAGACATGGTACCTACACAATCAAAACCAAAGAACTCCAAGATAAAATCTATACAATCACAACAAGGGCACAAGCTTCCATCACAAACTACTCATCATGCAAAGAGATAACCCCATACTTGTTCTTAACACACTCAATCCACAAAATTCAATCATTCATGAACAAAGGGTCACATATCAATGGTCAAGCTACAAGATATATCATGATAAACATGCTATAACCAACATTCAAGCTCATGAATCCCTAAGTTCACACAAGAGGAAATCGAATTGCAAAGGACCGACCAACACAGCATATCGGGTCCGAGGTTGTGGACCTCGGTCCGAGTTTTGGACCGACTTTCAACGTCGGTCCCGAGGTCCTGGGTACCTCGGTCCGACTATAATCCGACATTTCTACCTAGTTTCATCCATTCAACACACTATCATACTCCTAAAATCCAAAATCCACCATTTCTCATCACCAATCGAAGTTCTAAGTGGGATTTAGCAACAATTAAGCACAAATTTCACAATGCATGCAAATCACCATGGATGCTCAAGGTCCAAGCTCACTCAATCATGGCATATCTCAAATCTAGCAATGTAAGCATGAAATTCACAAAGAATCAAGTGGAGATTGAGATTCACATACCAAATTTTGAAGAATCAAAGATTTCTAGCAAACAACTTCTTAGAATCCAAATTTCTCTTCTAGATCTAGAAGAGGGATGAAGATCTATAGGATTTTGGGTGGGATTTTGGTTTGAGGATCGATGCTTGGGGATGCTAGGGGTTGGATCGAGATCTTGTGGTGAGATGGCTTGAGGTTCGAGTATGGTGGGAGATGGGGATCGATTTGGGAGTTTTTGAAGGGATTGGTATTTTGGGAAGGTAGTTATGGAGGTAATGGGTGTTAGGTAAGGGAAAGGGGGCTTAAATGGGGTAGAAGACAAAGGTAGGTCAGAAGGGTAAAATAGGAATTTCCATCAAAATCAAGTCCAAAATGGGTCGGCTAGCTTGGACCGACGTTGGGACCTCGGGCCCGAGGTACTGGTTACCTCGGTCCTACCCGGTTTGGTTTCCTAAAATTCCCTCGGCTTGGTAAGGCTCTACCCACAAGTCATTGCATCATTTCCACAAATACCACATATGATCATCAAGCACACATAACTCACATTTCCACAAAATACATGCTAAAGAAGAGATTAGGAAGAATCTATGCTAAGGCAAAGAAAAACAAACTAGAAACTACGAAAATGAATCTACTAAACCCGGGTTGCCTCCCGAGGAGCGCTTCTTTTGAGTCACTAGCTTGACTTCTAACCTCTACCCTTCAAGGAGGGTGAAACACGGTGAATTGATCCTCCTTGTCATATCCATCTCCATTCTCCTCATAACCAAAGTGCCACCATTTGTGTTTGAGGAAAGTGTGGCCTCCAAATTCTCCATCTCCTTTGTCCTCCAAAGTGTAGGTGAGCATCTCTTGCATCTCCTCAACTTGCTCTTCATTACCTACATCACAAAAGTCTAAAGAATTTTTAGGGGACTCTATGACATTATAACTCAAGTCTTCTTGCAAATCACCCAAGCAAAGGTAGTCATCCTCTAAATCCTCTTTCAAATCACTTAGACAAATGTAAGAATTTCCCACATCAAAAGGATATAGATTAGGATACTCTTCATGGCTTCTTGGGTTGCCTTCATCTCTTGGTTCTTCATGAACTTGAACATTGACCATGTCATGTTCTCTCAATGGTGCTTCTTCCTCTCTCGTGGGTTCCAACTCCTCCCTCTTGCGCTTGGCATTTTCCTCTAGCTTTAAAATCGCCAATGCATCCGGTTCATTAAGGGCCTTGTTGAAATGGAACTCCACCTTTTCCTCTCCAATCTCAAAAGTGACTTTCCCATTCCTCACATCAAACTTAGCACCCGCCGTAGCTAGAAACGGCCTTCCGAGAATAATGGGCACCATCGGATCCTCTTTCATGTCTAAGATCACGAAATCATCGGGCACAAAATATCTTCCAACTCTAACCGGGACGTCATCTAGAATTCCGGTGGCCTTTGTTAATGAACCATCGGCCATAGTAAGGCTCATATCAACCGGTTCCATATCTCCGAGGTTAGCCCTTCTCCATATGCTCATGGGCATAACCGATATGCTTGCTCCCAAATCACAAAGAGCCTTGAAACTTTGGGATCCAATCCCCACAGTGATGGCAAATCTTCCAGGATCACCTAGCTTTTGAGGTAGCTCCAATATCTTCACCTCATCTTGCATCTCAACAATTGACCTCTTCTTGCTCAAGATTTCCTTCAAGAACTTTGCATAGGATGGCATCTCACTTAGAGCATCGGTGAACGGAATAGTGATGTTCAAGCCTTGCAAAAGCTTTAAGAACCGCTTAAACTTGCCCTCAACAATCTCCTTGGGCTTCTTCATAGGATATGGAAGAGTGGTGACGCCTTGCTTCTTGCTTGGATCCACCTCCTTGGATCGATCGTTCTCTTTCTCAACGATCTCAGCCTGGACCGACTTAGGATCGACGTCGGGACCGACGTCAAGCATCTCGGACCGGGGGC
Organism: Polygonum maritimum; assembly: GCA_963924305.1. Lineage (NCBI taxonomy): Eukaryota > Viridiplantae > Streptophyta > Magnoliopsida > Caryophyllales > Polygonaceae > Polygonum > Polygonum maritimum. The sequence continues at coordinate 13,017,478 of OZ002728.1, forward strand.
AGGGTGCATCTGGGTAACTCGGGCCAACTACAGGGCAAGTCGGGCCCGACTTGGATTCCACCTCGGTCCGACTCAGAGGACCTCCTCTGTCTTCTGGATCGATGTCTGGGCACGTCGGGCCCGAGGTGCTGGGTACCTCGGTCCAACTCTCTTCACTCCTCCTTGGCACTTGTGGCTCGGGCAAACTCCGTCCACTCCTCAATCCTATGGCACGAACTTCATTTTGTTGTTGTGGTGCACGGGGATTCTCCTCGGGTCGGCCCGGGAGTCTCCCTTCCTCTCTTGGAAGTTGATTTGCCATGTGAACAAATTGGTTGTCCACTTGTCTTCTCCACACACCAAACTCTTTGAATTGGGTCTCTATGTTGGTCACTTGATTCTTCAAATCTTGAGCCCATTGTGGTATTTGCTCATAGAATCCGGGAGGTCGGTATGGTGGTGGTTGGGCCCTTGGCTCGGCTTGGTTGAAGTTGTTGTTGTAGCCACTAGCTTGGCCTTGGTTCCACCTTCCTCCATTGTTGAAATTGGTTCTCCCTCCATAGTTTCTTTGAACATAGTTGGCCTCTTCAATTTGCTCGGCCAATCGGACTTGGCGCTCATTTGGGCACTCTTGAGCTCCATGCTTCAAAGAACCACACTCTTCACATGCTCTTGTGTTTTGTTTTTGGTGATAGAGCCTCTTCATCTTGTTCAACTCATCCTCCAAGAATTGGATCTTCACATCTTTGTCCACCTCTTCACTTTTGGGATCGTAGAGCCTCTTCGGACCGTCTCCATGAACTCTCACTTCCTTGCTCACTTGATTGACTCCATACATGGCCTCGTAATCCGAGAGCTTGTCTAGCAACTCCCATGCTTGCTCCGGAGGCAAGTCAATGAACCCACAATCGGTATGAAGGTTCAATTTATCTTTGGTGGCGGGGTTGATTCCTTGGAAGAAAATGTCTTGAAGGACATAGGGTTGTTGCCCATGCGTTGGACATGCCCTCAACATCTCTTTGAACCGATCCCATGCCTCGAAAAGTGGCTCATGAGCTCCTTGTTGAAAGCTAGCAATCTTCCTTCTAAGCTCCGTCGTCTTGGTGGGCGGAAAGAACTTCATCAAGAATGAGTCATTGAGAGCCCTCCATGATATAATAGAACGAGGTGCTTGGCTCTCCAACCAATGCAAGGCTTTGCCTCCCAAAGACCACTTGAAGGCCTTGAGTAGCACGTACTCAAGTGTGTCGTCGTCCGTCGAGATGGTCTCACAAAGATCTTTGAATTGCTTCACATGCTCGATCGGGCACTCATTCGGTCTCCCTTGGAACTGCTCCCTCTTGATGAGTGAGATAAATTGAGTTTTTATCTCAAAATTCTTTGACACTTCCGGCAAAACGATGGCCGGCTCCGGCACTTTCAACTCCGGATGCATGTATTGTCTAGCATTCCAAGGTTGAGTGTTGATTTGAGCCTCCAACCTCATCCTTTGCTCCCTCTCTCTACGGGCCTCGGCATCTCGGTTCGCCATTTCAAGTTGCATTCGAGCCATGTCGGCTCTCATCCTTTCGAACTTCTAATCTCGGGCTTGGTCCGCCATCCTCTTCTTCTTTCGGGCTTGCCTTAGAATACTCTCCGGGTCACACACAAAGTCGAGCTCAAGGGTTCCTCGGACGGAACTAGCTCGCATGCACCTACAACCAAAGACACAAACAAAACCGAATCAAAACAAACAAGGGGTTTGGGCTAGTCCCTCACCCAAATCACAACCAAATTCAAAGACTCAACTAAGAGGGTACCTCGAACAAATAGAACTCCCCGGCAACGGCGCCAAAATTCTGATTGGTCCGGGATCGGAGGGTCTCACAATTTAAATTTATAAAACCGAACCTCAATTGTAGTAAAGAGGTAGGGTGTCGAACACACAGGAGTTCGTGCGTCGAGAGTACCCGAAAAGACTAAAAAGAGATGAAAGAAAGGCAAAACAAAGGAAAACAAGGGAGATCGCCTTGGACCGACACTGGTCACTTCGGTCCAAGGGTGGATCGAGGTCGAGTTTGGCCGGGACCGACACTGGGGAAGTCGGGCCTGATGTACTGGGTAACTCGGTCTTGCACAAATAAGTAGATCGGTCTTGGGTTTTTGGGTTCCTTCCCTAACTAGACTTGGATATTCTTCCCCAATTCAACCAATAAGTGTTTGATCCTTGTGAGATCGAGGTTGCTAGCCTTCAATCTCTCCACTCTACACTTCGACCCAAGGGAGTTTTCACTCTCCTTCGATGTTAGGTCTAGTGATTGGGTTCGAGATTGCTCTCGCTTACTCTTACCAATCACAAGCCCTAAACCCCTTGTTTTCACAAGAGAATTGAAGCTTAGTGTAGAGAGGATTCACAAATCAAGCACTCAAGGCTATGGAATTGGGGTTTTCTACCCAATCCTAGCTAGGGGATTCCCCCATAGCCCAAGACTATGGAATCTACTCCATAAGGTAAGAGAAAAGCATAATCAAAAGGGAAATCAAGCAAATCTCAATCATCAACATCAAACCAAACTCCAATTGCATTCAAATCCAAAATATCAACAAGATCCAAGTCTCAATTCTACTAGATCAAAGCAAAATAAAGTACAAAACTCACTAATCCTCCTCTCTAGGCCACCGATCTCCTCTTCCCTTCCTTCTCCTCTCTTCTCCTTGCTCTCCAAGCCTTCCTTGAGCCTCTAGAGAGTGATTTTGGGTGTGGTGTGTGTGTACTCTTTTTCCCCCCTCTTAATGATCACTAATCACCTCTAATTATCCTACTCCTTGGATTGGGGACCAAGGAATTCCCAATTTAGAAAGGGGCAAATGTGGAAAGTTACTACAAATATGCCTTGGGGAACAATCCACTCCATTGCCGACTCGGATCGACACGGGGCAACATCGGGCCCGACGTTGGGAACGTCGGTCCTGGTCTCTGGCTGCTCGATCTCGGGCCCGACGTGGTGGTGCTCGGTCTTGGGCCTCGATCCTTGTCTTCTTCTTGGGTTTCCTTTGGTTCCTCTTCATTCATAGCTTGGCTCTTGCATTCCTTGACTTGGCTCCTTCATGAGCTCCTCCAAAATGCCCTCATTCTTGCCATTTTTCCTACAAATCAAAGCAAACTCGCATAGTTTCCGAATCTTAAAGAAAACCGGGAACTAAGCTAAAAGGGAACGAAACTAACAAAGAAAGGAATGAAAAACACATATTTACAAGGGAAATTAACTACTAAAACACCTCCAAAATGAGAGACATCAGCGAAGGAGATCGTTTGGGCCGTGGAGCCTTGTGGGCCGCTCTCCAGACGAGGCCCATTCCTGCAAGGCCCGCCGAAAATCAAATAAAAGCGGTTTCCGCCCTTCGTCTCCCTCATTTCCACACTTCAACCTCTCAACGCCATTTTCGCTCTCGTCACGCCCTCGTTCTCCGCTGCCGGCAACCGTCTCCACGCCCGACACACTCGCCTTCCCGCCGCTTTCTGGTTTTTCCGGTATGCCCCCCTTTCTTTCTTCCTTCTTCTTCCTTTTCCTGTGCTTTTCTGGGCTTTTCTGGGTTTTTGCGGGAATGCCCTAAAATCAGCGGCGGCTCCGCCGTTGGATGCCGGCGGCCTTCGGGATAGTTTTCGCCGAGGAAACGCCTTACTGGGGGGTGGGTTCTGGCCTTCTCATGGCCCTTGGGCGGCGGGAGCAAGTGAACGCCTGCCCTAGGCTTGATTTGGAAGAGGCGCCGCTGTTCGTAGGCGCCTACGCCACGACTGGCCGCTCCGGGTGGTGGAGGAGAAACTCGCCGAGGAGGCCAAGCGTCGTGGGGTAGGCGAAACGTCGTGGGTAGGGGGTGATGTGCTCGCCTTGACGTCTTGTCTTATCGATGTTGCGTTGCCACGTTCTGCCTTTGGCAACGTGCGCTGAGGGGGGCGGAACATCCGTCTGACACAGCGCACGCCCCTAGGCCTTCTGTTTTGGCAGGGCTTCTCGCCCTATTGCGAGACCACACCTGCCCGCGGTTGGGGTACCGCGCTCGTTGTCTTTATCTGTTTTCTACACTTGTTGCTTATGAGCACTATCTTTTACCATGTACTTATCGCGCTATCTATTTCTCCATGACTGCTTTCTTCCCATGCACATCATCTCTCTTTTCCTTCCTCTAGGAGCCTCTTTGCTTTCGTGCCCTGGATCTAGGGTTTTCCAACGATACCTGCCCTTCAGGCGTGGATCGCGGTGATAAGATAGCGAACTGGGACGACTTCTATGCCCCTGACCCCTCGTTTGAGTACCGGGAGATGTCCGCGAGTGATTCTCAGAACAACTTCCGCGAGTGATTCTCAGAACAACTTCAGCGAGCCAGCTGGTTTGAGCCAAAGCGATTGATTCAGGCTATTTTGTATAGGATAACTCTTGTATTTTAAGATGATTTAGAGAGTGTTTAGGTTAGTTTTGAGCGTTATTGTAATATGAAGACCGAAGACACAAAGAATGAAGAATCAAGAGTTAAAGAGCTTAAAGACGAAGATTCGCCACTGCATGGATATCGCGGTCGCGTTGTCGATGACGCGGGCGCGGTGGCGTGAAGGAGCGAACCAACCAAGACCTATGAAGGCCGCGGTCGCGCTGTCTGTGGCGCGGTCGCGGTAGAAGCCGACTCGGACTTGACCGATTGAAGACCGCCGTGGGCGCGGTTGTGGTGCCGCGGTCGCGGTGTGACCGACTTTCACGCGGACGATATTTCACCGTTTCTATCTTGTTTCCTTTCTTATCTTTCGGTTTCCTATCTTGTTTAGTCCGAAAAGGTTGATCCTTGGGGATATTGTTGAGAGGGTATACCTTGAACAAATAAATTTGTCAAGACCCCGCTTAGTATAGCGAAGTCAGGATCGTCCACGGGAATTAGTAGTTCTATAGTCTAGCAATCATGCTACGAAAACAAAAGAGAAACAAAGCAAGGCAAAACAAGAAAACAAAAGCAAAATACACGCCTCAGGAATAGGTCGAGGCCGACCCTAGGGAGGTCGATGCCGACCCAAAACAGGACTTCACAAACACAAAGAAAACACTACAGAGGAGGTCGCGGCCGACCCTGCAACTGGTCGCGGCCGACCTTTTTCTGGGCACGAAGGATGGGTTTTGCAAAATCAGGGAAAAACAACTAGGGAAGGGGATTCACCACACCACAAGCATACATTCGAACAATGATAAAGAGCCAACTTAACTTGAAACCTCATGGGTGACTTTCATCACAAAAGAACACATCAAGAGCCCCCATTTACATGAAAGGATTAACATGCAATCCGACTTGTTCTTCGGAGGGTTCGGCTTTCATCTAACCCGGATAGTCCACATTCACAACATAATCTTGCAATTAGTTTGCAAACAAGAGCATTCCCCCTTCTTCAAGGGTTTTAAGCACACAAGAGGGATTTATGGGTAGAGATTTCAAGCTAAGCATGGATCCAAAACAACCAAGGTCTCTAATGCACTTTCATGGTGGGTTTTACCCCAACCCTAGCAAGCTAACTACACACACATAATCAAACACAGAAACAAGAAAAGGGAAGAGGAAATCATCATCCAAAGCAAACACCTTCAATTAAAAACAAGATCCACTTACAAACTTAAACAAACCCACAAGTTTCTTCCAAACACCATTGTCTTCTTCTTCCTAGAACATCAACTAAACCAAGCTTTCTTCTCTACCACCTCTCTCTTCACAAGTCCTCTCTCACACTCACACTCCTCTTCTTCTCCTACACGTTCTTCTTCTTCAAACTCTTCTCCTTCTTCTTCTCCTCCCTCAGACCACACTCTCCCCTCTCTCTCCTTTGAGCCTTTTCTTCCTTGGAAAAGCTGATTTGATAGGGAGACAAAATGGGTCTTATAGCAGCCCACAAAAGCAAAGGGAGGAAGCTTACTCCACTGCCACAAGTCTGCCACACGCCTGCCACAGCCGCTCGCCTTTTTTGGGGTTCGAAAATCCCGCCCAAAAGTTTTACTTGCAGCGCACGGATTCACCTTCGGATGCTGAGAGGGGTCGGCCACGACCAGGGGGTGGTCGGCGCCGACCTACTGCAGGGCGTGGAGTTTTCTTCGTTTTGTTCCGGTCCTGCTTCAAATGGTTGGGCTTTTGCGTGGCGTTTCTCCACTCTTTCTCCTTGGATTCCTTGAGTTCCTTGACTCCTTTGAGGCTCACTTGGTTGCGGCTTTGGATTTTTGGGCCTTGACATCTTGATTCTTAACAACTACCGGTTTTTAGAAAGCTCCGAAAATGCATGAAAAACTTCTCCAAAAGCTCCAAATACCTACACGACACGAAACAACACACAAACGACTCCAACTCTCGAAAGAGAGCCGAAATCTTATGCAAAACACACAAAGGAAAAACATGCAAAACAAGCTAGAAAACTACCTAGAAAAACAACTAAAAAGCGCGACATCAAAATACCCCATACTTAAGCTTGCTTGTCCTCAAGCAATACCTTTCATGCATCAAGACCAAGTAACAAGCTCAAAGAATGCCTTTAAGGAAAAGTAAGCACAAGATAGAACAATGAGCAAACAACTTCAATATCATAGCACGCATGTGTAAATTCCAAGCAATAACAATCCAACCTCACAAGGGCAATGTGTTTCACTCATTTTCAAGTGTACAAGATATATCAATGAGCACTCAATCTCAATTCCAAATGCAATACCTCATAGACAATGGAAATTATATTCGAAATTCTCCACCGAAGAAATCAAAACAAGTTAAACCATCAAGAGAACTTAAGTGGCTCAATGAAGACTTCAAAGAAGTTTCATTCGGCCGGGTTGTAATGGGGCTCGGCATTTCAAAGGGTGCGGAATGATTTGGCCTTGTGGTGCTAGTGAATCCGGGAACCTCGACTCCTAGACTTCAAAACTCAACTACACTCAACCAACTCTTCTTTCTTCCTCTAAACACCAAACACATTTAACTTTCAAAGCACACTTCACTTCACTTATTTCTTCGTCTTTCTCTTATGTGGAAGCATTGACTCTTGCACTTGTTTATACTACACCCCTTTACCCTTCTTTCTTCCCCCTGTTTTTTTTTTTTTTTTAGGGGCAGGTGGGGGTCGGCCACGACCTAGGGAAGGTCGGCCGAGACCCACAGCAGGGGTGCCCTTTTCCTACACTTGTGCACCATTTTGCCAACACTTCATCCTTTTTCGGTTCTTTTCTTAAGACAACTCCTTCCACATCCACCTTCACAATCTCTTTATCTTCACCCCTCATCCACATCAACATCACACCCACTCTAAGTCCTAATTCCCGGATTAATGGGGGTCAAGCTTATCATGGCTAGGATACTTTTGTGGGGCTAGAAATAAGGCTTTAGGCTCAAACAAGGGGCTTCAAATCAAAGGATCATGCATAGGTAGGATAGAAAGGATAGAAATAGGCTAATGAAAATAAGTTCAAAATCCTTTGATCTAACAAGTTATGAATACATCTCCATTGGTTTCAAATTTCAAATAAGCATGCCATTGTCAAGTGATAAATGCATTTGAAAGAGTAAAAATCACACATGAAAGAACAAGGAATAAAACATACATTCCTTGTGGCCAAAATATTTCTCACTTAGATTCGAATTGTTGGATTGCTTTTCACTAAGAATTATGCATGCTCAATGTTCATTATAAGCTCAAAATTCGAAAATCAAAGTCATGGTGGGCAGTCTTTCAAAGCAAGTTACAAGGAATTACATGATGATGCTTGTGATCACTATCCTCGGACATCTTAGCAAGGGTATTCATTCATCATAAAAATCAAAACAAAAAGACTCAATCATGCTTAGACACACACAAACATGCAAACACAAGAACACAAACAAGTAGCATCTCCCAAACCACCCCATACTTAAACATCAATGTCCCCATTGATTAAAAAGTAAAGAGAGGGAAAAGAGAAACTAACTTGGGTTTGGAGCATCGTTGGAGAAGGTTCACCGTGGAGGAGGTTGAGGGAACGGGGAATCCGGGAACATCTTTTGTGCAAGCCAAGCATTGTAGGCAAATTGGGCTTGGCGGTCTTCATAGTACTCTTCCCGGAAGTTGTTAAAGCCTCTAGTTGCATCTTGGAAACGGGCCAAATTTTGATCGTGGTGATGTTGGATTTGGGAATACAAGAAGTTTTGTTGAAGACCGAGGGCGTCCATCTTGTCGCTGAGCATCTCCATGGTGGGGGGAACTTGGTTGCTAGATTCACCGCCTTGAGGCTCGAATTGTGGACCACCGGACCACTCGAATCCCGAAGGATTGGAGGAGTACGGGAACAACCCGGGTTGGGGACCCATCGTGTAGTCCATAGGATCATTGTTGCTCGGCCCTGCATCGCCACCGACCTGCTCTTGCCCGAAGCCGACCCCATCATGCGTGACTCCACCTTCCTGGAAGTGGTCGTGGGTGACCTCAGTATGGTCGGCGCCGACCCTTTCCAGGGAGTCTCTTCTTCCGCGTTTTCGCCTTGTTCTCGGGGTTGGGCCATCTCTCGGGAACCGACTCGGCTGTCTTCTTACGTGCTCATCTTCCGAGAGGAGTTGATAGTAGGGAGAGGGATCTTCCGAAGGTGCCCAAGCATCATACCAATTAGGGAGGTAGAACAACTCATAATTTTCGTCGTTGAGGGGGACCTTGTGGGTGGCTCCGGTGGGATCGATGAAGTTGTTGTGGTAGCCAATCACCTCAGTCCACTCAACCACTCGGGCATTTAAATAGCACCGGACATCCATGCGAGTGACGGGCTTGGAGTTGTAGCGGGCAAGGTCAATCTTAAGGGCTTGGGCAATGAGGACCACCAACCAACCACACATAGTAAATTTCGGGTTCCTTCGTTGGTTGATGATGTTGTGGACGAACTCATAGGCAAAGTTCATTGGTGGAGCATTGGTGAAGAGGATGGAGGTCAAGCACGCGAGCTCTCGCAAGGTGGGGCGGGAGAGCTCGTACTTGCACCAAATGGCGGCGCCGAGGATGCGCAAGATCACCTTGAAGACCGGGCTAGCAATGTCCCGAGCATGAGGGTTGCTTGCGGTTTCACTTTTGCCGGCGATGTAAGACCACATCTTTTGGACGGGGAAGTCTGTGATGGCATAGGTTCCCGATGGTGAAGGGAGGCCTAACATCTTGTTGAGCTTGGTGATGGTGGTGGAGTGCTTCTTCCCGCCCATTTGAAATTCAATCTTGGTCTTGCCAAAATCCGCCGAGCGTGGCCCCGTGATGGTGAGAGTGGCGGCGAATTCACAAGTAAGTGCCGGGTAATGTCTCGGGACGGGGTCCTCAAGGAGTCGTTCGGCTCCAAGTAAACGGAACGCTTCCTCCACCGCCGAGTGCATATGAAGGCTCACATGCGAATCGGGATAGTAGGACCTCGCCTTCACCGTCTCCGCCATCATGCCCACATAAAGTTGCATTTGCCCTTCGTCTCGGATCACCACGTCATCCATCACCGCCACATTCTTGCCTTTCTTTTGCTTCTTGGTGGCCCTTGAGGATGATGCCATTTTTCTACAAAACCAACAAGAAACTTCCAAGGTAATTTCCGATTCAAACAACACAAGCACCACACAATAATCACACAACCAATTTGCCAATAAGTCACCCCATACTTGCAAGAAACACACACTTTTAAAATTCATAAGGAAATTCTCAACCAAGCATGCACAATCATGAAACGCAAGCAAGTAATGGGAAGGCCTTATGTTTTAATCAATCAATTCATGGCAAGAGCAACTCAAATAGCATGTTTCCGAAAAGATTACAAGACATCCGGGGTCGGGGACGACCCATGGGAGCTCGTTTATACACAAGTACGCGCCAAAACAAGCAACGACGAAATTCAAATTCTGGCAGTGGTCGGCCGCGACAAGAGCATGGTCGGCGCCGACCTGCTACAGCTCATGACATTCGAAAAATTCAGCTCAAGCCTCTCTAATGGCTACCAAAAATCATGGAAAAATTCTATTGACCCAGATTCACCCAAATAAGCTTAGATCAAGCAAGAAAGCATGCCAAAACTCAATAATCCACAACCAAACATGTAAATCGAAGCACATACAACCCAAATTTCATCATTCAAGCTCAAGAACACCCAAATCTAGATTTCAAACTAAACCCTCAAAATAACCCAAGTAAACTTGAATTTAAGAGCAAGGGAGTAGAAGAACATACCAAAAGAGTGTTAAACAAGATGAATGCAAGCAAAATAGGGGTCGAAGCCGAGGTTGTGGGAGGTCGGGGTCGTTGGTTCTTGGTATGGGTGGGTCGAAATTTCTGGGTTTTTGTGGGGGATTTGAGTAGGGGAAGGAAAATTAGGAAGGATTATGGTGAAATTTGGAAGAAAGGGGCTAGATCTAGAGGTTATGGAGCAAGATGGATGAAGGAGAGCTTGAAGAGAGCTATGGAGGCTATGAGGTCGTGTGAATGAATGCTAGGTCGGGGAAGGGAACAAAAAGAGGTGGGGAAGGGGTAAAAATTGTAAGAAAAAGTTCAGGGGCTTACTTGTAATTTCCCGAAATTTTTACACAATTTTCACCTTGCACCGGAGGGGGTCGGCCGCGACCACTAGGGGGTCGGCGCCGACCAACATCAGGGAGTCTTCCACCACTTGGTTCATTCGTCTCCAACTACTTGCACCCGACCAACGCCTCGGGTTTCTACAAAATACTTATGGAAATGCAAAGCAAACTACCTATCTACACTAAGGAAAGACAAAGATCGGGTTGCCTCCCGAAAAGCGCTTTCTTTAACGTCTTTGAGCTAGACGGGGTACCTTGGCTAGAGGACGGTGGTGAGAGCCCAAGTGGCTCGGATTTCCTCATCGGGGTCCACCTTCTCATAGTACTTCTTCAACCGGTGGCCATTGACCTTGAAAATTCCTCCTTTGTCATCTATGAGGTCGGCCGCTCCGTGCGGGTACATACGATGAACCGTGAAAGGTCCACTCCATCGGGTTCTCAATTTCCCGGGAAAGAGGCGAAGCCGAGAGTTGAATAGGAGTACTCGGTCACCTTCCTTGATGTTTTTGGGCGCAAGCTTTCTATCATGCCACTTCTTTGTTTTCTCCTTGTAGATCCTTGAGTTCTCATATGCCTTGAGCCTCAATTCTTCCAATTCTTGCAAGTCCATGAATCGTTTTGCCCCGGCCGCGTCGAGGTCCATGTTGAGCTCCTTGAGGGCCCATAAAGCTTTGTGTTCAAGCTCGACGGGCAAGTGACATGACTTGCCATACACTAGGTTGAAAGGAGTGGTGCGAAGTGGCGTCTTGTAGGCGGTGCGGTATGCCCACAAAGCATCATCTAGCTTGGAGGACCAATCTTTCTTTGAGCGAGACACCGTCTTTTCAAGAATGCTCTTGATTTGCCGGTTAGAGACCTCCACTTGACCACTAGTTTGGGGATGGTAAGGTGTGGCCACTTTGTGAGACACCCCCTACTTGGTCAAAAGAGATTCAAAGCTCCTTTCAATGAAATGTGAGCCACCATCACTAATGAGAACTCGGGGTACACCAAACCGGGGGAAGATGTTTGTCTTCATGAACTTAGCCACCACTCGTGCATCATTTGTTCTCGTGGCCACGGCTTCAACCCATTTGGAAACATAATCAACTGCCACGAGTATATACTTATAGGGACCCGAAGAGGGGAAGGGTCCCATGAAGTCAATACCCCAAACATCAAAGAGTTCCACTTCTAAAATTCCGGTGAGCGGGTTCTCGTTCCTCCATGTAATGTTGCCCGCTCTTTGGCATTCACCACAGTTGGTCACATAAGCTTGCACATCCTTGAAGATAGTAGGCCAATAAAATCCACTTTGAAGAATCTTCGCGGTGGTTTTGAATCCTTTAGCGTGGCCTCCCGTCGGAAGAGTGTGGCAATGACGGATCACTCCCTCTATCTCTTCATCCGGCACACAACGCCGAAAGATGTGATCACTTCCTTGCTTGAACAAGTAGGGGTCATCCCAATAGTAGCGCTTGACGTCGTGGAGGAATTTCTTCTTGGCTTGAGGGTTCAATCCATCCGGCACAATGCCACCTACAACATAATTGGCAAAATCCGCAAACCACGGGGCTTGCACCCCCTTAATAGCATCTATTGAGTGCAAAATCGGTGAAGGGGAAGGAGGATTAGGAAGTACACAAGAGAGGTAAAAGATGTGACCTTGGGCGACCTCGCGCGGGGCCGCTTGCATACCGTCTCGACCATCATCAACAATCGGAGAAGGGGCAGAGGAGGTCATGGCCGACCAACATGGGGTCGGGGCCGACCTACTCCAGGAGCCTTCTTCTCGCAGCACTTCACAGCTTAGGAGAGTTTCGTCCGGGCGAGAGTCGTTGATGGGCACCATGATTCCGGACTCCGTGATGTGCTTGATTGGTAGCCTTGAAAGGTGATCCGCCACAAGGTTCTCCGCTCCCTTCTTGTCTCGTATCTTTAGATCAAATTCTTGAAGGAGGAGCATCCACCGAAGCAAGCGTGGTTTAGCGTCCTTCTTGTCCATGAGGTAACGGACGGCCGCGTGGTCGGTGTAGACTATCACTTTCGAGCCAACCAAGTAAGAACGGAACTTCTCAAATGCGAACACTACGGCTAGAAACTCTTTCTCCGTTGTTGTATACTTGCCTTGGGCCTCGTCAAGCGTCTTGCTTGCATAGTAAATAGCATGAAGCTACTTCTCTTTTCTTTGCCCAGGGACCGCACCTACGGCATAATCACTTGCATCACACATGATCTCAAAGGAGAGTGTACAATCCGGTGGTTGCATGATAGGGGCTGACACAAGAGCATCCCGGATCCTATGAAAAGCTTCAAGACACTCGGAAGAAAACTCAAACACAACATCTTTCATGAGGAGGTTAGTCAAGGGTTTGGAAATTTTAGAGAAATCTTGAATGAACCTCCTATAAAACCCGGCATGTCCTAAAAAGCTTCTAATTCCTTTTACGGAGGTGGGGGGTGGCAATTTTTCAATTAATTCAATTTTAGCTTGATCCACTTCAATTCCCCTCTTAGACACTACATGCCCTAGGACAATCCCTTCTCTAACCATGAAGTGACATTTTTCCCAATTTAGCACTAGGTTGGTTTCTTCACATCTCTTAAGCACTCTAGAAAGATTAGCAAGGCAAGAGTCAAAAGTGGTACCGTACACCGAGAAGTCATCCATAAACACCTCCACAATGTCCTCAATCATGTCGGAGAAAATGGCCATCATACACCTTTGGAAGGTGGCGGGTGCATTGCACAGTCCGAATGGCATCCTCCTATAAGCAAACGTTCCATAAGGGCATGTGAAAGTTGTCTTCTCTTGGTCATCGGGGTGTATGGGAACCTGCCAAAAACCACTATAGCCATCGAGATAACAAAAGTAGTCATGAAGAGCTAATCTCTCTAGCACTTGGTCAATAAAGGGCAAAGGAAAATGATCTTTCCTAGTGGCACTATTGAGTTTCCTATAATCAATGCACATGCGCCAACTAGTAGTAGTCCTAGTAGGAATCAACTCGCCCTTCTCATTCTCCACAACGGTGAGACCACTCTTCTTGGGCACTACATGAACCGGGCTCACCCATTTGCTATCCGAAATCGGGAATATGATTCTCGCATCAAGCATCCTCAAGATCTCCTTCTTCACCACTTCCTTCGTGTTTGGATTGAGTCGTCGTTGATGCTCAATGGTTGGTCTATGTCCATCCTCAAGAAAAATTCGATGCATGCACAAGGAAGGTGAAAGTCCACTCAAGTCCTCAAGCGAGTACCCAATGGCTTTCCTATGAATCCTAAGAACATCAAGTAACTTTCCAACTTCCTCCGCATTTAGATTTGCATTTACAATAACCGGAAAAGTGGAATTTGGGCCAAGAAACTCATACCTCAAAGACTCGGGGAGAGTCTTAAGCTCCGGAGTAGGCGGGGGTGGTGTAATGATGTCTTCGTCTTCATCCGCCTTCAGAAACTCCTTCGCTTCGCCATTTTTATCTTCAATCAAGCATGTTGGCGTGATCCTGTCGGAGGTCGCGGGCGACCTCAGTATGGTCGGCTCCGACCTACAACAGGGGAGGTCCGCTTCTCCTTCGTCATCTTCACTCGTGTATTCTCCGAGCAACGCCTTGACCTCCATAACTTCACCGGTCTCCTTCATGGTAGGGTTGAATCGGAACTCTACCACCTCTTCTCCAATCTCGAAAGTGAGGAGACCTTTCTTCACATCTATCACGGCACCGGCGGTGGCAAGGAACGGCCGTCCAAGAATGATTGGGACGACGGGATCCTCCGGCATTTCCATCACAATAAAGTCATTGGGCACAAAGAACTTGCCGACTTGGATAGGAAAGTCGTCGACAATGCCGGTGGGTTGCACACAAGAGCCATCCGCCATGTAGAGCCTCATGTTTACCGGGACCAAAGGACCCATATTGGTTTTGGACCATATAGAAAGAGGGAGGAGGCTAGCACTTGCACCAAGATCACATAGAGCTTTGAATCGGTGAGCACCTATGCCAATGGTAATAGCAAACTTACCCGGATCACCAAGTTTTTCCGGGAGCTCTATAGACCGCACTTCATTGGTCAATTCGGACATTTACCGCTTCTTTGACAAGATTTCTTTGAGAAATTTGGTGTAGGCGGGCATCTCGTTCAACGCTTCGGCAAAGGGAATGGTGATGTTGAGGCCTTGGAGGACCTTCACAAAGCGTTTGAACTTTCCCTCCGTGAAATCATTAGTCTTTTTGGATGGGTAGGGAAGTACCTTCGTTGTCGGAGGCAAGGGGACGGAAATCGGGATTCTCTGAGGAGGGTCGGCAGCGACCTGGGGGTGGTCGGCTGCGACCTCCTCTGTAGCAGGAACAGGGTCGGTGGAGACCATAGGAGGGTCGGCCACGACCTGTTCCAGGGGAGTCTCGTCCTCTTTGTTCGCCGTTTCTTCACTTATAACTTGGTCCGGCAACTTCTTTCCGCTTCGTAGGTGAACGGCGGCAATATGGCCTCTTGGGTTCTCATCGGGGTGGCCCGGTAAGCGCCCTTGAGGTCGTGGAATTTGAGCCGCGAGATCACCAAGTTGGGAGTCAACATTCTTTCTCCATATGTCAAGATCTCCCAACCTCGTGTGGACTCCTTTCAACTGAGTGGTGAGCTCAGTTCTCACCCCTTGCATCAATCCTTCTTGCAACTCTTGGACCCATGATGGCTCCGCTTGATAACCGGGAGGTCTATAAGGAGGGGCCCTTTGCTCTTGCGGGGGAGGTGGATAACCTTGACCTTGGCCATGGTTATTCCATTGAGGATAGTTGTTGCTCCTCCCCGCGTAAGCGTTGTTTTGGCCTCAGTAGGGTCCTCTCATATAGTTCGCCTCTGCATAAGCCTCGGCGGCCCGGACTTGTTCCACATTAGTACAAGAGGCGGCGGTGTGTGATTGAGAACCGCACTCTTGACAAGGGGGGCCGGCGGACTTGAAGTAGCTCACTTGCTTTTTGAGCTTGTTGATCTCATCTTGCATAAATTGGAACTTCACATCTTGATCAATGGGCTCACTATTAGGATCATAGAGCTTTCTTGGTGGGATTTGGACGGCTTGTTGGGTCCCGTACATGGCATCATAGTTGGTGAGTTTGTCCATGAGACCCCATGCCTCGTCGGGATCCATCTCAATGAAACCGCAATCGGTGTGGAGGTTGATGCGGTCTTTTGTTGCGGCATTGATTCCTTGAAAGAATATTTCTTGGAGGACATAAGGAGGTTGCCCATGAGTTGGACATTGCCGAAGAAGCTCCTTGAATCTCTCCCATGTTTCAACAAAGGTCTCGTTGGGAAGTTGATGGTAGGAGGTGATGCGCTTCCTTAGCTCGGTGGTCTTGGCCGGTGGAAATAACTTTGTCATGAACAAGTCGTGCAAAGCCTTCCATGTAGTGATGGATCTAGCGGGCAAACTTTCGAGCCAATGGAGAGCCTTCCCACATAAAGACCACTTGAATGCCTTGAGGAGAACATACTCGAGTGAGACACCATCGGCGGCGATAGTGTCACATAAATCGGTGAAGTTCTTGATGTGCTCCATGGGGCATTCGGTGGGCTTCCCTTCATATTGAGATCTTTTGATAAGAGTGATGAAGTGGGACTTGATCTCAAAAGCACGCTCTATTGCCGGGGGTACAATAGCGGACTCGGGAACTCTAAGCTCAAGATGCATGTATTGCTTAGCGTTCCTCGGAATAGCATCAAGTTGTTCTCGGAGGCGGGCGGCCTCCTCTCTTTCTTGCCGCGCAGCTGCGGCTTGAGCATCACGCTCCATTTGCATACGCTCCATTTGAGCGCGAAGTTCGGCCATTTGGTGAGCAAGAGCCTCAGCGTCGGCCATTGCTTTTCGTTCTTTTAGTCTTCGGCGAAGGGTTCTCTCTATTTCGGGATCAAAGGGGAAATGGTCAATCACCCTTTGCGAACTAGAGGGCATACACCTACGTACAAAGCACTAAAGAAACGAATTAGTAACAAAATAGGGGTTCGGGCTAGTCCCTCACCCAAAAGAAAGCTAGACTTGGAAACTAAACAAACTCCCCGGCAACGGCGCCAATTTGTTGAGAGGGTACACCTTGAACAAATAAATTTGTCAAGACCCCGCTGAGTATAGCGAAGTCAGAATCGTCCACGGGAATTAGTAGTTTTATAGTCTAGCAATCATGCTACGAAAACAAAAGAGAAACAAAGCAAGGCAAAACAAGCAAACAAAAGCAAAACACACGCCTCAGGAATAGGTCGAGGCCGACCCTAGGGAGGTCGATGCCGACCCAAAACAGGACTTCACAAACACAAAGAAAACACTACAGAAGAGGTCGCGGCCGACCCTGCAACTGGTCGCGGCCGACCTTTTTCTGGGCACGAAGGATGGGTTTTGCAAAATCAGGGAAGAACAACTAGGGAAGGGGATTCACCACACCACAAGCATACATTCGAACAATGATAAAGAGCCAACTTAACTTGAAACCTCATGGGTGACTTTCATCACAAAAGAACACATCAAGAGCCCCCATTTACATGAAATGATTAACATGCAATCCGACTTGTTCTTCGGAGGGTTCGGCTTTCATCTAACCCGGATAGTCCACATTCACAACATAATCTTGCAATTAGTTTGCAAACAAGAACATTCCTCCTTCTTCAAGGGTTTTAAGCACACAAGAGGGATTTATGGGTAGAGATTTCAAGCTAAGCATGGATCCAAAACAACCAAGGTCTCTAATGCACTTTCATGGTGGGTTTTACCCCAACCCTAGCAAGCTAACTACACACACATAATCAAACACAGAAACAAGAAAAGGGAAGAGGAAATCATCATCCAAAGCAAACACCTTCAATTAAAAACAAGATCCACTTACAAACTTAAACAAACCCACAAGTTTCTTCCAAACACCATTGTCTTCTTCTTCCTAGAACATCAACTAAACCAAGCTTTCTTCTCTACCACCTCTCTCTTCACAAGTCCTCTCTCACACTCACACTCCTCTTCTTCTCCTACACGTTCTTCTTCTTCAAACTCTTCTCCTTCTTCTTCTCCTCCCTCAGACCACACTCTCCCCTCTCTCTCCTTTGAGCCTTTTCTTCCTTGGAAAAGCTGATTTGATAGGGAGACAAAATGGGTCTTATAGTAGCCCACAAAAGCAAAGGGAGGAAGCTTACTCCACTGCCACAAGTCTGCCACACGCCTGCCACAGCCGCTCGCCTTTTTCGGGGTTCGAAAATCCCGCCCAAAAGTTTTACTTGCAGCGCACGGATTCACCTTCGGATGCTGAGAGGGGTCGGCCACGACCAGGGGGTGGTCGGCGCCGACCTACTACAGGGCGTGGAGTTTTCTTCGTTTTGTTCCGGTCCTGCTTCAAATGGTTGGGCTTTTGCGTGGCGTTTCTCCACTCTTTCTCCTTGGATTCCTTGAGTTCCTTGACTCCTTTGAGGCTCACTTGGTTGCGGCTTTGGATTTTTGGGCCTTGACATCTTGATTCTTGACAACTACCGGTTCCTAGAAAGCTCCGAAAATGCATGAAATACTTCTCCAAAAGCTCCAAATACCTACACGACACGAAACAACACACAAACGACTCCAACTCTCGAAAGAGAGCCGAAATCTTATGCAAAACACACAAACACAAAGGAAAAACATGCAAAACAAGCTAGAAAACTACCTAGAAAAACAACTAAAAAGCGCGACATCAGCTATATAAGGGGAATCTTTCTAGGTTTTTAGAATATCATAGAACATAGTGTCAATCAATTGTCTTTCAATAAAGATTAGAGTTTTCTTTGTAATGGAGAACTAACTCTCCTCTTGAGTTTATTCAATCAAGGAAGCTTTATTATGAAGTTGTGAAATTCTGGTAATCTCTTTATCCCTAGGTCTTTATTGATACTCTTGTGCTTCATCCCATGATCTATGTTTGATTTTATGAGCCTGATCAACTTGTTTGATTGACTTAGATCTATTGTTTGATTTAGGATTGGTTGTTCTCTATGCATCTTTCCTATTTCTCGAAACAATTCTATTCTAGGACCGTGGACTAGTTTAAGGAAGAGTATTCAATGGTTAAGTTGTGCATGAGACTCGTAGCTTGATTGCATGATTTGATTTCCTATTATCCCTGTGCTCTATGCTAATTCTAGGTAAGAGTCCTTGCCTAGGGTTATAGAATTGCTTGGACCGTGGACTTGCGATTGCTAATGATTGGGATTGGAATTGACCTAGGCATATAAAGAGGTGGATGAATTCATGATCAACGGATTAATAAAGTGGAATTGATTGGATAAACTCTACTTGATAACCTTTGATTGAAACCAACTTTCAAAACCCCCTTTTGTTTACTTGCATGAAAACCACTAAAATCTGAATAGAAACTGATTCCTTTGGGTTCGACCCCTTGCTTGCCTACTATACTTTGTTTGCATGTTTGGGATTTATTTTTGATAAGGGAACAACGACTTTGCCCGAGTCAAATTTTGGCGCCGTTGCCGGGGGATCCTTTTTCTTGTTTTGATTTCGTGCGTTTTCGCGTTCTGCGCTCAAACCGCGCCCGCGGCCCCCTCGGCGCGCCCGCGGTTCGTGCGCAGAACCATCCTTTGGGTGCGGGCCTAACATATGGTCCGTACACGGTCTACTAATACTTCTCGTGTTCGTTTTGATCCAGAAATTGACAGGACTCTTCGGAAGATAAGGAGTGCCGCCAGAGTGTCTACTTCCTACAATCTTCTTGAATCTCTTTCTCTCTCTGATTCTGAACCAGAAGGCACCATGGCGGAGCAAACTATTCGCCAACTCACAGCGCCTGATCTCCAGCAACAGTAGCTCGCTGTTCAATTCCCCGAACTCGGGGAGGGTGTGAAGTTCGAACTGAAGTCTGGCCTCATCCACCACTTGCCCAAATTCCACGGGTTAAGCGGTGAGGACCCGAACAAGCATCTCACTGAATTCCACGCGGTGTGCGTGAGTATGAAGCCCACTGATGTAACGGAGGACCAAATCAAGCTCCGGGCTTTTCCCTTCTCTCTTGAAGACACCGCCAAGGACTGGCTCCTTTATTTGGTGCCGGGTTCTATCACTACTTGGGCGGCCATGAAGAAGGCGTTTGTTGAGAAGTACTTCCCCGCTTCCAAACAAACATCTATTAAGAAACAACTCAGCAGTTTGGAGCAAGGGGAAGACGAGAACCTCTATGACTATTATGAGCATTACAAGAGGCTCATCGCGAGTTGTCCCTACCATGGCTACCAGGCCAAGGATCTTATTTGCTACATCATTGAGGGACTCTGCGACAATGACAAGAGGCTCGTGAATGCATCTTGTGGGGGTAGTTACGAGAACTTGACCCCAGCTGCAGCTTTTCAGAAAGTTGAGATCTTGGCGGAACAAGCCCGCAATCAGAGATCCAGGACCAATGTGAGGTCCGTTAGCGTGGTGAATGAGGCCCTGAATGCTGAAGTAAGGGAGCTCAAGGATCTTATGAAGCAACTACTCACGAAGAGGACGGCTCAGCAAGTCAATGCTTGCGGTCTTTGCTATGACGCGAGCCACCACACAAATCAGTGCCCTACTATTCAAGAGACCGAGGAGTCGGTCAATGCTATTGGCAACTATGGTGCGCCCCGGCCCCGGAATGATCCTTACTCTAACACCTACAATCCGGGGTGGGCGAACCATCCTAACCTAAGGTGGAGCAATCAGCAGCAGCAAGATCCACCACAACAGCAGCAGCAGTACGCTCCTCAGGGCCAGCAACAACAATTCCGGTCCAACAACTATGCCCCGAGAGCACCTTCACCGTCTCAAAATGATGCTATTACCGCCCTCTTGAAGGAGAACCAAGAGACGAGAGCTGCTGTAAAGAATCTTGAGACTCAGCTGAGCCAGCTTGCCACCATGATCAATAGGCTCGAGTCTAAGGATTCCGGGAAACTTCCTTCTCAACCGCTCAATCACAAGGAGAATGTGAGTGCCATGAATTTGAGGAGCGGTAGAGTATTGGCGACTCGGGAATCACCCCCTGGTGATGATCCGCGACCGCGTTCCCTTGGCCGCGACCGCGCCGGGGCGGCAGAGCATGAAGACCAAGTCTCTGTTGGCATACCGCGCCCGCGCTCCCCCCTCCTCGCCCGCGAAATTCCAATAGAGAATTCGGACCACGAGAGGCGTAACGAGCCGCGACCACGGAGTCCGGACCGCGCCCGCGGTAAAGAGGCCGAGCGAAACTTCGAGGCTTTACTCGATTATGCTTTCAAGAATTATTCGCCTCCGCGCCCAAGCTCTCCTAGACGGAACCGAGCCCCATCAGCAGAGGAGGACGATGGCTATGTGGCTCAACCTCTTCCACCATTGAATTCTTTCAAGCCCTCTCCTCCATTCCCTGATGCTCTCAAGGACACAAGGAAGCCGGCACATGACAAGGAACTCTTCGAGACCTTCGCCAATTGTCGGGTAAATGTTCCTCTCCTTAATCTCATCCAAAGTGTCCCTCGTTTTGCTAAGTTTATGAAAGAGCTATGCACCATAAAAAGAAAGAATAGGACTAGCCCTAAGATTGAAAAGGTAGCTCTAGTTGAAAAGATGCATGATAACAAAATTGAGACTTGTAATTCCCTACTCCAAAAGCAATTACCTAAAAAAGGCTCAGATCCAGGAAGATTCACTGTCCCTGTCACTATTGGAGAAACTAAAATTGAGCGTGCTATGCTAGATTTAGGTGCCTCCATTAATGTTCTCCCAGCTTGCATGTATGATAGGATAGGCCTTGGTCCTTTGAAGGAATCTAATATTGTTATTGAATTGGCTGACCACTCTAATGTGCGCCCGAAAGGGTTAGTTGAGGATGTTCTAGTGCAGGTGCAGGGTTTGATCTTTCCTGCAGATTTTTATGTGATGGAGATAGGCGAAGGGCGGTACGACCCGGTTCTCTTACTAGGTCGTCCTTTCATGAAAACCGCCAACACGGTCATCGACGTTGCCAATGGATCTCTTTCCATATCTCATGGTGTCAACATGGTCCGAATTGATGTTGATGAGGACCCATATTGATTGTATCCACGTCGAGCCAACGACGTTAAACAAAAGCGCTGCTTGGGAGGCAACCCAAGGGTTAGTTAGATTGTTTTTCCATTCCTAGCTTAGGATTTGCTTGTGTTTTTAGCTAACATGCATGTACTAGGTCCGAAAGGACATGCCTGGCGTGATACCGCGCCCGCGCCGCCTTGGCCGCGCCCGCGGTGGATCGTCAACGCACCCCGACGAACAGGTACTAGCCCGTGCTCGCGGCAACCATACTGCGTCTCGGTTTTAGCTCGTTTTTATTTATGAAAAGAAAAAAAAAAGATAAAAAAAGACAAAAAAAAAAGACAAAAAGAGGACTTTTTGGTCCCATTCTACTTCTATATTTTCCACCCATCTATATCCATTCCATCCATCTTCTATCTTTCCATCTTTGATTCCTTCTTTTCATCCATCTTTGTACTTTCCATTCTTTGGCTATGTGTAAAGCCTAAGTATGGGGGAGCTTTGTTTCCCCGGGATTGCATCTCCACGGCTTGAGTTCAAGTATTCATCTATATCTCGAAGAACGAGCCAAGATACGAAGCTTGCTTACACATCACGCTTTTCAAGACGAAGTCAAGACCTCGTCCTGCACAAGAACCGCGACCGCGCTTCATCAACCGCGCTCGCGGTGCACACCCGAGGACGACTTTGCTCTCTGCAGTAATTCCGCGCCCGCGCCCCTAGTGCCGCGCCCGCGGTTTGGCTACCGATTGGAACTACAAAGCTTTCTATTCTACCACCTTTGAAGAGTTCTTCCATTCCACCTCTCTTCATCGATTGTGAGTCTTCTGATATACCTTCTTCCTTGCTTCTATCCTTTCTCTTTGCTTCATTGAGGGCAATGAAGGATTTAAGTATGGGGGAGGGAGTACTCGCATTCGCTTATCCTAGTTAGTGTAGTTAGTGATTTGCTTCAGATTTTTGATTTTCTTCTTTTCATGGAGCACTTGCACCATACTTTTTGCATAATAAAGAAAGAAAGAAAAGAAAAACATAGAAAAAGCCATAAAAAATTGAAAAAAGGCATATAAATCCTGGGATGAGTCGAAAACCCGAAAGGGCGGCTCAGGTAATAAGCAGGTAACCCGGACCAGCATTAGGCTGGGCTAATATGAGGTTTATGAGTGATTGTGAGTATTTGTGAGCACACCTTTGAAAAATGAAAAGAGCGGTTAGGTGAAAACCCGAAAGGGCGCCTAAGCAAAATTGAGCGGTAAAAATCGAGTGTTTAGGATCATTCTTGCTTAGGGACTTTGGGGCTTACATGTTACATTTGGGTAGATCCTAGGTTGCTCTCTTTCATGTTTTTAGAGCTTGAGTGTTATATCTTGTGTGAGGTGTGTGTTTGAGCTTCATTGTTTTATGCTCATGATTTCTCTATATTTTGGGTTCGGGTTGTGAGCTGAGTGTTTTTATCTTCCCTTGTATTTCATGAGATCTTAGATGTGCTACCTTGATGTATTTGTTTTGCGCTTACTCGAGGACGAGCAAGATCTAAGTATGGGGGAATTTGATTCAGGCTATTTTGTATAGGATAACTCTTGTATTTTAAGATGATTTAGAGAGTGTTTAGGTTAGTTTTGAGCGTTATTGTAATATGAAGACCGAAGACACAAAGAATGAAGAATCAAGAGTTAAAGAGCTTAAAGACGAAGATTCGCCACTGCATGGATATCGCGGTCGCGTTGTCGATGACGCAGGCGCGGTGGCGTGAAGGAGCGAACCAACAAGGACCTATGAAGGCCGCGGTCGCGCTGTCTGTGGCGCGGTCGCGGTAGAAGCCGACTCGAACTTGACCGATTGAAGACCGCCGCGGGCGCGGTTGTGGGGCCGCGGTCGCGGTGTGACCGACTTTCACGCGGACGATATTTCACCGTTTCTATCTTGTTTCCTTTCTTATCTTTCGGTTTCCTATCCTGTTTAGTCCGAAAAGGTTGATCCTTGGGGCTATATAAGGGGAACCTTTCTAGGTTTTTAGAATATCATAGAACATACTTGTCAATCAATTGTCTTTCAATAAAGATTAGAGTTTTCTTTGTAATGGAGAACTAACTCTCCTCTTGAGTTTATTCAATCAAGGATGCTTTATTATGAAGTTGTGAAATTCTGGTAATCTCTTTATCCCTAGGTCTTTATTGATACTCTTGTGCTTCATCCAATGATCTATGTTTGATTTTATGAGCCTGATCAACTTGTTTGATTGACTTAGATCTATTGTTTGATTTAGGATTGGTTGTTCTCTATGCATCTTTCCTATTTCTCGAAACAACTCTATTCTAGGACCGTGGACTAGTTTAAGGAAGAGTATTCAATGGTTAAGTTGTGCATGAGACTCGTAGCTTGATTGCATGATTTGATTTCCTATTATCCCTGTGCTCTATGCTAATTCTAGGTTAAGCGTCCTTGCCTAGGGTTATAGAATTGCTTGGACCGTGGACTTGCGATTGCTAATGATTGGGATTGGAATTGACCTAGGCATATAAAGAGGTGGATGAATTCATGATCAACGGATTAATAAAGTGGAATTGATTGGATAAACTCTACTTGATAACCTTTGATTGAAACCAACTTTCAAAACCCCCTTTTGTTTACTTGCATGAAAACCACTAAAATCTGAATAGAAACTGATTCCTTTGGGTTCGACCCCTTGCTTGCCTACTATACTTTGTTTGCGTGTTTGGGATTTATTTTTGATAAGGGAACAACGACTTTGCCCGAGTCAGCGATCCTACCACAGCATCCGCCGCTCGCACAAGGAGTGCCTCGTCCTCGCGATCAATGGCCCGGTGCGGCCCTATGACCCCCATGACGAGGCTGTGGGCGACGAGACATCCACCTCTGGGACCGCGAGAAGCTTTCCCTCGCGGTATCTGACGCGGATCAAGGCGGAGGTTCCCCGCTTCCGACAAACCAGGCCCGAGCGCCTGGCAGAGTGTGAAAACCCGACGACGCTGGAGAATGGCAGCGCTTCTATCCTGACTCTCGACGAGCTGGACGTCATCGCGTCGGGATACCCCTGGCCAGCCGGGGTGGAACTCCTGTTACCCCTCGATGGGGGAAACAACTTTGTTGTCTACGAAGCGGGCGTCGTGGTTTACGCGGCGAGCCTCGTCGCGGGCTTCAGGGCGCCGTTGCCGCGCTACGTCTCCGACTTTCTGTTCGATCTTGAGCTCGCCCCGGCTTCGATGGCGCCCGACTGTTGGAGCGTCATCGCGGCCTATCATATGCGATGCTTAGAGCTGGGACACCCTCCCTCCGTTGGCATATGCGACAGATTCTTACCATTAAATCGGACAGTAGGGGCATCGTGAATTTTAGCCTCACTCATTGTAACCTTCTGATTACTCCCTCCAACGTCGGCCCGCGGTGGAAGGAGAAGTGGTTTATTGTGCACGATTTCTCAGGCGACAAGCTGCTATGCCCCATAGTTGTTGACAGGTTCCGCCCCTACAAACGCAGGCGTGGCGTGTCAAAACAGGCCGCCGCGGCGAAGAAGGCCTTTGCCGCGACCTTTAAAACGGAACAGAGTGTTTGGATAACACAGGAACGCCTCGAGCGCGCGGGGCTTAGCCTGAGGCCGGCGCCGCCCTTGGTGGTCGAGATATCCTCGTCAGCCACCGCGTCCCCGGTGCCCGAGGGCGAGGGTATCTTTGTTTTTCTTGATGTCTAGTTTTTTCTTTCGACGTACGCTTTCTTCGTATTTTACACGCGTTCAACCTAACCGTTTGTGATTTGTCTTGTAGATATGGATGTGTTCACCGCTCTTACCTCTGGCAAGCCCAACCAAGCGACCCCTGCCGGCCCCTCTACCGCGAAGACGGTGGGCAAGAAAGAGCCCGCTGCGAAAGGGGCTCATGACCGCAAGGGGCATGGCACCCCCGCAGAGCCAAAGCACAAACGCGCGCAGGGCGACCTCAAACGCAAGAGTACAGAGGATGCGGTCCCCGCGACGGCATTGGCGAAGAGGGGCAGGAAATATGTGGCCTTGGTCGAGGAGCAGCCCCTCGAAGTCTCCAAGGGCCCTTCCCAGATTACGACGGGGGCCGGTAGCCGCCGCCATTGGTCGCGTAGGGCGGAGGTGGCGGGCTTCGCCTGCGCCGGGCCGAGCTGGAGGACCTTTAAGGATGGCCAGTACGGCTATGAGGATGAGAAGGAGTGGCGCAGGACCCTCAGCGCGGGGGAGCTCCAAGAGGAGTGCATGAAGTATGGCCATATGGTAAGTGGCCCCCTTCACTCATCGCGCTACAATTTCCCATTTTTCGTGCCTTCTTTTTTCTTTACACTGATGCCTCGGTGTGTTTTTGATTCGCAGGTCAACGCGCTGGTGAATTACCTTCCCGAGCGTGTTTGTGAGGAGGCCGCCTGAGCCGAAGAGGCGATCAAGGCCAAGGAGGAGGGGGAAGCGGCGCTTGGAGAGCTGCGAGCACAGATGGAGGAGGACGCAGCGGAGCTCAAGGCAGTCAAGGCCCAACTCGAGGCGTCCAACAAAGAGGCGGCGGGTCTCAAGGCGTCGACCCGGAAGCTGCGTCGGCAGTTGGAGGAGACAAACTCCAAGCTCGAGAATGTGGTACCTGAGTTCCTCAAGCTGCAAGAGTACATGGACCGACGCGTGGAGGACGCGAGAGCGGTCCAAGCTCTCAGCGCTGTCACGGCGGCTCTCCAAGTGTGCGAGAGGTATAAGATGAAGTACTTCGCCCCCGACCTCCAACGTAACATGGGAGTCGTCTGGGAGGACGGGGTTGCGAAGCCACCTCCGGGAGTCGAAGTAGACGACACGGAGGGGACTGATGCTCCGCACGCCGACCCCGAACCTCTTGTCGCCGACACTGAAAGAGACAAGACCCTCGAGGACCCTACTGCCTCCGAGACCACGGTCACTGCTCCCGATGCCTGAAGCCTCCTCTCTACCGAATTTGAAGACTTGCTTCCTATTGTTTTTTTTTTGTTTTTGTTTTTGTGTTTGAACTGATATTTCTCATGGCCCTTGGGGCCTGAAACACTGCTTATTGCCGCACACGCGGCTGTAATTATACCTTTGACTCGATCTAAGCGTCTGGAATACTTTTGCCGTTATGCGGCCGTAATTTATTAGTATGTTATTCGATTTTTCCCTTTAAATTTGTTTTTAATTTCTCGCCGTACCCAACCCCATGCCAAGCTAGGTGCTAGGACCGCGTTTGACACCAGGTGAACATTTAGATTTTGCGAACACTCGCCGTGCCCAACCCCATGCCAAGCTAGGTGCTAGGACCGCGTTTGACACCAGGTTAACATTTAGATTTTGCGAACACTCGCCGTGCCCAACCCCATGCCAAGCTAGGTGTTAGGACCGCGCTTGACACCAGGTTAACATTTAGATTATGCGAACACTCGCCGTACCCAACCCCATGCCAAGCTAGGTGCTAGGACCGCGTTTGACACCAGGTTAACATTTAGATTTTGCGAACACTCGCCGTGCCCAACCCCATGCCAAGCTAGGTGCTAGGACCGTGCTTGACACCAGGTTAACATTTAGATTTTGCGAACACTCGCCGGGCGAATATAGGTAGACTTTGTGAACACTCGCCCGTGATAACCGTGGATTTGTTTTTTGACGTTTCAAGGCTTTATGCGACTGCGAGGGGTTGAACCCGACTCGAGCGCGCCTATGCGCATAGCGCGCGTTAGCGGTCAACCCCAAGCGAGGACGGCAACTCGGATTTTCCCTAACGACCGCGTTTTGATGTTTTAAGGCTTTATGCAACTGCGAGGGGTGAAACCCGACTCGAGTGCGCCTAAGCGCATCGCGCGCGTTAGCGGACAAAACCCAAGCGAGGGCGGCAACTCGGGTTTTCCCTAACGACTACGGAGTTTTGATGTTTTAAGGCTTTATGCAACTGCGAGGGGTGAGACCCGACTCGAGCGCGCCTGAGTGCATCGCGCGCGTTAGCGGACAAACCCCGAGCGAGGGCGGCAACTCGGGTTTTCCCTAACGACTGTGGAGTTTTGATGTTTTAAGGCTTTATGCAACTGTGAGGGGTGAGACCCGAATCGAGCGCGCCTAAGCGCATCGCACGCGTTAGCGGACAAACCTTGAGCGAGGGCGGCAACTCGGGTTTTCCCTAACGACTGTGGAGTTTTGATGTTTTAAGGCTTTATGCAACTGCGAGGGGTGAGACCCGACTCGAGCGCGCCTAAGCGCATCGCGCTAGTTAGCGGACAAACCCTAAGCGAGGACGGCAACTCGGGTTTTCCCTAACGACAAATTAATGGTTACGGCAGCGTAGGGTGGTTGTCTCATCTTATTCTTATTCGTACAATAACAGGTAGAATACAGACATTACATTCGAGGATAATCGCGGTGACGACCCTAGCTATTTACACATAGTACTTCTTGAGGCGTGCCTCATTCCATGTCTTGGCTAGGGTTTGTTTCGTCGTCGGATCCGTTAGCTTGAAAGCCCCCGGGACGACCTCTTTGGAGAGGAGGTATGATCCCTCCCACTTTGCGTCGAGCTTGCCGCCCTCGGTCCTCCGGAGGGCTAAATCGCCCTCCTTCAGGCCGTGCGGTTTGATTCTCTTGTTGTAGTAGGCCACGGTTCTCCTTTTGTACTCACAGATCGTAGCTCCGCGGTCTCTCGACGCTCGTCGCGTAGGTACATTTCTACCTTGAGAGCTTCGTCATTGGTGAACTGGTCGTAACCCGCGACTCTTTCTGTGGGTAGCATGGATTCAACGGGCACCACTGCATCGCTGCCATAAGCCATCGCGAAAGGTGTTTCTCCCGTCGCTCTGCGCGGAGTGGTGCGATTTGTCCATAGAACCAAAGGCAAGAGCTCGGCCCACTGGCCCTGAACGCCATCTAACCGGCGTTTGAGGTCGTCGAGTATCCTCACGTTGACATTCTCCACCAGTCCATTGGACTGCGGGTGCGCCACAGAAGAAAATCTCAGCTCGATACTCAGGCTTGCGCAGAAGTCGCGCGTCTCCTCGCTGTCGAACTGTGGACCGTGGTCCGTCACTATCGCGATAGGGACGCCGAAACGACAGACCACGTTCTTACAAAGGAACCCGCAGACCTTCGCGCTCGTGATTCGGGCCATAGCCTCTGCCTCCACCCATTTTGTGTAATAGTCGACCAGGACCAGGATGAACTGTACCTGCCCGGCGACCTTAGGGAAAGGTCCGAGGATGTCCATGCCCCACATCGCGAATGGATAGGCGGGCTGCATGCCGCACAGCTCACGTGCTGGGGCGTGCTGGATGTTCTCGTGGCGCTGGCACTTGTCACACTTTTGTACGTACGCAGCCGCATCGCGGCGCAAGGTAGGCCAGTAGATCCCCATCCGGACTATTTTGTGGACAAGAGTCCGCCAACCCGGATGGCCTCCACATATGCCCTCATGCATCTCCTCGAGGACTTCGAAGACGGTTGCCTCGTCTACACAGAGCAGGTTAGGCTCCGCATAGTCGCGGGGATACAACTTGTCGCCCTCGATGCAATACCGCGCCGCTTTGAGCTTGAGCTTGCGCGCGCTTACGGCATCGTCCTGAGGCAACTCCCCAGTTTGGATATATCGGACTATGGGAGTCATCCATCCCTCCGTGGCCAGTGCGAACACTGCCTGAGTGACACCGCGCTGCATTTTTCTCTCGATTACGACTTTATTACCCGCCTCGGGCAGGAGGGCCGAACCCATTCTGGCCAGCGCGTCGGCCTTGGCGTTGGCCGCACGCGGTATGGACTCAATGGCGAAGGTCTCGAGGCAGGCAATCAGCGCCTTGACCTTGGCGCGATATTGAGGTAGAAAACCCGTGGTGCATTCGTACTGGCCACCGACCTGCCGTGCAACGAGCTCAGAGTCTATAAAAACCCTTATTCTTCGTGCGCCCACCAGCAAAGCCATCTCTATCCCCGCGATTACAGCTTCGTACTCGGCCTCGTTGTTGGTGGCCTCAAAGCCGAAGTTGAGGGCGGGCTCAGACGTGTAGGAAGGTCCCTCGAGTACCACCCCCGCACCCGACCCTTGGTCACAGTGCGAGCCGTCAACGAAGACCTTCCACTCATCGGGACTTTCGTCGGTGTCGGGGAAGGTGACCTCCACCACAAAGTCGGCGAGAGCCTATGCCTTGATCGCGGTACGCGGATGGTACGAGATGTCAAATTCCGACAACACGACCGCCCACTTAGTCATCCTTCCCGACAACGCGGGCTGATGCAGGATTTGGCGGAGAGGGAGATCTGAGAGAACCTGGATGGGGTGCGCCTGCAAGTAGGGACGCAACTTTCTCGCCGCCACCACAACAGCCAGAGACATCTTCTCGGCGGGTGAATAACGCTGTTCGGCCGGCTGAAGTACCCTGCTGGTGTAGTAGACCGGATAGCTGAAATCGCGGGTGAGGACCGCGCTGACAGTGTGTTGGCTTACAGCGATATACAGGTGTAGATCCTCCCCCGGGACTGGCGGGGAGAGCGTTGGAAGATTGGCGAGATAGACCTTTAAACCTTGGAACGCGCTTTCCATCTCCTCTGTCCAGGTGAAGGTGGTGGTGCTCTTGAGGTAGGCGAAGAAAGGGAGAGCGCGGTCGGACAATCTGGAGCAAAACCGCCCCAGATAATTTACCGCGCCAGCCAATCGCTGGACCTCATTGCGCGAGGTTGGTGAACGCAGGTCCAATACTGCAGCCACCTTGGCGGGATTAACGTCTATGCCTCTTGCACTGATCATGAATCCAAGGAATTCCCCGACTTTACCCCGAAGACGCACTTCTCCGGGTTCAGACTCATCTGATGAGCGCGCAGGGTTTGGAATACCTCGCTCAGATCGGCCAGGTGCTCCTACGCGCTGTGACTTTTGACCACAATGTCGTCGACGTAAGCCGAGACGCTGCGCTTCAATTGTCCCCGAAAGACATGGTCCACCAGACGTTGGAAAGTGGCCCCCGCGTTCTTCAAGCCGAACGACATCACTTTGTAACAGAAAGTCCCACGTTGAGTGATGAACGCGGTGGACTCCTGATCCAGAGGATCCATGGCTATCTGATTATAACTAGAGTATGCGTCGAGGAAGCTCAACGCGATGTGACCGGCAGTGGAATCGACCAGATCGTCAATGGAAGGTAGGGGGTAGCTGTCCTTGGGACAAGTTGTGTTGAGGTCTTTGAAGTCGACACACATATGCCACTTCCCGTTGGACTTTTTTACCAGCATGACATTGGAGAGCCAAGTAGGATACTTGACCTCTCGTATGAAGTTGGCGCGCAAGAGCTTTTCAACCTCCGCATTTTGCCACACTGGCGCGCTCCTCATTGGTCTTCTGACGCCTCTGGCAGACAAGCCTAGATCCCGGGCTCACGCGAAGTGAGTGGAGTGCCATCGCAGGAGGAATTGCCTTTAGGTCTGTTGCCGTCCATGCGAACACATCGCGTGAACGGGCCAGGAGGCCCTGCAGGCTTTCAGCGTCCTCCCCGGTCATGCAATCCCCGACGAACAACTGCTCGGTTGCGTCGGGAAAAGGGGCAATGGCGACCTTCTCATAGTCACCGAGGGGCTCACGCTCGCGCTCCTGGCGCACATCAAGCTCCGCGCTGTCAGTGTAGTATGCGTTGTTGCTGTTAGCGTCCATCGCTCTTCGTCAGTCGAAGCGGTGCCTGCTTAGTTTGAGGAGTTTCCCACAGACGGCGCCAATGTTGAAGTCCGAAAACACCGAAGAAACTATAACGCGATGAGAGTAAAGAATTTGATCCCGACCAAGTCAACAAACAAAGAGATGTAAAGTGTTTGGTCGCTAACAGTGTTTAACGCGATAAGAGTAGAGTGAAGGGTGCTTTTGTATTAATTTTGAGAGATTACAAGGGTAAACGGAGATTTCTCTATCGCGTTGAGTGTATCGGATTACAACAATGATCTTAGCTCGAGATTTGGCGTATGTGATTCGCGAGGCTTTCGATCCCCGTTCTGGCGCACAGAGCCCGCTATTTATAGTTGAGGTTTGGGTTGAGATGGAGTCGGATGTCGATGTGGGACGAGTGCCGCCCAGGTATGTGTCTCTCTCCGGTTGGCTCTTGGAGCGGTGGCCGCGGGATCAGCCAATGGGAGGCTAGGATGGGACGTTGCCGCCCACCGCTCGTTCGATGGGACGCTGCCGCCCACCCACTTATGTGGATGGGACGGGCTCCTCTCACCGCGGTGGCGATATGTCTAACGGGCGATGACAGTAGGTCTAGGGTCTGACGTCATTTTGAGAAGTTTATACTTAGTAATATTTTGTTTTGGTAGGGTGGTCTTACCGCGTTGAGGGTTCTTGGTATCAACAGCATCCTTATTAAAATAATTTAATTGGTTAAAATTGGATTATAGACCTGACATTTATGTAAAGTATGAAAGAATATATATAATTGAAATTATATCCAAAAGGTTTCTTTAAAGATATAACTAATTAATCTTACTATGTATATGAAATTGGATATTACAATAATAATATAGGAAAACAATTAATAGTAGTATATACTATATAAAGGTGTTATACGGGTTGAGTCGGGTGGATTCAGGTTCGGTCTTTTCTGGTTCGGGTTGAGTGCGGGTTCGGGTCAATCGGGTTATAAGTCAAGTTAGTTCGGGTTTTGATAGGTTATTGTGCGGGTTCGGGTCAACCTAACAAGTCAAGAATTTGAATTTTTAATGACTATTAAAATTATATTATGATTAAATAATATCATTTAATAATAAAATATTATTTTAATGGATTTCAATAATAATATTTTATTTATAATAGTTTTCATCATAAAATATATTATAATATTTATATGAAAATATATTTAATCTAAATATATAAAAAAATCGGGTCGGTTGGGTCAGGTTCGGGTTTTGACCCAATCGAGTTCGATTTTTTCTTTTACTCGCTACTATTCGGGTCGGGTTTCAACCCTAAAATATTCGGTCGGTTTGGGTCGATTTTTCGGGTCGGATCAGGTTTTGACAGCTCTAGTACTACATTAAAGATAAATAAACCACAAAACCATTTTATTAGATCTACTAGTAGGCATGCCCCGTCCGATGGACGGGGGGAAGCACGCCATAAAAATATTAGAAATTCTTAATAATTAAATGATAGTATTTTATGATAGTATTTTATCTATACTTTAATTTAATTCATATTATATAAAACTCAAATTTAAATTTATTCTTAACATCTAATCACGATTTTGGATTAACAATATATTGTAACAATTTCGGATAAAAAAGACAATACCAATATCTAATTCCTAATAATATTATTATGCATTCCCTTATAATTAAATGATACGTCAAAAAATTATTATTAATCGTGGTCCGTACAAGGGACGGACAATAATCTAGGAAGGAGTCCCGACTTATACCTTTTTAATTTTAGTGTAGAAACTCTCCCTCCCTACCATGGAGATGATCTCACATCCTTCTTTAGACCAAAAAAAATAGCTAAGAAAACTTCTTTTACAAAACTTCTTTAGAATAGCTAAACTTCTTTTAGAAAATTTTGTACGTTATTCATCTTCAAAAGTGAAGGCAAGGAAACTATCATTAAGAGGGGAAATTAACCAAGAGCTAAAATTTATGGAACAAATCCTTTGACTTCAAATCTTTGTGAAGCCTTTATGTACCAAGTCGTTATATACGACTTCAAATCAAGAAGGATAAACAAAGTTTCTCTTTTTATTGCACAAAGAAGTAACATGTATGTAATCCATTCAACACTTCACCAAAATGACTTGACTACTTTCTTAGTATTTGTATACACACTGAATCAGTTCTTTCAAACTCAAAAGAATGCATATATAATATAATCCAGCAAACAATGCCCCTCATCAACTCTGGCTAATTTATGTCACAACTCAAGCAATGATTACACTCCTCTATGTTCATATCAACCATGATTGTCATAAGTAACATCGATCCAGCCACTAAAACAGTTGATGAAGAATATAATGTCTTCTGATGATATCAAGCAGAGAAGGAAAATAAAGACCTTCCTGCAACACATGGATGCCAAATCAACATCAACAGGGGTTTAGTTGAAGCAACAAATGTAACATTAACATTCCTATTTACAATAATTAATCACTTCACTCATTGAAACTTTGAAAGAATAAGTAGTAGCTGATGCAAGTGAAGATGCCCAAACATACCTTAAGATCCACATTTGGACGTGAGATCCACAGGATGATTATGCTACCGAACTGCCATTTTCCAGTCCCATGCGATTAAGATTACTTTGAGAATATATCAACAACTTAGTATTAAAGATAAATAAGTAAAGGTGAACCAAGGATAAGATAACCTGCAACTTCGGTAGCATAATCATCTTGTGGTTGTTCCTCTACAAATCTAAAATCCATATTTCCAATATTTAGGAGTTCCTTGAATATCCACTCTTGTGGAGGGGTTTGACGCAATAGTTTGGGATATTGATAAACGTACCCAATGATCTCATGCACCTATTTGGCCAGTAGCATTAGCGCACAAGTATTACATAATTGCAAACCCGCACAATTAGACAGATACTATTATTCAAGTTAAACAAACGTGAAGATATTATCCATAAACACGTCTAGAATATATACTGTCATAAGCTTCCTTGTACATGTCAACCAATTTAGAGCCAGCGTCCTTTCTATAGTAATCCCACTTTACAGGTTCAGGTTCCTGCATTTATGTACAAATATAAAAAACAAAATTAAGAGATACATTCGCAAAAAGAGGCCTAGATTGCAACCAAGCAGTCCACCATTTCACGATTTGAACGAAGAAAATGAAAATCAAGAGTTAAGAGGGAATATCAACACCAGAAGCAAATGAATCACAGGGATTAACACACTCCAAATTTGTTTTTGACAAGTCACCAGCAAATATATTTATCAAGGCAACACTGACTGGCCAACATTTTCTTGTAAAATCACTAACTTATAATTACAATGCCTTTTCTCACCTATAGAGAAAAAACCACACAAGATCGGCACACATCATAGATGAACAGACAATTAGATCCAACAAATAATGCGAAATCAACAAAAAAAAGAGCACCAAAACTATAGCTACATTATAATACAGGCAACGAGACTAACCTTGCTATATGAACCCATTCATCACGGTTATCTAGGCTTCGCATCCGCAACGTAGCAGTAGCCTCATAGACCAACTTCTTCCGGACTGTGGTTGTAATATCCTGCTAAATTTCGTTCCATGGTTGTGTAACTTGTGTTCGATTTCCAGTTGATGCAAAGGATTTGTCTAAAGATGTAAGGATTTTTGGAAAGAGTCAAGTACTGTGATGTTGCAACCTAATCCAGACCAGTTCTTGAGGCCATCATCAAACCGGTGATTCACAATAACATTCTCATTTGTCTTAAACTCCAAAAAAACATATACAAATCAGTATGTGTATCATAGAATAAACAATACCAAGAAATTACAAAACAGGTTAAGGAGATATGGTTAGTTGAGAAATGCTTGAACAAAGAGGACATATATACACTGACTTAATAAGCAAATCCAAACCAGCAAAAGGTTCTGGGACTCCTTCCATATAATAAAAGAGCCTTCTAGGCAAACTTCCCAAAACAAAAGTTCCTTTCAGCAATTCCCATTCGTCTTTCGCCGTATGAATCCTGACAGTAAAATAGAATCACACATAATGGCAATATCCACTCTCTCAATAGTCAACACCAACAACCAACAGAATTCAATAAAACGACAGCTACCGTGAAATT
The DNA here is from genome assembly GCA_963924305.1 of Polygonum maritimum. NCBI lineage: Eukaryota > Viridiplantae > Streptophyta > Magnoliopsida > Caryophyllales > Polygonaceae > Polygonum > Polygonum maritimum. Next base: position 13,052,780 of record OZ002728.1, read on the forward strand.
GAACGAAATTCGAGACTTCTTCCCCAATCCAACATTTCGCAAATTCATCTTCTTATAAAACACAGCCTTATCTCCCAGCCCACACTCTGTCTCCCTCCCCCTCTCTCACCAAACCAAATCCAAACCAGAAAATAGAGAGAGAGAGAGAAAGGGGGAAACATACCGATTAGGTATTTGTGATCCACAAAGTAGATATCTTCAAACTTGGCGAACTGGAACGGAGGAGGGGGAAGATGACATCACCACAATTAGAAAATAATATAGATATATTGTCCGCCGCCTGTTTTCAAACAATACAACAACATCAATAAACATTTAATCAAGCAAAAGACCCACCGTATGAATTAAAAGGATGATTCATTCAATCAGTGGAGGGTGAAACATTAAGGGTACTGGAAGAACCACGGTATGAGCTCTTATTATTCGACTGGAGAAGGTGTTGCGATCTTCTTGGGGGGCAAGCCGGGGTGGTCATGGCAGCGACGGTGGAGGCTTTTGAACAGTCAAGGGTGATAGGCTAATAGATAGATAACATACAACATTAAGTAGATCAAGGGGAAGAGATTAAGAGAGACTCGTTAAGGTAAAATAAAATTCCACTATGAATCATAGTAGAACTTGTTTACAATGTGCTCATTCAACAATTTCTTGAGATACTGTAGGTAGTGAAAAATATAGGTATTGCACAAATTTCTAATCTATGTACCTCAACAGTTTGTTTCCCAAACCAAGTGCCAACAAGGTACTCCTCCTTGTCCTCTCCAGGGTAAGTGTACAGGAATATGTAGCAATCACCACTATAAAACTTAGACTGATCAGAAGCTGAAAGGAGAGTCTTCTCATTTCCATTCACACGCCAAACCTGCATATAAGCATACCAAAGAAGAAAACTTATTCGTGGATATAACAGTAGTGGCTGCATTAAAGGTCAGCTTAAGGAAGAAAAGCTTGCATAAAAGAAAGTGTCTAAAAGTTAAGTGGCAAAATCACATTTGTTTGAAATCGGTACCATCAAACCATCCATGCTCTATTAGCTTTGTACTTAAACTCTTCCATCCCTACACCACCTTGCACCCCAGGAAAAAAGAGGACCTTTCCAGTTTTTCAAGACTTTCTCTTTTTTTTGGTCGAAGTTCAAGACTGCATAAAGAAGTATATATCTTGAAAAGACTCTCTCTTAAAGATTCAGAGATTGACTCAAACTTCTTGACAGATGAAGACAGAGGAAGCTACTTTCTTCTTAGCTCACGGATGTTAACAGGTTCTAAATTTTCTAAAAGGCATAGTTGTATTGTTGTTGGAAGAGCAATGGAAGGGGGAAAACAGAGGAAATTAATAAGATGGAGGCACCTGAACAGAGAAGATCTCGCGGGAATAGAACTTCTGGGCGGTCTCGGGGGCGCCGTTGAGGTCGCGGGCGAGGCTAGGGCAGGCGGCGGAGTCGCGGAGGCAGGCGCTGATCTGGGCCCAGTAGGCGGGATCGGGGACTCGGGGTAAGTTAGGGTCGGTGGTCGCCGTTGGTGGGAGCCAGCAGAAGGCTCGTCGGACTGGTGGGGTTCGAGGTCGTCGGTGTTGGGGTGGAGACGGACGACGAAGCTGCTGTGTGGGCTGGCAAGCGCGGGTTGGGCTGGTGGCTCCGAGCGCGCGTTGGTGGGGTTCGAGGTCGCAGGGGAGTCGGGGTTGAGCGAGGGCGTGGCCAGTCGGGGTTGGGGGCTCGGTCAGAACAGAACAGGGGCGGGAAGGGAGAGCGAGGGCGAGAAGGAGGCGGGTGCCGTGGAGCGAGCCAAGGGCGGCCGTGGAGCGAGATTGGAGGGTCAGGATAAATTGAATTCAACACATAGCAAATGGGAATTGCGGAATTGGAAGGGATGGAAAACAGAGAGACGGAAGGGGGCTAAGAGGTTCGAACAAAACACTATAATTTGGGGTTAATCTATATATATATATATATATACATAATAGTTAGGTGGTGTTACCATTTATTGCTCCATTTAGTGTTGGTTGCAATTATCCCTATATAATAAACACTATGCAATCATAATCAAAATAACCACAATAGCATAGTGGTAAAGCTTTATTCTAATTACCCAATGGTTTGGGGTTCAATCCTCTCTAGCAACATTTTTGTTCAAATATTTTTTTAAAACCTATATATATAACTACATGTAGTTTAAAATGATTACTTATTTGCCTATGAAAAATAAAACTTAGTTATGGCATTTGCCCGTTCCTATGAAAATATTTTTTGTTCAATCCTCTCTCATATTTTATTTGCCAATATAGATATGAAAATACTCACAAATGATTACTTATTTGCCTATGAAGAATAAAACTTAGTTATGGCATTTGCCAGTTCCTATAAAAATAATGTTTGTTCAATCCTCTCTCACATTTTATTTGCCAATCTATATATAAGTTAGGTGGTGTCCCCATTAAATGCTCCATTTAGTCTACATTGCAATCATCCCTATATAATAAACACTATGCAATCATAATCAAAACAACCACAATAGCATAGTGGTAAACCCTTCCTCTAATTACCCAAAGGGATGGGGTTCAAACCTCTCTAGCAACATTTTGTGTTGTTTGCATATTTTCTTAAAGTGTACTTTTTTTAATGTAAATCACAAAATATGTGAATACTATAAATAATAAAATATGTGTATTTTTGTACCTAAATCACAAAATATATTTATAGCCTAAATCATAAAACATGTGTATTTTTTTAAATGTGTTTTGTGTGTATTTGTTGTATTGTTTGTATATATGATTCAAGTATATAAATAAATCAATAATTTATTTTTTTAATGTAAATCACAAAATATTTTTATACCCTAAATCATAAAATATGTGTATTTTTTTAAAAGTGTTTTGTGGGTATTTGTTGTATTATGTGTATATATTAATAATTTCTTAATGTGTATTTTTTTAACGTAATTCACAAAATATGTGAATACATTAAATCATAAAATATGTGTATTTTTTTAACGAAAATCACAAAATATATGTATACCGGTATTTTTTCATTAAACTTCTATAGTTTTCATGTATATAAAAATATTTTGAATAGCCAACAATACTATTTTTAATCTTTCATATGCTTTCTATAGTTTTCTATATCTTTCATATGTACGTAATTGCATTTAGATGCAAATAATGAGTGCTTCTCTCGCAAGTGAATTTAATTTTCAATTGATTTATTTCTTATGGAATATTTATTTACTTTATACTTAATATAATCTATTATATTTTATATTATCATACCTTGGTCTATTTTTTCACATTCATGTAGTTTTTCAATTAAAGTTGATTAATAAAGCTTTAAAATAGTTTTTAAACCCGTGCGTAGCACGGGTCATGAATTCTAGTTAACATAAATTGAGGTTAATTAACAACATTTAAGCCTTATGGATGTGTTGCATTTTTAAAGTTGTAAAGATTTGATTGGTTGACATTTAGTTGACTTTTTGTATAGGTTAAAATTTTATTGTAGTTTCTACATCTATAAAAATTATATATATATACATATGATTTTGATTTGACTTTTTCTCCAAAATAAGTATAAAATTAAAATAATATTTCTAAAATAGACAAACTTATCTATAAAACAAGTACTCAATCCTTACACAAAAATAATAATCCTACAAATCTTTTTTCGATTAAAAAAATATATTATAATAAAACTAATGTATCATTAAAATAAATCACATAAGAAACAAATTAAATAAAATAATACAAGATTTTATATCAAACTATTCTTTTAAATAACTTTATATAAAGTTTAAGTAAGTTTTTAGTTAAATCAAAATCGTGTCTTCAAAGAATGAAGACTAATACTAGTTTAAAGCTCAACTTAGAATAAATTTATTTTTCAATATACGATGACAAATAATTAGATTAGCTTTTTTTTCATTTATGTTGTTTGGGGTTGAAAACCAAATGCAGACTTGCAATTTTTTTAAACAGGGCACAGGGGTAGGCAAGATTGTACGAAATTAAAACTTGGAAGGAAAACATCGTAATCTTTGTAAAAAGTAGGGAAGGCAAAAAGCGGGCAAATAAAAATAAAAATGGTGTTTGTTTGGGTTCGGAAAAATGTGGGTCTA